>CM022297.1:380205926-380805926 GCA_011799875.1 Thinopyrum elongatum
CCTGAATAATTCCAATTTTTTACGACACACATATAGTTGCATGTTCACTGCAGATAAAAGTTCTAGCAATTCAAACACCCTCCATTGCCGCTGTGACCCCATTATGTAATTCAAATCAAGATGAAAAATCAAGTAGATCTCACACAGTTTATTATCACCAACCGTGTGAGATGCAGTACAAAATACCTTGGAGCACCGTCGGTGTATAGTACGCCTATGGCTTACGCGAGAAGGTGCATCGGCTACAGTACGCCTATGACCACTGTAACCAGGGAAATTTGAACCAAAATTTTTGACGTTCAAACTCATCACACACGGGTTAAGCTATCTGAATCATTTGTGATGTTCACATATCGTACACAGTTCTGAATAAGGGACCGTGTCTGATGACACTTTGCGCGCCAGTTTTTTCGCTGAACCGATTCAAAAATTTTGGCTTCCGCGGAAATATCTACCTCCCCGTCCCCGCCCCCTCCCCCTTACCAAAATCCACATTTCCCCTGTTTCCGCCTTCCTTTCCAAGTTGAAACCTTCACTCCTTGCTTGCTGCGCCGCCTCCTCGCCGGCGACCCTCCTTCATGCTGCTCGGCCTCGTCTATCCAGGCAGGTAATCCACACCCGGCCCCCATCCTCCTCCTCCTTCCACATCCCACATGCCCCGACCGCCGGCGCGACACCTTCCACCCAAATCACCGACCCCTCCACCAAATAAGCGCCGCCCTAAGCCATGGTGCATGCAGTATAGCTAGGAGCTCAAGGAGCATTTGGTAGTGGAGAAGCAAATCGTAGCCGCACGCACGGATGAGGTTGCGATGGCTGCCATTCGTGCCGACCCCCAGATCTTGGAGGAGCACCTTGCCATTTGCTAGCTACGCCGGTTAAGCATGCTCGGTTTACCCATTGCGTGTGCTGCTCCTGCCTTTCCTTAACAAATTCTATTGAATTGTGCTATCTAATTTTACCATGCAATCTATTGCTCTAGTGTATATGTTCTATATGTCATGCAGTGTGGTGCTCACTTATTAACTGTTTGGTTAATTAGTTGTCGTCTTCAGTTAACTGTTTGGTTCAATTCTGCAAATATGATGTTCAATTCTTCAGGCTGCAATTTTGTATTGTCTTCCATGTGAGAAATAAATTGAATTTATCTTTACAAAATACATGAGAAACAAATACAATTGCTATATTTCCAAGTTGTCAAGCATGCTTGGTTTGGTTAACTGTCTGATCTTCTAGTATGTTATACATTGTGCAATGTGGTGCTCAGTTAACGTTTGGTTCATTTGTTGTGGTGTTTAGTTAACTGTTTGGTTCAATTCTGCAATGCGATGTTCAATAGTTGTGGGTGCATTCTATTATTGTATACCATGTGAGAAGTAAATCTAATTTGGCCGTACTAAATACATGAGAAACAAATACAATTGCTATATTTCCAAGTTGTTAAGCATGCTTGGTTTGGTTAACTATCTGATCTTCTATTAGGAGTATGTTATATTGTGCAATGTGGTGCTCAGTTAACGTTTGGTTCATTTGTTGTGGTGTTTAGTTAACTGTTTGGTTCAATTCTGCAATGCGATGTTCAATTGTTGTGGGTGCATTCTGTTATTGTATACCATGTGAGGAATAAATTGAATTTGGCTGTACTAAATACATGAGAAACAAATACAATTGCTATATTTCCAAGTTGTTAAGCATGCTTGGTTTGGTTAACTGTCTGATCTTCTATTAGGAGTATTTTATATTGTGCAATGTGGTGCTCAGTTAATGTTTGGTTCATTTGTTGTGGTGTTTAGTTAACTACTTGGTTCAATTCTGCAATGCGATGTCCAATTGTCGTGGGTAGAATTTTGTATTGTTGTGCATGTGAGGAATAAATCGAATTTGGCTGCACTTAATACATGAGAAACATATACAAGTGCTATATTTCCTAGTTCTTAATCATGCTTGGTTTGGATAAATGGGTTTTCCATGTGGCCTGAATTAATCTGATGAATCTGCAATGTGCTTATTTTTCATCAACATATTTTACTGATAGCATGCGAACCCTCACTTAACCTGATGACTAACTACCTTATATGTGTTGCAGGGAAACAATGGGAAGCACTGAGGTTTACAATCGAGGTTAGCACGTGCATGGTCCGTTGTCTAATAGCACATTATTGTGCAATTGCAGGAACCATTCTAATATTCAGGTTTTTAACAATTTGGTCTTGCACATGTAGGTCCTGCTGTTAGAGGTTTTGACCCACTGTTCGACCCTTTTTGCATATGGGGAAATGAGTTGTCCATGAATATCAATCAAGTCAAGAAACTCAGAAAGATTGTTAGGATAAAGAAATTAGCGACAAAAAACAACAAGATCTTTGTCTGCACAATGAAGAAGACATAACTTCACTACAAGATGGTACTAACTATTATACCTTGCCTTTTTTTATTCCTTTACCCCATTTCCAATATAGAGAAGATATTTATGCACATCCTTTTTTTCAGGCCTTTCCAAAGAAGTTCACTGATGATTACCTCTCAAACAACCTCTATGGTCAGGAGGCGAGGAAGATTTTCATACAACACCCACGGTTCAATATTGAAGTGTTCCTGAAGAGGACGAAGGATGGACGGTCAATCATCCACAGGCACTGGCCTAAAGTTGCAAAGACCTTCAACATCTATGAAGGCTCAATATTCGCCTTCCGCTTCAGCGGTTTTCTAGATGAGATGCATCTGTCTATGTACCGTCTAAGATGAGTTTCTAGATGTTGCATGTGAAACTTGGTGCTGGTGCAATTGTGTAATGGGGTGGCTGAGTGCTGAAGCTATATGATGTTGTACTCTGATGTATTTCAATTATGAAATCCTGCTTCCTTAATATGGAAATGAAATATATTATGTTCTTAATATGAATGTCAATTAGATTAATAAATGGATTATTAATAATAGGGCAATTAGCCTGCTAATGGCCAATTAACTTGCTAATTGGGTTTTTCTATTGCAAACGGTTATTGAGAAAACACCGTGGGCGATGACCTCAGGCAACGCACACAGTTTCTAGGAATAAACCGTGTTGGATCAATGAACAATCACACACGACATCCTCTTGAAAACTGTTTGCGTTAGGCCACCTTGCGCAAACGTTTACCACATAAAAACTATGTGTGATGGACAGCCTTTGCCACATAGTTTCTTCTATGCACCTTGTGTGATGCATTCAATAACGCAAACGATAAAATTGTTAATATCATGTGCAATGGCAACGCTATCACAAACGATTTAACGGGGAAAATTGTGTGTGATGTACCTGCGAACGGAAACGTTTTCCTTGGAGCGATTGTGTGGGATGTATGTACGAACGAAAACGTTTAGCGGGGATTGACTGTGTGGGATGTACTTACGACCGGAAACGATTTCGCCTGTATAATTGTATTATTTTAGCACTACTGTACGTATAACCGTATTTGATCGCTCGCCGGTCGCACACGACCTCATTTTGCCGAGCGTGTGTGCCAGGAGGGCATATCCCCGACGGTTTCTGGGTCGTGTGGGAAGGACCCCCCTATCGCAGTCACTCACTAGGTGATGGTTCAGAACACCGTCGCGGAAAGGGGTTAAAAACTGTTTGTATAGCACCTCGCTGTACCAGTGAGCGTAGGATTTATTCTACCTTGACTTGTACTCCAAGATGACCATGTACTCCTATATATTTGCCCATGAGGCTCAAGCAATACAATCAACTATTCCACCAATCTCTCTCTCTCCCTTTTAACTGCCATGAGCTAGAAACTAACTCTAACCTCTAGCTAAGTTAGAGTATCCAAACAGTACCATTGTTAAATCAAATGCAAAGGCGTGTTCAATACTCCCTCCGGTCCTTTTTACTCTGCATATAAGAATTGTCTGAACTCAAACTTCATAAAGTTTGACCTTATTTATATGAAAAAATAGCAACATCTAGCATGCTAAAGTTATACAATATGAAAATTTAAGTCATGACACATGTACTGATATTTATTTCATATTGTGAATGTTGGTATTTTGTTCTATAAAGTTGGTCAAACTTTAAGAGGCTTGACTTTAGACAAATCTTATATGTGAACTAAAAAGATTCGGAGGGAGTACAACATGCTTAACAGCAACCAAATATAGTCATTCATAGAGCTATTGTTAAATTTGGTATTGATGAAATTGAACTGCACAGTTCATACTAGCACATATAGAACATCACACTGTTAATAGCTGAAATAAACAAGGCATACTACGAACAACCAAAGATGGCAATTGAAACTGGACATATGCTAACTACAAACAACTGAACAACCATAAACCATAGAAATAAACAAGGCGTAATGCAAACAACCTAATATAGCAATAAATACTGGACAGGTTCTCAGTACAAAAGGGGTTCGAGGAAACAAATCATGGGTTTCCTCACTTGTCACAGATTGGCTCCTCCTCGTGGTCGCCGTCGATGAAGTCTGACTTGCCAGCTGAGGATCCCAGGCCAGCGTCGCAGAACGTGTCCTTCAGAAATGACAAAAGGGGCTCCATGGCGATGAAGGATGGAAAATTGTTCATAATGAGCCGCAGGAGATCAGCGGCAGGGCCATCGATGAGATCGACGGCTGTCGAACCCGAAGGGTTGGGGTGGGTAACTTAACCTGTGACATAACCCGCGTCAAGCCGTCGGTGTCGACGACCTCGATGTCGTAGCCGGCGTCCGCGACATGCCAGAATACTCTAGCCCGCTGATTGAAAGGCTCAATCCAGGTCGAGTCATCGTCGTCAGCTTCCTCGGCGGCCACCTCGCCGACGTCAGGCGAAGAGGCCACGGTAAAGCTCTTTTGGGCTATTCGCTCCTCGAGCTCCCCAGGAAGCATAGCCGGGCTTAGGCTGCGACGCTATGGAGTGGGGGGGGTGGGGACGGGGATCTCTGGGAAAGGGGGCGTTTCGCAGGCATCATCTAAGAAACTCAGGGCGGTGAGGGTATGTATATCGGTGGGTAAACTGCACGGGCAGACCGGCAGAGGTTGACGATGGAGGCGGCACAGCAGCGGCGGCGACCTAGCTAGGTTTGGAGCGAGGGAGGGGTGGTGTGTATGTGTGTGAGCAGGGGATTTGGGGTGAGCGAAGGATTTGGAGTGTGTGTGTGGAGGGGGTCCAAGGTGGTGTTTGAGGAAATGCCGCGGGTACTGAAAATTTTACTAGGCGGGAGTAAAATGGTGGGGCTACCGAAAATTTGGATCAAGGGATTGAAGCAGAGTGGGGCGGGAGTAAAATGCCGGGGCTACTAAAAATTAGGATCTACTGATTGAAGCAGAGCGGGAGTAACAGACATCGCACACGGTCCAGACATACTAATTGTGTGCTATCAAACAGAAAAACCATCTACGCGGGTAGATATTTTTGAGATTGCGAGGGAGTAGATATTTTAGAGAGGGGGAGGGAAGCCTCGTGGAGCCCAATCTACTGTGATCATGTGGGTGACAGGTGAGGGGCAGGGGCGCGGCACACGGGTAGTCCTAGGGAACCGTGTCTGTTTCATACCCGATCGCAGACAGTTGCTGCGTTCGACTCGTCTGTTGTTTATAAATTTGGCCAAAAAAACACGGGAAAGGGTGAGAACACGAACACACTTGCATGTGGACCAAATATATGTATGAAAAGGGCGGTTTGATGTTCAAATACCCAATGCACAACTTTGATGTGGCACCTGTCACACAAAGCGCACGTTATTATTGCTAGCCCCCCCCCCCCAAACACACACACACACACTTCGTGTTGCCGGGAGGGGAATCCTAGCTATGAACGCATGCCCCCAAATAGCTAGGTCTGACATCTCACCGTACTGTAACACAAAACCGAAAGGAGTACATCAACCCCCTCCCCCCTTTGCTTCCGATCAAATGTGGACCGTGTGCGGGCCCACAGATGTGTTCTTCTGGCGTTAGATGGGTGACACCACTTACCAGCCACACCTGCGGGTGGCCCGATGTGTGTGTGTGTGTGCGTGCGTGCATGCGTGCGTGCGTGTGTGTGTGTGTGTGTGAAAATGATGTGCTATGATATTTAAATAACCAAATCACAAATTTGATGTGGCACATGTGCATCGCAAATTAACCGGGCATCCCCGACCCCACGAAGGTTCATCTAGTACGAAGTAGTACTGTGCCCCCCCCCACACACACACACTTTGAGTCGGTGGGAGGGGGCATCTCACCAAGGCGTATTGTAAAGACTGACCAAGAAGAATCACCACATTGGTCGTATAACCTCTCTTGTTTGTTGGGTCAAAGTCATGCATTGACGTTCCACACGCGGCCCCACAAAATAGGCTAGCTTGTCACCGATAACCACGCGAGGGAGTGCCTGAAGAAAACCACTGTGTGCATGTGGCCCAAACATATGTATGAAGTGTCATGTGGTGTTTGAATATACCCAATGCACAACTTTGATTCATGTGTATGCGAGCCCTCAAACTTAGGTCTCGAATGTCACCATGATCGACGTACGACTAGCTATACGGTAACGCGAACCAAGAGAAGAAGAATCCACCCTGGTAACCTCTCTCGCGTTGTTGGTCGAAGTGATGGAGACGTCCACGCAGGCCCACAAATATATAGGCCGTCGATGATAACCAAACGAGGGAGAGTGTCCAAAGACAACCACTGCATGTATGTGCCCCAATCATATGTATGGACATGCGTGATGCATGCATATATGTTTGAATACCAAAAGCACAACATTTTGATGTGGTGCATGCATGCGTCGAAAAACGCACAGTCCCCACACAGATCTGGTTCATGATGCGTCGCGTGATAGCCCCACCCCCCCCCCACTTCGACCCGGTGGGCGGGATTCATGCGTACACATGCGCGCGAAGTATAGTTGCATGTACTGAACCGTATAAGACGAACCAAAATTTAATCACCTCCTAATTATAAGTCAAATTAACCTCTATCGCTGTCGGTCGAAGTGATTGACCAAGCGGGCACACAGAGATGGACGAAGCATCTCGCCGATAACCCCGTGAGTGAGTGCTAGACAACCACCATCGCTTACTTGTGGGCCAAACACATGTATGGAGATGTGTGGTTGTGATGTTTGAATACCTAATATATATGCAGAACTTTGATGTGGCACCAGCCTCGGAAACCTTTAAGTCCCCCACACGAACCAAGGTTCATGACATGTAGTATATATATGTTGCCCCCCTCCCCTTTTCGACGTGTAATATATACTCCTACGTACGTACCGTAACACAACCCGAAAATAATCCTCCTTGTTCGTCAACTTACCTTTCTTGTTGTGTCATATATTAGATGGACGATGACCTCGCGGGCCCATGGAGGGAAGAGTCGCAGGCGAATGAGTGACAACCATCGTCTGCACGTGGCCCAATGTGTTGATGATGTTTTTAATACCCAATATGCACAAATTCTATGTGGCATGATACGTCTCCAACGTATCGATATTTTATGAAGTATTCATGCCATGTTTACAACAATTCTATATGATTTTGGTATGATTTGATTAGAACTAACCCGGACTGACGCTGTTTTCAGCAGAACTACCGTGGTGTCATTTTTTGTGCAGAAATAAAAGTTCTCGGAATGGGCTGAAAATTTACGGAGAATATTTTTGGAAAATATAAAAAATACTGGAATGAAAAGATATCGGAGAGGAGTCCCGAGGTAACCACAAGGGTGGAGGGCGCCCACCCTAGGGCGCGCCCCCTGCCTTGTCGTCGTCTCGTGGGCCCCCTTGACTTGTCCCCGACACCAACACCTCCTATAAATACCAAAACCTCCAGAAATAAACCTAGATCGGGAGTTCCGCCGCCGCAAGCCTCTGTAGCCACGAAAAACCAATTGGGAGCCCGTTCCGGCACCCTGCCGGAAGGGGGAATCATCACCGGTGGCCATCTTCATCATCCCGGTGGTCTCCATGACGAGGAGGGAGTAGTTCACCCTCGGGGCTGAGGGTATGTACCAGTAGCTATGTGTTTGATCTCTCTCTCGTGTTCTTGATTTGGCACGATCTTGATGTACCGCGAGCTTTGTTATTATAGTTGGATCATATGGTGTTTCTTCCCTCTCTATCTCTTGTTGTGATGAATTGAGTCTTGCTCTTTGAGGTTTTGTTATGTTGGATTGAGTATTGGATTTGAGAACACTTGATGTATGTCTTGCGATGTGATATCTGTGGTGACAATGGGATGTTCTATTGATTCACTTGATGTATGTTTTGGCACTCAACTCGTGGATTCCCGAGGTGACATTGGGGTAATCTATGCATAGCGGTTGATGCACGTTTTCATCCTACGTTCTCCGATAGAAACTTTGGACTGACTCTTTGTTGCACGTTGAGGGATTGTTATGTGATCCAATTATGTTATCATTGTTGAGAGAACTTGCACTAGTGAAAGTATGAACCCTAGGCCTTGTTTCCAAGCATTGCAATACCATTTTTTCTCACTTTTGTTACTAGTTACCTTGCTGTTTTTATATTTTCAGATTTCAAAAACCTATATCTACTATCCATATTACACTTGTATCACTATCTCTTCGTCGAACTAGTGCACCTATACAATTTACCATTGTATTGGGTGTGTTGGGGACACAAGAGACTCTTTGTTATTTGGTTGCAGGGTTGTTTGAGGGAGACCATCTTCATCCTATGCCTCCCACGGATTGATAAACCTTATGTCATCCACTTGAGGGAAATTTGCTACTGTCCTACAAAACTCTGCACTTGGAGGCCCAACAACGTCTACAAGGAGAAAGGTTGCGTAGTAGACATCAAGCTCTTTTCTGGCGTCGTTGCCGGGGAGGTGAGTGCTTAAAGTTTTATCTTTAGCTCTTGCAATTGAATCTTTTAGTTTCTTGTTTTATCACTAGTTTAGTCTATAAAAGAAAACTACAAAAAAAATAGAATTGAGGTTGCCTCATATTATTCATCTCTATAATGTCTTTCATGAAAATGATGGAAAGGAAAATTGTGCTCAAGTGTTAGAAGAAGAAGTTAATAAAATGTTTGGCACTAAATCTTTAAATGATGAGCATGATTGCAATGTTGTTAGTATGAATTCTTTGAATATCCTTGTTGCTAATGATATGCAAAGCTACAAGCTTGGGGATGTTATGTTTGATGAAGATGATATTTTTAGTCCCCCAAGTTTTGATGAGCTAATTTATTATGATGATAGCATGCCTCCTATTTATGATGATCATATTGATGAAAGTTGGTTTGGAAGAGTGTCAACTCTAGGTAGTATTGATCCCACTATTTTGGAGGGTGTTGAATCTTTTCACAATATTGATAAAAGTGGATTTGGAGAGGTCATGACTTTATTTAGTGATGAATCCACTATTTCGGAAGAGGTTCCAATTGATTATGAGAAAAAAGTTGCTATGTATGATGATTATTGTGATGACATGTATGCTATAAAAAATAATGATAACCATGAAACTTGTCATCATGATTTTAATTTTCAATTGGATTATGCCTCACATGATAGTTATTTTGTTGAGTTTGCTCCCACTATTCCGAATGAGAAGAATTTTGCTTATGTGGAGAGTAGTAAAATTTCTATGCTTGTGGATCATGAAAAGAATGCTTTGTGTGATGGCTATATTGTTGAATTCATTCATGATGCTACTGAAAATTATTATGAGAGAGGAACTTATGCTTTTACATATTGCAATAATATCAAGTTTCCTCTCTATGTGTTGAAAATCTTGAAGTTTTGCTTGTTTTGCCTTCCTATGCCAGTTGATTCTTGTTCCCATAAGTTGTTTGCTCACAAAATCCCTATGCATAGGAAGTGGGTTAGACTTAAATGTGCTAGTCATATTCTTCATGATTCTTCCGTTATGTTTCAATTCTTATCTTTTATGTGAGCATCATTGAAATCATCATGCCTAGCTAAAAAAGCATTAAAGAAAAGCGCTTGTTGGGAGACAACCCAATATTTACCCCTACTGTTTTTGTGTGTTCACATGATTAAGTTACTGTAGTAATCATGTTTTATAGCTTTTGTTTCAATAAAGTGCCAAGTAAAGCCTTTGGGATAGTGTGGTTGATAGTTGATTTGATTCTGTGCAAAAACAGAAACTTTTTGCGTCCAGTACAGAAATTCCTATCTTTCACTGGAACATTAAAATATTCTGAATTTTTTACAGTTGATTTATATACAAATTATATACGTTTTCCTAATTTTTCCGAATTTTTGGAGTAACATAAGTATGATATTAACTCATATCTTTACAGACTGTTCTGTTTTTGACAGATTCTGTTTTCGATGCATAGTTTGCTTGTTTTCTAGTTTCTATGGCTTATATTGCTCAATATAAATTATAGAAATGATAGGTTACAGTAGGTATCATGTGATAAAAAAATTGAATCTTGTCTTGACAGTACCAAAGTGAATGGTTTGTTTTATCATACTAACCCATCTCAAGAAGTTCCGTTAAGTTTTTTGTGATTGAAGTTTTCAAGTTTTGGGTGAGATATCAATATGAGGAAAATAAGGAGTGACAAGACCCTAAGCTTGGGGATTCCCAAGGCACCCCAATATAATATTCAAGGAAGATACAAGCAACTAAGCTTGGGGATGCCCCGGAAGGCATCCCCTCTTTCGTCTCCAACATTATCGGTAACCTTACTTGGAGCTATACTTTTATTCGTCACATGATATGAGTTTTTGCTTGGAGTGTCATTTTATTTTATTAGGATTTGCTTGATTTTATTTAGATCAATATTTTGTAGCTTTTATTTCAATAAAAGTGTCAAGTATAGCCTTTACCATGCTTATTTTGCAAGTCTATATGTTGCTGTTTTGAAAACAGAAAGTTTTCTATCGTTTTCTGAATTCTTATGAAAATTCAGGACTTGATAAAATCTTGAAAATTTTACATAATGAGACACAACAAATTTTATACAGTGTGGTAAGTTTTCAGAATTTTTGAAGTTAGGTAAGTATGAGTACGATTGCACTCTTTATAGACTGTCCTGTTTAGACATATTGCTGTTATGTTTGCATATGTTTGCTTGTTTAATGATTCTATTTGAGGATAGGAGTATTAAATATGCAGAGGCATTTGGTATGCAATGTGAAATTATAATTTTATTGATTTTCTACAGTAGAGAATGATAAGGTTTTGCATTTGATTTATACTAACTTTTCTCACGATTTCTTGTTGAGTTTTATGTGGATGAAGTTTTTAAGATTTAGGGAAACCGTGACATAAAAGGAATTAAGGAGACACAAAAACTCAAGTCTCAATCATCTAAGCTTGGGGATGCCCCGGTTGGCATCCCACATTTCTTCTTCAACAATGATCGGTCAGTTTTGGTTGAGCCTAAGTTTTTGCTTCTTCGCATGCTATGTGCTATCCTTTGACTGTCATTTTATTTTGTTTTGCTTGCTTTTTGAATAAAATACTTAAGATCTAAATTTTCTTTATGAGAGAGAGTCTTCACATAGCTACCTAATTATTTGACTACTCATTGATCTTCACTTATATCTTTTTAGAGTAGTTTGTCATTTACTCGTGTGCTTCACTTATATCCTATGAGTAAATGGTTGAATGTATTGAATATCATAAATCTGAAATTATATATGTTTCATATGCTTATCCCATGGGGAGTAATGGCTTCACATATAAAGAAGTATAGGTGGTAAATTTATTGAAAGTTAGCAAACTTAGTTTTGGTCACTTGAACAATTCATGAAAGAATATTGAAGGAAGAGAGATTTCACATATAAATATACTATCTTGGACATCTTCTATGATTGTGAGCCCCATTAATTATTTTCAAACTTGAGCAAATTAGTTGAAGTTGGAAAAGGAAGACAACTTAATGAGTTATGCTTGGGTATATTTGTATAGAAGTTATATTGTTATGGATCCTCCAACATGTGGTGCTTGCTATTTAGAATCTTTTGCTAGCCAAAATTTCTGTACCAAGCGGGAATACTGCTTGTGCATCCAAAATCCTTGAACCAAGTTTCTTCCATGAGTATCCACCATATCTACCTATATGCGGTATTTACCTGCCGTTCCAAGTAAATTTTCATGTGCCAAACTCTAAACCTTCAAATAATAATCTGTTTTGTATGCCCGAATCGCTCATGTAGCGACTAGGGGCTGTCAGTATCTTCCATGCTAGGTGGGTTATTCTCACGATGAGTGTTTATTCACTTATCATTCATGAGAGAGTGGCTGGTAATTGGGATGCCCAGTCCTATGATCAAAAGATCAAAAACAAAATTTCAAATAATTAAACAAAACTCTCCTAGGACTGTTGTTGGTATGGACGATACCCGTTGTTTCGGATCAGCCGTGGAGTGTGATTGTTGGTGGAGGGGGAGTAAAAACTTTACCATTCTGTTTGGGAACCGCCTATAATGTGTCTAGCATGGAAGATAGTGAGAACTCTCGGTCGTTACGTTGACAATGAAAGCATGCCTCTCAAAATTATTTTCACCTCTTTTTAAAAAAAAAACTTCGAGCTCTGGCACCTCTACAAATCCCTGCTTCCCTCTGAGAAGGGCCTATCTTTTACTTTTATGCAAGAGTCAGTAGTATTCCTTCTCATTCCAACCTATTCTTTAGTTGGCAAGCATCATGTGATGGGGAAAGATCTAAGCATATATGGCCATTCAAATATATTTGATCATGAATTATTATTGTTGACAATTATCTATATGATAAATATGTTGGGAGGCGAAACACTAAGCCCCTATCTTTCTCTGTGTTCGATGGATGCTATTTGTTCTAACAATATGCTTTGAGTGGTATCAATCATGGAAGACTATATGATAGTTGAGTATGTGGAATTTGCTAAATCAAAGCTCTTACATAGACCCTTCCTGAAAATAAGATGAATTGCAATTGTTTGATGACTGTGAACATAGTTTGTTAGTTTTCAAGAAAGTTTATGGTCTATGCTTTAACATGTGAATAGCTTGTTACTTGATCATGAGAAGTTTTATGATATGAGCTACTGTTATGATATATAATGATGCTAGAAAAAGTGGTTGAAATTATTATTGATCAAACTTGTGCACTTGCTAGCATTCACACTTCATAAATTATTTCTTTTATCATTTACCTACTCGAGGACGAGCAGGAATTAAGCTTGGGGATGCTGATATGTCTCCAACGTATCTATAATTTATGAAGTATTCATGCCATGTTTACAACAATTCTATATGATTTTGGTATGATTTGATTAGAACTAACACGGACTGACGCTGTTTTCAGCATAACTACCGTGGTGTCGTTTTTTTGTACAGAAATAAAAGTTCTCAGAATGGGCTGAAAATTTACAGAGAATATTTTTGGAAAATATAAAAAATACTGGAACGAAAAGATATCGGAGAGGAGTCGATGTCCTCATCAACAAGGGTGGAGGGCGCGCCCCCTGCCTTGTCGTCGCCTCGTGGGCCCCCTTGACTTGTCCCCGACGCCAACACCTCCTATAAATACCAAAACCTCCAGAAATAAACCTAGATCGGGAGTTCCGCCGCCGCAAACCTCTGTAGCCACGAAAAACCAATCGGGAGCCCGTCCCGGCACCCTGCCGGAGGGGGGAATCATCACCGGTGTCCATCTTCATCATCCCGATGGTCTCCATGACGAGGAGGGAGTAGTTCACCCTCGGGGCTGAGGGTATGTACCAGTAGCTATGTGTTTGATCTCTCTCTCTCTCTCATGTTCTTGATTTGGCACGATCTTGATGTACCGCGAGCTTTGTTATTATAGTTGGATCATATGGTGTTTCTTCCATCTCTATCTCTTGTTGTGATGAATTGAGTCTTGCTCTTTGAGGTTTCGTTATGTTGGATTTAGTATTGGATTTGAGAACACTTGATGTATGTCTTGCGATGGGATATCTGTGGTGACAATGGGATGTTCTATTGATTCACTTGATGTATGTTTTGGCACTCAACTCGCGGATTCCCGAGGTGACATTGGGGTAATCTATGCATAGGGGTTGATGCACGTTTTCGTCCTACGTTCTCCGATAGAAACTTTGGAGTGACTCTTTGTTGCACGTTGAGGGATTGTTATGTGATCCAATTATGTTATCATTGTTGAGAGAACTTGCACTAGTGAAAGTATGAACCCTAGGCCTTGTTTCCAAGCATTGCAATACCGTTTTTGCTCTCTTTTGTTACTAGTTACCATGCTGTTTCTATATTTTCATATTACAAAAACCTATATCTACTATCCATATTACACTCGTTTCACTATCTCTTCGCCGAACTAGTGCACCTATACAATTTACCATTGTATTGGGTGTGTAGGGGACACAAGAGACTCTTTGTTATTTGGTTGCAGGGTTGTCTGAGAGAGACCATCTTCATCCTACGCCTCCCACGGATTGATAAACCTTAGGTCATCCACTTGAGGGAAATTTGCTACTGTCCTACAAAACTCTGCACTTGGTGGCCCAACAACGTCTACAAGGAGAAAGGTTGCGTAGTAGACATCACGGCACCTGCCTCGGAAATCGAAAAGTCCCCACACGGAGCGAGATCGATTCATGACGTGTGTGTATCATATATGTGCTGCCCCGGCCCCCTCCTCCCCTCTTCGACGGGTACTATATACTCCTACCGCAACACAACCCAAAAAGAAACCTACTTGCTGGGTCAAAGTGATGGAGGACAACCTCGCAGGCCCATGGACGGAAGCATCGCACGCGAGTGAGTGTCCTATATGACGCGTAGTATTGCCCCCGGCCACCCTCTTCAACGCGTACTTTATATATATATACTCCTACCCTACGTATAACAAAAACCAAAAAATGACCATCCTTGTTGGTCAAATTAACCTCTCTCATCGCATGTCATAGTGCTGGACGGCGACCTCGCGGGCCCACGCGAGTGAGTGTCCTAGGACCACCGCGTGCATGTGCCCCAAAGATGCATGTCAAATTTTTCTGCAGCGAACATGCAACCAAAGGAGTTTAGTGTTGAAAATTGAAAAAAATAGATAACATCTATCCGTTTTTTATACATTGATTGATTTCCCAGGGATTTAAATGTGCAAAAATCAAATTTGATCTACATGAGACCTGTGATAGTGCACGAAAATGGATTGCAAAATCGTCCCCATGCAAGAAATTTCTAACATCTAGAATCTTGATTTTAAAATCCAATAAATCCAAAACTAAGTTGAAATTCATGAAACTTATCGTGGTGTCATATGGACACCAATAGACTGTGATATTTTTTTTTCAAATTTGAGACAAGTTTTGATATAATCTTCTTACATACAGGAAATTATAAATAATTATCAACCAATATCGCAAACGAACTCTTTATTCAAACCGTGTGCGTTAGACCAACAATGTAAGTGTCGTGCTTCAGTTAAGCAATAAAGCGGCAGAATTAATCATCAAAAAGGAAAAATCAATATAATACGTGCCGCGCACGCGTCCCGTGTGCCGTACGAGCATGAGTGAGTTGACGAGACGCATGCTAGCAGGCAGACCGGGAGGCCGAAGCATGCGTGTGTTCGATACGCACTCACTGTGGGGCATGCTAGTAGTTGTGTGAAATGACGGTAGGCGTGCCAGCAGTCCGCCGCGCATGCTCACCGGGAGGTGAGCTAGCCCTTTGACCGCCGGCCACCTTGCTCCCACTGCTCCATATTAATGGCGCGCCTGATCCGCTGGTCATAATAGGCGTCCGCACACCCCGTCCACAGTTATCACCGCCGCATTGAGTGTATTAGGATTTTGCCAAAGCGCACCATCGGTGGGAGTGGTGATGTCGGGGCTGGTGAAGCACCCGCGCAACGCATGAAGCTGGGGGCAGAGGTTGCTGTCGCCGCCGACGAGGTCTCGCGCGGGCAGCAGCGTGACCTTGACTTCGTCGCCATCGTAGTGCCTCCCCAGGCGGAGCCGGAGGTCCACAGCTACTCCAGCAACGACTCCGACTCCGACGGAAAACCGGTTAGTCCCCCCCCCTTTGTTGGGAACAGAAACCCTTGGTTATGTTCACCCAGTCCATGAAATCAGAGTAAGATTCGTTAGATCCGTGTAGTGTATTGATTGTTTGAATGGTATCTATGGTTAGTGATTAATTGTTTGTTCTGTACAAATGATTTTTTGCTAATAATCCGACTAGGGTTAGCGTGCGTGCTAATAATTCGTAGCCAGATCTTGAGAATTGATTTTGAATGTCCTACATATATGTTTGTGCCCTTTTTTTCTTCCAGATCTTGAGAATTGATTTTGAATGTCCTACATGTATGTTTCTGCCTTTTTTCCTTCCAGATTGCTATGTACACAGATGAGGCTCCGGCCAGCGGCGCCGCCGGCTGTAGATCCTGCACCCGGCAGCGCGGGCAGAAGCGGCCATGCCCCCCTGGATCTGAGGAACCCGTAGAATATCGGGCGGACCGCATCAGCGATCTCCCAGACGCCATCCTTGGGGAGAGCATCTTCCTTCTCCCCACCAAGGATGGCTGCCGCACACAGGTCCTCGCATCTCGGTGGCACACTATGTGGCGCGCCGCACCTCTTAATCTCGACTGTCGCCGGCTATCTGTCGTTCATGATTTTGAACTCCACAGAGCCATCATCTGCTCCCACTAGGGCTCCGTTCAACGCCTATGCATCCCGGCATGCTGCCTGCTGCACATACCCTTCACAGTGAACGCCTGGCTGACATCCCGTCAATTCGAAAAACTCCAACATCTTGAGTTCTACCATTACTATGGAAATAGCTGTCCACCAAGCATTGTAGCTGTGCCCTCACCACCAGTGTCCATCTCATGGTTTTCCTCCTCTCTCTCCACACCACCACCCTGGCCTGGTGTCATCTACCAGACAATCTGGTACAAATGCTTCGACTCCCACTGCTAAAAAAACTTGCGCTTGTGGTGGTCGATCTGTCGAAGGCCTCACTGCACAGCATCATCCACTCCTGCTGCCCTGCCCTGGAGCGCTTGCTGCTTGTTTTTGGAAAAGAAATCCGTATCCGTTGTCTCCAAATAAAGTCTCCTAACCTTGTAAGCATTGGAATTTGCTTTAAAGGAGAGGAGCTCATCATCAAAGATGCCCCTTCACTCCAAAGGCTGCTCCTTGATTATCGTTATGCACCTTTGCAAATAACTATGGTCTCTGCGCTTAAACTAGAGACCTTAGGTGTAATTCCTGATCCGTTTGAAGGTTACAAGATGGTGGTTGGCTCCACACTTATTCAGGTACTGTATATTATCATCAACACTTTTGTAATCATAAGCTGCATTTTTCATTTGTGTGCGTAACTTTTATATCATCAACACTTTTGTAATCATAAGCTGCATTTTTCATTTGTGCGCATAATCTTTATATAATCTTGGAGTACACTTTTGGTACTAATATTATGTTCTATGCTCAATGAAGAGTTTGTCCATGGGTACCCTATCAATGGTGCTGGATTCTATCAAGACCTTACATATCAGTACATGGTGTTTTGATCTGAACATGGCTATCGGCTTGCTGCGATGCTTTCCATGTCTGGAGAATTTGTATATACATGTGATGATATCAAGCACATTGATATACTTTACTAGAACTAACTGTTCAGATGTACTATTTTTTTAGACATTAACTGTTTTTAGTCTTCATGTATATTTAGGCTAAAGGACATGGACAAAAAGGTATAACCAATTGGTGGCATAAGAAGCACCGGGATTTTCTCAGTTCTCATGACATTCGTTTGAGGACAATAACGCTGGAAGGATATGCATCCAACCATGCAAACACTAGCTTTGTCATATTCTTCCTGTTGAATGCGAGAGTACTATTGTCCATGAGGATTAAGTTTTTTAACAGACACTTTCTCACGGATGGACACATTGAACAGCATAAAAAAGAAGTTTCAGGTGGATAAAAGGGCTTCTGAACGTGCTCGGCTTCTATTTACAACAACTTGTCTTCATGTACCAGTAGATTTTCTGGTCCAGGATCTTGATTTTATGGATCAGACCGATCCATTTGACTGTGACTGCTCAAAACTTTGGTTGAGTTAGTTGTTATTGTCCTGTTCAATCTGGATTTTGTGTAAACCTGATGAATAATTAATCATCGTGCTTTTGTACCTTCTGTATGCTAGGGTTAGATATTGCTGCCCTTTTCAACTCGGCTTTGACCCATATTTTCTTTCATACAAACCGGAGCTTCTATCAAGAAGCCTCATGGTTCCGAGAGCGAACTTGGTCACATGATCTGGTCGCGAAATGACATACGCTGTATCTTCCTCCTTGATTTATTTTACAGAGGCAACATGCAACTGTGCTTAACATATGAAATTATTCAGGGTTCGTTTCGCCTTTTTATACATTGATTTTCCTAGTCATTTTTAACAAATAGCCACCACGTTATTATCGCAAACGGTCGTATTAGTCAAACCGTTGGCGTTCAACTAACCATTTACTACCGTGGGCAGCTGTTTGATTAGACGGGACGACTGTGAGTAGTCCGCCGTGCATGCCGCGAGCGCTGCAATTTATTGCTGGTTTTGGACTTTTGTTTCGGCCGCCTTGGGAAGGTACGTAGAACAGTCCTCCGTTCTCATCTACAAGCACCGCCGCCGAGGATCGCCGCCTGCTGCGAGATGGAGGACGAGCCGGCCAACAAGCGGGGACGGGTCGAGCCAGAACCGCAAGAGCCTCCGGTGAACGTGGACTTCATCAGCAGCCTCCCCGACGAGATGTTGGTAACCATCATATCCCACCTCCCCATCAAATATGGCGTGCGGACCACTGTCCTCTCGCGGCGGTGGCGCCCCCTCTGGCACTACACCCCCTGGACCTCATCGTTGACCACGAGTTCTGCAGCGGGGAGCAGCAACGCCTGGACGCATTGTCCCACGTCCTCGCCACGCACCCTAGGGCGGTCAGACGCCTTGCTATCGGCAGGCTCAGTCCCCACAACAACACCGAACCCAGGTTGCACTACTGGTTCCTATCCCCAGCCCTGGATCAGCTCGAGGAGCTCAGCCTTCATGCTAGACATCCTTGCTCGCTGCCGCCATCCGTGTTCCGCCTCCCGCCCACGCTGCGCCGCGCTACATTCAGATGGTGCATTTTCCCCCGGATCGATGCCGCACGCGCTCTTGATCTCCCTAAACTTAAGCACCTCAAGCGCATTGCCATCCGCATCTCGAAGGAGGATTTGGAGCGCTTGCTTGTCGGCTGTACAGCGCTTGAGTACCTTCGTCTTCATGCGATGGATTGGTTCAGTAGCCTTCCGTGCGATTTATGTGCTGTCAGTTGAGGTGTTTCACGACATTGTCATTGAGAATGCGCCTTTCCTCGAGAGATTGTATGTACATGATAAATTAGGTCCAGCAAGAATCAGGGTCATTCACGCACTGAAATTGACAGTGTTGGGCTATTCATGTGCTGAATTCAACGAACTTGTTACAGGATCATTATCCGTTCAGGTACAACAGTCTTCTTCTTCTCCTTCTTATATATTATCGGACAGCACATTTTATCTAATTTTTGTTGATCTATATGTTCGCCTGTCATCCAGAAAATGATTCCCACAAGCTTGACCCGGCCTCTGTGCACGGTGAAGATCTTGGCACTACAATCTGTTGGCCCCGACCTGTATGAAGTTGTTAGATTCCTTAGATGCTTTCCTTGCACGGAGAAGCTATACATCGAGGTGATGCCACTTTCCTGTTAATTGTTAACCACAACGGAGCTCAATTTTTTGTTACTTTTACCCATGATTACATTGACAAATGTAGAATGATTTCTAAAGGAAATTTGGAGGATTTCAATACATATATTTTTTGAGATGCTAGTGTTGTATGTGTTTTATTCCTTCGCCCGACATGCTTTCGTGATAAAAGTTTATCATGAAAGATTGAAGGTGGCATCTCACTATTTTCGTGTATTTTAGAAATCCTGCAAATCAAAGAGGCCCGAAGTGTTCAAATCTGCAGCTATGTACTAATATGTTGTCTTCGTTTGCAGATACTAGCAGGCCCGAAAGTAGAAAATGTTGGGGAATATAACAATCCCATTGAATGCCTTGATCTTCATCTCACAGAAATTACTTTTAACGAGTATCGAGGCACCACACCAGAAATTAAATTCGCCAGGTTCTTTGTTGAGAAAGCAAGGTTGCTCAAGGTAATGAGGTTTGCCCTATATTTACTGCATAGAAGTGAATGGATTGCTAAAGAGCGCAGGCGTCTACAGCTGAATGGAAAAGGCTCTGCACAAGCTGAATTTTAGTTTGTAACTTCATATGACAGATTATTCGGAAGTCACTGTATCCAGCCGCTATATGACTTCTCGGTGGCTGATCCTTTCGCAGAAATAATGCATGAAAAATATTCTGAAGAAGATGAATTTTATGTGTCTGAATAGTTTGAACCGTGTAATCTTTGAATTTGGGCCTTGTAATGCTGGAATTTGAACCTTGCAATATTTATGGTATTTGTTATATAACGTAATTGGATGTTTAATTTAGTCTTACAATCATGTCCTGTTACAAGTATATATATGTTGTTCTTCTGTACACAGAGCATAGATGTTCTGCAGACAGAGCATATCACATCGCACACGGACCACACTAGGTAACCCGTCGGTGATGAATTCATCAATCGCAAATGGTTATATACCAGCAAGCGTTTGCCCACAACACACATGGCTTATTCCATCACAAACAGCTCAGATGGATCAACTGTATGCCACGTATCGCACACGCAACTCTAATCTGATTCGTGCTTAATGTCTCCGACATCGCTCGCGCAGTTCGTCTTATTTGCCATGTATCACTGTGCCGGCCTTTGCTCGCGTCCCTCGGCAAGCTCTGCTCGCCGTTAGGCGCCGCAGCGCGCTGTGCTCATCATTAGGCACCGCGGCGCGCTCTGCTCGCGTCCGTCGGCGAGCTCTGCTCGCGTACCTCCACGCGCTCGGCTTGTGGACAGCTTTTCCTTGCGAGTTCAACTGCTATATGCATATATATGGTTGCTCGCCATTGAGGCGACCGCGGAGCGCTCTGCTTGTGTCCCTTCGCGTGCGCTCTGCCAGCGGTTGGGCCTGCACACGATCACGTCGGGGGGCCCATATGCATGCGGTTGCGCCGCGTGCATCACCACGCGATGCAGTTACGTGCGGCATGATGGAGTTACGCGCTGCAAATTAGAACTGCCATCCGGGCGTGCTGATATTCCAGGCCGTCCGGCTTCCCCTTTAATTCCCGCGGCCATTATAATAACCTTAGTCTCTTCAACCTTTCGACCGCGCCCGACAACACAACAAGCACACCCACGACGACACATAGAGAGGGGATGTCTAGCGGCGCTCCAATGGAGTTCGGCGAGCATAAAGTGGAGACCCACGCGAGGGAGACGGATCTCTCGGTGGTGTACACCATCAACCCGGCCATGGTGGACAAGTACATCAACACCGTTGAGCAGTTGCTTGCTCGAGACAAGTACAAGGTGGTCGGCATCGACCTCCAGTACACTGGAAGTCGTCCCAACATAGATCAGAAGGTTGCCATCGCCCAGTTGTGCATGCGCCATCATGTCCTCATCTACCACTACTGCATGGCCACAGAGCCTTGCGACCGTTTCGCCAGGTTTGTCAACAGCACCGACTACAAGTTCTCTATGGTGGAAACCACCGACGATGTAAAACCGCTCAGGGTTACGGGCTTGGCCTGCAAGAACCTTGTCGAAATCCATGAGCACTACAGGGTCTGGGGCAGCACGAAGAAGGACTCCCTAGTTGAACTTGCCTCGGCCATCATCGACCCATACTACGAAAAGATGAAGCAGGATGCCAACAGAACACGTCCCATATCCTAGCACGGGGCCTGAATGTGGCAACTGGATGAACCTCACCTCTGGTTCACGGCCAAGAGCGTGTACACATGCTATGAGATGCACAGGCGGATCATTGACATGAGGAAGTGCCTCGTTACCGAAATCGATGAAGCCGGATCGAGCCACAAGCAGAGCAGTAGCAGCAAGCGTCACAAGAAGTAGATGATTATCAGATGATCGTTTATCCTAGTTAATTATGCATGTAATATATAGTTGACTTTGGTGTGTGGAAATGTCATGTGTGTAGTAGCCACCTATGTAATTATGCATGTAATAGTTTACTTTGGTGTGTGCAAATGTCATGTGTGTAGTAGCCACCTATGTAATTGGATGTTTAATTTGGTTATGCAACCATGTCCTTATAAGTGTGTATATATATATGTTGTTGTTCTGTATGCAATCCCAACGCACAACACACACGTCTTATTAGCAGCAATCGTCTGTGTTATTATCGGTCTTCGCACACATTTCTGATTACAGACCTATTTGCCGCGTATCACACACATCTTGTTATATTGAACCGTTTCTGTTATCTTGGCTCAACGCAAACAGTTCATCCGAGTGAACTATTTGCCCTGTATCGCACACACCTTGATCTGGCTGACCGTTTCTTTTGTTCCGCCTAATCATAAACAGTTTATCCGAGTTAACTGTATGCCGTATATCGCACACACCTTCATCTGGCTGCCCATTTCTGTTCTTCTGCCTCATCGCAAATAGTTCATTGAATTGAACCGTATGCCCTGCATCGCACACGCAACTAAAATCTGAACCGTGTTTGATGCATCTGTCATCGCAAACATTTTGCATCTTTTTTGATGGTTTTTTACATCACTGTTTGCGATTATTGCATCACACACAGTTTCGTTGAAGGGTCTCTGATCGTATTGTCGCATTAGCAGCATCTTGCAATAGTGGGAGTAATGCAATAAGAACGATGAAATGATGTAGACAAGATCTATTCATGTAGGCATAGACCCCATCTTGTTATCCTTAATAGCAATGATACATGCATGCCTCGCTGCCCCTTCTGTCACTGGGAGAGGACACCGCAAGATCGAACCCATCACAAAGCACGTCTTCCCATGGCAAGATAAATCGATCTAGTTGGCCTAACTAAACCAAAGATTCGAAGAAGAAATACGAGGCTATAAATAATCATGCATATAAGAGATCAAAGAAAACTCAAATAATATTCATGGATATAGATCTGATCATAAACTCAAAGTTCATCGGATCCCAACAAACACACTGCAAAAAGGTTTACATCAAATAGATCTCCAAGAGACCATTGTATTGAGAAGCAAAAAGAGAGAAGATGCCATCTTGCTACTGCCTACAGACCCTTAGGTCTATGGTGAACTACTCACGCATCATCAGAGAGGCACCAATGAGGATGATGAACCCCTCCGTGATGGTGTTAGATTGGATCTCGTGGTTCTGGAACTTGCGGCGGCTGGAATTGTGTTTCATCGACTCCCCAAGGGTTTCTGGAATATTTCGAAATTTATAGGGCGAAGAGGCGGTGCAAGAGGCCTCCGTGGGCCCCAAGATACATCAGGGCGCACCGGGGGCCTCTAGCGCGCCCTGGTGTATCTTGGGCCCCACGGGCCTCCTCCGAGGTGCTTTCTTGATCCCCAAGGGTTCTTCTGGTCCAGAAAAATCTCCAAAAAGTTTTGCTGTGTTTGGACTCTGTTTGGTACTGATATTCCGCGAAGTAAAAAACAAGCAAAAAACAGCAACTGGCATTGGGCACTATGTCAATAAGTTAGTCCCAAAAAATGATATAAAGTTGCTACAAAATGATTGTAAAACATCCAAGATTGATAATATAACAGCCTGGAGCAAGCAAAAATTATAGATACGTTGGAGACGTATCAGCATCCCCAAGCTTAATTCCTGCTCGTCCTCGAGTAGGTAAATGATAAAAACAGAATTTTTGATGTGGAATGCTGCCTAACATGTTCATCACATATTCTTTTCTTTTGTAGCATGGACATTTGGACTTTTAGATGGTTCAAAGCAATAGTCTATATTTGACATGATAACTTCAATACTCAAGCATATCAACAAGCAAGCATGTTTTTCAAAATATCAACAATAAAGAAAGTTATCCCTAGCCCATCATGCTCAATCATTGATCCATTCATGAAACACACTCGAATATTAGCTACATCCAATGCACAAGTACGATCATAGTGCTCCCTAGTTGGTGCTTTACAATAGAAGATGGAGATTCAAATAAAAATTGCATAAAGTAAATAGATAGGCCCTTCTGTCAGTGTCAAAACTGGCGGATCTCAGGTAGGGGGTCCCGAGCTATGGATCTAGGATCAATGGGGAACAAGGGACGATGAACACAACGTTTACCCAGGTTTGGGCCCTCTCGAAGAGGTAAAACCCTACGTCCTGCTTGATTGTATTTGATGTATGATATGGTTACAGAGTAGATCTACCTTGAGATCAGGCGAGCTAAACCCTAAAGCCCTAAACCCTCTGGTTTATATAGACACCAGTAGGGTTACATGCGATCGGTTACAATGAAGGAAAGATCATGCTAATCTTGACTTGGAGGGAACACCACGACTCCGAATATCTCCTGTTCGATCATAGGTCCGCACTCTAGCTTGGCCCCATAGTGGCCCATCAGTCCGGCCCATATGTAATGGGTCGACGGCCCAAGGACCCCTTAGTCCAGGACTCCCTTAGTAGCCCCCGAACTAGCCTCCAACACCAGGGATTGTCATCTGGCGTGCTCCAAATCTTCGGCTTGTGAGGTGAGTTCTTCATCTTTACCTGCATTGTTTGGAGAAGTGTTTCACGGCCGAACACTATCTGGATCAACATCAGAGGTTCATCATTCAATATAGTCCGGATCAAAACTATATCCGTGCTCGACCGGTTTGACAATCCGAATATTTAGGACCACACCAAAACAAAGTGGTCCCATCGGAGTTTAATGCTTACCTCGGGGCGGGGGTCAACTTTGACCGTCACGCTCCTTTTTAGAAGGCATGCAGCCCAATGCCACCTTTTGTAAGCTCGTCCTTTCAACTTTGAGGCGAAATGACTATTTATAGATCGAAAGGTGCGGGGGACGGTTAACCCATCCCCTTTGCAAAAAACAGCACCGAAGAAATCCTCAGGCACCATGGCCGACATTCCCAGTTCATCCTCGCGCCCCCATGGCCCTCTCCCTGGTGATTGGACGAGCTATTCAGTCTCGCGCCTCCAGCTGAGCAATCTACAGACGTAGGGCTATCTTCCCGTGGCGTATCTTGTTCCCTTCCGCGCTGGATTAATTTTTGTCGATGGTCAATCACTCGCCGAGAGCTCCCCTGCTCCAAGCAAGGAAGAGAGGGTATGCTTCAATTCTTTGTCTGTAATTAGGCCATTACATCCGAACACCTATTGATTGTACTTTGCTCTTGCACAGAGTTGACGGCGTCAGGTCGAGTCCATCCACTGCCCTTCCCCTCAACCAGAGAATCATTCCCGCGACGACGACCCGGGCTATCATGACGATTTGGAGATGTCGGTTGATTTTGAAGATGGGGTATTTTACCAAGAAAGCCTTGATGGCGCCAAAGTTGTCGTGACGGCTGATCATCCTGGGGCTCTTCCTTCCTCCAATGTAAGTGAAAGGAGGAGCTCTTCCCGAAAGGGGCGATCCCCTCGCACCATCCCGCATACTTTAAATTCTACTCCCAAGGGTCTCCATACTACACGTCGAACAACCGTGGGAGGAGCATGGCCTATGCCGGCCTCGGCCCCTAATGGGGCATCCATGAGGAAGGCCTCTGCTGGGGCGGAAGCAACCGCTCCCTCGGCTCAAAGGTAACATGTTTTGGGACCACGAAAAGGGTCGTTTTCAATATCCTTCATCTGACGTTTGCTCGGCTTTGCAGAAGAAGAGTTCCAGCGTGCCAGGTCGAGGACTCCCCCCGGGCGTGCCGAGGCATAATTCCAACATTGGGCCCTCGGCGCAAGCTAGGGACCCTGCCGGACACACAGCGGCTGGCACACATCCAGAGGACCCTAACGATGTTTCAGTGACCAACTCCGAGGTCGAGAGTGTAATGAATCATCACCGCCGGAGAGAATCCTTGCGCCATGTTGCCTTTACTGATCAGCAGTTTAATGCAATTAATTCGGTGGACGCATACCTTGGAGCGGCCCGAATAGGGCTTGAAGGGATCGCTGGTCTCTTTTCTTCCAAAATGCAGGTGCGAGATAGCTTAAAAGCATTTTATGGTTCCTAACCTAGCAGCCCCCAAGCCTTAATTTGGGCGAGATGGCCGAGTTAAGGATCCTTGTATTGTCTTGATGTTGCAGGCCATGAGGGAGCAGAACAACAAGTTGTCCGAAGACCTCAAGTTGAGCCGAACACAGTTAGCCGGTGCTAAGGCCGAACTAGAAGCGGCCAAAAAGGCTACCAACCAAAATCTTGGTAACTGAAAAAGCTTTAGAATGTTATGAATCAATTGCGGAGGGAACTTGAGGCTGGCAAATGAGTGCTAACACGAAGTCAGGAAGAGAAGAATGAGCTCAAGGCGGAAGATCGGCGTGTCGTGGGAAACCGCGGCCACCTATGGGACCAGGAGGCCCCTTGCTGATTCGGCAGGGGGGCGTCGCTTTGCACAAAGAGCAAACGAGCGTGTGGCAGAACGGCAGAGATCACACAGGCATTT
This sequence comes from Thinopyrum elongatum, assembly GCA_011799875.1. NCBI lineage: Eukaryota > Viridiplantae > Streptophyta > Magnoliopsida > Poales > Poaceae > Thinopyrum > Thinopyrum elongatum. The sequence continues at coordinate 380,232,468 of CM022297.1, forward strand.
TTACCCAGGTTCGGGCCGCCATGAGGCGTAAAACCCTACTCCTGCTTTGGTGGATTGATGGTGGAAAGGTGGTGGTGGAGCGTAGTACACTTGCCCGGTAAGGGTTGCCTCAGAGTAGCAGTGGCTACGCGCGTATGGGGGTCTGAGTTACCCAACCTTCTAACCCTCTCTACGGTCGCCATGGGCCTCCTTTTATAGATTAAGGGGTCACCACAATGGCAAAACAGTCATTAGGCACTGATAAGATAGCAAACAGTGCTATCATACCTAACTCTGTGGGTTGACAGGGTGCATTAAATGCACCGCTCATCGTCATATCGTTGGTTGCCCGGCAAGGCTTGCCGGACTATCTCGCCAGCTCCATGCCTGCTCGCTTGACATGTCACAGGACGGGTGTCATCTGCAGGTGTTTCCTGTAGGGAGAGGCTGCCATGTGGCGGATAGCTGCCACTTAGTCACTTCGCGGTTCGACACCGCACTGATTGACGACGTGGGTCGTGGTGGAGTAGTTGGTGAGGTGGTTTTGCCTCCGTGTGCCCTGGCAGGCCTTGCCGGGACATCTTGGAAGTCGTCTTCCGGGGGTGACCTCGCCCCTTGCCGAGCTTGCCTGCCCGGCAAAGGAGGCCCTTCTCCTGATGGTGCCTTGCTTTTCTGGCTTGATCTTGGTCCCTCTGATCTGCATGTTAGTCCTTTGAACCTCTTAGTCCCTTGTATTCTGACTTGGGTTGGTGCTTCAATCTCGTCCCCGTGCGTGTGCACAGTCTGGGCAATAGACCTAGGGTTTGTTGCACCGACAGAAGCCCCCGGGCCTGCCCCGAACGCGCTGCCGAGCCTCGTCGGGGTAGGGCCTAATAAGTGCACAAGCGGGGTCGCTGAAGAGGCTGGTCTCTTGGGGTCTTCTTTGCTTCTTCATTAGCCTCGATTCCAGGCTAGTTTTCGGTTTCTCCACGCGTCGTGCGCAATGCTGTGGAAGAACTTTGATTGTGGCCTGCGGGTTCTCCTCGCTTTCGACGGCCGTGCCTAGGAGGAGAGGGACAGGAAAGGGCATTACGGGGCACTTATCTTTTTTCAATCTTAAATCTGCAGGTACTTGCCAAATTTTAATTCAAATAATGTAATCTCTCAAGTCCATGTTTGTGTTCTGTAATGCTTGCACTTGTATCAGCAAATTAATGAAAAAGATGAACCTTGCCGGGAACCCGTGCATGTGTATGTCCATGCAGAGGCGAGATGCCTCTTTAGTGTAAATAAACGAGTTTCCCCCGGCAGGCTATCCTGCCGGCACCTTTTCTGTCTGCCGGAGAGTTGTGTCTACCGGGCAACAGGCAAAGGGGCCAGCCCCCTGCCAACTTCTTTTTACCAGAGGCCACTACGACCATCCCTTTTGAAGCAATGTTTGAGTCAGGGATGGGAGCACCTAAGTCTCAAAAGAGTGGCGGGGTTTTCTTATGCACAAGTTATAACTTACAGAACACTAATGGACATGAGGTAGAACTTATCTGTTTGGCTTGCCGGGGATCACAGTGCCGGGCAATCTTCTTGACTCCTCGTCAAAGCCAAGTTCACGGCAGGAACCTGCAGCTTCATGCAGATGAGAATGAATGCAGGATGCGATCCTATCTATATGCATATGCAAATGCTCATGAAATGCTTATGCAGTGATCTTGGAATGCTCATGCATGCATGCAATCTAGGTCGGGGGCCCCCCATAGTGCTTCTTTATTTTCTCTTGCACAAGGTCATTGCCCTGGCTTTGTACAAGGGGTTACATGCAGCTGAGGCAAGGCCTGTACAATGGGTAGAACTTGCGGAGATGCTCAATATTCCATGAGTTTTGTAACTGAATGCCATCTCCGGTCTCCAGACGGACTGCGCCAGGTCTGGTGACTAGTACTACCCGGTAAGGGCCTTCCCACTTCGGTGACAACTTGTTTGTACCCTTGGCGGACTGAACACGCCTAAGGACAAGGTCACCTTCCTCAAAACACCGGGCGTGAACCCTGCGGCTATGATAGCGACGCAGGGCTTGCTGATAACGTGCAGCACGCGTAGCAGCCCGGAGACGGTTCTCCTCTAGTAGCACAGCGTCATCACACCGGTGCTGATCTTGCGCTACTTCATCGTAGGCAAGCACTCAAGGCGACCCATAAATGAGTTCCGTGGGGATAACTGCTTCTGCCCCGTAGACCAGGGAGAAGGGAGTCTGCCCGGTAGCTCGGTTTGGTGTCGTTCTGAGGGACCAGAGAACTACCAACAGCTCCTTGATCCACCGCCTGCCGCGCTTCTGCAGCGTATCAAAGGTTCTTGTCTTGAGTCCATGCAACACTTCAGCGTTCGCCCTCTCAGCTTGCCCATTGCTCCGGGGGTGTGCCATAGAGGCAAATGAGATTTTGCATCCGAGGGCATGAACATATTGCATGAAGGCGCGGCTCGTGAACTGGATGCCGTTGTTGGTAATGATCCTTGCCGGAACTCCAAAATGACACACCAATTCTTTCAAGAACTTGATAGCTGACTGAGCAGTCACCTTTCTCACGGCAGTCACTTTCGGCCACTTTATAAACTTGTCAATAGCAACGAACAAGAATTCAAAGCCCCCGATTGCTCAGGGGAAGGGGCCGAGGATATCGAGCCCCCAGACCGAAAATGGCCATGATAGAGGGATTGTTTGAAGAGCTTGGGCAGGCAGGTGGGTTTTCTTGGAATGGAACTGGCAGGCTTCACACTTGGTGACTAGCCCAACCGCATCTTGGAGGGCTATGGGCCAATAGAATCCTTGCCGGAATGCTTTCCCAACTAGTGCCCTTGATCCAATGTGGGAGCCGCACATGCCTTTGTGTATCTCAGCCAGCAGTTCCTTTCCTTCTTCCCGGCAGACAGACTTTAATTTCACACCATTGAGCCTCCTTCTGTACAGAGTTTCATCGACAAACTGATACATACTGGCCCTCCGGGCTACTTTTTCAGCTTCGTCTTGGTTGCCGGGAAGCTCTCCGGTTTGGAGGAAGTGGACAATGTGCCTTGCCCAAGTTGGAGCCTGGGGCTCGGCAACGATGACTAGCGGCACCTCCTCTGCTGTGGGAGCACATGCCTCGTTCGCGGGGTCCATGGGCCTGGCTGGAGGGGTGGTCCGGCAGACTGCGAGGAGTTGTTTTCGGCAGGGTCTCTGCCAGGAGCGGACAGCTCTACCGGGAGAGGCTTACCGGAGTCCAACTTTCTCCTTTTCCGGGCCATTGTTGTTGGGGATACAGAGGGCTGAGTGAGATGGAGAACAAAAGTCCCTGGTTCCACAGGGAGCTTCTGCGCAGCACACTTTGACAGATGATCAGCTATGCTATTTTCCGCACGGGGTACGTGCTCTGTTTGCAATCCGTCAAAGTGCTCCTCCAATCTCCTCACTTCCTCGACGTATGCCTCCATCAATGGACTTTGGTAATCCTTGTTAACTTGTCTCACCACAAGCTGTGAATCTCCTCGAATGATCAGCTTCTTAATTCCCAATTCAGGTGAAATCTTGAGCCCGGCAAGGAGCCCTTCATATTCTGTTGTATTGTTGGTTGCTTCTTCCCGAGCAAAATGCATTTGGACGACGTACCTCAAGTGCTCCCCGGAGGGGGCAACAAGAAGCACGCCAGTGCCTGCACCTTGTAGGGAAAAAGCACCATCAAAATACATAATCCATTCTTGGGGCGATTCCTTGCCGGGGATAGCTATCTCCGTCACTTCCTCATCAGGGGTTGGCGTCCATTCTGCAATAAACTCTGCCAATGCCCTGCTCTGAATAGTTGATGTGCTTTCAAACTTCAAACCAAAACTGGATAACTCCAAAGCCCACTCCACTATTCTACCGGTAGCCTTAGGGTTTCGGAGTATTCGTTGCAACGGGAAACGAGTGACAACCGTGATCTCATGGGCTTGGAAGTAGTGGCGCAGTTTCCTTGAGGCCATGATGAGACCAAAAATCAACTTTTGCACGCCAGTGTACCTCGATCTAGCCCCCTGTAATAAGGAGCTGACGAAGTACACTGGGCGCTGCACCACTTTCTTCCTTGTCGTGTCCTTGGGGTTGCTCTCATTGCCGTGCTCATTGCAGTCCTGATCCTTCTCTGACTCTGCCGGTCTCTGCTCACTCTCTGCCTCATCCACTTCTCGCTGCGCTACCAAAGCTGCACTGACTACTTGGTTGGTTGCCGCTAAGTACAGCAGCAACGGCTCCTGGGGTTTGGGAGCGACCAAGGTAGGCATGGAGGACAAGTAGGCCTTCAACTCTTGCAAAGCTGCATCTGCTTCCGGGGTCCACTTCATGGGTCCTGCCTTCTTCAAAATTTTGAAGAACGGCAGGGCGTGCTCGGCAGACTTGGAGATGAATCTGCTTAGCGCGGCAACGCATCCTGTCAGACGCCTCACATCCTTAACTATCCTTGGTGCTTGGATCTGCTCGATAGCCTTGATCTTGTCGGGATTGGCTTCGATCCCACGATGGGATACAAAGAACCCAAGCAACTTGCCGGAGGGAACACCAAATACACACTTCTCCGGGTTGAGCTTCAAATTGATTTTGCGCAGATTAGCAAACGTCTCCTCCAAATCTTGAATAAGGGTGGCCCTATCCTTGGTCTTGACCACAATATCATCCATATAGGCTTCTATGTTTCTGTGCAACTGTGGCTCAAAACCAATCTGGACTGCCCTTGCAAAAGTGGACCCGGCACTCTTTAATCCGAATGGCATGCGGACAAAATAGTACGTACCACATGGAGTGATGAACGACGTCTTCTCTTCATCTTCCTCGTACATGAAGACCTGGTGATACCCAGAATATGCATCCAGAAAGGAGAGCAAATCACAACCTGAAGTGGAATCCACAATCTGATCGATACGCGGCAAGGGAAACGGGGCCTTCGGGCAAGCCTTGTTGAGATCTGTGAAATCTATGCAAAGCCTCCACTTCCCGTTAGCCTTCTGGACTACTACTGGGTTTGCCAACCATGTGGGATGCAGTACTCCTCTGACCAATCCAGCTGCCTCTAGTCTCTTGATCTCTTCTGTAATGAACTGCTGCCTCTCCAAGGCCTGCTTCCGGACTTTCTGCTTGACAGGTCGGGCATGTGGGCAGACAGCAAGGTGGTGCTCGATTACCTCCCTGGGAACACCGGGGATATCAGATGGTTGCCAGGCAAACACATCGATATTCGCCCGCAGGAAGGCAACGAGCGCACTTTCCTATTTGTCATCGAGGGTGGCGCTGATAGTGAAAGTACCATCAACGCCAGCCAGCCCTGCCGGGACCTTCTTCACTTGGGGTGCATCGACCTTGGATCTCTTGCCATTGGAACACTCCGGCACGTCATCAACGGGTGCCGTGCACTTGGTGGGGGCACGCTTCCCGGACTCTTTGCCAGAGTCCCTGCAATCCCTCTTCTTTCCTTTGCTTTCCTTAACGGGAGCTGCTACTGCCGCTGTCTCTGCTGCGACCGCATCCCGGTACATCTTGTCCACACAAATGATTGCATCCTTCTCATCTGATGGGATGGTGATGACTCCCAATGGCCCAGGCATCTTCAAGGTGTTGTAGGCATAGTGAGATGCTGCCATGAACTTAGCCAGGGCCGGGCGTCCAAGAATCCCATTGTATGGCAGGGGGAGATCAACCACATCAAACACAATTCTCTCAGTCCGGTAGTTCAGTTCTCCCCCAAACATTACCGGCAACATGATCTTTCCCTTAGGACGACTCCTGCCGAGATTAACTCCTTGAAACATGCTGGTAACCTCCAGCTCTTCCTCTGCTATCTGAAGCTCGCTGATAACTGCTGGGGAAATCAGATTCAACCCGGCCCCGCCGTCCACCAACATCTTCGTGACCTTGAGGTTGCGGATTGTTGGGGAGACCAACAATGGCAAACACCCTACCGCAGTGGTACGGCTAGGATGATCCTCCTCATCAAAGATGATGGACGTACGGGACCACTTGAGCGGCTTCCGGGCCTCGGGCGCTGGCTCCACGGCATTGACTTCTCGCGCCCACCGCTTGAGTTGGCGGTGAGAGGTGTGCAGAGATGCACCCCCGTCAATGCACAGGGCGTCGGTGGCCTTCTGAAACTCTTGCTCACTGGTTTCCTCTTCATCCCCTCCATCACTCTCATCACCACGGGCTTCCTTCTCTCGACCTCTGGCGGGTTTTCCTTGGTTCTGAAAGGGTTTGCTGGGGCGATTTACTTCACCACCTCGGCCCTTGCCGCCAGCAACATTCTGACCCTTTTCCTTGTCACGCTTCTCATACTCTGCTTTCTGTCTTTTGACAAGCTGCTCAACCTGATAACACTCTTGAAGGTCGTGGCCCTTGGTCCGATGAATCTTGCAATACGGCCCATCACCTTTCCCGGCTTTCTCGGCAGCAGCGGCTTCCCGGCAGTCAGCGCACACGGCAGCTTCCTTGCCGGGGGCCTCAGCTTTGGCCATCTTGCCGGTACTAGGCGTACCCGATCCTTCAACCGTCATCACTGCCTTATCCCTTCGCTTCTTACTACGCTTCTTGCTCTTCTTCTGACTGGTTGATTCATCCTCATCCTCTGAATCAATATTGGTGCAATCTTCCTCTCCGGGCAACTTTCTTCCCTCCTCCATCCAAGCACACTTATCCACCAACGTGTAGAGCTCCTTCATAGTCTTGGGCAACCGTACGTTCATCTTGGAACGAATCCGGCGGTTGCGCACATTGGACTGGAAGGCGGCTATCACGGCTGCCAGATGGATATTTGGGATATTTCTATGAACTTTGCTGAATCTCTGTAAATACTTACGGAGGGTCTCTCTTTCCTTTTGTTGGAGAAGCTGCAAGTCGCTGGGTCAGCCCGGCTCTTGGTGGCCATCGGTGAAGGCACCGATGAACTCATGGCACAGGTCTGCCCAGGACGAAATGGAGTCCTCCGGCAGGTGCATCAGCCAAGACCTCACATTGGACTTGAGGGCCAAAGGAAAGTAGTTGGCGAACACCTTCTCATCTCTTCCCCCGGCAGCCTGAACAGCGATGGCGTAGATGCTCAGAAACTCTGCTGGGTTCAGCCTCCCATCGTACTTCTCAGGTATCTCTGGCTTGAACGTGCGAACAGACGGCCAACGGACTTGCTGCAGCTCACGGGTAAAGGCAGGGCAGCCAACCTCGAAAGGTAGACACCCGCCAATACTGAGCGCGGGCTCGTCGACACCGGGGCCGTCGCACCCATCTGTCTGGCGGAGGTCATCGCGGCATTGCTCAACAACGGTGCGCGTGCCTCCTCTCTGCCTATCCTCCGGGGCTCGTCGTTGGCCTGGACGCGCTCGAGGGTCAGAAGAGGCCATCGAGACATCATCGGGGTCTTGATTCTGTTGCACTCGCGCTGGCTGCCGTGGTTTGGACTGCACCGTGGGGACGGCCCCTTCTGTACGGTCAGCAGTATGAGCCGTCGCTTGGGGCGACCGTGGCGGGCCAGCTCGCCATGAGCCCACAGCTTCGGCGAAACCGAGCAGACTTTGGATGGTGCCACGCCATTCGTCCATTTGCTCGGCCGCTGGCGGAAACCTCAGCAGCAACTAAGCCCGCACCATGGCCTCCGAGGCTGTACTTGGCATGGGTGATGATGAAGTCGATCGCACCATCACTTGGCTCCTGACGGTGCCATTGGCGGCAGCACTGCGCCCCCGCTGCTGTGGGGCGACCACCTGGATGGCAGGGTGGTGCGGCGAAGGCACTCGAGGGCCAGTGGCTCCGTCAGGCACAACAGCTTGGTCGACCCGTCCCGGGGGAGGTGCACGCGCTGCGACCGCACCCGTGGTGGGAGCGGTCGGAGGGCGGCGATTCGCCCCGGCCCGAATGCCGTTGCTGCGGCTGTGCGCGTCGGGATGTTGCTGATGCCACTCTCCTCCGATGTCTCCTGCTCCTGCGTCGGCCGTGGGGGAAGTGGTGACGGCGCCGCCTGCCCCGACCACATCCCCAGCAGCGTCTGTGTCCTCGCGTGTCTCCGCACCCCCCGCAGCGTTAGAGGCCACGGGCGGCGGAGCCTTCGAGGTGGAAGGATGAGCCGAAGAACTGGGTTTCTTCTTGGGCGCCATGGTCGATGGCGTCATTGATGATGCTGATGGTGATGAAGGTGACGCGCTACACACACCTTCAGGTTCGCGCAAGCGGTCCCCCTACCTGGCGCACCAAAGATGTCGCGGCAAACCGTGGCCACCTATGGGACCAGGAGGCCCCTTGCTGGTTCGGCAGGGGGGCATCGCATTGCACAAAGAGCAGACGAGCGTGTGGCAGCATGGCAGATATCACACAGGCATTTTTACCCAGGTTCGGGCCGCCGTGAGGCATAAAACCCTACTCCTGCTTTGGTGGATTGATGATGGAAAGCTGGTGGTGGAGCGTAGTACACTTGCCCGGCAAGGGTTGCCTCAGGGCGGCAGTGGCTACGTGCGTATGGGGGTCTAAGTTACCCAACCTTCTAACCCTCTCTACAGTCGCCATGGGCCTCCTTTTATAGATTAAGGGGTCACCACAATGGCAAAACTGTCATTAGGCACTGATAAGATAGCAAACAGTGCTATCATACCTAACTCTGTGGGCTGACAGGGCGCATTAAATGCACCACTCATCGTCATATCGTTGGTTGCCCGGCAAGGCTTGCCGGGCTATCTTGCCAGGTCCACGCCTGCTCGCTTGACACGTCGCAGGACGGGTGTCATCTGCAGGTGTTTCCTGTAGGGAGAGGCTGCCATGTGGCAGATGGCTGCCACTTAGTCACTCCGCGGTTGACACCGCACTGATTGACGACGTGGGTCGTGGTGGAGTAGATGGTGAGGTGGTTTTGCCTCCGTGTGCCCCGGCAGGCCCTGTCGGGATGTCTTGGACTTCGTCTTCCGGGGGTGGCCTCGCCCCTTGCCGAGCTCGCCTGCTCGGCAAAGGAGGCCCTTCTCCTGATGGTGCCTTGCTTTTCTGGCTTGATCTTGGTCCCTCTGATCTGCATGTTAGTCCTTTGAACCTCTTAGTCCCTTGTATTCTGACTTGGGTTGGTGCTTCAATCTCATCCCCGTGCCTATGCATAGTTTGGGCAATAGACCCAGGGTTTGTTGCACCGACACGGCGGAAAGCCGAAGAAATCGAGTAGTTGAAATCTCAGTTGGCCCAAGCCTTGGAGGAGAACCAGAAGCTAAAAGGTGGTATATTCGGCAAGTCACGAATTCGACATCACGCGTATGTGGGTGATCCCAATATCTTGAAATGCTGCTACCCTTGTGTGCTAGGTCTCCTGACTGGGCGGCCTGAAGAGGAGGTGGGTGCCTTTAGTGGGAACCTTTTAAAGGAACTGACCAAGGCGCATGAAAGAGCCTAGAAGGCAATGAAAAGCATGGTTAAGGCATTATGGCCACTTGAAGTGCCACCAGAGAGCATGGCTGAGCTGGCAAGCCGCTTTAAAGGGGTCAGGCGACACTTTGAATTGTGGAAGATGTCGGCCTGCTGGGAAGGAGCGCGCGAGGCCTGGGCAATGGTGAAGACCCGGTTTACCAAACTCGAACCTGAACATATGGCTCCGGTGGGACCCGTGGGGCCGGATGTGCAGGAAATACCGCTTAGCTTAGTATATGACCAAGTGATGCCCGCTGCTCAGTACTCCCAAAAGGATTATGCCTTGGACAGTTTGATAGATGATATTGATAAAGAGTAGGGTACGTGATTCTATGTATCGATGTACTTTACATCGCACAATTCTCAAACCACGGCAAAAACGTTGTCTTAACCGGCCATCGGCTTCCGCCTCCCTGACCAGTGATCGGGGAGTGTTCCATACTATATGCCCTGACGAACAGGGGATAATTCTGGTAACCAAGGAATCCAGCCATTTAGTGCAAATAGACAAAACATGCGCGGCGAGCAATGTTATATTACTTTGTAACGTAAGAAACATCTTCTGAAGAAAATAGTTCCTCCAAGGGTTCCTTTCTTCGGGTGAGGTATGTTGACCATAAGCTGTGAGTTCGGAAGCCGGTGACACATGGATGTTCATGGTTTTTAGGAACCAGGAGTAGTTGGATGGCAGCTAGCGCCTATTTATTTTCACTTCCCCGGAGGCTGACCCATTATTTTCTGTAAGAACGCCAGCTTTCGGCTTCACCCATCTGAGGTACGTATCCGGATTACCCGGTCGTAGCAATCGCTGAGGTGCTCCCTTTACTTCCTAGCCGAACAATCAGAAACATAGGGGTAAACACAGGAGCCAGGCAACCTAGCTTGGCAAAGGACTTAAGTCAAATAGGTGCATATAATGGCTTGAAAGATATGGGAAGGAGATCAATTCAAACAATAGAAACAAGGTTGTAAGAAGTATACTGTAATTGCCCGCTTTTAAAAGGAGCCCCAGGTAAAGCTGGGTAGTACATCCGAAGATGTGTACCATGGTGACCTACCGTGTTACGGTTTATCCGAACTCTAGGTCAGGGAGGCTAAAGCCCCAAAAATTAAAACAAAGAAAAAAAGACGAAGACAGAGCGGGGAGTGGTGATGACGATTCCGGATTATGCGTAGAAACGCTGAAGCCGAGCGGCATTCCACGGGTTCGGTTCGAGGTGATTATCCGACGGGCTGCGAAGGCGATATGCCCCCCTGCGAGTGCTTCATCTATAATGAACGGGCCTTCCCATTTAGGTGAGAGCTTGTGCTTCTGCTTTTCGGGGAGACGCAGGACGAGCTCTCCCACATGGTATGCCTTCGCCCGAACTTCTCGATCCTTGTAACGCCGTGCTTGCAGTTGATAGAATGCGGAGCATGCCTGAGCAATGTCGCGCTCTCCTTCCAGTGTGTCAAGGTCATCTTGCCGATCCAGCTCAGCCTCCTTCTCTTCGTACATGCATACTCTAGGTGAGTCATGGATCAAATCACATGGGAGGACTGCTTCGGTGCCGTACACCATAAAGAACGGGGTGTATCATGTCGACCGATTAGGTGTAGTGCGCAGCCCCCATAGCACGGAGTCGAGCTCCTCTACCTAGTGGCAATCTAATTCTTCGAGGAAGCAGATTAAACAAGGTTTTATGCCGCTCATAATTAATCTGTTTGCTCGTTCCACCTCCCATTAGTTTGCGGGTGGTACACCGAAGCGTAGTCGACCTTTATGCCCATCTTAGCACACCAATCTTTAACCTCTTGGGCAGTAAAATTAGACCCATTATCGGTGATTATGCTGTGAGGAACACCATAACGGTGTACAATACTAGATATGAAGTCGACAACTGGTCCGGATTCCGCAGAGGTTACCGGCTTTGCTTCAATCCACTTAGTGAATTATCCACCATAACTAGTAGGTATTTCGTTTTCTTGGTCCCCCCTTTAAGTGGTCCGATCATGTCAAGCCCCCGGCCGGCGAATGGCCAGGTTATGGGTATAGTCCGAAGAGCTGTGGGAGGCATATGGCTTTGATTTGCAAATAGCTGGCACCCAACACAATGTTGGACAAGGGTACGTGCGTCCACGCGAGCTGTGGGCTAGAAGAACCCTGCTCGGAAGGCTTTGCTGACCAGGGCCCGAGCTGCTGCGTGGTGGCCGCCCATGCCGGCATGTATCTCGGTGAGAAGCTGCTGCCCCTCCTCTTCGGAGATGCACCTCTGAAGGACCCCCGTAGTGCTCCTTTTATAGAGTTCGCCCTCATGGACCTTGTACGCTTTAGAGCGCCCGATTATAATTATGCGTCGCGCCTCCGTCTGATCGTTAGGGAGTTCCTGTCGCAGAAGGTAGGCGAGTAGTGGTTCAGTCCAAGGGGCGATTATGGCCATGATTTCATGGGCCGAAGGTGTTTCTTCAAGTGCGGAGCCTCCAATGATATGATCATCTGGTTCAATTTCTGGGGGGGCGATCTGGGTAGGCTCATTGATTGAGGTGCCACTGTCCCTGCCCTGCCATACTACGGATGGCTTGAATAGCCTTTCTAGAAAGGTATTCTTGGGTATTGGGTCTCGCTTGGCGCCCATGCGGGCAAGAACATCCGCGGCCTGGTTACTGTCTCTAGAGACATGATGGAATTCTAGACCCTTGAATCGGGCTGACATCCTGAGGACGGTGTTTCTATATGATGCCATTTTTGGATCTTTGGCGTCAAATTCATCGTTGACCTGGGAGATGGCGAGGTTCGAATCTCCTCGCACCTCAGGCCACCGAACACCCATCGACGTTGCCATCCGAAGACTGTGTAGCAGTGCCTCATATTCGGCTGCATTATTGGAGTCCGTGTACATGATATGTAAAACGTACCGGATATTATCACCTATGGGGGATATTAGGATTACCCTAGCCCCCAGTCCGGCTAACATTTTAGATTCATCGAAGTACATCGTCCAGTGTGCATATGCGCTATATTACTTGGGGAGTTCGGCTTCTGTCCATTTAGATAAAAAAATTGGCCAACACCTGAGATTTAATAGCTCGGCGTGGTTTGTATACGATCTCGAAGGGGAGGAGCTCTATGGCCCATTTGCCAATGCGGCCCGTGGTATCCCTTTTATTGATTATATCATTGAGGGGTACCTCGGATGCTACTGTCATCGAACACTCTTGAAAGTAGTGTCGTAGTTTTTGGGATGCCATAAAGACCGTATATGCTATCTTTTGGTAGTGAGGGTACCGGGACTTGCATGGTGTGAGGACCTCTGACACGTAGTAGACTAGTTTTTGGACCTAGAACTTGTGTCCCTCTGATTCCCGTTCTATGACGAGCACCACACTCACCACCTGGTTGGTGGCTGGGATGTATAGCAGCATAGGTTCACCGATACCTGGTGCGGCCAGGATGGGGTTGCTTGCTAGGAGTGCTTTGATTTCTTCTAGTGCAGCTGTCGCCTCGTTGGTCCACTTGAAGTTTTTTGTTTTCTTAAGCAGCCAGTAGAGAGGTAGTGCTTTTTGCCGAGGCGGGAGATGAAACGACTTAGAGCTGCCACACAACCTACCAGCTTCTGGATGTGTTTGAGCTCCGTTGGTATTGCAAGCTGGGACAGGGCCTTGATTTTGGTCGGATTGGCCTCAATTCCTCTATGGGAGACAATAAATCCGAGCAGTTTACCGGTGGGGACTCCGAAGACACATTTGTCCAGGTTGAGCCATATATCGTAGGCCCAGAGGTTTTCGAAGGTCAAGCGGAGATCGTCCACGAGTTGATCGACTTTTTTGGTTTTAATGACCACGTCGTCTACGTATGCCTCGACCGTTTTCCAATTTGGTTTTCCAGGCATGTTTGAATCATGTGTTGGTATGTGGCTCCTGCGTTCTTTAACCAGAAAGGCATCGTGTTGAAGCAGAATGGCCCGTAGGGGGTGATGAATGCGGTTGCGGCTTGGTCGGACTCCTTCATCTTTATTTGATGATATCCGGAGTATGCGTCGAGAAAGCATAGTGAGTCATGTCCGGCAGTGGCGTTGATGATCTGGTCTATGCGAGGTAGGGGGAAGGGATCCTTGGGGCAGGCCTTGTTTAGGTCCTTGAAGTCAACACAGAGCCGCCATGACTTGTCCTTCTTGGGTACCATGACCAGATTTGCTAGCCACTCCGGATGCTTTATTTCACGGAAAAATCCGACCTCCAGTAGTTTTGCCAACTCTTCACCCATAGCCTGTCGTTTAGGTTCAGAGAATCAGTGTAGTGTCTATTCGACTGGCTTGAAGCCTTTGATGATGTTCAGGCTATGCTCCGCCAGCCTCCGTGGGATGCCTGGCATATCAGAAGGGTGCCAGGCGAATATGTCCCAGTTTTCACATAAAACACGTGTAGTGCTTCATCAACTGCGGGATCTAGTTGTGATCTGATGGATGCCGTTTTATTCGGGTCTATTGGGTGTACTTGGAATTTTACTATCTCGTCAGCTGGTTTAAATGACGTGGATTTTGGCCTTTTACTGAGGACCACGTCGTCCCTGTTGAATGTAGTGCCGAGCGTTGTTAATTCTTCGGCTGCTAGGGCCTCGGATAGTGCTGCAAGGGCAAGCGATGCGGTCTTATTTTCTGCTCGGAGGGCTATGTTCGGATCGCTGGCGAGCGAAATTACGCCATTAGGCCCTGGCATTTTGAGCTTCATGTATCCATAATGCGGTACGGCTTGAAATTGTGCAAATGCCTCACGTACCAAGAGGGCGTGGTATCCGCTGCGAAAGGGCATGACGTGGAATATCAAGGATTCGGATCTGTAGTTATCGGGAGTACCGAACACTACGTCCAAGGTTATGCGTCCGGTGCAACGCGCCTCCTTATCAGGTATAATTCCTTGGAATGTGGTATGACTGTGCTTGATGCGGGATCTATTGAGCTGCATTTTGTCGAGCGTGTCTTCATAGATGAGGTTCAGGCCGCTACCCCTGTCCATCAGTACTTTAGTTAGCCTGAAGCCGTCGATTATGGGGTCGAGGACTAGTGCAGCGGGCGTGTGGGTGGGGCGGGACCTTGGCTCGTCCTTCCGATCGAAGGTGATAGGTGTGTCCGTCCATGGCTGTGTGGCCATCACCTGGTAGACTTGGCTGAGCTCTCGAAGAGCCCTTTTCCTTTTGTTGAGGAGAAAGTCTCATAAACTGTCAGGACATCATCATGAGGTGGCGTTGTTGATTGTCTATCACGGGGTGTGAGACCAAGGATGCTTTCACCACTTTTGGCCACCTACCTTACCACCCAAGAAGCTCTAAGCCTGTGAGTCGGATTTGCGTTGAGCAGGGCTGAGTGTATAGGGCATGGTTTATCTAGTAATTCGTCCAGAACCGTTCTGGGTTTATTTATCTTTTTGGTGCGCTCGCGCTCGGGCAAACCTCTCGCATATGCCCGCTTTGCTTGGGCTTTCCTGGGCCTCGGGGCAAGGACTGGCTCCTTGCGCATTTGCTGTAACCTCCAGGTGATTTCCATGGCGCAATATTTGCGTACGATGTCTGATAATTCGGCGAAGTTCTGCACACGGCGGCAGGCAAGGGCATTTAAGATCCCTGCATCCCAGCAATTGAATCGGAAGGCTTCAATTATTTCTTCATCGCGGCAGTTGATTATCTTATTTTTGACCAGGAGAAATCTAGCCCAGTAATGATGGACGTTTCTTCAGGCTCCTGCTTGACGTACATCAGGTCCCATATGTCCGGTCTTCCCGCATCCGGACAATATTCGACGTGGGAGGTGGGCGGGAAATTTTTGGGCGATCCCATCTTCTGTGAGTCCGGGGCGTCGGCAGCGGTGAGCCGTGCTTGGGCTATATCTGGATCTAATAGCGTAGTGTTCGGGTGAATGCCTGCATGTGGTTGGGTCGACTCAAGGTCAGATCCCGTATCACAGGCTGAGTCCAAACTCTTATCTTGACGGATGTCCGTATCTGGGCTAGAGACCCGGGTGTATACTGTCATAAGCCTCAGAGATCGCGATCCCTCCGCCCTTTCTTTGATGGTAGCGATGAGGTGAGTGATGGGCGGGGTGTGGATCTCTCTGTTGTCAGGTTTAAGCCCAATCTGGTCGTAGGCCGTAGGCCTCCAGACGGAGATTCCCATAGCTAGGAATCGATCCAAAAGGTCATTTGTCGAAGAGGTTCCTGTCGGGGGCATGCCTCCTGGGTGTTCGGCGGGGCGTTCTTCGGACACTTCGATGGGATCCGGCTTTAGGGCCAGATCCCGAACTGCGTTGGCTCCCTTTTCGTCCACTGAACCCGAGGTCAAGGCATTGGGCTCAGCGGTTTCTTCGAGAGTAGAGTTTCGCCGAGAGCAGACGCTGGACTCTAAGTTCCGGTGGCTAGCTTCGCGGTTGGCAGTGAGGTTTTCAACCGGGTTTAAACGTCCGGTGAGGTCAGCGTGGAAAGTGATGTTGCCGAACATAAAAATCTGGCTGGGGATGAAGATGTTCCTGGCGTTGGTGGGGTTTCCCACGAATGGCTCAGCCATCGACCATTCGGCGGTCCGCAGCGGAACTCTCAATGAAAGCACCAATGTCGATGTTAAAACCGGCGGATCTCGGGTAGGGGGTCCCGAGCTGTGGATCTAGGATCAGTGGGGAACAAGGGACGATGAACACAGCGTTTACCCAGGTTCGGGCCCTCTCGAAGAGGTAAAACCCTACGTCCTGCTTGATTGTATTTGATGTATGGTATGGTTACAGAGTAGATCTACCTCGAGATCAGGCAAGCTAAACCCTAAGTGGATGAGGTGATGGATGTAGCTCTAGCCCTAATGCCCTAAACCCTCTGGTTTATATAGACACCAGTAGGGTTATGGTTACATGCGATCGGTTACAATGAAGGAAAGATCACACTAATCTTGACTTGGAGGGCACACCACGAATCTGAAGATCTCATGTCCGATCACGGGTCCGCACTCTAGCTTGGCCCCATAGTGGCCCATCAGTCCGGCCCATATGTAATGGGTCGACGGCCCGAGGACCCCTTAGTCCAGGACTCCCTCACCTTTGCAGAGGGAAGTAGGGATTTGTAGAGGTGCCAGAGCTCAAAGCTTAAATTGAGAGATACATTTTTCTGAGAGGCATGCTTTTCCCGCCAACGAAAATGACCGAGTAATTCCCAACACTTTCCATGCTAGATATATCATAGGTGGTTCCCAAACATAAATAAAGTTTATTCCTTTTCCACCATACTTTCACACTCCACAGCTAGCCGTATCCACGGGTACCATCCATACCAACACTTTTAAAGGAATTTATTATCTGACAACAAAAAGTAAATTTCTTTTTCATTTCGGGACTGGGCATCCCTATTACCGCCATACTCTCGTGCAATGACAAGTGAATAAACACTCATCTTGAGAATAACACATCTAGCATGGAAAATATTGGCCACCCCCTACCGCTTCGTGAGCGGTACGGGCACACAAAAAGG
The DNA here is from genome assembly GCA_011799875.1 of Thinopyrum elongatum. Taxonomy (NCBI): domain Eukaryota; kingdom Viridiplantae; phylum Streptophyta; class Magnoliopsida; order Poales; family Poaceae; genus Thinopyrum; species Thinopyrum elongatum. The sequence continues at coordinate 380,249,323 of CM022297.1, forward strand.
AAATTCATTTTGAAAATTAGAGTTAGCACATACAAATTTGCTTAGAACGACACGAAAATACCGCATATAGGTAGGTATGGTGGACTCATATGGCAAAACTGGGTTTAAGGACTTTGGATGCACAAGTAGTATTTCTACTTAGTACAAGTGGAGGCTAACAAAAAGATTGAGAAGCAACCAACCAAGAAACGAAAATTCCAATAAGCGAGCATTGAGCATAACTGACACCGAATAATGCACCACAAGTAGGATGTAATTTCATTGCATAACTATTGACTTTCGTGCTTGCATTGGGAATCACAAACCTTAACACCAATATTCTTACTAAAGCATAATTACTCACCAACATGACTCATATATTACTATCATCATATCTCAAAACTATTACAAAGAATAAAGTTTATTTTTTCCAATGATCTTCATGTAAGTTTTTATTATATCCCTCTTGAATATCTATCACTTTGGGACTAATCTCATATGTTGCAATTGCTTTTGACAAGCTCAAATAAATTTAAGTAAAGAACATGAGCATAAAAAATTTCTTCTCTTCAAAATAATATAAGTGAAGCATGAGAGAATTTGTTTAAAAAATTACTAACTCTCAAATTAATCTAAGTGAAGCATGAGATTATTTCTTCAAAAATATTAAAGCACACCATGCTCAAAAAGATATAAGTGAAGCACTAGAGCAATTCCATGGCTCAAAACATTTAAGTGAAGCACATAGAGCAATTCTAACAAATCATAGCATAATTTTGGCTCTCTCAAATAGGTGTGTCCAGCAAGGATACTTGTGACAAAATAAAAAGCAAAAAAAGAAAAGACTCATATAATACAAGACGCTCAAAGCAAAACTCATGATATGTGACGAATAAAAATATAGCTCCAAGTAAAATACCGATGGTCGTTAGAAGAAAGAGGGGATGCCTTCCGGGGCATCCCCAAGCTTAGTTGCTTGGTTCTCCTTGAATATTAACTTGGGGTTCCATGGGGCATACCCAAGCTTAGGCTCTTGACACTCTTTATTCCTTCACCCATCGTGATCTCACCCAAAACTTGAAAACTTCAATCACACAAAACTTAACAAAACCTACGTGATTTCCGTTAGTATAAGAAAACCAATCTTTACTTTAAGTGCTGCTGTAAACCCATTAAAAAAATTATTTCATTGTATCTAGTGTATTCTAACTTTTCCATGGCTTATACCCCCCGATACAATCCATAGATTCATCAAAATAAGCACACAATGCAAAGAAAACAGAATCTGTTAAAAATAGAACAGTCTGTAAAGATGTGAATTGTTCTCATACTTTTATAATTCCAAAATTTCTTAAACATACAGACAACAGAGGAAATTTGTATATCAATATTGCGTAAAAAATTCTGAATTTTTTGTCGCTTCTGTGAATTTAAACAATTCGGTTACTAGATGCAAAAGTTTCTGTTTTTCAACAGGATCAAATCAACTATCACCAAAGCTATCCCAAAGGCTATACTTGGCACAAATACTAATTAAAACATAAAAAACACAATCATAACGGAGGCATAATTGTGCAAACACTCAAGAACAGAAAGAAAAAGGCAAAAATAAATTTTATTCATTGGGTTGCCTCCCTACAAGCGCTATTGTTTTATGCCCCTAGCTAGGCATAATAATTTTAATGATGCTCACATTAAAGATAGTAATTGAAACACGAAGAGAGCATCATGTAGCATGTGAAAAACATATTTAAGTCTAACATACTTCCTATGCATAGGAATTTTATAAGCAAACAAATTATCAAGACGAGCAAAAACTAGCATATGCAAGGAAGAAGAATAAAACATTGACAATCTCAACATAACGAGAGCAAATTTAATAATGTGAAAAATTCTACAACCATATTTTCCTCTCTCATAATAATTATATGTGGGATCCTGATCAAATTCTAAAATATATCTATCATATAAAATATTCTCTACATGATCCACATGCACGCAAAATTGACACTCTTCCAAATTAGTGGGGATATCATCAAATAAAGTCATAACCTCTCCAAACCCACTCTCAATATTATTGCAAACACTATTATCAATATCATATTCATCATGAGGCTTAAATAAATTTTCAAGATCATAAGAAGAATCACCCCAATCATGATCATTACAATAAGTAGTGGACATAGCAAAATTAGCATCCCCAAGTTTGGGGTTTTGCATATTATTAGCACAATTGACATTAATAGAATTTATAATAACACCATTGCAATCATGCTTTTCATTCAAGGAACTATCGTGAATCACTTCATAAATTTCTTCTTTTAGCAATTCATCACAATTTTCATATTCACGAATTTCAAGCAAAACTTCATAAAGATAATCTAGTGCACTCAACTCACTAGAGATTGGTTCATCATAACTGGATCTTTTAAAAAGATTAGCAAGTGGATGAGGATCCATATAAATATATTTTTAGCAAGAGAAGATGCAAGTAAATAGAAGGCACATGGCAACACAAGCAAAGATAGCAAACAAGATTGCAAGCAAAAAGAAATCTGACGAGAAAAAGGCGAACGAAAAAGAAGGCGAATAAAAAGGCAAATTTTTGTGAAGTGGGGGAGATGAAAATGAGAGGCAAATGGCAAATAATGTAAATTGCAAGGAGATGAGATTTGTGATTAGGAACCTGATAGATGTTGATGATGTCTCCCCAGCAACGGCGCCAGAAATTCTTTTTGATGCAGCTTGAAACTGCGTCGGTATTTCCCCAAAGGGGAAGGGATGATCCAGTACAGCTATGGTAGGTATTTCCCTCAATTATGAAACCAAGGTATCAATCCAGTAGGAGAACCAAAAAACACTATGTAAACGGTACCTGCACACAAAGAACAAATCCTCGCAACCCAACACGTAAGAGGGGTTGTCAATCCCTCCTCGGTAAAAAGATAGATTGTTTTGTATGTGTTTGGATAAATAGATCTGAGTAAAACGTGAAATAAAAGATGCAAATAAAAAGTGCATCAAAGTATTTTTGGGTTTTTGGAATAATAGCTCTGAAAACAAATGCGATGAAAAATAGATCGGAAAGCAATATGATAAAAGTAGACCCGGGGGCCGTAGATTTCACTAGTGGCTTCTCTCGAGAAAATAGCACACGGTGGGTAAACAAGTTACTGTTGGGAAATTGATAGAAGATCGAATAATTATGACGATATCCAAGGCAATGATCAATATATAGGTATCACGTCCAAGTTTAGTAGACTGACTCCTGCCTTCATCTACTACTATTACTCCACACATCGACGGCTATCCAGCACGCATCTAGTGTATTAAGTTCATGGAGAAGCAGAGTAATGCAATAAGAACGATGGCATGATATAGACAAGATCTATTCATGTAGGGATAGACCCCATCTTGTTATCCTTAATAGCAACGATACATGCGTGCCTCGCTGCCCTTTCTGTCTCCGGGAGAGGACACCGCAAGATCGAACCCATCACAAAGCACCTTTCCCATGGCAAGAAAAATCGATCTAGTTGGCCTAACTAAACCAAAGATTAGAAGAAGAAATATGAGGCTATAAATAATCATGCATATAAGAGATCAAAGAAAACTCAAATAATATTCATGGATATAGATCTGATCATAAACTCAAAGTTCATCGGAGCCCAACAAACACACCGCAAAAAGGTTTACATCAAATAGGTCTCCAAGAGACCATTGTATTGAGAAGCAAAAAGAGAGAAGAAGCCATCTAGCTACTGCCTACGGACCCTTAGGTCTATGGTGGACTACTCACGCATCATCGGAGAGGCACCAATGAGGATGATGAACCCCTCCGTGATGGTGTTAGATTGGATCTCGTGGTTCTGGAACTCGCGTCGGCTGGAATTGTGTTTCGTCGACTCCCCTAGGGTTTTTGGAATATTTCAGAATTTATAGGGCGAAGAGGCGGTGCAGGAGACCTCCGTGGGCCCCAAGATACCTCAGGGCGTGTCGGGGGCCTCTAGCGCGCCCTGGTGTATCTTGGGCCCCACGGGCCTCCTCCTAGGTTCTTTCTTGATCCCCAAGGTGTCTTCTGGTCCAAAAAAATCTCCAAAAAGTTTCACTGTGTTTGGACTCCATTTGGTACTGATATTCTGCGAAGTAAAAAAACAAGCAAAAAATAGCAACTGGCACTTGGCACTATGTTAATTGATTAGTGTCGACATGGAAGCGCGATCACCTATGGGGCAGGGGTGCCCCTTTGTGGTTCGGCATGGGGAAGGCCGCGTTGCACAAAAAGCAGAGGCGGTGGGGGATAGCACGACGATGGATTCCTTCTCTTTTACCCAGGTTCAGGCCGCTTTGCAGCATAAAACCCTACTCCTGCTTTGGTGGATTAATCTGGAGGTGGAAGAAGGCTCGACGTGCTCTGGCCCGGCAAGGATGCCTTGGGGAAAGCAACATGAGCTTACAAATGCTGGGGTTCGAAGTGTTCGAACCCTTTGCTACGTTGCCTCAGGCCTCCTTTTATAGGTTTAGGGGCGACCACAGTGGAAAAATAGTCATTTGGGTGTGATTAGATAGCTAACGGTGATATCATACCTAACTCTGATAGTTAGGACAAAGTGCATTAAATGCACTGCTATGTGTCGTGTTGACGGCGAATCCCGGCAAGCCTGTTACGCCGCTGATCTGCCTCTTCTTATCAGCTTGACACGCCTCCTGGACAGGTGTCAATAAAGCTAATCTCTTCTCCTCGATGCCGCCACATGTTGGATAGGATCCACCTGGTTGCTTGGCCCCTTGACACCGCATGGAGGAGTGAGTTGGGTGCGATGAGGTGGAGCGGTGCTTAGCGGGGCTTGGCCTTGGCTGCCCCGGTAAGCCTGCCGAGGCAAACCTGGACTTGTCCTCGGGGTGGTCTCGACCTGGCCAGGCTCTCCTGCCCGACAAGGGAGGCCTTCCCAAGGTGATATCCTACTGTCTTGTGTTCCTTAATTTGCTCCTTGATCTCACGAAGAGCGACTTCTCTGGCTTGATTTCATGTCATGCATTGGTGCTAGATGTATGATCGTCAGTACACCTGCGCATGAGCTCGGACGACAAACGGCAATGTTTGTTGCACCGATAGTAGCCCTCGGGCCTGGCCCACACGTGCTGCCAGGCATCATTGGGGTAGGCCCTAACATTGCATAGGCGTGCATCCTGACCAAGATGCGGTTGGATCCCTGTTTCTGAGATCTTTGCTTCTTCAGGAATCGAATCAGTTTCTAGTTTCCCCGCGAGACGTGTTGAACAATGTGGGACTACCCACGTAATGGATCGTGGGACACCCATGTTTACGGGGAGTTGATTGAAGCATCTGCATGGTTCGGGGAGCTAACTGCCATTTTACTCATACAACCACTCCTGCCGTTTCCGCCACGTATGCCGCATGCATTGCACAGGGTTGGTTGCGGATGCGTACGGCGCGGGAATGAGTGTTGTGGCGGAAGGCGTGGCGCCATGGATTGGCGCAGGAGGGTGGCCTGCGAATCTGGACGTCGTCAGTGACGCAGATGAACCGAATTGGAGGAGAAGGTTGGTTACCATAGAGTGGTGGGGAGCCAGCCCCCTGCCACACTCTGCTATAAAAGGGAACGTGGAGGAGAATGGAAAGGCTCACCCACGCATGTTCTTCTTCTTGTGCCCTTCTTCCACCATGGTGAGGGGAAGAGGGCGTGGTCGAGCTCCGGTAGCGGCGACAAGGGCTTCCTCTCGGCACCGTATCCCTGCCCCTGCTGGGGACGCAGGGGTAGGATCTAGTGCACAAGGCGGAGACACAGGACGTGGTCGCGGCCGGCGCGGTGCTCGGGGCCGAGGAGGACGCAGCGGTGGATCGGCCACTCCTCCCCCAGCTGCTTCGACTCTATTGGAGGGCCATGTCGGAGACACGGTGCTGGAGTTCCTTGTTAGGCTGGGTGAGCCCCCGCGCAGCCGTCTTCGGCTTCCCACCCCTTTTGCAAAGGTAATGGAGGTTGAACAGCCACACGGGTTGAAGTTAAACATGAGGGCTTGCTATAATGGCAACATGCGGGTGGACGTGGAGTTCCCCGCACCTCATGTCATGCTTCTTCGGCGTGGCTGGAAAACTTTTGCACGTGCCCATAGCTTGGCGGAGGGGCACGTCCTCCATTTTAAATTAATGGAGGCTGACCTGCTCTCCATCAAGGTATTCGGGCGCTCGGGTGCTCGCTTAGGGTGCTGCGTGGAGAGCTCGAACGACAACGAAAGCTCCTCCTCGAGCGACAGCGATGAAGAGGACACTGTGGCAAAGATGACAATGCCGAGCAGGAGGACGGCGGCTCGGACTCCAGCTGAGCATCAGACGCACCATCACCATCAACTAGGCGCCGGCGGCACCATCATCTGCACCTGGCCTTCTCCCCGGCAAAGCGATTTGCCGGGGGGGTTGGGTGTAGGTGTCTCCGCCTCTTCCAGCTGGACCTCGGCAGGCTCCTCGAGGACTCCGGCTTCGTCTTCCCTGCCGGGGTTCCTACTGCCGCGTTCCTCTGGTCCTGGCGGTGGTGACCAGGGCATCGCCTAGCAGCTCTCTCCGTCCCTGGCCTCTTCTTCCTTGCCGGGGGGATGCCCTCCCGATCTTGTCAGGCTGCGTCCTGCTGATCCTGACGGGGTCGGGCTGGGCTTTTGCCCAGGCGCTCCTTTTTCCCTCTTTCCTTCTCGATGCAACTCCTAGGAGGAGAGGGACAAGAAAGGCATTACGGGGCACGTATCTTTTGTCAAATCAAAAGATGTAGGCATTTGCCAAATTTTAGTCCAAATTATGTAATCCTCCATCCATGCTTGTATCCTGTATGGTTCTTACTTGTTTATCCGCGTATTAATGAAAAAAGAAATGCCTTTCGGGTACTTGTGCATGTATCATGTCCATGCTGAGGGATGGCCCCACAATACTTCCAAGTAAACAAGGTTCCCCGGTAAGACACCTTGCCGGTTCCTCCCGTTGCTACCGCTGGACCCGGTCTGACAGGTCAGGAGTGTGGAAGGAAACCGGCCCCTCGCCAACTCCCCTCCAAATGCTGCTGCAACCATCCTGACTGAAGAAAACTTGCAAATCAAAGGATGGGAGCATAGATGTTGAGAGCGACGAGGTTTTCCTACGCACAAGCTTTCCTTACAGGAATGTATTTGTGGATGGCGAGGGAAACTTATCTGTGTTTGCTGTCCTCCTTATCACTCCGACAAGAAGGAGCTGTCGGGGATCAATATGCTAGGACATTCTCACTTCTTCCCTTCGGGGAGTTCATCCGTGGCAGGGGTCCTGTTGTCAGTACAGGGGAGAAAACAGCAGCATACGATCCTCCTCAACTGGATTAGTTATCATAGCAAAATCATACTTAAGAAAACATGCATGCAGGTTTTGTGCCAGCGCTTCATTTTATTATCTTTTCACAGGGTCTTCACCTGGCTTTGTACAAAGGATTACAAGTCCATGGGACTATGCTTGTACAAAACAGGTTGCCGGGACAGGGCGCCTTATGGGTAGAACTTACGAAGATGCTCAATGTTCCATGAGTTTTGCATTGGCATGCCATCTTCGGTCTCTAGACGGACTGTGCCGGGTCTGGTGACACGTACTACCCGGTAAGGGCCTTCCCACTTCGGTGTCAACTTGTTGGAACCCTTGGCGGATTGGACGCGCCTAAGGACAAGGTCACCTTCCTCAAGGCTTCGGGCTTGGACCCTGCGGTTGTGGTAGCAGTGCAGGGCCTGCTGGTATCGTGCAACACGTACAGCCGCCCGGAGACGGTTCTCCTAGAGGAGCATGGCATCGTCATGCCGTAGCTGCCCTTGCGCTACTTCATCGTAGGCAAGTACCCGAGGTGACCCGTATATGAGTTCCATGGGGAGCACTGCTTCTACCCCGTACACCAGGGAGAAGGGAGTCTGGACAGTAGCTCGATTTGGTGTCATTTTGATTGACCAAAGAACCACCGGCAACTCGTCAATCCAGCGCCTGCCGCATTTTCGCAGTCTATCAAAGGTTCTTGTTTTCAGCCCTCGCATAACTTCAGTGTTCATCCTCTTAGCATGCCCGTTGCTCCTTGGATGGGCGACGAAGGCGAAAGAGACCTTGCTTCCAAGGCTCTGGATGTACTGCATGAAGGCGCGACTTGTAAACTAGGTGTCATTGTCGGTGATTACCCTGTTGGGCACTCCAAAACAACACACCAGTCCCTTGAAGAACTTGATAGCTGATGTGTCGTCACCTTTCTCACTAGTTCCACTTCGGGCCACTTTGTAAACTTGTCGATTGCAACGTACAAGAATTCAAAGCCCCCGGTAGCACGGGGAAAGTGGCCCAAGATGTCGAGCCCCCAAATCACGAAAGGCCAGGACAAAGGGATGGTCTGCAAGGCTTGAGCTGGCTGATGGATATTCTTGGAATGGAACTGGCATGCTTCACACTTGGTGACGAGCTTAGTTGCATCCCGGAGGGTGGTGGGCCAGTAGAATCCTAGCTGGAAAGCTTTCCTGACAAGTAATCTTGATCCCATATGTGAGCCACACGCTCCTCCATGTATCTCGGCCAGCAGCTCTAGTCCATTCTCTTGACTGATGCATTTCAACTTCATGCCGTTTGGCCTCTTTCTGTACAGAATGTTGTCCACAAACTGGTACATACTTGGCTGTCGGGCTACTTTCTCATATTGCTCTGGATCGTCAAGATGTTCGCTAGTTTGCAAGAATTGGACTATGTGATGTGCCCATCCCGGAGCCTGGGGCTCGACGACAAGGACTAAAGGCATCTCTTCAGCTGCGGGAGCATTCTCTTCAATGGCAAGAACCTGGGATTCAGCTTGAGAGTGCGGCTCCTTATCCAACGTAGGACCTCTGCTGACAGCCTTTTCGCCAGCGGCTCTGGGGAGCTCTGCCGGGAAATGCTTGCCGGAGTTGAGTTTCCTTCGTTTTCTGGCCAAGGCTGACGGAGAAACTGTGGGTTGGGTGAGGTGGAGTATAAAAGTACCCAGTTCCACATGAAGCTTCTGTGTCACGCACTTCGACAGGTGATCAGCGATGCTGTTTTCCGCACGGGGTATGTTCTCTGTTTGCAACCCATCGAAGTGCTCCTCCATCTTTCTCACCTGTTCCACGTATGCCTCCATCAGCAGGCTCTGATAATCCTTTGTCACCTGCTTCACGACAAGATGGGAGTCGCCGCGTATGATCAGTTTCTTGATTCCTAGCTCGACAGCAATCCGGAGCCCGGCAAGAAGTCCTTCATATTCAGCCATGTTGTTGGTGGCGTCTTCCCTGGGGAAATGCATTTGGATGACATACTTGAGGTGTTCTCTGGTGGGAGCAATGAGTAATACTCCTGCGCCAACACCTTGGAGCGAGAAAGCACCGTCAAAGTACATGATCCATTCCTTCGGGGCCTCCTTGCCGGGGAGGATAGTTTCCACAGGTTCTTCGTCTAGAGTTGGCGTCCATTCTGCTATGAATTCTGCTAACACTCTGCTCTGAATAGTTGCAGTGCTCTCAAACTTCAGGGCGAAACTTGACAGCTCCAGAGCCCATTCTACTATCCGACCGGTGGCCTCGGGGTTCCTCAAGATACGCTGTAGTAGGAGGCGAGTCACAACAGTGATCTCATGTGCTTGAAAGTAATGGCGTAGCTTCCTCGAGGCCATGAGAAGGCCGAAGATTAGCTTTTGGAACCCATAGTACCTTGATCTTGCTCCCTGCAAGAGGGAGCTAACAAAGTAAACTAGTCGCTGCACCATTTTCTTTCTTGCCACACCCTCCTGTTTGTCAGTGTTGATCTATTGTTTCCCCTCGTTGCCGCCAGCAGATCTTGCCGGGGATGGAGTTGGCTCTGTATTGGTAGGTTCTGCCGCAATAGCTTCTCCACTGTCCACCTCCCTCTGTGCCACCAAGGCTGCACTAACCACTTGATTTGTTGCTGCCAGGTATAACAGCAACGGCTCTTGTGGCTTGGGTGCGACCAAAGTTGGAGCAGAGGAAAGGTAGGCTTTCAAATCCCACAGCGCAGTATCGGCATCTGGGGTCCATTTTACTGGACCAGCCTTCTTCAAGATTTTGAAGAATGACAAGGAGCACTCAGCGGATTTTGAAATGAATCTGCTCAATGCGGCTACACAGCCAGTCAAACGCCTCACATCTTTTACTGTCTTCAGGTCTTGGATCTGTTCTATTGCCTTGATCTTGTCGGGGTTGGCTTCTATCCCTTGCTGAGACACAAAGAACACAAGGAGCTTGCCAAACGGGACGCCAAATACACATTTCTCTAGATTAACCTTCAAGTTCATCTTCTGCAAGTTTGCAAAAGTTTCTTCGAGATCTTCTATGAGTGAGGATTTGTCTCTAGTTTTGACCATGATATCATCCATGCATGCTTCAATATTCCTATGCAGCTGTGGCTCAAACCCAATTTGCACGGCCCTTGCGAATTTGGAACCAGCATTCTTCAACCCGAAGGGCATATGCACGAAGCAATATGTGCCACACGGGGTGATGAAAGCGTTTTTTTTCTTCGTCTTCCTTTGCCATGAAGATTTGGTGGTACCCAGGGTATGCGTCCAAAAAGGAAAGCAAATCACATCCAGAGGTAGAATCAACAATTTGATCGATGTGCGGCAAGGGGAAGGGATCCTTCGGACAAGCCTTGTTTAGGTCAGTGAAGTCGATGCAAAGTCTCCACTTCCCATTAGCCTTGCGCACCACCACTGGATTAGCTAACCAAGTCGGATGCAACACTCCTCGGACCAAACCCGCTAATCTAGCTTCTTGATCTCCTTAGCAATGAACTGTTGTCTCTCCAAGGCCTGCTTCCGGACTTTTTGCTTGACGGGGTGGGCATGAGGACAGACAGCAAGGTGGTGCTCGATTACCTCCCTGGGAACACCGGGGATATCAGATGGTTGCCAGGCAAACACATCGACATTCGCCCACAGGAAGGTAACGAGCGCGCTTTCCTATTTGTCGTCGAGGGTAGCACTAATGGTGAAGGTACCATCAGTGCCATCCTACCACGCCAGAAATTTCTTGGTTGCCGGGGGAACAGCCTTGGACCTCTTGCTTGTTGAACTTTCTGGCAAGTCGCTGACGGGAGCTGCATACTCCAAAGAGATGCGCTTCCCGGAGTCCTTGACAGGATCCTTGTCGGTTTCCTTGACTTTCTTCTCCTTCTTGGCGGGAGCCGGGGCCTCGATGGCCTCTGCTGCCACCGCATCTCTATACATCTGATCCACATAGATAACTGCGTCTCTCTTGTCCAATGGGATGGTGATGACTCCCATAGGACCAGGCATCTTCAATGTGTTGTAGGCGTAGTGGGACGCCGCCATGAACTTGGCGAGAGCAGGCCGGCCAAGAATCCCGTTGAATGGCAGGGGAAGTTCAACAACATCGAACACAATCTTTTCTTTCCTGAAGTTTATTTCCCCGCCAAATGTTATCGGCAAGGTAATTTTCCCTTTTGGCTGGCTCCTTCCTTGGTTGATCCCTTGAAAAGTGCCAGTCTTCTTCAAATCCTCAATTGGAATCTGGAGTTTCTTCAGCACACTTGGAGAAATCACATTCAAGCCTGCCCCGCCGTCAACCAACATTTTAGTGACCTTGAGGTTGCGGATTGTTGGTGAGACCAACAATGGCAAGCATCCTACCGCAGTGGTGTGGTCTGGATGATCCTCTATGTCAAAAATGATGGGCGTGCGGGACCACTTGAGTGGTTCTCGAGCACTTGCTACTGGTTCTGCCGCATTGACCTCACGTGCCTACTGCTTGAGCTGGCGGTGAGAGGAGTGCAAAGACGCACCCTCGTCAATGCACATCGCTTCAGTAGCCTTCTGGAACTCCTGTTCGCTGGTTTCATCATCTTCCTCTTCACTGTCATCTTCATTTTCTTTCCTTTCACGGCCTCTGGCGGGTTTTTCTTTTTGCTGATCAGACTTGCCGCGAGTTCCGTTACGACTGCCATGGCCCTTCCCGCCAGTGCCATTCTGGTTTTTCTCTTTGTCGCACCTTTCATACTCGGCCTTCTGCTTCTCTACCAACTGCTTGACTTGCTTGCAGTCTTGCAGATCATGACCCTTGGTCCTATGGATCTTGTAGTATGGCCCGTCGGACTTGCCAGTCTTCTCAGCGGCCGCTGCTGCCCGGCAATCATCGCAAGCAGCGACTTCCTTGTCGGGTGTCTCAACTTTCGCCTTCTTGTCGGCGCTGAGATCTCCAGTACCCTCGACGGCCATCACTGCCTTCTCCTTCCGCTTCTTGTTGCGTTTCTTGTTCTTCTTCCTGGGAGCGACAGCGTTGTCATTGTCCTCTAAATCGACTTCGACGCCAACCTCTTCCACGGGAAGCCTTCTCCCTTCTTCAGCACGAGCACATTTGTCCGCCAGTGTGTAGAGTTCACTGATGGTCTTGGGCAACCGAACATTCATCTTTGCCCGCATTCTACGATTGCACACATTTGTATCGAATGCGGCGATCACAGCTCCCGGGTGAATCTTTGGAATGTTGCGGTGGACTCGACTTAACCTCTGCAAGTACTTGCGTAGACTTTCTCCCTCCTTCTGCAAGAGGGTTTGCAGGTCACTAGGCCATCCTGGTTCTTGATGGCTGCCAGTGAAGGCGCCCACAAACTCGTTACACAGGTCGGCCCAGGAGGAAATGGAATCCTCTGGCATGTGCATCAGCCAAGACCTCACATTTGGCTTGAGGGCCAGTGGAAATTAGTTGGCGAGCACCTTTTCATCCCTTCCCCCGGCAGCTTGAACGGCGATCGTATAGATGCCCAAGAACTCTACCGGGTTCAGTTTTCCATCGTATTTCTCCGGTAGGTCAGGCTTGAAGGTGCGAGACGATGGCCACTGAACTTGCCGCAGCTCCCGCATGTAGGCAGGGCACCCTACCTCGTAAGGTAGGTACCCGCCTGCACTGGGTGTGGACTCATCAACGTCAGCCCTGTTGTGCATGTCAGACTAATGGCGTGTCTCACGATGCCGCTCGATGGTGATGCGAGCGTCTTCCTTCTTCGTTTCCCTCAACACTTGACGTTGATCGCACCAGAGTTGCGGATCAGACGAGGCCATTGATGCCTCATCGTGCTCATCATCATCAGGTGGTCGCTGAGTTTGCCGCGGCTGCCCTTGAGAGGGTTTCCACGGTGGGGACTGCATGGTATGAGCAGTCCTTCCATCTTGGCCACCAATGGGAGTCGCCGGCGCCGCATGCGGGCGTCGCGACAGCTCCACGCAGGGTAGCTTGTTACCCTCAGCGAACCCGAGGAGACTTTGAATGGTAGCTCTCCATTCATCCATCCTGTCTGCTGCTGGAGGGAAGTCCAACAGCAGTTGAGCTCTCGCTACTGCTTCAGCCGCCGTTTCTGGCATGGCGTGGGAGGCAGAGCGCGACACCGCTCAACTTCTGGATGAACTAGAAGGTGCGCTGTCGGGCTATCACTGCCTTGGACCGGTCGCCATAGGAACTTGCTGTGGCCGAAGCTGCTCTTGTGGACAAGGCTCTTGGTCAGTCGGGCCCTTCCCGTGTGGGCACGGTCGCTGGGGGTCGACGGCGCCGCTCGGGGTGTTGTTGCGCTCGCCCGACGTGCGACGGAGCGCACGTCCTGCCTCCGCCCCTCCGGGCGGTGCTGCCAATGGATCTCAGCCCGCACCAGAGCGGGCGTCGATGTCGCGTTGGTTAAGCATGCCAATGGGGTGAGCGGGAGGAAATGGTGCGTCTCCATGACCCGCACCGGCAAGAACTTGATCAGCGGCATGCTGAGGAGGCTGGGTCATGCCCGCACCCCTTCCTCCAGCCACAGCAAGGATGTTAGTAGCCCCGCCCGCCTCGCCGGTTCCGTCCGCCGCAGCCGCGGCGCCCGTGGCACCCGCAGTTACGGGCAATGAAGCCTTCGAGGAGGAATAATGCGTTCCAGCTTCGCTCTTCTTCTTGGGAGCCATGGAGGATGAAGGTTGATGAAGATTGACTCGCTGGTCACTGCTTCTGGTTCGCACAAGCGACGTCCCATACCTGGCGCACCAAAGATGTCTGTGTGGAAGCACGATCACCTATGGGGCAGGGGTGCCCTTTGTGGTTCGGCATGGGGACGGCCGCGTTGCACAAAGAGCAGAGGCAGTGGGGGACAGCGTGGTGATGAACTCCTTCTCTTTTACCCAGGTTCGGGCCGCTTTGCAGTGTAAAACCCTAGTCCTACTTTGATGGATTAATCTGGAGGTGGAAGAAGGCTCGACGCGCTCTGGCCCAGCAAGGATGCCTTGGGGAAAGCAACGTGAGCTTAAAAATGCTGGGGGTCGAAGTGTTCGAACCCTTTGCTAGCTTGCCTCGGGTCTCCTTTTATAGGTTAAGGGGCGACCACAGTGGCAAAACAGTCATTTGGGTGCGATTAGATAGCTAACAGTGCTATCATACCTAACTCTGACAGTTAGGAGAAAGTGCATTAAATGCACTACTAGGTCTCATGTCAAGGGCGAATCCCGGCAAGCCTGTTACGCCGCTGATCTGCCTCTTCTTATCAGCTTGGCATGCCTCCTGGATGGGTGTCAATAAAGCTAATCTCTTCTCCTCAATGCCGCCACATGTTGGATAGGATCCACCTGGTTGCTTGGCCCCTTGACACCGCATGAAGGAGTGACTTGGGTGTGATGAGGTGAAGCAGTGGCGTCTTGGTGGGGATTCCTCATTGAAAGAGCTTGGTGGGGCTTGGCCTTGGCGGCCCCGGCAAGCCTGCCGGGGCAAACCTGGACTTGTCCTCGGGGCAATCTCAACCTAGCCAGGCTCTCCTACCCGGCAAGGGAGGCCTTCCCAAGGTGATATCCTGCTGTCTTGTGTTCCTTAATTTGCTCCTTGATCTCACGAAGAGCGACTTCTCTGGCTTGATTTCGTGTCATGCATTGGTGCTGGATGTATGATCGTCAGTACGCCTACGCATGAGCTCGGTCGACAAACGGCAATGTTTGTTGCACCGACAGTTAGTCCCAAAAAATGATATAAAGTTGCTATAAAATGATTGTAAAACATCCAAGATTGATAATATGACAACATGGAACAAGCAAAAATTATAGATATGTTGGAGACGTATCAGCGTCATCTGGTGGCCAATTTCTTCTCGCAGTTTAGAAATGAGAACCTTATCAATCTATTAAAAAACTCTGCAAGCAGAACTAGGCATGGAAGTACAATTTGATACGCAACAGACTTAATGTGTGCACACAGAGACATGTTAGGGACAGGAAAGCAGCACGAGATGCAGCTGTGAGGGTACATGTACAAGCAGTAGTTGTACAATTAGCAACAGGAACATCGGCCGTGGAGGAAGACCCTGTCAGGCTTTGTGATTTGCCATGATTTGACCCACCTGGTACTAGGAGAAGGCTTGGGAGTACGATTAAAACCTTTGATCAGTGGATAGAGCATGAGCCTCTGGAGAGGTGGTCTTTGCTGCATGACACACATGTAGCAAGGTCTGGTGTCATGAGTGCCAACCTCGCTGAAACATATAACTTTGCCCTCAAAGGAAATCAGGCTTTGCCACTTACAGCAATTGTTGAGGGTATTTTCTATGGCACGGTGAAGTATTTCAGAGATAGACGTCAAACAGCAAAGCTACATATCATGAACAACCCAAACACACGTTACTGTGAAAGGGATGAATGAAAAGACGGAAAAAGCTAGGTCACATACTGTAGTCGCCATCGGAAATCAAGAAATAAGGTTTGAGGTCCGATTAGCTAACAACAAATTCGGATGTGGAAATCAGGCGAGGACGCACGAGGTGAAAATTGGAAATGAAGTCTGGCCAACATGTGAGTGCACATGCAACAAACCGAAGTTGCTTCATCTACCTTGCTCCCATGTCCTTGCTGCTTGCGGGCAGCTAGGAATGGACGCAATGTCGTTCGTGTCTCCATATTTTCTAAGAGAGTCTGTGCTCAATACCTGGACAGGTGAGTTGCAGGGATTTCGACCAATGGATAGCTTCAACACCGTTAACCCTGTTGAAAGGTGGTACATTATAGACCCAGAGAATATGCGTACCAGCAGGGGTAGACGGCAAACTCAGCGCATCCGAAATCATATGGATGAATCTGAAGCCGGAGGCCCCACTAGGCAATGCATTCTGTGCAATCAATTTGGCCATAGGGACCCTAATTGTCCAATTTTCGTCACTGCCAGCGGTACTGGGCGTGGACGAGGAAACCGGGGACGAAGAGGAAGAAACTAGGCTATGTTGAAATTTGTATTAAGTGTGGCACTATGTTGAAATTTGTACTAAGTATGGAACTATGTTGAAATTTGTATTAAGTGTGTCACTATGTTTAAATTTGTATAAAGTGTGGGACTATGTTTAAATTTGTATTAAGTATGGGACTATGTTTAAATTTGTATTAAGTGTGGGACTGTTTAAATTTGTATTAAGTATGGGACAATGTTTAAATGTGTATTAAGTGTGGGACTATGTTTAAACAAGTGCAGGAATGGAGGGAATAGGGTTGCTTAATCCGGACATTGATAGTAAGCATCGTGCTGCGATGTTATGTGAGCGCAAGCTCGATCCCCTGGTCACTCACACTGCTAAGCAGGACTGGAGGATGCACCCGAATTGGGTTCATAGGTACGTGTTTCTTTCAAGCATGTCTATTAATGGGACACACTAACTTACTTGTTTTTTTAAGAGCTCACTAAACTTGCATGCTTTGTCATATACAGGTTGAAATGGGATAGGCTTTTACCTTTCGCACGTCTGGTTGCGGCCAGAGATACCTCTACACTCATCGCCATTGACGCCTCTGTGCTCACGTGCTTAGTGGACCGATGGAGGCCCGAGACCCACATGTTTCACTTTCGTTGGGGAGAGATGGATCCTACTCTGGAGGATGTGACACTTTTGCTGGGACTAACCTTGGTGGGTCGTGCCATAGGACCCTTGGAGGCACCGGCTGCTTGGGAGCAGCAAATTGCACAACGTTTTGAGGGTGTTTATGACGGTGCTCCGGACTTTGCCTCGAAGCCTCACGGACCTAAGCTCGACTGGTTGCTCCATTTCCAGGTTAGTTCACCTATCTCATATCTTTCATTTGCCATGCATCTTGTTCTACAGATACCTTCTGTATTTACCAACTAGCTCTCTTTACTTACTGACTACAGATCCAGAAGTTCCCAGGGTATCCACAAGTCCCCTTGAGTGTGACACAGATCACTTGGAGCCTGGAGGCATACCTACTGTGGCTTATCGGGAAGGTGATGTTCACAAAGAACCATGTTAGCACAATTAGCACATGCTACATCCCTATTGCACTGGATATCGTGAGAGCTGAGGGGCCGGAGTAGATCACAGAGAGGAGTTGGGGTTCTGTGGTTTTAGCGGCTACATACCAAGGTACGTGCAATGGCTGTCAGCTTGTGGCACTGAAGTCAGCCCTTCTTGGATGCCCTCTGTTTTTACAGCTGTAGTCATGGGAGAGGTTCTCTATAGGTTGACCGAACATAAAATTTGACGAGGATTGGCCTTTGCGCGATCTTTTCGATGCTGATCGCATCGACATGCCTACTTTCGGTACATGTTGGACACGTCACAAGGTATGTCTCCTGTTGTAATTTATTGCATCTTCTTTATGTAAACTATGTTCTTTATGTATACTATGGCTCAAACTAACTTTTGTTTTGCGCAGAGATGCTATGTTAGTGATCAGACAAGGCGAGCCTACACTGCATTAAACGAGCAGTTCAATGTGTACACTGGGGTGATCTTGCAGCCGTACATGCAAGCAACCATATTTGCTAGATACCCCAGCGGTATTTCTGATCTATGCACAAGAGATCGGGATTACTGGATGACAAAACTGAAGATCATTTGATGTATTCATCGAGGAGATGGCACAACAGATGGTTATGAGGCAATTTGGTCTTTGACAGTTGGTCCAGCCTCCGCCTACAGAGGCTCCGCTGGAAGCAGTTGTCCACAGGCATGTCTACTTATTCAATGTTGGATTTTCTTTCACAATTGTCCATATTGAAGCATTACTTAATTGTTGAACACACAACGCAATTTTAGGATCACGAGGAAGGGGGTTAGCAGGACCCAGACTCAGTGGCTGCAGAGGGTTCAGGCGTACGTTACAGAGTGGGAGACTGCAACGACACGGCTCTGGGATGGGAATGTCGGGTTTGATCTCAGATAATTCAATGCCTATTTGCAGCAGTACCTGCATGGAACACCAAGATGAGATACCGGCCCCTGCTACGAGGGATATGTACTAGAGTTATGATACTTTGAGATCCAGACAATACGCGGTAACATATATTCAACTTATCTAATGCATCTAGGTTTTACATACTTTGCAGTGCATACGTACTAATCATCGTGACAATTTCAGGCTGACTTGACACTCGGTCTTAGAGAGGAGATGTCCAACTTTCAGCATTCACTGTCATCTGGACCTCTACTCATTCCTCGGCCTCACATCCAGAACTGGGTGACGCGCATTGAGGGGAGGCTACGAGCTGTCTATCAGGCTATCACGTGCACCCGCACTTCGGACGTTGTTCACCAGCAGCCCCTACAACGCCCCTCGTGTCACTCACTCCACACACCAACAGCAGCCGCGTCACTCCACGCAGTAGCAAGAACCCACACAGCACCGACATGAGCCGCGTCCACGTCTAGCAGAGCAGTGGACGGCTAGGCCACCCCCTCCGAACCAGGCTGGTAGTTCGGCGTGGCAGCACCAGCAGGATCCCACGTCGGGCTACGTGTTTTGGCCACACCCACACCAGCAGGGTCCCACGCCGGGCTTTGTGATGCAACCACAGCCTACAGGTACGTTTCTTCATATTTATTCTTTTCAATATCAATTGGGACTACGTATTTCGTCAGTACTTATGTTTCCTCCCTCCCGTAGGAGCCTACAGACATATGGTGTCTATGTATGGACAGGAGGCGTCTACGTCCAGATCCATGTGGGATAGTGACCATGAAGGTGGGAAGAACACACATGATTACATGTCGTAGCACAATGCCTGGATGCACATGTATTCGACTCCTGCACCAGGCCCCACACAGGATACACAGTATGACCAGGACGGGTCCGAGCTTCCTTAGGGTACCCCACAGGTATATGTGGTCGACACTGCCTCCACCACCTCCACGACGTGGCGGACGACGTGGCTGATACTTGTGTGGCATATATCTACCTATGTATGCGAGAGGCATATTTCTACCTATGTATGCGAGACTTATATCTACCTATCACTACTAGGGAAAACCTTATACACAGAACCTTAGCAGTAGTGCTGGATAAAATGAGGCGCTACTGCTACTTAGCAGTAGCGCGTTCCCACAGAAGGCGCTGCTGCTACAGACATAGCAGTAGCGCGGCAAGGACAAAGAGCGCTACTACTAAAATTGCCCCACCGTTGCTGCCAGGCTAAGTGTAGTAGTAGCGCTTTCCCCTGAAATGCGCTACTGCTAGGTAGTTTAGCAGTAGCACTTTCCCCTAACACGCGCTACTGCTAAACCCATCCTATCTTCTCCACCGTCCGCACCTCACTCTCCCCCTCTCCACTCCCACTATCACTCCCCACGCACCCCGTCGTCCGCCGCCGCTGACGTTCGGCCCTCCCCGACCACCGTCGTCGCCCGCCACCGCCGACGCTCCTGCTCCTCCTCCACCGAGGTAGTTCCTCCATCCCTCCTCCTTCCACCTCCCTCCACTCCTCGCCCCTCTCCCTCTCCATCCTCACTCCCGCCTCCTCCCTCCCACCTCCCTCCCTGCCTCGTCCGTCCTCTCCTCCCTGACTCATCCGTCCTCCTCCTCCCTGCCTCATCCGTCTGCCTCCTCCCTTCCACCCTCACTCACCCCTCCCTTCGTTCCTACTCCCTCCACTTCCCTCTGTTTTTGAAATTTTAAGAATAGAAATTTTTAGGTATTAAATTTAGTAATAGAAGTAAGAAAATTTAGGGTAGAACTAGGGTAATATAAATTTTAGTAAGTGTTCAATAGAGTAGAACACTTACATTGCATTGTTTTTAGTAAGTGTTTAATAGAAATGGTTTATTTAGTAAGTGGTTAATAGAACTAGTTTATTTAGTAAGTGGTTAATAGAACTAGTTTATTTAGTAAGTGGTTAATAGAACTAGTTTATTTAGTAAGTGCTTAATAGAACTAGTTTAGATAGAGAGACCTATATTGGCAAATTTAGTTATGTTAGGATTATATATAAGATATTTTGAAATGTTTTTGTTCATATTTTCAACCATTGAAATGCAATGACCATCAAGTTTGAATGCTCATATGATGTAGATATAAACATGTATATCTAGTGTTGCTCAAATAGGATATGTGCTAGCCCAAGTGGCCATGTTTGCAGGGAACACCACCGAGTGGCCTATGTTTTGCTGGAGTGTTGATTAATTTCCGTTCCGGCAAATTTCAGGCGCTCGATATGTCCTTTTTTAGCAAAGGGCATGCCGGATTTTTCCGTGAATTTTGGCATCGCTTGTGCTATAATATAGGAAATATCGAGTGCGTTGGAAATGCCGGAAAGAGCATTTAACGCCATTTTGGGTTGACTTTAAGTTGACAGACCGATAGTCAACCCGTGATGAATAATAATGATCTAATTTAGTTTTTGTAGTACATATATTGAATTGTACAAGTTTAATCTTTGAATTATAAACATAGGAAATGTCTGACGACGATGATAGGCTCCCGGAGTGTGACTGGTGCGGCGACGACCGGGGTCTGTGCGACAGGCCTCACCTGGTAGAAGGTCGACGCTTCAGTATTAAGCTCCACAAGACCTTCGATGTTGAAACGGTACGCAACGACGACAAGTGTTTTTTCATAATTAAGCACGACTTCTGCTTCTTCAACGTGCAATTTCCGCCTTTTACAATTCGACTAGCTTATCCCATGCCATGCAAGACGCTATGTCTTGGAGAAGCTGGATTTTGAAGATCATGAAAATATGGAGACAAAGATAGTTCACCTAAGGACCCATCATGGTTATGATTTTGCTGTAAATCTATACAATTCTGAGAGCGTATCCCATTTTGGTTGCCCGAATTGGGAAGCACTTTGCAAGACGTATGATTTTCATGAGGGTATGCTTGTCACCTTGGATCTTGGTGATCCTGACATCGACGAAGAGAATATGGGCATTTGGGTCCTTGTTGATACGCTTCCAATTCTACCGCTATGTGAGTTTCTCAAACGTATTTATTAAGTAATTTATATTGTTTATTTCAAAATAGTTGACAGCTTATTTTCATTCTAGCGCCGTAGCAGTAGCGCGGGTCCCCGTGCTACTGATACACCTAAAACCCGCGCTACTGCTAGGCTTTTCCCTAGTAATGTATGTATGCGAGAGACATATTACTATTAGTTTGCATTGTTATTCGAGTTACATTTCCAGAGAGACTGCAACAGATAATTAAGATACAAGTACATCTGAATTAAATGGTATGAATGAACTTAAATAATATGGCATACAAACTACATGAAGACATCATCATCATCCTCCGTCGATGCAACACTCTTGCCCTTCGATGATGCGGTACTCTTGGCCTTTGACGATGCAGCACTCTTGTCCTTCGATGATGCGGTACTCTTGGCCTTCGACGATACGGGTGTCTTGGCCTTGGTGCTCGGCATGAACATATCATCTTCGTCTTGCTGTCGGCAGTCCATTAATAAGTATGTTCTGTTGCACTCTTTAGGAAACTTTCACTCTTATGATGTTGCTTCTTCCACCTTCCATGCAGCCTAAGAAGTTATTTCCGTATCTCCTCAAAGGTCCTTGTAGGCCACCCGCACCTACTTAATGCGTGACCCAACTCAGTCAGTACGATGTCACTACTGAGGAGTTCGTCCCATGGAACTATCCTATTGTCTATCTTGAAATCGCTGGCTAACCTCAGAAGACATTTGGACATACTAGGGTGAAAACTATGGTCGAAAGGATATTCGGACATCTTGACGAGACTACAATGCAGTGCTTAACCACCATAGTGTGGAGGGGGTTTTATAGGTTGAGAAGAGAAGATGGCGGGAAAGAAGATGGCGGGAAAGGGTTGGCGGGAAGGATAATGCCGGGAACATATGGAGAGGGATGGTGGGAAATTGCGGCTAATTCGGGAGAGGGTGGCAGGATAAAATATGGTTCCATGCAGCCATCGGGCAAAAATTTGGTCCCATGCAGATATCGAGTTTGCCTAAGACGATTAGTACTAGTTGGTTTCGGCAAAGCCAATTAGTACTAATTGGTTTCAGGTAAACCAATTAGTGCTAATGCCTCCGCCCGAATGGTCTATCGGCCTCCTCGCACCGAATGGCTCCTAGTCGGCTTAGGCTAGGCCGACTGGGTCCTAATCGGCTTCGCCGTGAAAGACAGGATCCAGTCGGCTTAGCCAGAGCCGATGATGTATTATTTTTTGTAAATTGTCAAAACCGCGTATTATTCATCAAATTTATTAAAAAATATTATTTAAAAAATTAGCTATTGAGTTTTGGTGGAAGCTGCCTAAAAATCCATAAATTTTGGAGGAAGTGCTACTTGTGAGTTGCGTTGGGATTTCCTCGAAGAGGATAGGATGATGCAGTATAGTAGAGATAAGTATTTCTCTCAGTTATGAAACCAACGTTATCAATCCAGTAGGAGAACCAAGCAACGCTATGTAAACAACACCTACACACAAACAACAAATACTTGCAACCCAACGCGTAGAGGGGTTCTCAATCCCTCGACGGTTATGAGCAAGATTAAATTGTATAGTTTTTGATAGATAGATAGATCTGACAAAAATACAAAATAAAATAAATAAAATAAAATTGCAGCAAGGTATTTTTAGTTTTTATATATGATAAAAGATAGACCCGGGGGCCATAGTTTTCACTAGAGGCTTCTCTCAAGAAAATAGCATACGGTGGGTAAACAAATTACTGTTGGGCAATTGATAGAAAAGCAAATAATTATGACGATATCCAAGGCAATGATCATACATAGGCATCACGTCAAAGACAAGTAGACCGAAATGATTCTGCATCTACTAGTATTACTCCACACATCGACCGCTATCCAGCATGCATCTAGATTTGAAGTTCATGAAAAAATGAAGTAACGCCTTAAGCAAGATGACATGATGTAGACAAGATAAACTCACATATGAATAAACCCCATCCTTTTACCCTTAATAGCAATGATACATACGTGTCATGTCCCTTTCTGTCACTGGGATTGAGCACCGCAAGATCGAACCCATTACAAAGCACCTCTTCCCATGGCACGATAAATCAATCTAGTTGGCCAAACTAAACCAATAAATTGGAGAAGAAATACGAAGCTATAGTAATTAAGCATAAAAGAGTTCAGATAAAACTCAAATAATATTCATGGATAGATCTGATCATAAACTCACAATTCATCAGATACCAACAAACACACTGCAAAAAGTCATTACATCAAATAGATCTCCAAGAACACCGAGGAGAACATTGTATTGAAGATCAAAGAGAGAGAAGAAGTCATCTAGCTACTAACTATGGACATGTAGGTCTATGGTAAACTACTCGTGCATCATCGAAGGGCAGCAAGGATCATGAAGAGCCCCCTCCGTGATCGAATCCCCCTCCGGCAGAGTGTCAGGAAAGGCCTCCAGATGAGATCTCATGGTTCTGGAACTTGTGGCGGAGGAAAAAGTATTTCGTGCCTCCTCTGTTGGTTTCACGATTTTAGAGAATATATAGAGGCAGAGTTAGGTCAAACACAGCCATGTGGGCCTCACAAGCCACTAGGGCGCGCCCCAAGACCAGGGCTCACCCTGGTGCCTTGTGGGCCCATGGTGCATTCTCTGGTATTCCCCCGAAGCTTCTAGTGTCTTTTTTGTCAAGAAAATAATCTCCAAAAAGTTTCATGGCATTTGGACTTCATTTGGTACTGATATTCTGCGAAACCAAAAACAAGCAAAAAATAGCAACTGGCACTGGGCACTAAGTTAATAGGTTAGTCCCAAAAAATGATATTTGTTGCTTGAAAGTGTATATAAAACATCCAAGATTGATAATATAATAGCATGGAACAATAAAAAATTATAGATACATTGGAGACGTATCAGCATCCCCAAGCTTAATTCCTGCTTGTCCTCGAGTAGGTAAATGATAAAAACAGAATTTTTGATGTGGAATGCTACCTAACATATTCATCATATATTCTTTTCTTTGTAACATGGATATTTGGACTTGAATGATTCAAAGCAATAGTCTATAATTTGACATGAAAACATCAATAGTCAAGCATATCAACAAGCAACAATGTCTTTCAAAATATGAACGCTAAAGAAAGCTATCCCTGGTCCACTATGCTCAATCATTGTTCCTTTCATGAAACACACTCAAATATTAGCTACATCCAATACACAAGTATGAAAATAGTGTTCCCTAGTTGGTTCTTTGTAAGAGAAGATGGAGAGTCAAATTCAAAAAATAAAAATTGCATAAAGGTAAATAGATAGGCCCTTCGCAGAGGAAAGCAGAGATTTATAGAGGTGCTAGAGCTCAAATCTTAAATTGAGAGATAAAATTATTTTGAGAGGCATGCTTTTCCTACCAACGAAAATGACCGAGAATTCCCAATATATTCCATGCTAGATAAATCATAGGCGGTTCCCAAACAGAACATAAAGTTTATTTCCTTTTCAACATTCTTACACAATCCATGGCTAGCCGTATCCACGGGTGCCTTCCATACCAACACTTTCCAAGGAATTTATTATTATCATCATATTAAAAAATTTCATTTTGGGACCAGGCATCCCTATTACCCGCCACACTCTCGTGCAACGACAAGTGAATAAACACTCATCGTGGGAATAAAATACCTAGCATGGAAAATATTGGCTGCCCTCTGCCACTTCATGAGCGGTACGGGCACACAAAACGGAAATTCATTTTGAAAATTAGAGTTGGCACATACAAATTTACTTGGAACGGCATGAAAAATACCGCATATAGGTAGGTATGGTGGACTCATTTGGCACAACTTTGGGTTTAAGAGATTGGATGCACAAGCAGCATTCCCGCTTAGTACAAATGAAGGCTAGCAAATAGATTGAGAAGCGACCAACCAAAAACAAAAATGGTCATAAACACGCATTAAACATAACTAACACTGAATAATGCACCAAAAGTAGGATGTAACTTTGTTGCATAACTATTGACTTTCGTGCTTGCATAGGGAATCACAAACCTTAACACCAATATTCTTACTAAAGCATAATTACTCACCAACATGACTCACATATTACTATCTTCATATCGCAAAACTATTGCAAGGAATCAAGTTTATCATATGCAATGATCTTTCATGAAAGTTTTTATTATATCCCCCTTGGATATCTATCACTTTGGGACCAAATTCATATCTTATGCAAATTACCATTACTATTGTCAACTCTCAACAAGATATAAGTGAAATATGAGAGTGCAAATATTTCTTTAAAAAAATTCAAGTCTCAAAATAATATAAGTGAAGCATGAGAGTGCATTTCTTTAAAATATAACCACTGTCGTGCTCAAAAAGATTTCAGTGAAGTACTAGAGCAGCTGCCTAGCTCAACAGATTTAAGTGAAGCACATAGAGTATTCTAACAAATCATGATAAGTGTGTGGCTCTCTCAAACAAGTGTGTTCAGCAAGGATGATTGTGACAAACTAAAAAGCAAAACAAGCAAAGACTCATATAATACAAGACGCTCCAAGCAAAACTCATGATATGTGACGAATAATAATATAGTTCCAAGTAAAATTACCGATGGTCGTTAGAAGAAAGAGGGGATGCATTCAGGGGCATCCCCAAGCTTAGTTGCTTGGGAGTCCTTGAATATTATGTCGGGGTGCCTCAGGCATCCCCAAGCTTAGGCTCTTGCCACTCCTTATTCCTTCATCCATCGTGATCTCACCCAAAACTTAAAAACTTCAATCACACAAAACTTAACAAAACCTCCGTGAGATCCGTTAGTATAATAATGCAAATCACCACTTTAAGTACTATTGCAACCCATTTATATTTTTTTTATTCCATTATACCTACTGTATTCTAACTTTACCATAGCTTATACCCCCGCTACAATCCATAGATTCATCAAAATAAGCACACAAGGCAACGAAAACAGAATCTGTCAAAAACAAAATAGTCTGTAGTAATCTGAACATTGACCATACTTCTGTAACTCCAAAAATTCTGAAAATTTAGGAAAACGTGGGAAATTTGTATATCAATTATGTGTAAAAAAATTCAGAGAAAAAGCATGTTTCTGTGAATTTACAAAATTCCAGAACTGGGCGCAAAAGTTTCTGTTTTTTAACAGAATCAAATCAACTATCACCCAAACCATCCTAAAGCCTTTACTTGGCACAAACACTAATTAAAACATAAAAATCACAATCATAACAGTAGCATAATTGTGTTTAAAAAACAGAAAAGAAACAATTAGGTTGTCTCCCAACAAGCTCTTCCTTTATAGCCATTAAGATAGGCTTGAGATTTCAATGATGCTCACATAAAAGACAAGAATTGAAGCACAAAGAGAGCATCATAATACATGTGACCAACACATTTAAGTCTAACATACTTCTTATGCATAGGAATTTTATAAGCAAACAAATTATCAAGACAAGAAATATCTAGCATATGCAAAGGAGAGGAATAAAACATTGACAATCTCAACATAACGAGAGGAAATTTAATAACATGAAAATTTCTACAACCATATTTTCCTCTCTCATAGTAATTACATGTAGGATCATAATAAAATTCAATAGTATATCTATCATATAAAATTTTCTCTTCATGATCCACATGCATAAAAGTTTTATAATCTTCCAAGATAGTGGTATTAACATCAACTAAAGTCATGACCTCTCCAAACCCACTTTCATCAAAAAATTCATAAGATTGAACACTCTCCAAATATGTAGGATTATTTTTACCTAAAGTTGACGATCTTCCAAACCCACTTTCAATATTATTACAAACATTATTTTCAATATCATATTCATCATGAGGCTTAAATAAATTTTCAAGATCATATGAAGCATCACCCCAATCATGATCATTACAATGAGTGTACATAACAAAATCATCATCCCCAAGCTTGGGGTTTTGCATATCATTAACACAATTGAAATTAGTAGAATTTGTAATAACATTATTGCAATCATGCTTTTCATTCAAGGGGCTGTCAATTGTGGGTGCAATAGCAATAATTTTATGTTTAACATAAGGAACTATAGCAAGTTCGTCTCCATAAGCATCATTAATATTGGCATCATGGCCATAAGAATAGCAAGCATCATGTTCATCAAGGGAGGATATTTCAATCGAATCAACGGAATAAAAATTATCTATAGATTCATGCATATCATTATTCTCTTCCAAAGCAGACATTCTCGTAATGAATTCACTAACATAGGCATTATATGCATAGTTTTCGTAGCAATATTTAAGTATGGCAAAATTTTCAGATTCGTAGAGAGTAATATCATGCTTTTCAATCAAAGAAGCAACTTCATAGGCACCCTTAAAAGCAAAAAATTCTTCGATTTGTTCGATATCATAGTAACTATAAACACCTTTGGCATAAGAAGATAAGATTTCATTATCATTAAACTCACATAGGTAGGGAAGGTGTTTTTAGGGTTCTCCGAGCAATAAGTAAAATCATAAATTTCACATAGATTCCAAGCATAGCAAAGCAAACAATTTATTTGATCCATAAGAGTCTCCCTTTTTTAGACAAACGATGATGCACAAAATGAGCATGCTCATCTAACGATTTCCCCTCTACTAAACTAGTTGGGGTTTTAGCACGAGCACAAATGGATCGAAGATGATCCAAGTAGAAAACTTTAAGTGGATCCATAGTCATCTTTAATTTCCTTGTTTCTTTTCTGTTTTTTAGTCATGAAGGCAAAAAGCAAGCAAACGAGCAAAAATGCAAAAGGCAAATATTTTTGTACTTTTGTAAAAAAAAATTAGAAGTGGGGGAGATGAAAATGAGAGGTAAATGGCAAATAATGTAAATGCAAGGAGATGAAAGTTTATGCGTCAGTACTTGATAGATGTTGATGATGTCTCCCCGGCAACGGCACCAGAAATTCTTCCTGCTACTTGTGAGCTGCGTTGGGATTTCCTCGAAGAGGAGAGGATGATGTAGTAAAGTAGAGATAAGTATTTCCATCAGTTATGAAACCAACATTATCAATCCAGTAGGAGAACCAAGCAACACTATGTAAACAGCACCTGCACACAAACAACAAATACTTGCAACCCAATGCATAGAGGGGTTGTCAATCCCTCAACGGTTATGAGCAAGATTAAAGTGTATAGTTTTTGATAGATAGATCTGGAAAAAATACAAAACAAAATAAATAAAATAAAATTGCAGCAAGGTATTTTTAGTTTTTATATATGATAAAAGATAGACCCGGGGGCCTTAGTTTTCACTAGAGGCTTCTCTCAAGAAAATAACATACAGTGGGTAAATAAATTACTGTTGGGCAATTGTTAGAAAAGCAAATAATTATGAAGATATCCAAGGCAATGATCATACATAGGCATCACGTCCAATACAAGTAGACCGAAACAATTCTGCATCTACTACTGTACTCCACACACCGACCGCTATCCAGCATGCATATAGTGTATTAAATCATGGAAAAACGAGTAACGCCTTAAGCAAGA
Organism: Thinopyrum elongatum; assembly: GCA_011799875.1. Taxonomy (NCBI): domain Eukaryota; kingdom Viridiplantae; phylum Streptophyta; class Magnoliopsida; order Poales; family Poaceae; genus Thinopyrum; species Thinopyrum elongatum. The sequence continues at coordinate 380,278,072 of CM022297.1, forward strand.
TGACATGATGTAGACAAGACAAACTCACGTATGAATAAACCCCATCTTTTTACCCTAAATAGCAATGATACATACATGTCATGTCCCTTTCTGTCACCAGGATTGAGCACCGCAAGATCGAACCCATTACAAAGCACATCTTCCCATGGCAAGATAAATCAATCTAGTTGGCCAAACCAAACCAATAAATTAGAGAAAAAATATGAAGCTATAGTAATCACGCATAAAAAAGTTCAGAGAAAACTCAAATAATATTCATGGCTAGATCTGATCATAAACTCACAATTCATCGGATCCCAACAAACACACTACAAAAAGTCATTACATCAAATAGATCTCCAAGAACACCGAGGAGAATGTTGGCGTTCTGGGAACCAGGGTACCCAGACCTGCCTGCCTGCGGCCCATGGCGTGGCTCCATCGGCGGCCTGGTACGGCCCATCTACAACACCTACAAGACAAGATCCTCGCGAGGGGCCAAGCCTCGCGAGGCGGGCGACATCAAGACCTCCGGAGGGAGCGGCCTCCTTAGGCTGGCTCCTGAGGAGCGGAGATTTCTATGCAGGTGCCCACCTCATGAGGTTGAGGTGATGCAAGCCATGACGACCAAGGCCAGGCAGGCGCCAGCGGGCGCAGAGCAGCAGGTTTCCTCTTTGCTGCTAAGGAGGCAAGCGCAGGCGCGGGGTCCCGAGGAATCACCTAAAGGTTTCCATTCCCATGCAATGAGACCAAGACCGCCAGAGCGGCAGGATGGATGTCATCGTCGAGCCCACCGCAGCATCACGACCAGAGGCTTTGCAGGCGAAGACCACCTTTGGTCAGGATAAGATGTACTACTTGTCCCCTTTCAAATTAGCTGTTGTGGAATCCCTTCCCGCCTTCATTTTCGGGGAAGAGGACTGAGGCCACTATATATAGGTTAGCCACCACCATCGGAGGGGATCGGATCCGGAACAACTCACTCCGACCAGAGCAAGCCTCGCGAGCTTGTTCATCCTCTGTACTAGTTCATCCTCAGCCCCTCGTGAGGCTAATCCACCACAAAGCAGGAGTAGGCCGCCGGGAGGCCGCCCGGATCCTTCTCAAGCAGGGTATGCATGGCCTTGTCCAGCTCCTTGCCCGTCAAGCTCCCTGGGCGCAGCCGAATGTTGTCCTTCGCGCCCTTGAAATCCCACATGGGGCGCGAGTGTGCCTGGAGCGGGGCCAGGCGTTGCGTCAGGAACTCCTTGATGAGCATGGCCCCCGTCAGCACCCCGGCCTCCATGTCCGCCGTCATCTTCTTCAAGACTGGCGCCGCTCGGGGGTCGGTGAGCTTCTCATGAGCCCACCAATCGAGCTTCTCCGGCAGCTCGGTCGGCAGTCCCAGCCGCGCATGGAGGCCCTCGGCGTCCATGAAGACCCACTTGCGCCGAAAGTTCTCCCCCTTCTTCCTGGCCCACATGAGCGCGTTGCCGGGGTGGACCACGGGGAAGGAGACGCAGCTGGAACGCTGGGTTGGGTCGTGCTGCCGAAGGTAGAAGAAGTGGCGGAGGAGCGCAACGGAAGGCATCACGCCCACAAACGCCTCGCAGTAAAAGGCGAAGATCGACAAGAGGAGAATGGAGTTGGGCTGAAGGTGCAGAGCCTGGATCCGGTAGTGGTCTAGGACAGCGATGAAGAACTTGGAGAAGGGTGGGATGAGCCCCGCAAAGATGATGTGGAGGAAGAAGCGGTAGAATGTCCCTGCCAGGGCCCCTTGCTCGGCGGAGCCGTCCAGAAGCGTCGTTTCCTTCCCCTCATTGTCGGCGCCCGCCGTCAATGGGAGCGCGGTAGCAAGGTGTCTCTCCTCGGTGATGGACGACGCGTCGAGAGCAGGTGCAGGAGAGGAGGAGGAGCTCGCGGCCTGCGCGGCCAACTTCGCCTTCCCGGATGTCATTTGCGAAGAACTTGGGGAAAGAGATGAGGAAAGGTGCAGGAATTCCATCGGATCTAGAGATATCCTCAACAGGAGGAAAGGGGATCTGGAGCAAGACAAGGAGAGGGCAATGAAGGTTCGAGGGCAAGCGCCAGTCTTTTGTCAGCCTGGGGCAGTTGCCGAGGTGGTGTGGGGAAGCGGAGACGCCCACGTCCCATCAAGCGCCACACGTCGGCCTGGTCCGCAGGTGATTGGGGCCCGCGGTGCTTCATCCTTGCCCTTTGGCTTCGCCTCGAAGCCAAGTCCGAGCGCGCCTTGGGCCCTGGGGCTACTTTCGGCGTTCTGGGAACTAGGGTACCCAGACTTGCCTGCCTGCGGCCCATGGCGTGGCTCCATCGGCGGCCTGGTACGGCCCATCTACAACACCTACAAGACAAGACCCTCGTGAGGGGCCAAGCCTCACGAGGCAGGCGGCATCAAGACCTTCGGAGGGAGCGGCCTCCTTAGGCTGGCTCCTGAGGAGCGGAGATTTCTATGCAGGTGCCCACCTCATGAGGTTGAGGTGACGCAAGCCATGACGACCAAGGCCAGGCGGGCGTCAGCGGGCGCAGAGCAGTAGGTTTCCTCTTTGGTGCTAAGGAGGCAAGCACATGTGTAGGGTCCCGAGGAATCACCTAAAGGTTTCCATTCCCGTGCAACAAGACCAAGACCGCCAGAGCGGCAGGACGGATGTCATCGTCGAGCCCACCGCAGCGTCATGACCAGAGGCTTTGCAGGCGAAGACCACCTTTCATCAGGATAAGATGTACTACTTGTCCCCTTTCAAATTGGCCATTGTGGAATCCCTTCCCGCCTTCATTTTCGGGGAAGAGGACCGAGGCCACTATATATAGGTTAGCCACCACCATCGGAGGGGTTCGGATCCGGAACAACTCACTCCGACCAGAGCAAGCCTCGCGAGCTTGTTCATCCTCTGTACTAGTTCATCCTCAGCCCCTCATGAGTATAATCCACCACAAAGTAGGAGTAGGGTATTACACCGCAAGGTGGCCCGAACCTGGGTAAACTGCCGTGTCCATCTTCTTCCCTGTTCTTCGAGCTAGGCTCTAGGGTGGCACGTTTGGTTGGCTGGATAGGTTGAGTTCTTCGCACACGCCCCAGAGTTCGAACCTTCTTTGGGTCTGCAGAGCCCCGAATCCCCCTCCTGCAGAGTGCCGGAAAAGGCCTCCAGATGGGATCTTGTGGTTCTGGAACTTGTAGCAGCCGAAAAAGTATTTCGTGGACTCCTTTGTTGGTTTCATGATTTTGGAGAATTTATAGAGGCGAAGTTAGGTCAAACTGAGCCACGTGGGCCCCACAAGCCACCAGGGCGTGCCCCAAGCCCAAGGTGCGCCCTGGTGCCTTGTGGGCCCATGATGCATCCTCTGGTCTTCTCCCGAAGCTTCTAGTGTCTCTTTTGTCCAGAAAAAAATCACCAAAAAGTTTCGTAGCATTTGGACTTCGTTTGGTACTGATATTCTGCAGAACCAAAAACAAGCAAAAAAAACAGCAACTGGCACTGGGCACTAAGTTAATAGGTTAGTCCCAAAAAATGATATATTGTTGCTTGAAAGTGTATATAAAACATTCAAGATTGATAATATAATAGCATGGAACAATCAAAAATTATAGATATGTTGGAGACGTATCAGGAAGCTTTAGATAACCTCTGTGTTGCGATTTCTGCGAGGAAATTATTTGCATGTGAGTTCCTCGTTGAGATTGGTTCTCTCTTGCTGGACCGCAAGGTACAAACTCTCTACTTCGTATACATCACGTGCATGGGCGATAGGTTATTGCTACTAAAGGTGGGGTGTCGTGAAAGATTGGGCCGCAACAACAGATCAGATCTCCCAATCAGTGTCCGGTTCATATCAGATTACAATGGGGTGAGAGAGGATACACCGCTGCACGGAGAGGGAGAAAGTTGGTGATGACGATGGCAAAGTTGTTGGATTAGATCATCATAATGATGATTCCGCCATCAGCTCTCCGGTGCCATCGGGAGAGAGGGGTAATGAGACCCCTCCTTCTTCTTGATTGGCCTTCCCCTAGATGTAGAAGGTTCCCCCTCTGGTCCTTGGCCTCCATGGCACCCGTGGGGCGGGAGCCCCTCCGAGATTAGACCTCTGTCTCTCTTTTTCTCTAGGATTTCTTCTCTATTTTCCAGGACTGTTTCTACGACCGAGCACCGTTTCTTTTATACCCGAAGTTCCATAACTCTGGTTGGACCAAAATTTTAACATGATTTTTTCTCAGAATTAGCTTCCTTGCAACCGAAGGAGAGCTCCAGAAGCTTCATGGTCTATCCAAAAGACACCCGCGCGCGCCCTGGGAGGCCGCTCCCTGGCTTGTGAGGCCCATGGGCCTTGTCTTGCATTTATTTTTGCGCCAAAAATTTAGATATATTCCACAAAAAATCCACATAAATTTTCAGGGCATTCCGGTTCCGTGAAATTTTCACCTAAAAACCCAAAAATGATAGAAAACAGGAACTGGCCTTTGGCACTTGGTTAATAGGTTAGTCCAAATAGAAATAATATAAATTGTTGCCAAAAATATGTAAAAGTGGTATGGTAACAGTTATAGATGCATCAAAAACATATCACCCTTCATAATATTTTAGAAGTTTTTTGACCCTTGTAGAAGCTTTCGTTATCTTCTATAACATTCTGGCACCTTTCAAAACATTTTCAGATATATCTGGAGACTTCGGGATGTCCTAGAACAATTTTGAGATCATCTAAAAAACATTTTGAACCCTTCTCTCTCATATTCATCCTACCATACTTCTCTTACATGCTGCCAATCATTAAGCATGTGACCGTGTAGGTTCGAGCACATGTGGACATGTCTAAAACACCTTTCGACCAATAATTGTTAGTGGGATCTGGACACCCATAATAATGCACACATATCATCGAATATCTTCATCAATTGAACCTTTGTATTATTACATGAAATTCTCTTTACCTCGCGATACATTACGAGAACCCGAGGCAAGACTTATACGGTATCCTCATGACCAACACATTGATCACTATACCTAGGTATCCTCGTTGTCGGTTTGTACTATTTTCTCATTTCTGTATTCTGATATCCCCGTGAGTAACACCTTAGGCACTATATCTGGCTACGCAATGCTGGACACCACAATACGGAGTGGGCCTAGAGTGTATCTCCCCATCACCGGAGGGGCAAATCCCAGTCTTACATATCAAGCTCCACACAATAGTTTTCCTATGTACCCCAAAGTAACCATCTGGCATCCTAGTTTATGATACTCCCATGGTCTAAGGACGCAAGAAAACGTTAACACTTTTATGAGAAAATATTGACACCATATTGACAACATGACCTCACAGTATCTCATAATTTGGGTCAATCCAACACCATAGTACCCTAAAAGTGTGTTCTCATTATTGCTAGCATCCTTATTACATTAATAATGCCCATGATTAGAAAAAACATGATTATTAACAATACATGAACTAGTTCATAGGTCTGACTAAGTGACTAAGGATTTGTTTGGTGTTTATAGTTCTACACATGCAATTAGGTTTTTCTTCGAATCTCACACTCAAGAACCAATGCAATTCTAGCATAAAATGAAAACCTAATCAAGAACATGGAAAATAGAATAGTAACAACTTTATTATTACCTCTAGGTCATATCTCCAACACCTATGTAGTCCCCTCACATAGTTCATCCTTGCATATACAATTGGATATATCTTTTAAAGAAAATAAATGATCACCATGCCCTTGAGACTTCGGTTCATGTGATTTGTGAGGACATCATGTTTTAGCATGGTTGAAAGTTTTAAGCATTTTTGTCTTAGGCAATGTATTTTTTACTCATGTTTCTACTTTCATTACATAATAGACAATATTTTAGGCATCGATGCATGTCTGAAGGTGTAACATCACCTTTATGTTGTATGTTAACATATGATTACGGTGCTAATACATGATATAAAAGAATTGCAAAATAATAATTTATAATAAACCTAATGATATTGTTTCTGTTCCAAAAATATATTTATACAGTTAGATGTTTGTCAGGACCGGTTTTCCAATAAAACATTTATTGAAAAATCGCCCCTTCCGTCAGACCAGTACAGAAAAAATCTTACTGGTAGACAAATCCTTGATACAGAAATCCAGAAGTACTAAATATATTACAGGGTTGAGCTGAGGCTGCTCAACCATTTATTACAGGCACGCCAATATTTCACATAAAGGCGGATATGACACAAAGGTTATGGTGGCATAAGTATTGACTCGCAATAAAAGTGGTGGTGGACATGTCACAGAGAAGTGGGTGACATGACTCCAAAATCTTACAACTCATCAAGCGCCGGAGTGAGGCTCGATGATTATATTAAGGTAGCGGAAGCGTATATAATACGGGTGACCAACTCTAGGATCGCAAGGGACTGACTGGGACTCCTCTAGGCGTCGGACTCGCTATCGTATTCTTCATCCATAAGATCGCCTTCGTCAACATCTGGCCAAATCAACAAGCCAGGTGAGTACTTTGAATGTACTCGCAAGACAGTTTGGACATAAGATATAACAAATGCAAACATGATGCACATGAGCAGATTAGTAATGCACACTCAGGTAATAAATTTGCACCGCAAAATAAATAAAAAGGAAGTCAGGCGGTAGTCCTCCCGAAATCCCAATAAAATAGCTGAAGACCGATCGGGTGTCTGAAGCGACGCCTCGAAAGGTAAAAATAAAATTAACATGCCGCAGTCGGGCGTCAGGGCGACACCACATAAAGGGCTTATACTGAAAGTAAATAACAAGGATGCCATAGTCGGACATCTGAGCGACATCACATAAAGGGCTTATATCCCAAAGTAAATAACAAGAATGCCACAGTCGGACGTCTGAGCGACATCACATAAAGGGCTTATATCCAAAAGTAAATAACAAGAATGCCACAGTCGGACGTCTGAGCGACATCACATAAAGGGCTTATATCCAAAAGTAAATAACAAGAATGCCACAGTCGGACGTCTGAGCGACATCTCATAAAGGGCTTATATCAAAAGGAAATAAAAAGAATGCCACAGTCGGACGTCTGAGCGACATCTCATAAAGGGTTTATATCAAAAGTAAATAATAAGAATGCCACAGTCGGACGTCTGAGCGACATCTCATAAAGGGCTTATAATTCATCATTCGAACTCGAGTAGTCCGTGGAGGTAGCACAATCCTACAGAATTCTCGGTACATAATTCATAAACAGGTTGGTCCATCCACAGGAATAACATTCAGCCGGGTTTACCACTGTCAGTTAACAAGTTTGTTCTTCAGAGACTGATACTGGGACTGACACTGATAGGTCAATCAACGTCCTTGACCGAGGACTTGGTTACTCGCATGGTTTTGACTCTGCAGAGTTTGTACTCTTAACCCACAGCCAACGGATTTCAATAGTCACAAAGGACTAGTTCCATTTACGGTATTTTAGAAGAAAACACATCTAACCAGTACACACCCATTTCACTTTCCGCTGCTAGGAATCACCCTAGACAACGTTCAAGAAAAACTCTAAGACGCGGAGGCCAACACCTCGAATAGCATGGGATCAAATTTATATCGCGCGCTCTAAGGGGTGCCCCCCTCTCGGTCCCAACCGGAAACACCCATGCCCCCTGACCGGATGACGGGCTTTAATCTAGGGCCATGGGACCCTCATTCCGGCCCCTCTATTTGGTGTGTACCTGGAAAGAGGTTTGCAACTTACTAAACCGCATTCTTTGCAGAAAACATGTGGCAGCACGAAAAAGGGGACGAACGGGAACAAGACTCGATCCACGTCAACACTGGAGTTAAACAGTTGATACAGAAATGGCATGCTTCAACAATACCAGCTTGCAACCTATCATGCCACCACATGATCAGGTTGTCTCACCATCTCATGAACACATCAAGTTTCGAAGCTCACTTGCAGCTTGCTTTGCATGGAATATAACATTCATCAAATGCTTATATAAACATGCCATGAGAAAAACCACTCAAGCAAACATGAAAAACACTCATCATATCAAAGGTTCAAACATGCTTGCCTGGTTCGGAGTAGTCGGAGTCTAGCTCGGCAAGGTTGGCGGCACCGTCACCTCCTTCGGTATCTACGTTATAAAGAAAGTCGGGTACTAACGTAAATACCGTGCATGCATAAAAATTGTTCCAAATATTTTTCAAATAATTATGATAAAAAACTAGATAGAAAAATAAAGATGACAGAAAAAGAATCAACTCAAAATCATCTTTTGTTTAAAAGTTATTGAAGTTTTAGTCCAGGGACTAATCTGTTATAAACAGAAAATTATCCAGGGGCTATTTTAAAAAAAACAGAAAATGCTTCGGTTGGAATACGCCTTCCAGAGGAGAAAACGCACCCGACCCGAAGGCGCCAACAGAAAACGATTAAGAAGAAGAAGGGAGAGGCTGACGAGGCGGTCCCTCATGTCAGGTTTGAAAATCCTCCGGCGGCAGAGACGAACGATGATCGCCGGCGGCGATCGATGGCGAACCAGAGGAGGGTAAGGGTATGGTTACACTCACGGGTCAGTTCCGCGTCGGTGGGTGGTGGAAGTAGACGTCGGGGAGCACCACGTCGACGGCGGCTTCCACTCCGGCGGACGGCGGTTCGGGCGAGCTCGTATTCGTCGGAGGAGAGCTGCCAACACCGAATTGAAGCTCGGGTTAGAAGAGGTGGGGGACTAAGAGGTTGCTGGCAAAGTTTGGGAAGCGGGGGCGCACTCACCAGGGAGAATTTTGCCGGAGCCCGATGCGGATCGGGGCGGCCGGAGCTGGGGAAGAAGACCCTCCCGAAGCCCTCTGATGAGTGAGGCGTGGTTCTGAGGAGAGGTGGAGAGGTACTGGGTCGATGAGTGGTTCGGGGCCTCTATTTATAGCCGGCCCGAGGCGGTTGCCGAAAACAGGAAAACTCCGGCGAGCGATTACGGCGAGGCAGGGGTTGGAGGGAAGGATTAGGCGACTGGGTGTCTTCGGATTGGTCCACTGGCACCATTCAAAGGTTAAACCTGGTTGGATTTGGCCTGCTTCCGTGGTCTTGGCGGGACGGAGCTCACGGGCTCGTCGGCGGCAGAGAGCGCGCTCTGCGCTTCTCAGGCCATGGCGACGGTTCTGCAGCATGCTCAGAGCAGGAGGTGAACACGCGTAGGCCACCAGTGGCTCGGGCGGTGCGGAGGACGGTGTTCTGCAGCGCTGGCTTCTGCCAGCCGCCACAGGAGGCTCTGCCACGGCGGAAGGCGCCGGCGTTGACGCGACAAGTCACCACCGACGCTCGCAACCGGCCAAGCAACCGTGTGGCGCACTGGATAAGAAGGGGGAACAGGGAGCAAGGCGCCAACGCGCGTACTGGCGAGATCGACGATGAGCTCTGTCGAAAATGACACTGAACCCTCTGAACTTTCTGAATTTGACAGGAACAGTGCATGCCAGGTGTTCGACGAAATGTTTGACGCACGTGGAAAATTTTTCTTGAGCTGAAACTTGGAGGGGTGGCCTCTTGATGCATCCAGAGACTACCTGAATTTTTTCAGAATTTTTGGAAAGAGAAAAAAAAAAATTTCACCAAAAATGGCAAATCTGGTCCAAACTTGCAGCAAGCAAATTTTGAAAAATTTGAACTGTGGACCAGCAGCTCTTGATGGATCTAGGTTGAGGGTACTAAGGAGTAGCTAGGGTAATTTATTTGGAACCAAAGCTCAAAGCAATCTGATACTTCCTTTGTAAACTTGAGGGGTCCAAAATAAATTACAGAAAAAGTTTTGAGGATAAAATCCATAGAAATAAAATCTAAAAGAGGTTGAAACTTGCTGGAATTGGATGCTTGGCTTGACCCAAAGTAGGGAGGATGGTTTGAGAAGAATTTTTTTTGAAATGCAAGTCATGGTAAGAGAGTATTTTTGAATAAGGAAGTAGAAATCCAAAAATTATAGGAATTCTTTTTGATAAAAGAATTAGTAAAACAATCCCAGAGTATTTGTGTTGAACCAACACATGTTGAAAACCCTCAAGACCAAAATCAAGATTGGGAAGAACTCATAAAATATTTGTCATAAAAGATTTGAGAAGGAGAGTCTTTTAGAAAAAATTGAAATAACCTCCTTCCAATCAAATAAAGAATTCGATAAAAATCAAGACCAAAATTTTGGGGTGTTACAACACCTACCCCCTTAGGAAAAATCTCGTCCCCGAGATTTCAGCTGATCCTCAAATAGGCGTGGGTGCTCTGCCCGAAGAAAATCCTCTCTTTCCCATGTTGCTTCATCCTCGGTATGATTGCTCCACTGAACCTTGAAAAACTTAATTATCTTCTGACGGGTCCTTCTTTCAGATTCGTCCAATATTTTTATTGGATGTTCCCTGTAGGTGAGGTCTGGTTGCACGTCAATGTTCTCATGAGATACATGCTTCTCTGGTTTGCTTACACACTTCCTCAGCTGTGAGATGTGGAACACGTCATGGACGTCTGACAGTTCTTCAGGTAGGTCTAGTTGGTAGGCCACTGTGCCTCTTCGTGCAATCACACAGAAGGGTCTAATAAATCGTGGTGCTAGCTTTCCTTTAACTTTGAATCATTGCAGGCCCCTCATAGGGGATACTCTTAGATACACATATTCACCGGGTTCAAAACTGACTTCACGATGTTTTTGATCGTAGTAACTCTTTTGTCGGCTCTGAGCTGTCTTGAGTCGATCCTTGATTAGTTTAACTTTCTCCTCAGCTTCCTTGAGCATGTCTGGGCCGAAGATACGACTGTCTCCTGTTTCTGACCAATTTAATGGGGTACGGCATCTTCGCCCATATAAGGCTTCAAAAGGTGCCATTTGTAGACTGGCTTGGTAACTGTTGTTGTACGCGAACTCGGCATACGGCAAGCTTTCTTCCCAACTGGTTCCATAGGTGAGAACACATGCTCTGAGCATGTCTTCTAGAATTTGGTTCACACGTTCAGTTTGTCCTCCAGTCTGGGGGTGGTATGCTGTGCTGAATACTAGTTGAGTTCCCAGAGCTTGTTGTAAATGATCCCAAAATCTGGAGACGAATTGAGTACCTCTGTCGGATATTATAGTCTTTGGAACTCCATGCAGACAAACAATACGGGAGAGATAAAGCCTGGCACGTTTCTGGGTGGTGTGGGTTGTCTTTACTAGAATAAAATGTGCCACCTTAGTTAACCTATCTGTGATGACCCATATGGCATCATTTCCGTGTCATGACCGAGGTAGTCCGACAATAAAATCCATTCCAATTTCGTCCCATTTCCATTCGGGTATCCTGTTTGGCTGCAATAGTCCTGCTGGTTTTTGGTGCTCGGCCTTAATGCGCTGACATGAATCACAACATGCAATGAATGTGGCTATATCCCTCTTCATACCGTGCCACCAAAAAATTTCCTGAATATCCTTGTACATTTTGGTTCCTCCAGGGTGGATTGAATAGGGAGCGGTGTGGCCTTCAGCCAAAATCTGCTGTTTGAGGTCCTCTACATTTGGTACGCAAAGCCTGTCTCCGTACCATAATATTCCCTCTTCGTCTATGACGAATTCTGAGGCCTTGCCCAGACTCACTTTTCTTTTTATGCCTTCGATGCTGGGGTGTCCATGCTGAGCTTTCTTAATCTGTTCCATTAGGGTGGGCTGTATTTCCAATTTTGACATAGTGCCTTCAGTGACCAACACCGTGTTGAGTTTGGCAAACTCCCTCTGAAACTCAGGTCTCAAGTTTTGTAGACCGTCGTTGCCCGAGCTTGGGTTTCGACTGAGAGCATCTGCCACTACATTCGCCTTTCCTGGATGGTAGTGAATGCCAACATCATAATCTTTCACTAATTCCAACCAGCGTCGTTGTCGTAAATTGAGTTCTGGTTGTGTGAAAATATATTTGAGGCTTTTATGGTCCGTATAAATTTCACAACGATTCCCAAGCAAAAAGTGCCTCCATTCTTTGAGTGCATGAATAACTGCTGCTAATTCCAAGTCATGAGTAGGATAATTTTCTTCATGCCTTCGTAGTTGCCTGGAAGCATATGCGACTACTTTGCTTTCTTGCATTAATACGCATCCGAGGCCCTTCCGGGACGCATCGCAATATACTTCAAAAAATTTGTGTATGCCTGGTACGACCAATACTGGTGTTGTTGTTAATCTCTTTTTGAGTTCCTGGAAACTTTTCTCGCAAGCTTCAGTCCACGCAAATTTCTTATCCTTCTTGAGTAACTGTGTCATAGGTTTTGCTATGCTGGAGAATCCCTCAATAAATCTTCTATAATATCCAGCCATTCCCAGAAAACTTCGTACATCTGTAATGTTGGCTGGTGGTTTCCAGTCAAGTATGGCCTTGACTTTTTCTAGGTCCACGGCGACACCTTCTTGGGTTAATACGTGGCCTAGAAAACCAACCTGTTTTAACCAAAATTCACATTTGTTGAATTTGGCGTACAATTTATGTTTCCTTAACTCTCCCAGTACAATTCTGAGATGTTCAGCATGTTCCTCTGGTGTCTTAGAATATACTAAAATATCATCAATGAACACCACAACAAATTTGTCCATAAATTTCATAAATACTTTGTTCATGAGGTGGACAAAATATGCGGGGGCGTTTGTTAGTCCAAACGGCATTACTGTAAATTCATATAACCCGTATCTGGAGGTGAATGTTGTCTTAGGAATATCTTCTGTTCGTACTTTTAATTGATGATATCCCGACCTTAAATCAATTTTTGAGAAAACCTTGGCTTGTGCGAGCTGGTCGAATAAATCATTTATCCGTGGCATCGGATATTTGTTTTTGATGGTGACCATGTTGAGTGCTCGATAGTCTATACATAATCTCAGTGTCCCATCCTTTTTCTTGGCAAATAATACTGGTGAACCCCAAGGTGAGGAGCTGGCCCGGATAAATCCTTTGTCCAGTAATTCTTTTATTTGCTTCTTCAATTCTACCAACTCGGAGGATGCCATTCTATAGGGTTTCTTGTAAATGGGAGTGGTTCCAGGTGCTAGTTCAATGATGAACTCTATTTCCCGGTCGGGTGGCATGCCTGGTAGCTCTTCGGGAAATACATCAGGAAATTCAGACACCACTGGAACTTCACTTAATTCTGAAACATCCACCTTGTTCAATCTTGGTTGCAGTGATCTTGGTCTTTCTTAAGCTGCAATTTTTATTGTCTTCCCGTGATGATGGGTGAGGATCACCGTCCGATTGAAACAGTCGATAAATCCCTTGTTGGTGGTTAACCAGTCCATTCCTAGGATAACATCCAGTCCCTTATTTTCCAATACAATGAGGTTTGCCCGAAACTTTAATCCCTCAATCTCAATAACCACACCATGGCAGTAACTCTGAGTGATTTGCTTAATCCCGAGAGACTTGATGGTCATGGAATTTTCCAAGGGAAGAATCAGAAAATTATGTTGCAAAGCAAATTTCTTGGAAACGAACGAGTGAGAAGCTCCAGAATCAAACAAAACCGTGGCAGGTATTGTGTTGACAGGGAACGTACCGAGTACGATGTCCGGAGCATTCTGTGCTTCCTCCTTGGTCACATGGTTCACGTGACCCTTCTTGTGATTGTTATTGGGGTTGAAGTTGTTACGCTTGGGGGCTGAATTATTTCCACTGTTGTTCGGCTTGAGGGACGAGTTTCTTGGCTTTGGGCACTGCTTGGCATAGTGTCCTTCCTCTCCACAAGCGAAGCAAGTAACGCCTGGGTGATACGTAAAATCCTTGTCCCTTGCATGAATTTTTTTGTTTGGGCGGAGAACATTGGTTGTGGATTTGTTCACCCCAATATTCTGGAAATCTTTCTTGTTCCTGTTGTTGCGAGAATGAGTAGTCTTGTCCCTTTTGTGCTTGCGAAAATCCTCCAAGCTGCGGCGCTCATTTTCCAACGTAATAGCCTTGTCCACAAGCGTTTTGAAATCTGGGAAGGTGTGTACGACCAGCTGGCATTTAAGTGCTGGTGCCAGACCGTCCAGAAATTTTTCCATCTTTTTATTTTCAGTCATATGTTCTTCGTTGGCATAACAAGATAATTGAGTAAACTGACTATTGTACTCAGTCACTGTCATGCTTCTCTGCTTGAGGTCATCAAACTCCCTTTTCTTGATTTTCATAACACTTTTGGGAATGTGCGCCCCACGAAAATTTTCCTTAAATTCCTCCCAGGTGATGTTGTTTTCGTTGGGGTGCATGTGTAGGAAATTTTCCCACCATGATGCAGCTGCTCCAGTGAGGTAGTGAGGTGCATAAAGTACCTTCTCACGGTCCAAACATTGTGCAATAATTAATTTCCTCTCAATGTCTCGAAGCCAATCATCGGCCTCAAGCGGTTTATCAGTGTGAGAAAAAGTTGGGGGCCGTGTCTTTTGTAGTTCAGACAATTTGGAATGCTGCTGGTATGGTTCGCGGTGGTTTCCCATATTGATAATATGGTTCATCATTTCTTGATGCTGCTGCTGGCTTTGCTCATAAAGGCGGCATACTTGAGAAAACGCTTCCTCGCTGCCTTGCTGACTTGACTGCCCCTGTGCGAAATTGTTACTTGTCTGGGTACCGTAATTTTCTTCTGGCGGACTTGGCATGGAACGAGTCCAGGGAAAAAAATCTGAGGAGAAAAACTCTGAGATTTTTCAAGAAAATACTTGATTGCGCATGAGGTATTTTTGCAGAACTCATGAGGAAAAAAAATACACTCTGGGGTATTTTTGCAGAACTCATGAGGAAAAAAAATCTGAGTAGCAAACACAAATAATTTTGCAAAGGCAGAAATTTAAAAACTCTGAGACTTTTCAAGAAAATACTTGATTGCGCATGGAGAAGGACCGCTCAGTACATATCTTACATGCAAGCCGTAATTATACAATACATCACTCAGGATGCGCGTACACACTCCTGACATGTTATTTAGGCTAGTGCACTTCTCCGAGTTCCTACATGATGCGCACACAAACTACTTCTCATCAAACCTATATACATATAGACATATCATACAAGCTGGTACAACACACGGCTGCTCGGCGCACTCAGTCGGAGATGGCAAAAATTTCCCTCGGCCTGCCAAGGGTAAGTCCCAGTGATGCTGGAGACTCCACCTCCTCCTCAATAATAGGCTCTAGGCGCGAAGCACTGGGCTGAGCAGCTGGTGCGGGTGTGGTAGGTGGTGCAACACTAACTGGGGTAGGAGCAATGACTTGGTCAAACTCCTCAGTGGTAGGCAGGCGGAGAGCGGTGGCTAAAATGGCAGGTGCATAGGATGCTGAGGACGAGATGTATGACAGTGGTGGCGCTGTATGGAGGAGTTCCCTCCTGTTGCCGGTACAGCCCTGAACTAAGTCCATGCGAGCAGCCACAAAGTCATCCACGAGGTTATCAAAAGCTGCCTCAAGAGCCTTGAGATACTCAACAAGCATCTCAATAGCCTCATCTCTCTCTCCCCTAGTGCAAGCGAATGCATAGTGACAAGTGTATGGCACGTGGCATGGGAGGTAGCGGTAGCGACGAGCCTTCATTGAAGGAAGAGCATCCCGGAGACGAGCTATTGCCTCACGGGCAGCCATCTGCATGGCATGCCTCTCCGTAGGCATGGCCCTCCCAACAAATCGGAAGTGGCGTGACTCAGAACGTCCTCCCTTGAATTGCACCGCGGCCTGGTGCATAGACACGCTGTCGCTGAGCCTGTGCTGGTAGAGTGTGAACTCCGGACGAGCCGATGGCCCGATCGCGACCTTGGCGATGGAGACGAGAAGCTTGATAAACTCCTCAGGTACATTGGCGAACACCTGTGACTCACAGTCGCTGCCAGCCATCTACAAAAGTAGACAAAAATTCCAGATAGTCAAATCATAAATTTATGATGACTAACAGAAAATTGCTACAATTTGCAAATTGCTAAAATAGCACCTATTACGCTAATAACCGATTAGCGATCGCACCTAGTGGCTTCCTACAGTCAGCCTGGCTCTGGTACCAAGGTTGTCAGGACCGGTTTTCCAATAAAACATTTATTGAAAAATCGCCCCTTCCGTCAGACCAGTACAGAAAAAATCTTACTGGTAGACAAATCCTTGATACAGAAATCCAGAAGTACTAAATATATTACAGGGTTGAGCTGAGGCTGCTCAACCATTTATTACAGGCACGCCAATATTTCACATAAAGGCGGATATGACACAAAGGTTATGGTGGCATAAGTATTGACTCGCAATAAAAGTGGTGGTGGATATGTCACAGAGAAGTGGGTGACATGACTCCAAAATCTTACAACTCATCAAGCGCCGGAGTGAGGCTCGATGATTTTATTAAGGTAGCGGAAGCGTATATAATACGGGTGACCAACTCCAGGATCGCAAGGGACTGACTGGGACTCCTCTAGGCGTCAGACTCGCTATCGTATTATTCATCCATAAGATCGCCTTCGTCAACATCTGGCCAAATCAACAAGCCAGGTGAGTACTTTGAATGTACTCGCAAGACAGTTTGGACATAAGATATAACAAATGCAAACATGATGCACATGACCAGATTAGTAATGCACACTCAGGTAATAATTTTGCACCGCAAAATAAATAAAAAGGAAGTCAGGCGGTAGTCCTCCCGAAATCCCAATAAAATAGCTGAAGACCGATCGGGTGTCTGAAGCGACGCCTCGAAAGGTAAAAATAAAATTAACATGCCGCAGTCGGGCGTCAGGGCGACACCACATAAAGGGCTTATACTGAAAGTAAATAACAAGGATGCCACAGTCGGACGTCTGAGCGACATCACATAAAGGGCTTATATCCCAAAGTAAATAACAAGAATGCCACAGTCGGACGTCTGAGCGACATCACATAAAGGGCTTATATCCAAAAGTAAATAACAAGAATGCCACAGTCGGACGTCTGAGCGACATCACATAAAGGGCTTATATCCAAAAGTAAATAACAAGAATGCCACAGTCGGACATCTGAGCGACATCTCATAAAGGGCTTATATCAAAAGGAAATAAAAAGAATGCCACAGTCGGACGTCTGAGCGACATCTCATAAAGGGTTTATATCAAAAGTAAATAATAAGAATGCCACAGTCGGACGTCTGAGCGACATCTCATAAAGGGCTTATAATTCATCATTCGAACTCGAGTAATCCGTGGAGGTAGCACAATCCTACGGAATTCTCGGTACATAATTCATAAACAGGTTGGTCCATCCACAGGAATAACATTCAGCCAGGTTTACCACTGTCAGTTAACAAGTTTGTTCTTCAGAGACTGATACTGGGACTGACACTGAGACTGACACTGATAGGTCAACCAACGTCCTTGACCGAGGACTTGGTTACTCGCATGGTTTTGACTCTGCAGAGTTTGTACTCTTAACCCACAGCCAACGGATTTCAGTAGTCACAAAGGACTAGTTCCGTTTACGGTATTTTAGAAGAAAACACATCTAACCAGTACACACCCATTTCACTTTCCGCTGCCAGGAATCACCCTAGACAACGTTCAAGAAAAACTCTAAGACGGGGAGGCCAACACCTCGAATAGCATGGGATCAAATTTATATCGCGCGCTCTAAGGGGTGCCCCCCTCTCGGTCCCAACCGGAAACACCCGTGCCCCCTGACCGAATGACGGGCTTTAAATCCAGGGCCATGGGACCCTCATTCCGGCCCCTCTATTTGGTGTGTACCTGGAAAGAGGTTTGCAACTTACTAAACCGCATTCTTTGCAGAAAACATGTGGCAGCACGAAAAAGGAGACGAACGGGAACAAGACTCGATCCACGTCAACACTAGAGTTAAACAGTTGATACAGAACTGGCATGCTTCAACAATATCAGCTTGCAACCTATCATGCCACCACATGATCAGGTTGTCTCACCATCTCATGAACACATCAAGTTTCGAAGCTCACTTGCAGCTTGCTTTGCATGGAATATAACATTCATCAAATGCTTATATAAACATGCCATGAGAAAAACCACTCAAGCAAACATGAAAAAACACTCATCATATCAAAGGTTCAAACATGCTTGCCTGGTTCGGAGTAGTCGGAGTCTAGCTCGGCAAGGTTGGCGGCACCGTCACCTCCTTCGGTATCTACGTTATAAAGAATGTCGGGTACTAACGTAAATACCGTGCGTGCATAAAAATTGTTCCAAATATTTTTCAAATAATTATGATAAAAAACTAGACAAAAAAATAAAGATGACAGAAAAAGAATCAACTCAAAATCATCTTTTGTTTAAAAGTTATTGAGGTTTTAGTCCAGGGACTAATCTGTTATAAACAGAAAATTATCCAGGGGCTATTTTAAAAAAAACAAAAAACGCTTCGGTTGGAATACGCCTTCCAGAGGAGAAAACGCACCCGACCCGAAGGCGCCAACAGAAAACGATTAAGAAGAAGAAGGGAGAGGCTGACGAGGGGGTCCCTCATGTCAGGTTTGAAAATCCTCCGGCGGCAGAGACGAACAATGATCGCCGGCGGCGATCGATGGCGAACCAGAGGAGGGTAAGGGTATGGTTGCACTCACGGGTCAGTTCCGCGTCGGTGGGTGGTGGAAGTAGACGTCGGGGAGCACCACATCGACGGCGGCTTCCACTCCGGCGGACGGCGGTTCGGGCGAACTCGGATTCGTCGGAGGAGAGCTGCCAACACCGAATTGAAGCTCAGGTTAGAAGAGGTGGGGGACTAGGAGGTTGCTGGCAAAGTTTGGGAAGCGGGGGCGCACCCACCAGGGAGAATTTTGCCGGAGCCCGAAGCGGATCGGGGCGGCCGGAGCTGGGGAAGAAGACCCTCCCGAAGCCCTCTGATGAGTGAGGCGTGGTTCTGAGGAGAGGTGGAGAGGTGCTGGGTCGATGAGTGGTTCGGGGCCTCTATTTATAGCCGGCCCGAGGCGGTTGCCGAAAACAGGATAACTCCGACGAGCGATTACGGCGAGGCAGGGGTTGGATGGAAGGATTAGGCGACTGGGTGTCTTCGGATTGGTCCACTGGCACCATTCAAAGGTTAAACCTGGTTGGATTTGGCCTGCTTCCGTGGTCTTGGTGGGACGGAGCTCACGGGCTCGTCGGCGGCAGAGAGCGCGCTCTGCGCTTCTCAGGCCACGGCGACGGTTCTGCAGTGTGCTCAGAGCAGGAGGTGAACACGCGTAGGCCACGAGTGGCTCGGGCGGTGCGGAGGACGGCGTTCTGCAGCGCTGGCTTCTGCCAGCCGCCACAGGAGGCTCTGCCACGGCGGAAGGCGCCGGCGTTGACGCGACAAGTCACCACCGACGCTCGCAACCGGCCAAGCAACCGTGCGGCGCACTGGATAAGAAGGGGGAACAGGGAGCAAGGCGCCAACGCGCGTACTGGCGAGATTGACGACGAGCTCTGTCGAAAACGACACTGAACCCTCTGAACTTTCTGAATTTGACCGGAACAGTGCATGCCAGGTGTTCAGCGAAATGTTTGACGCACGTGGAAAATTTTTCTTGAGCTGAAACTTGGAGGGGTGGCCTCTTGATGCATCCAGAGACTACCTGAATTTTTTCAGAATTTTTGGAAAGAGAAAAAAAATAAATTTCACCAAAAATGGCAAATCTGGTCCAAACTTGCAGCAAGCAAATTTTGAAAAATTTGAACTGTGGACCAGCAGCTCTTGATGGATCTAGGTTGAGGGTACTAAGGAGTAGCTAGGGTAATTTATTTGGAACCAAAGCTCAAAGCAATCTGATACTTCCTTTGTAAACTTGAGGGGTCCAAAATAAATTACAGAAAAAGTTTTGAGGATAAAATCCATAGAAATAAAATCTAAAAGAGGTTGAAACTTGCTGGAATTGGATGCTTGGCTTGACCCAAAGTAGGGAGGAGGGTTTGATAAGAAATTTTTTTGAAATGCAAGTCATGGTAAGAGAGTATTTTTGAATAGGGAAGTAGAAATCCAAAAATTATAGGAATTCTTTTTGATAAAAGAATTAGTAAAACAATCCCAGAGTATTTGTGTTGAACCAACACATGTTGAAAACCCTCAAGACCAAAATCAAAATTGGGAAGAACTCATAAAATATTTGTCATAAAAGATTTGAGAAGGAGAGTCTTTTAGAAAAAATTGAAATAACCTCCTTCCAATCAAATAAAGAATTTGATAAAAATCAAGACCAAAATTTTGGGGTGTTACAATGTTGAGTTGCAAGTACACCAAAAAAACTACCCCAACCCTCTTTGCCTCTAGATTGATTGTTGCATGCTCTCGTATATGTACACATCTCCACAACTCTTTGCCATTTTATGCATGGCAACACACCGTAATCTGATTATGTCCTATTTAGCCTCCTCTCATGGTTCTTGCTTGCATTTACAATTGGATCTATCTTTTAAAGAAAATTTTAATAAATAAATGATCAGCATGCCCTTGAGCCTTTGGTTCTAGTGATCTATGATTATTCATGTACTTCTCCATTGATGCTCATGTTGGTGCATAATTATTCATCCAACATTCTTTACAATCAATCCAAATTTTTCTTTGTACATTGCCAATAGTATCAATTGTTATGGAGCATAAGATGATAAAAATAATATTTTAATTGACTGTAAATTTTATGTAGGGTTCTAATCGTGTATCTATATGTTGCATTATATTAGCAATTGTCTATGTGGTTAGGACTGACATGTTTAAATGAGACGTGCCATGTACTTTTATAGTTAAACTATTAAATAACATGTGTGCCTAATTTTTTTGTGCGGGGTCTGTCCAACTATGAGTGTCATGATATATTAGTTGCGTCTTATTTAGAGATGAAGATCTACTAGTTATATTTTGTAACATGATAAGAAAACTATTTTAACTGACTATAATTTTCTATATTTGCTGGTCTATTTATCTAATGTATTAGATTAGCATTGTTGTATGTGGTAAGAATTAACATGTTTAAATGAGAAGTACCATGAACCTATTGTTTATCATCAAAACTATAATTAATACATATACTAATTTTTTTTGTGCGGGATTTGTTTATGTGCAATTGTGATTATCTATTAGTTTTGTTATTTATATAAGGATATCATGATTATAATTTGTTTATGTACAATTATGAAGATCTGGCGTATGCAGTGTTTTTAGAATGGTTATCTAGATCTAGTTGTTATGATTTATTTAATTACAATTATGAAGATCTAACGGATGTGATCCATTTAGGTATGATGTGTAGATCTAATGGGTACATTCTATTTAGACGCAGTTATGTAGATCTAGTTGATACAATATGTTTGGGTGTGGTTATGAAGATCTAACGATGTCATCCACTTAGTAGATTGTGAAGATCTAACAGATATGATTTGTTTTTGTACAATTATGTAAGTCAGATGCGTATGGTATGTTTAGGTGGGTTTACGAAAATTTGACGGATGTGATCCTTTAAATTACAAATCCAATGGCTGAAGTAATTTTATTGATGTGGATCAACGTGGTACCTCGAAAGACATCATTTACTGTGCTTTTAGGGACACATGATAAGAAGAATATTTTAGTTGACTACAACTTTTAATATCCACTCGTATATTATTGCATTAGATTAGCATTGGCTTATGTGGTCAGAGTACTAATATGTTTAAATGAGATGTAACATGCACATGTCATTTATAGTTAAACTAATAATTAACATGTCTACTATTTTTGTGTGTGCGAGATCTATTGATGTGAAACTGTGATGATCTATTAGTTGTGTTTCCTATATTGACATCGACATGTTATAATTTTCTTAGACGCAGACATCATTAAGGTCCAGCTTATGCGGTCATTTTAGAATGATTATTCAGATATAACACTTATGGTATACTTGTATACAGCTATAAAGATCTAATGGAATGACCATTCATGTATGATTATGTAGATCTAACAGGTACGGTCAATTTCGACGCAGTTATGTAGGTCTATCAGGAACGATTTATTTCGGTGCGGTTATGTAAATCTAATGGTTATGATCCATTTAGTATAACTATGAAGATCTAAGGTATGCGATATATTTAGGTATAAATATTATGAATATTATTTATTAAATTATGAATACAATGGTCGAAGTAATTTTGATGATGTGGATCAACTTGGTGTCCACAAAAACCATGTTTTGTGCTTTTAATTCTAGTTACATGATAAGAAGAATACATGTATCTGCTCGTGTGTCTATCTATTGTACTCCCACCGTAACATAATATAAGACATTTTTTGGTGTATGTGGTGAAAACTAACATGTTTAAATGAGACGTTATGATGTGTTGCGGCATGGTTGTGTATATCTAACGGTTATGCTATGTTTACACAATTATGAAGATCTAACGGATGTGGTCTGTTTAGGTATAATTATGTAAATCTAATGGATATTATCTGTTTAAATGCGTTTATGTAAATCTAATGGATGTGATTTATTATATTACAAACCTAAGGGCCAGGATAATTTGATGGTGTGGATCAATGTGGTGTCTCGAATATAACTCTGTATTTTGTTTTTTTGCAAGAAAATAAATAAATAGAAAATAGATAGATAGAATAGATTCTCAGTTTTGTTTAGTCGTATGGTCCTTATGGAAGTGTAGCACAGCTGCACAAGTCACACCAAATCAGCAACGGACAGCCTTCAACTTCATTGACAAAAACCAAATATATTGCAAGAATCACAATAACCACCCAAACAAATCAATGCATGCTGTATCATCTCATCCACATCTCTCACTTAGCACAGTGGATGATCGACTCACCGGTCTACCACTGTACCACGCATGAAGACACTACGTACGTTTATTGATTTTGTACAATAAACTGGTAACAACCGACTCGCCGGAAGGGAGAAATCTACACACGGTACTCCTCCAGTATGTCCTTCCAGAAAGAATCACTCTCCAGAGACCACAGACCAGGCAGTTCCGTCGTGGGCTCCGGCAGCAAACCGGCAAGCTCCTGCAGCGGCGGCCGGTCAACAGCCGTTGAAACACCATGCGATGCGAATGCTGCGGCCGCGATGCAGTGCTGATCAGCTTGCTCAGCTGCCGCGGAGGAGCTCGTTCCCGTTCCAGGAGCGTTGATCGGCTGCTGCACCACGTCCTGCTCTGCAAAACTCGAGATGTTGCACATGTAACCTGGCTGCAGGTAGTTGGCGCCAGACAGCATGTTCATCTGGTCCTGGTGGAGCAGAAGGTTTGGAACGATGCTGCTAACTGAGTTCAGCATTGCGTTTGCTGCAGCTAGGTTGGTGATGAGGTTAGTGGTGTCGTTGCTGGAGCGCGTGGCCTGGAGCAGCTGCTGCAGAAGCTGCGCCTGCCTTAGGGCGCCGGTGTCAAGGCCTCCGAGGCTCGCGGCCGCGGCCGCCCATAGGAGCGTGTCGGGGAGGATCGCGGCGGGCGCGCCGTCGAGGTGGTGGTGGCTCTGGTCGGGTGGCAGCTGCTGGTGCGTGACGGGGTCGACGCCCATGCTCAGGAGCTTCTTCCGGATGCGCGTGTTCCAGAAGTTCTTGATCTCGTTGTCCGTCCGGCCCTCCAGGTGCGTCGCGATCGTCGACCACCTAATAACAAATTTATCCATGTAAATGCCTGTGCCACTTGAAGGCAAGGACCGCGAAAAGCAAGGGTCTGGGAGGAAGGAAATTGACAGCCCATGCATGGCGGCTAAATGCATGTGTTATGAGAGTGGTGATGCGTTTGTGTGGAGTAGGTAATTAAGTGGGCGCACTTGTTGCCGAGGGCGGCGTGGAGGCTGATGATGAGGCGCTCCTCGTCGTCGGTGAAGTTGCCGCGCTTGATGTCGGGGCGGAGATAGTTGGTCCACCGGAGGCGGCAGCTCTTGCCGCAGCGGTTCAGCCCGGAGGCCTTGGGCACGGCGCGCCAGCTGCCGACGTGCCCGCCGCGCTTCTGGATGTGCTCCACCAGCGCCTTGTCCTCCTCCTCCGTCCACGACCCTTTCTTCACGCCGGCGCCGTGGCAGCAACACCTCCGACCCATCTCAAACCCCGTTTGCCCGACGGGTCGATCGGTTGCTGCACTGATTCAGTGTGAGAAGCTAGCTAGGTACTACTCCTATGAGGCTAGCTATTCTGGTCTTCTTCAGGCTTGGTATGTACGTATATATAGAGGTCGCGATGCAGAGTACCTGGCCATTCGTGGTACGTACGTAACCCCATGGCCAGCACGCGCGAGAGGAGCTACCGAAGCTACGAATTTTCCTTGCATTCTGTTGTCCTGGCTATTATTCAACAGTTCATACATCGGTACATGTATCTATACCTACTAATAAAGGAAATAGGTATTCTTAGTCCGTCATGTTATTTTATAGAAAATCCCCTGATGTTTGTAACATTAAACCCGCAGTACATATCAACTTTTTTTTAAAATACTCATATCTTCTAAACCGTAACTCCAAATTTAACATGTTATATGTGGAATTTGATTAAAAAAATATATAGAATCTGAATATGATGTTATTTTACCTGTTAACCATTTAAAAAATACGGGTGCAATCTTAATCAACAATGCATTATCCGTCTTTATTTCATATCGGTACTGATCCGGATTATGGATGAACATCTCAGCAAAATCGAGATTGGAGACAAAATTGAAGATCACTTGGCCGTTTCTTTGTACGTATTAAATCTACATGCAATCCTTGTTTAAATAGAAAACATGTGGAATTTGAACTTGCGTTTTTGTAGGCAAAGATCATCTTTGTTTGGGCCGTACAAATACTCAGATTATAGACCATTTTTTGTAGATTAAAAACATGTGGTATTCTTTTCTCCCGTTGCAATGCACGGGCCCTTTTGCTAGTAGTCTATAAAGAAAAGACGTGCGCACCGCCCACTTGTGGATGGACAGCCACTTAATTTTCTCCCTGTTGCCTGCCTGGCGACATGCACATGCTGACATACATGCATGCACACAGATGGGTCCTCAGCAGCATGCAGGATTAGATGTGTCTTACGCAAGGCTTTCCTCCTCAAGAAAAGTCTCCTTCCTCCTCCTGCCGGCGCCGTCGCCGATCCGCCCCACCTCCGATGGCCTTTGGGCCATGGAGGTGCGGAGGATCTCGGTCCCGTGCCGGCGGGAGGGACCCCATTCTCGTTTTTGTTACGTTTAATTTCTTGGTTGGGGCTTAAAGAGTGGCGGTGGCGATGTCCCTCAATAGAAATAATGTCTCCCACGTCATATTCCCGTCCCGATGGTGCAAATAGCGTCATCGGAGGATGTGTGGAGGTGTATCTCCGTCGGATCCTGCGGGATTCGGTGGGTGCTTGTCTTCCGTGGATGTATTTGGATCCAGTTTTTATTCGTCTTCGTCCGTGTGGTTATGGGTTTGATCTTTCTGAACTATAACTCTCTACTTCGACGATGTTTAATGCTGTGGTACGCTGGTCCTTTGGGGCCTTAGTATGATAACTTTCTGACTGTCTACTGCAACAAGGTTTGTCCGACTCCAGTGAGGGAGGGATGATGACGGCAGCATACCTTCAGCTCGCTTCAGTGCTTGTAATTGTCGCTAGGTGATCCATGGATCTAGTTGTAATTTTTATTATCTCTATTGTTTTTTGTACTGCCATGATTGATGTATGGATTGAAAATTTCTCTGACAAAGAAAAAGAAAAGACGTGCGCACGATGTGGTAAGTCAAATAGAGCAGGTGCACCCGAGATCTGTCCACGTAAGACCAGATATCTATATGGTGCATGCTGCTGTGGGCCCATCTGTGTGCATGCATATGCATGTGCATGTCGCCAGGCAGGCAACAGGGAGAAAATTAAAGTGGCTGACCATCCACGAGTGGCGGGCTGCCGTATTCAAAATGCATGGAGGTCTATGTCGCGTAATGAACTAGCACGGTGACATGCGCCGCTAGATTTCCTAAACCAAATCTAGTACACAATTTTTGTCATTCTTGTTCATATGGATATGCTAGTAGTAGTACTTTAAGAAACTTTGCAACAATCATTTTCACAACATTTAAGAAATTTTAACAGTTTTGCTAATTCTCATCTACATGAGGTTTAGTTATCTCTCATCTAATTTTTCAACCATTCGATTATAAAATCAAGATTTCTGCTCTTTGTGTTAATATTAAGCGCATGGCATCGTTCCTGATGGCGCGGCGCTCGATATTTTTTACTGGCCGTTGTGGGATGGATTTGTTGTGTCAATTTGTTTCAGGGTGGCGAACCAACTTGTGGTTGGATGATTACAAGGACAGTGGTATCCACAGGCCACCAGTGTTCAACTCTTAGACTTGAAAACAATGCTCGTATTTTCCTGGATTTATTTCAGGTCTTTCGGCGATGTGTGTTCAGTGGGAGAGAACGTTCCCGTCGACTACAAATGTGCTATGGCGACTTCGTCAATCTTGAGATGATGTGTCGGCTCAGTTTCTCGGAGGTGCTCATAAGGGTAGGTTGTGTGTGCGTACATTCATAGGGGTGAGTGTGTGTTTGTATGTATGAGCGTCTGCGTCTGTACTGTTTCAAAAATATTGCCTCACGCTAAGCGTTGTCACACCCGTGTTATCAGGGTTGGCATTTCCTTTTTTGTGTGATTATATTGCGAAAGATCTGAAAGATAACAGAGAGCAACTAGTCAAAGGGTACCACTTATTAAAGGGAAACAACGAACACTACGGGAGCACTCTGCACGCGACAAGTGGCGCATGCGGTGCACTCCTGCGCCGGAAACCAACCGAAGTGGTTTCCCTTTCCGGTTTCTGGTTTCATGCCTTTTGCAGTTCTCCCCTCCTACTATCTAGGCTTTTTGCTTATTCCCTTTCACGCGTGATACATGCAAAAAATTGACGCAGCAAAATTAGACTATAAGTATGAAAATAAAATCCTTTCTACTTTCTTTTTTTCATTATATTTCTGGGTAATGGAGTTTTATGGGGTAATTATGGGTGGGGTTTCCAACACTATCAAATGATAGTTTTCAACTAAGAAAATTAAAGTTTCTAGTGATATTACGGCACCTACTGTGCGACTCCTGCTCGCATCTGGCTCGTTAAATTTTCATATACATCTTGAAGGGGGCATAGGTTGAAGCGTGTCTTGGTCGTACATTGTGTTTGTCGCTCAGCATGTTTTTTCGTAATAACCTCGTGCATCCAGCATATACATCTTGTAGGAGATAGAGTCAATTGTTGGGAAACATAGTAGAAAACAAAAAAATCGCACCTACGATCACCCAAGATCAATATGAAGATGCATAACAGGTTGGGATTACAATCGTTACCTTCACCGAGTTGTAGCGGAAGAAAACGTGTCGGTGTAGATCGTACTTGGAGTCCCTCGAACCGAAGACCGAAAGCACGGCCTCTCTATTTGGTTGCAAGCGTCCAGCCTTGAAGATCCGGTAGCGCTTCGCTGTCCAGAGCTAATCGTTGCCGGAGAATTAGAAGGAGAAGATTAGAGCCACACTGGGCTTCTAATTATGAGCACAAGAGAATTATCCAAACTCTAATTAGTTAATTAGGACCAACTAGAACAAGTACTAGAAGAACTGCAAGAGTCTCCAAAAACTGTGTATACAATAGAGCAAAAACCCCTAGTATATATAGGTTGGAGGAGGAGGATAGGGCAGCCACCAAGGAGGAAAAGACCCTCCTTGGGGCGCCGGCCAAGGGGGAGGAGTTGGCCTCCTCCCCTAGTCCAATCCCCCCCCCCCCCCATATGGCACGGGGGCTGCCACTTCCTTATGGGCCCTTGTGGCCCATAACTCCTTCCACCTCTTGGCCTTTTAAGGCCCTTTGATATTTAATAAATATAAAATGTTCTAAATACCTCTAGACCATTATATATATATATATATATGTATATATACATCTCTGGAAAAAAATTCCACCTATATATAATTTATCGGTAATACCCGGTATTACCCGATACTTACCGAAACCCTTTCGGCGACCCCGAAACGCTCCCGGAATCCTCTTGGAACTATTCCGAATATTCATGAAATAATTCCACAAATATATTCTCATGAATCTTGTCTTACTAACACTCAGTAGATCGTGATTTCCTTAAGCTTGTGACCCCGTAGGTTCGGTAACTCACAGACATGGACAAAACCGTTCGTCCAATGATCGGCAATGAAACCGTGGACGTCTGTATCGGTCCCTATGAGTACACGAATGATATTCGAGTGAACCTTTGGTTATAATGTGATGTTTCCTTTGCTTCGTGTTACTTCACAAAACCAGGGATGCATATGTATCCTCCAGAGTCATCACCATCCTCACTATACCGGAATCCTCATTACCGGTTTTGTTCTTCTTTCTTGTTATTGTGTTCCGGCATCCCCGTGACCAAGTCACGTGTGTCTGGCCAGACGATGATTGATGCCGTCACACCGAGAGAGCCCTAAGAATATCTTTCCATCGTCGGAGGAGCAAATCCCTCTCTCGAGCTATCCGGTCACTTGTCAAACTTTCCGATGAACCTGTAAGTTGTCATTATGATCAATGTGTTATAGGTGACGTTTGAGCAACCCCA
The DNA here is from genome assembly GCA_011799875.1 of Thinopyrum elongatum. NCBI lineage: Eukaryota > Viridiplantae > Streptophyta > Magnoliopsida > Poales > Poaceae > Thinopyrum > Thinopyrum elongatum. Next base: position 380,306,534 of record CM022297.1, read on the forward strand.
AAGCCCATCATACGGTAAGAAGTGACCACGATACTCTCATGGTCTAAGGAGCAAGATCACACATTAACACTCCATGTTATTACAATTGAATGCAAACGATATTAACTCAATTCATAACAAACAAGATTGGGTCGATTCAATATGATTGTTCTTCTAACGTCATAATCTCAATGTTGTTTTAGGATCATCATTACACTTAACGGTGTCCTAAGATCCGGAAAACGTGATCACCAACAGCACTTGAGCTAGTCTTAGAGGCAGGACTAGGAACCTTTTTATTTACCATTTATCATCCCACACGTGCTTGTATTGTTGTCATTAAGGATAAAACGATGGGGTTTATTCATATTGCTTGAGTTTACTTTGTCTACATCATGTCATCTTGCTTAAGGCGTTACTCCGTTCTTTATGAACTTAATACTCTAGATGCATGCTAGATAGCGGTCGACGTGTGGAGTAATAGTAGTAGATGCAGGCAGGAGTCAATCTACTTGTCTCGGACGTGATGCCTATATACATGATCATTGCCTTGGATATCATCATAATTATTCGCTTTTCTATCAATTGCCCAACAATAATTTGTTCACCCACCGTATGCTATGTTCAAGAGAGATGCCTTTAGTGAAACTTATAGCCCCGGGGTCTATCTTTATCATATATTAAAATCCAAAAATACCTTGCTGCAATTTATTTACTGTTATTTTTATTTTGTGTTTTTGTTTATCTATCTATCACTATGAGATTTGACAACCCCTTGTTTGCGTTGGGTGCAAGTACTTGTTATTTTGTGTGTAGGTGTTGTTCATGAGGTATTGTGTGGTTCTTCTACTGGATTGATAACATTGGTTCTTAACTGAGGGAAATACTTATCTCTGTTGTACTCCATCATCCTCTTCTCTTCGAGGAAATCCCAACGCAGCTCACAACTAGCACGAGGAAACTGGCATACTGAACAATTTGTTGATTCATGGGGATGCCATTAAATGTCACCTCTGGTTTTTGTAATATATCGTGAAGCAACATTAATAACACACAGTAACTAAAGGTTCACTCGAATATTCATTCGTGTGGGTATATGCACTACTGCAGGAAGGTCCTAAGACGACACATGTATCAGAGATCATTCGAACAAACCATGTGTGATGCATGAATCGCAAACGGTATGGTAATAAAATCGTCTCCAAAACAATGAACTGTGTGCGATGGCTGATCCATCAAGCACGGTTCTGATAAGAGTTGTGTGTGCGATACATGGCATAGAGTTGATACACATGAACTGTTTGCGATGAGCTAAAATAGTACGAACGGTTACAAAGATCAAGATGTGTGCGATAGACAGCATACAAGTCACTCAGATGAATTGTTTGCGATGATCCAGAATAACACAAACGAGTCGTCACAACAAGATGTGTGTGATACCGGCAAACGGGTCAGGAATCAAAACTGTGTGGGAAGACCGATAATAACACAGACGATTCCTGTTAGTACGATTTGTGTGTTGTGGGAAAATACTTGCTAATAAACAATTATCGGCGATTGATGAAATCATCACCGACGGATTCCGTAGTCTGTCTACACAACATCTATGCTCTGTCTACAGAACATAGACATATATACTTATAACAACATCACTGCATAACCAAAATAAACATCCAATTACATAATTGACTATAGATAACATTTGCACACCTCAATAAACAACTACATGCATACTAAACTAGTAGAAACGATCATCAAATAATCTACTTCTTGTGACGCGCTTGCCGCCACTGCTCCATTTGTGGTTGGATCCCTCACCGTCTTGTGGAAGGAGGCACTTCCTCGTGTCAATGATCCTTCTGTACATCTCGTCGCTTGTGTACGCCTCCTTGGCCACATACTTGACGTGATCTCTGTCCAGCTTCTCCACCCAGGCCATGTGTCAGGCAAACATATTCGTTGCAGGCATCCTTCATGTCTCTGTAGTAGGGGTTGATGATGGCCTCGGCGAGGTCAATCAGGGAGTCCTTGTCCTGCTTCTTGCTGCCCCAGATCTTGTATTGGCGCTAGATGTCGACAAGCTTCTAGTAGGCGATGCCCGAAGTCTTGAGCACCTTTACATCATTGGTGGTGTCCACCATAGCGAAATTATAGTCGGGACTGTTGACAAACCTGGTGAAACACTCACAAGGCCTTGTGGTCAGGCAGTAGTGGTAGACGAGAACGTGATGGCGCACGCACATCTGGGCGAGGGTGACCTTCTGATCATATCCGGCACGAGCGTTGGTGTACTTGAGGTCGAACGCGACCACTTTGTACTTGTCCTTTGCAAGCAACTGCTCCATAGTGTGGATGGAGTTCTCCACCTAGACCGCATCGTTTGTGTACACCACCAGAGGTCCGTGAACCTTCTGTGGGTGTCCACTACGGGACGCATGGTGAACTACCGCTCATCATCGGCGGTCACTGTGAGCGTCATTGGAGCCGCGCAGGATATCCTCTTTGTCTTTGTCGTCGTGTGTGTGCTTCTTGTGTTATGGGGCACGATCGAAAGGTTGAAAAGAGATAATGGTTAAATGGCCATTGGAATAAATGGGGGTCTGACAGCCTGTAATCGGCATGTCATGTCACCGCGTTCCAGGCGGAGGATCTCAGTGCATGCTCGAGAACCGCACATGCATTTCGTTTGGCCACGCATCATCTTGGAGAGGCACCAATGTATCGTGAGCCCGTTCCTGCGCAACCGCACAGGTTCCGCCCGGCTCGTTTGGTCGCGCGTCGGCTCGAAGAGGCGTCAATTGCGGGCGTTTATTGGCAAAAAGCTTTGCAAAAATGAAGTGTGAGCAATGACTTAAAGCAGCGTACATGTCCGACAATAAGTTTACTCGTGTGTGATGAGGTCAAAGTTACACAGACAGGTAATGAAGGACACTCGTGTGCAATAATTCTCGAAACCGCATACAATTGTTCATTGTGAATTGTATGCTCTACAGGGCTCACAGTTGAAGAAACCAACTGTGTGCGGTGAGATCGAGAGAGGAAATTGTTGGAAATATGCCCTAGAGGCAATAATATTTGTATTATTATATTTCCATATTCATAATTGAGGAGTTTATATCCTATGCTATAACTGCTATGATTCTGGAATATGTGATTCAGTGGAATACTCATATGCACGTGTGGGATGATAAATGGTAAATAAAAAGGTTCCTAGTCTTGCCTCTAAGACTAGCTCAAGTGTTGTTGGTGATCACGTTTTCTGAATCTTAGGGTATCGTTAAGTGTAACGATGATCCTAAAGCAACATTGAGATTATGAGTTAGAAGAACGATCATATTGAATCGACCCAATCTTGTTTGTTATGAATTGAGTTAATATTGTCTCCATTCAATTGTAATAACATGGAGTGTTTATGTGTGATATTGCTTCTTAGACCATGAGAGTATCATGGTCACTTCTTACTGTACAATGGGCTTTGGGGTTGCTCAAACATCACATGTAACACGGTGATCATAACGACAACTTATAGGTTCATGGGGAAGTTTGACAAGTGACCAGAGAGCTTGAGAGTACGATTTGCTCCTCCGGCGATGAAGAGGTATTATTAGGGCCCTCTCGGTGTGACGGCATTAATCATCATCTGGCCAGACACACGTGACTTGGTCACGGGGATGCCGGAAAACAATAATGAAAAAGAAGAACAAAACCGCTAACAAGGATTTCGGTATAGTGAGCATGGTGATGACTCGGGAGGATACCGATGCATCCCGAGTTTTGTGAAATATCACAAAGCAAAGGGAACATCACATTATAAGCAAAGATCCACTCGAATATCATTCGTGTACTCACAGGACCGATACGGACGTCCAACGGTCCCGCTGCCGGTCATTGGACGAACGGTTTAGTCCATGTCTGTGAGTTACCGAACCTACGAGGTCACAAGCTTAAGGAAATCACAATCTTCTGGGTGTTGGTAAAACAGTAGTCATGAGAATATATTTGTGGAATTATTTCATGAATATTCGAAATAGTTTCGAGCGGACTCGGAAGCGTTTCGGGGTCACCAGAAGGGTTTCGGTGAGTATCGGGTAATACCGGGTATTACCGATAAATTATATATAGGTGAAAATTGTTTCCGGAGATGTTAAAATCTATATCTACCTACTAATAAAGAGGCTATTGCTTCTTCCTCCTTTTTTTCGTCCTTTTTTTATGTTTTTCGTCCGTCCATCGCTTTATTGTCATCCGCCGTCCGTACATGGGCCAAACTGGGCCTGCTCCGTGCTTTTTGTTTCTGTCCAGCAGCGAAAAATAAGGTTGCAAAAACTTATTGCTCTCTGTTGCAATCGAACTCTAGACCAAAAAACAGGCCTCATATCTAATAGTCCCACCTCGATTCTTTAGACTTAATTTCACCAATTTAAATACGTTCACAAGTTGTCTGGAATATCAGCAAAGCCGCCCTGAGAACCAAGAAATAAAAAATCGAGAAGAAAGGCCCGATGAAAGAGGCTAATTAAATGGGATGGAGGAAGGACAGATTAACGAGGGGAAAGAAATGTCGGATTTGCATCGGAACAAGGTGGTCACGGCTAGGAGCGGTGCGAGACTCATGCGGGTAGGCGTGAGGCTCTTGGCAGTGCACACGGGACGGAGGTCAGCGGGCGAGAGTCTGCTACGCGCAGCGGGCGGCATTGGGGCTTGGCACACTACCGACGGCCGGTAACGTAGTGAGCAGCGGCATTAGGAGGCCACAAGGCCAAAACTGATGGCGCGAGAGAGCACGTCAGTCTGCGGAGCCAAGGGCCAAAGCGCGGCAGCGTACACGGCTAGCACGGTCCATGCAGGCGTCGGCGGCCGGGAGCGGCTGCGTGAAGGAAATATGCCCTAGAGGCAATAATAAAGTTGTTATTTTATATTTCCTTATTCATGATAAAGGTTTATTATTCATTATAGAATTGTATTGATCGGAAACTTAAATACATGTGTGAATACATAAACAAATACCGTGTCCCTAGTAAGCCTCTACTAGACTAGCTCGTTGATCAAAGATGGTTAAGGTTTCCTAACCATAGACATGTGTTGTCATTTGATAACGGGATCACATCATTAGGAGAATGATGTGATGGACAAGACCCATCCTTTAGCTTATCATAATGATCGTTAAGTTTATTGCTATTGCTTTCTTCATGTCAAATACATATTCCTCCGACTATGAGATTATGCAACTCCCGGATACCGGAGGAATACCTTGTGTGCTATCAAACATCACAACGTAACTGGGTGATCATAAAGATGCTCTACAGGTATCTCCAAAGGTGTTTGTTGAGTTGGCATAGATCGAGATTAGGATTTGTCACTCCGAGTATCGGAGAGGTATCTCTGGGCCCTCTCGGTAATACACATCATAAGCTTGCAAGCAAATGACTAAGGAGTTAGTCACGAGATGACGTATTACGGAACGAGTAAAGAGACTTGCCGGTAACGAGATTGAACTAGGTATGAAGATACCGACGATCGAATCTCGGGCAAGTAACATACCGATGGACAAAGGGAATTACGTATGTTGTCATAACGGTTTGACCGATAAAGATCTTCGTAGAATATGTAGGAGCCAATATGGACATCCAGGTTCCACTATTGGTTATTGACCGGAGAGGTGTCTCGGTCATGTCTACATAGTTCTCGAACCTTTAGGGTCCGCACGCTTAACGTTCGTTGACGATATAGTGTTATATGAGTTATATGTTTTGGTGACCAAATGTTGTTCGGGGTCCCAGATGAGATCACGGACATGACGAGGAGTCTCGAAATGGTCGAGAGGTAAAGATTGATATATAGGACGATTGTATTTGGATACCGGAAGTGTTTCGGGTGATACCGGGTACTTGTCGGGTCACCGGAAGGAGTTCCAAGCAACCACGGCAAAGTAATGGGCTTAATGGGCCAAGTGAGGGAACACACCAGCCCACAAGGGCTAGTGCGCCCCCTATAGGTGGCCGGCCCTAGGGGAGAGAAGGAAAGAGGGGACTAGGTCTCCCCCTTCCTTCCCTCTCCCCCTCTTTCCTTCCCCCTTGGGGAATACATGGCAGGGGGCGCAGGGCAGGGCAAGAGCCCTAGTGGCCGGGGGCCAGCCCTAGGGCGCGCCCTGGCTGCCTCCCCTCCCCCCACCTATATATATATATATATGGGGAGGGGGTGCCACACAAGGACACAACATTGTCTTAGCCGTGTGCGGCGCCCCCGTCCACCGTTTACACCCTCGGTCATATTTTCGTAGTGCTTAGGTGAAGCCCTGCGGAGATCACTTCACCATCACCGTCACCATGCCGTCGTGCTGCCGGAACTCATCCACTACCTCACCATCTTGCTGGATCAAGAAGGCGAAGGACGTCACCGAGCTGAACATGTGCAGAACGCGGAGGTGCCGTACATTCGGTACTTGATCGGCTGGAGCGCGAAGAAGTTTGACTAGATCAACCGCGTTAACAAACGCTTCCGCTTACGGTCTACGAGGGTACGTAGACACACTCTCCCCTCTCGTTGCTATGCATCTCCTTGATAGATCTTACGTGTGCGTAGAAAATTTTTTGTTTTCCATGCAACGTTTCCCAACAGTGGCATCCGAGCCAGGTCTATGCGTAGATGATATGCACGAGTAGAACACAAAGAGTTGTGGGCGGTGATAGTCATACTGCTTACCACCAACGTCTTATTTTGATTCGGTGGTATTGTGGAATGAAGCGGCCCGGACCAACCTTACATGTCCACGCACGTGAGACCGGTTCCACCGACAGACATGCAACTAGTTTTGCATAAAGGTGGCTGGCGGGTGTACTGTTTCTCCTACTTTAGTTGAATCGAATTTGACTACGGCCGGTCCTTGAAGAAGGTTAAAACATCAAACTTGATGAAACACCGTTGTGGTTTTTGCGTAGGTAAGAACGGTTCTTGCTAGAAGCCCGTATCAGCCACATAAAACTTGCAACAACAAAGTAGAGGACGTCTAACTTGTTTTTGCAGGGCTTGTTGTGATGTGATATGGTTAAGATATGATGTGATATATGTTGATGTATGAGATGATCATGTTTTGTAATATCGACAACCGGCAGGAGCCTTAGGGTTGTCTCTTTATTGTATGAAGTGCAAGCGCCATGTAATTGCTTTACATTATCTCTATGCGTTAGCGATAGTTGTAGAAGCAATAGTTGGCGAGACGACCCCGACGCAACGATGGAGATCAAGGTGTCGAGCCGGTGACGATGGAGATCATGACGATGCTTTGGAGATGGAGATCAAAAGCACAAGATGATGAGGGCCATATCATGTCACATATTTTGATTGCATGTGATGTTTATCCTTTATGCATCTTATTTTGCTTAGAACGGCGGTAGCATTATAAGATTATCCCATCACTAAATTTCAATATAAAAGTGTTCTCCCCGAGTATGCACCGTTGCTAAAGTTCGTCGTTTCGAAGCACCTCGTGATGATCGGGTGTGATAGACTCTACGTTCATATACAACTGGTGTAAGACAGTTTTGCACATGCAGAATACTTGGTTTAAACTTGACGAGCCTAGCATGTACAGACATGGTCTCGGAACACTGGAGACCGAAAGGTCGAACGTGAGTCATATAGTAGATATGATCAACATAGAGATGTTCACCATTGATGACTACCCCATCTCACGTGATGATCGGACATGGGTTAGTTGATTTGGATCACGTATCACTTAGATAACTTGAGGGATGTTTATTTAAGTGGGAGTTCATTAGTAATTTGATTAATTGAACTTAATTTATCATGAACTTAGTCTTAATAGTTTTGCATATCTATGTTGTAGATCAATAGCTCGCGATATAGCTCCCCTATATTTTTGATATGATCCTAGAGAAAACTAAGTTGAAAGATGATGGTAGCAATAATGCGGACTGGGTCCGTGATCTAAGGATTATCCTCATTGCTGCACAGAAGAATTATGTCCTTGATGCACCGCTAGGTGACAGACCTGTTGCAGGAGCTGATGCAGTCGTTATGAACATTTGACAAGCTCGATATGATGACTACTTGATAGTTTAGTTCGCCATGCTTTACGGCTTAAAATCAGGGCTTCAAAGATGTTTTGAACGCCATGGAACATATGAGATGTTCCAAGAGCTGAAATTAGTATTTCAGACTTATGCCCATGTTGAGAGGTATGAGACCTCTGACATGTACTTTGCCTACAAGATGGAGGAGAATAGCTCAGCCAGTGAGCTTGTACTCAGAATGTCTGGGTACTACAATCGCTTGAATCAAGTGGGAGTTAATCTTCCAGATAAGATAGTGATTGACAAAGTTCTCTAGTCACTACCACCAAGCTACTAGAACTTCATGATGAACTATAATATGCAAGGGATGATGAAAACGATTCCCGAGTGTCGGTGTCAAAACCGGCAGACCTCGGGGTAGGGGGTCCCGAGTTGTGGATCTAGGATCGATGGGTAACAAGGGACGACGAACACAGTGTTTACCCAGGTTCAGGCCCTCTCGAAGAGGTAATACCCTCCGTCCTGCTTGATTGTATTGATTGTATAACGTGGTTTACAGAGTAGATCTACCTCGAGATCAGTATGAGCTAAACCCTAGGCTACGGGGGGATGAAGATAGCTCTCCCCCTAATGACTACAACCCTTGGTTTATATAGACACCGATAGGGTTAGGGTTACCGAAGATAGATTGCAACAAGAGGGAAAAAGATCTCGTCCACCCTTGACTTGGAGGGCACACCACGGCTTCACAGGTCTCCGGTCACCACACGGCTCCACCAGTCCAGCCCATGCACAATGGGTCGTCGCCCCGAGGACCCCTTAGTCCATGACTCCCTGAGTAGCCCCCGAACTTGCCTCCAACGCTGAGACTTGTATCCGGTATCCATTCCAACCAGTATTCGGTTTGCGGGGTGAGTTCCTCAGCAAGTCTTCCCCTGTTCGGTACCAAGTGATGTTTGGAGTCTGAAACGGCTGTTTTACTTAATATAGAAGGTAGTAATAAAAATATCACTCAAGCGCAAATAGTGCCTTTATCTGACAACTTTTCCTCCCTCAACGAAGAGTCGCTTCCGGCCATAACGCCAAGCAGTTACTATTTCTCAAAGCGTGGCTCGAGGCTGACGCCACGCTTGACACTTCCCTTTAAAGTGGAGATCGTGTCCCGCTTTTCGGGGGATATGGTTAATGATCTCGATTCCCCTCCCCGCTCATAACGTTGTGGAGATATCGGGAAGTGGAGAGGCCAACGGCGTGAAAAAAGGGATCTCTGGCCTGCCCATAGTCTATAAAAGGGGGGGCGCTACAGTCTGCATCCCACGCCTTCTCCTACCTTCCGCACTCGCGATCCTTCAGAGCTCCAGCGCCCTTTCTCCCTGCTTCCATAGCCAATCCCACTTTACCTCCTTCTACCATGGCTGGATCCGGCGCCAATGGGAAGTGGGAGGCCTCCTCCGTCACCAACGAGGATATACTTAAGCTGAAGGAGGCCGGTTACTTGCCGGCCAACATCGCCCATCGAGCCCCCAAAGAGGGCCAGATCATCCCTACGCCCGAGCCGGGCGAAAGGGTAGTTTTTCTCCCCCATTTCCTTAGGGAGCTTGGATTTCCACTGCACCCCTTTGTGCGGGGGCTAATGTTTTACTATGGGCTGGATTTCCATGATCTAGCCCCCAACTCCCTCCTCCACATTTCGACCTTCATCGTCGTCTGTGAAGCGCTCCTCCGGGTCCAGCCGCACTTCGGCTTATGGCTGAAGGTGTTCAACGTGAAGCCCAAGGTGGTCGGCGGCGAGCACGCGGACTGCGGAGGGGCCATGATCAGCAAGCTGACACGGGTCCAGTGGCCGGACGGCCACTTCGTCGACACTGTCCGGATGTGGCAGAAGGAGTGGTTCTATATCACCGAGCCGAGGGAGGCCGCATGGGGAGCGGCCCTCGCCTTCCGGTCCGGACCCCCCACCAGATTGGCCTCCTGGACCACCAAGAGTCCGGACTGGGGATGTGTTGCCGACGCCAAAGCGCTGCAGAAGCGCATCGACAACGTAATAGAGACCGGCGCGAAGCTGGTCGACGTGTTCCAGATCATGCTCCACCGCAGGCTCCTCCCTTGCCAAGAGAGGGCCAAGCCCATGTGGAAGCATGAGACCGAGGATCCGGCCACTGTGCGGCACCTCTTCGGCACGACTCCTGACAAGATATGGGGCCAACTATTCCATCCCCAGAAGGAGTGGCCGGCCAAGGGGAAGGACATCGGTCTTGACACCGCGAATCCCCCAAGGGAGGTGAGTGGCATGTCTCTTCGAAGAGTATTCAGATATTCACATTACGTGAGTTTTGATCTAACATGGTTATGTGGATTCTGCAGGGCTGGCTCGCCAAGGCCAAGAAGATCAGCGGCCCGGTGCCGCTGTCGGAGGGGCCCCGATCAGAGCAGCTGGAGAAGATGCTGGTCGTCGTGCCCTACAAGGCGCCCGCTAAGAAGGGCAAGAAGCAAGATGCACCGGAGGCCAGGGAGGGCCTCCGCCGCAGGATCCGTCTAGGCCTCCGCTGCGGCCTCATCCGTATAGGATGGGGGCGAGGAGGAGGAGGACGAAGAGGAGAGTGCCTCTTCGCACTCCAAAAAGAGGCCGGCGTCCGAGGACGCCGAGGAGGTCCAACCTTCCCCGGCCCCAAAGAGACGACACCGGCCTAAGCTGGTTATACCTGACAGCTCGGATGACGAGAAGTCTGAGGCGTCCGAGGAGCTCCTGAAGAAGGGATCCAGGGTTAAGCCCCCTGCCAGCAGGTAAGGTGTCTGTATTTTCAGCTATTATGCTTTCAGTAGTTTGTTTTAGTTGAAGGTTACCCCCTCCAAATTGCAGTCCCCACATGAGCGCCCCACCGAGTAAATCTCTGAAGGGACGTCTCCGCCCGCCGAGCTGGTGGACAGTGGGTCTATGGCGCACTCCGCGCCTCCTTTCGTCCCTGAAGAGGCTGAGGAGGTGCGGTCCCAAAGAACTCCTCCTCCTCCGAACACGGAGGGGGAGGTAGATGCTGTAATGGCCGAGGTCAACACCTCGGTCACCGAAGACCAGGAGGGAGCGTCCCTCCTGGCCGACGAGGGAAAAGAGTCCAGGCCATCCGGACCCCCTCCGTCGACCGCCCCGAGCCTCCGAGGCCCTCGACGGCACAGATTCCTCCCAGCGGGGAGGCGGCCGGGGAGCCAACGCCAGCGCCGAACACCTCCGCACGGGCGGTGGTGGGCTGGCCTGACACGCTGGAGGAGTTGGTGAGCAACTCCGTCATCGTTGAAGGGCACCGCACCCTTATGGGTGCAGTTATGTAGAGTGTTCGGTCCGTCCAATCCGGACTGAACGACGCTGTCCAAGGCCTTCTAATAGGATTTGAGGTAAGTCAAGTAATGATCCTTCCTCGTAATGCGGTTATAGTTCTTAGGGACTGGCCGGACCATTGACTGATCCTTTATCTTGATGATCTTGCAGCTGCTGCCGCCAAGGTCGAGGGCTTAAAGGAGGCCCTTAAGAAAGCTGAGGCCGAGGCGGCCGAGAAGAGGAGAGCCGCTGAGAGGGCGGTGTCCGAGCTTGAGCAGGCCAAGCGTGCTGCTAAGCAGCATGAATCTCGGGTAACCGAGGTCCAAGGGGAGCTCCAGGATGCTGCTGAGAAGCTTGAGGCCCTTGAGAAGGGGCGGGAGGAGCAATCCTCCCGTTTGTCCAAGGCGGAGAAAGAGCTCCACGAGGCGAGGAGTGATGCCCGAGGTGTCCGGGAGGAGCTTCGGCAAGCCGCACAAATTGCCAATGGTAAGAAATATTTATTGCAGAGTGTGTTCGGAGGCAACAGACTCACCCTGCTGACGAGGGTCTGGCACTCCGCAGGCGTCTTCGCTGAACTCCCAAAGAATGCGGCAGCCGCGGTGAGGCACTATGCCACTCGCGAGGAGGATTCCACGCAGCGGCTCTTTTGGTCACAGTTTCTGGACTCCGAGCGTCCTCCTCTCCTCAGCGATCAAATGAAGCAGCTGATGGAGATGCATCAGATGTCCGAGCTGGCCTTGAAGGACCTCTGTGTCAGCCTGTGGCCGGCCGAGCCCATTTCGGACACCTACTTCGACCTTGTGCAAAGGCTGCGGGAGGCGCCGCTCTGGATTGACGCCGTGAAGCGGTCGGCGTGCCTTGAGGGGGCGAGGACCATGGTTCATTGGCCAAGGATTAATCCAATGGAGATGGCCACTGGTCCTCCGCCCCAGGGGAAGGAGCATCGCCGCCCCGAGCAGTACTTCGCGCAGGTGATGATCGGAGCGCGGGCGATAGAGGGCCAGTGTTCGAAAAATGTAATGCTTGAGTAGATGTAGCAAGCTTGTACCAAGTGGGATTTATGCTTTATTATGCGCCCGGCGAACTTAGTGATTGAATTTTGACTCCTGTGTGGCCGTATGTTTAGTTCTGAAAGCTACCAGTCGTCGGCTTCGGCCCCCAAGTGAATATCATGAAGGGTGTTTTGTTTCCGCACTGTCACCCTTAGCCAACATCTTGGTGCCCAGAGGCAGTAGTGCGGGAACGAAACCAGGCGATCAGACTATTTAGTTTTACTGCTTTCACTTAGCCTTAGGAGCTTGACGGTGGGGACTAGGGACTAGCCCCCGGTGTATTTGTGATGTACTTGGGGGTCGAAGCCTGCCCTTTCCGATCGCATGGTTTGTGTTAAGACAAACCCTTCATGTGACACGGCGAAATCGCCAACGATTTTTAGAGTCCAACCTCGTCATCGGATCGCAGACCCGTTCGCGCTTAGTATGACGATCAATTTTTGTCTTTTTCCTCCTGAGGTACTTGACCGGGCGAACTAGTAGTACGATCGCAGGTGTTCTCCCTTTGCCCTCTTAGCCGAACAAGCTGAACATAAGGGGCAAACACAGGAGCCGGGCAACCCAACTATTGACCCAAGACATAGTTCAGAACATATGCATATAGTGCAATATCCGAGACACCGGACACCTAGCGGGAAGCGGTGCCGGACTTAAAGATATTGAGCTGATGTATAAATCGAACTCGTAACTGATTAATATATTTTCATGCCGGGCTGTTCGAAGAGCTAGGAGAGAATCGGAAAGGGACAGAAAAATTGCAAGATGCAGATATCCGAACACCATAAAGGGTATTTTTATTATTTCTCGTAAGCTCAGGACGTCTAACTGCACAATTCGAATTGCGAAGGCAGTACTTGCAAGAGAGAAAGAAAAAAATTACAGAGTAAAGGTTGACGCAGGGCCTTGATGCGTGAGTTGAAGCCTTCACTGTGCCCTGCTGCACGTCTGCGCCTTTGCTTCTGATAGGTGGGGGTTGTGACCTTCGATGAGACCTTGATGGGCGAGGACCCTGCCGATGAAGCTTTAAACTTAGGGGTATCCGGAATTGGTCCCCGGGTCGTCCGAAGACGAGGTAATTCCGAGGTTCGGTTTAACCGAACATGTACTTTGGATTAATGTATGCCTCACGGCTGCCCATGGTATTTTGAGTACGAAGTTGTGCTGACGAGGCACGTGGAGCGTGAAGAATGTGGGCGTGCCGTGGGGCGCGTATCCATATTTGCGGCGAACGCATGCGGGTTACCATGATAGGGAACGGGTTCGAACCCGTTTACTGTTGTCGCCGGCCCTTACAGTGGGTCGGCATCTGGGCCTATATGGGCCGGTGTGGTCTTCGGCCGCTAGGGCCGCAATGTGCTCTTCGGTTCGAAGTGAGCGTTCTGTGTTGCCGTTGATAGTTATGACGCCCGAAGGACCAGGCATTTTCAACTTGAGGTGCGCGTAGTGCGGAACGGCATTGAATTTAGCGAACGTTGTTCAGCCGAGGAGTGCATGATAGCCACTGCGAAAAGGTGCAATATCGAAGATCAAGTCCTCGCTTCGGAAATTATCCGGAGATCCGAACACCACTTCGAGTGTCACGGTGCCCGTGCATCGGGCCTCCACTCCCGTAATGACTCCCTTGAAGGTGGTGTTACTGGGTTTAATCCTTGATGGATCGATCCCCATTTTCTTCACTGTATCCTCGTATATCAAATTGAGGCTGCTTCCTCCATCCATTAGGACTCTAGTGAGGTGGAATTCATCGATGATGGGGTCCAGCACTAGGGTTGCGGACCCTCCATGGCGTATACTGGTGGGATGATCCCTGTGATCGAACATGATCGGGCAGGCTGACCATGGATTGAACTTCAGTGCTACTGGCTTGATGGAGTATACGTCCCGTAGCGCTCGCTTCCTCTCCTTCTTCGGTATGTGGGTTGTGTAGATCATGTTTACCATCTTGACCTCAGAAGGGAAGGGTTTCTGGCCTCCACTATTCGGCCTGCGGGGCTCGTCATCGTCCTCGCTTCTTGGGATTTTGCCCGAGTCTTCGGCTGTGAGTTTGCCGGCCTGTTTGATCACCCAACAATTTCGGTTGGAGTGGTTGGCGGGCTTCTCTGATGTGTCGTGGATCTGGCAAGGCCTGTCCAGAATTGTGTCCAGCCTAGACGGGCCATCACTGTTGCCTTTAGGGGCTTTCTTTCGGGTTCCGGACTTCTGGTTTCGGAATCCAGCATTTACTGTCGTATCCTCACCCTCGCCGTCATTGTGGCGACGTTTATTCTTACTGCGTCGAGGCTTTCCATTTCCGTCCCGAACCTCGAAGGTACCGGGTGTGTCTGGGTTGGTGTTCTTGCGAGCAAGCCAACTGTCTTCGCCCGCGCAAAAGCGGGTCATGAGGGAAGTAAGGACTGCCATAGTTCTTGGTTTGTCCTGGCCGAGCTGCCGTACAAGCCATTCGTCCTTGACATTATGCTTAAAGGCAGCCAAGGCTTCGGCATCCGGACAGTCAACGATCTAATTTTTCTTAGTCAGGAATCAGTTCCAAAATTGGCGGGCAGATTCTCCGGGTTGTTGTGTGATGCGATTTAAGTCGTCAGCATCCGGAGGCCGGACATAGGTGCCCTGGAAGTTTGCTCGAAAAGCGTCCTCAAGCTCTTCCCAGCAACCTATAGAGTCTTCGGGAAGGCTGTTAAGCCAGTGTCGAGCTGGGCCTTTAAGCTTGAGCGGTAAATATTTAATGGCGTGGAGATCGTCTCCTCACGCCATGTGGATGTGGAGGAGGAAATCCTCTATCCATATGGCTGGATCTGTGGTTTCGTCGTATGATTCGATGTTCACAGGCTTGAAGCCTTCTGGGAATTAGTGCTGCATTACCCTCTCTGTGAAGCACAGGGGGTGTGCGGCGCCCCGAACTCGGGCTACGTCGCGACGGAGGTCTTCAGCCCTCCTACTCTGTTGCTGCTCCTGGACTCTATCGTTTCGGTTTAACCGATCGTAGTATCCTTCCCGGTATGCGGGCAGATCCTCTCTGGGTCCATAGATGGAACTGGTATGGCCTCCACGAGCATCTAGGTCATGGCGGAGGTCGTACTCGTAAGTGGGCCGCACCTGATCCTTGCCGTGATGGCGAGGTGGGGCGACTGGATGTTCGGCCTCGTCAGCTTTCCTGTCCCGCCCTCTAGGGGGTCGGTCTGGCTGTTCGGCGTTTGTATACATCGGGTGTGTTGGCTCTATAGCCTCGTCATCGAACTGGTGCAATAGCCTTCATTTAGGATAACTCCTGGTTGGCTGATCGTGGCCATACCCCTCTTCGGCAGCTAGGACTTTAGTCCATCGGTCGTTGAGGGTGTCCTGTTCAGCCTTGATTTTGCGTTTTTGGTTCTTTAGGCTACGGGCGGTGAATAAAAGCCTCCGCTTGAACCGTTCTTGCTCCAGAGGGTCTTCGGGGACGATAAAATCGTCCTCCCCGAGACTGGCCTCCTCTTCAGAGAGTGGGAGGTAGTTGCTATCCTTGTAGTCTTCATGGCTTTCCGAATTGAGCGGGTCCTCCTGCCCCGCGGGGTCATCCTGATGATGCTCGTTGGCTGCGTCTCCGGCGAGGTCATCCGTATTATTTACGGTGTCGTTCCCTGCCAAGTCTACATTGCTTGCGTGGCTTCGACATGGTTTTGATTGACGGCACTGTTTTTGGCGTTTGGGAGGCTCATCTCTGGGCTTGCCTCGGTCCTGCTCAGGAGTGCCGTTGCCGTCCTTTGGGGTGTCCACCATGTAAATGTCATAGGTGGATGTGGCCGACCAGCGGCCCGTGACGGGGGGACCGACCTCAGCATTAGCCGCGGTTATGTCCTCCTCATCCATGTATTCGGCATTCTCCGAATTATAGTCTAACATATCAGTTAAATCATCGATAGTTGCTACCAAATGGGTGGTGGGTGGGGCACAAAATTCCCTGTCGAACGCCTCGAAGGGTCGGTGATTGAAGGCGGGGGGTAGGTTCTCCTGGATAGTCATTTTCTGAATTCGGTCTAGTGCCTCGTTCAAAATATCGAGGGTTGCCGGACTTGAGGGCTCTAGGCCGGACTTTGTGGTGACAAAGCGGAGGTCAGTCTGTGACTCAACCGATCCTTGGTCTCGGACGGACCTATCTTCAGGATTCGGGACCGAAACCTCGAGGGGCGCCGGATTGTCCTCGGAAACTGAGGGTGTGCTTTGACCCTCCTGTGCACCTTCCACGCCAATATTTGAGGTCGGGTCATTTTGGGCCGGGGGTGACCCCTGGCCGCTATTCGCCGACTCAGGGTGCGGGCTCGAGGCCAGCAAGGTGTTGTGGGGGAGGAGCTCGGCCGAGATCGAATCTTGGCTTCGGACCTCTGGTTCTGCCTCAAGGACCGGGGATAAATCCTCCGCCGATGTGAGTTCGGTTGACGGTGGGGTAAGGTCCCCTCTCTCAGGGAGTCCTTCCTGGCTCAAAGCCGTTTGGTGGACTGGGGCCGATTCACAGATCGGATCGGAGGTGTACGTCGGAGCAGGCGCGGCAAGGCATGCGGGGGTGGTGAATCCGGTGAAAACCAAATCCCCCCGCGCGTCAGTAACGTACTCCAGATTGCCGAATCGAATCCGGTGTTCGGGAGCGAAGTTGTCGACCTGGTCAAGATGGCCGGTCGAATTAGCATGCAGTACGATGCTGCCAAAAGCGAAGAGTTGTCCAGGGATGAAGAGATCCATGGAACTGATGTCCTCTCCAAGGACTAAGCGAGCCATCGATCCTTCCGGTGATCCAACAGTGGAACTCTCAATGAAAGCACCAATGTCCAATGTCAAAACCGGCAGACCTCAGGGTAGGGGGTCCCGAGCTGTGGATGTAGGATCGACGGGTAACAAGGGACGACGAACACAGTGTTTACCCAGGTTCGGGCCCTCTCAAAGAGGTAATACCCTACGTCCTGCTTGATTGTATAACGTGGTGTACAGAGTAGATCTACCTCGAGATCAGTATGAGCTAAACCCTAGGCTACGAGGGGATGAAGATAGCTCTCCCCCTAATGACTACAACCCTTGGTTTATATAGACACCGATAGGGTTAGGGTTACCGAAGATAGATTACAACAAGAGGGAAAAAGATATCGTCCTCCCTTGACTTGGAGGGCACACCACGGCTTCACAGGTCTCCGGTCACCACACAGCTCCACCAGTCCGGCCCATGCACAATGGGCCGTCGCCCCGAGGACCCCTTAGTCCATGACTCCCTCACTGAGCTCTTCGCGATACTGAAATCGGCGAAGGTAGAAATCAAGAAAGAGCATCAAGTGTTGATGGTTAACAAGACCACTAGTTTCAAGATAAAGGGCGAGGGAAAGAAAGGGGACTTCAAGAAGAATGGCAAGCAAGTTGCTGTTGGGAATGTAGCATGCAATTTTTAAAAATTTCTACAGTCACACAAGATCTATCTAGGAGATGCATAGCAACGAGAGGGGGAGAGTGTGTCCATGTACCCTCGTAGACCGAATGCGGAAGCGTTATGTTAACGCGGTTGATGTAGTCGAACATCTTCACGATTCAACCGATCCAATTACCGAACGCAAGGCACCTCCGTGTTCAGCACACGTTCAGCTTGATGACGTCCCTCGAACTCTTGATCCAGTAGAGGGTCGAGGGAGAGTTCCGTCAGCATGATGGCGTGGCGACGGTGTTGGTGATGTGATCGGCGCAGGGCTTCGTCTAAGCACTACGACGCTATGACCGGAGGAGTAAACTGTGGAGGGGGGCACCGCACACGGCTAAGAGAAATCTTGGTGTCTTCTAGGGTGCCCCCTACCCCCGTATATAAAGGTGGGGAGGAGGAGGCCAGCCACCAAAGGGGGCGCGCCATGGGGGGAGTCCTACTAGGACTTCACTCCTAGTAGGATTCGGCCCCCCCACTTTTCCTTTCTCCGGAGGTGGAAAGAGGGAAGGAGAGGGAGAGGGAGAAGGAAAGGGGGGCGCCACCCCCTTCCCTAGTCCAATTCGGCCTCCTCCCTTGTGGGGGGCGCACCAGCCCCTTGTGGGCTGGTTAGCCTCCCTCCTATGGCCCATATGGCCCATATCTTCCACTGGGGGGTTCCGGTAACCCCTCCGGTACTCCGGTATGTACCCGATACACTCCGGAACCCTTCCGATGTCCGAATACTACCTTCCAATATATCAATCTTTACCTCTCGACCATTTCAAGACTCCTCGTCATGTCCGTGATCTCATCCGGGACTCCGAACAATCTTCGGTCACCAAAACACATAACTCATAATACAAATCGTCATCGAACGTTAAGCGTGCGGACCCTACGGGTTCGAGAACTATGTAGACATGACCGAGACATATCTCCGATCAATAATCAATAGCGGAACCTAGATGCTCATATTGGCTCCTACATATTCTACGAAGATCTTTATCGGTCAAACCGCACAACAACATATGTCATTCCCTTTGTCATCGGTATGTTACTTGCCCGAGATTCGATCGTCGGTATCATTATACCTAGTTCAATCTCGTTACCGTCAAGTCTCTTTACTCGTTCTGTAATGCATCATCCCGTAACTAACTCATTAGTCACATTGCTTGCAAGGCTTATAGTGATGTGCATTACCGAGAGGGCCCAGAGATACCTCTCCGATACTCGGAGTGACAAATCCTAATCTCGATCTATGCCAACCCAACAAACACCTTCGGAGACACCTGTAGAGTATCTTTATAATCACCCAGTTACGTTGTGACGTTTGATAGCACACAAGGTGTTCCTTCGGTATTCGGGAGTTGCATAACCTCATAGTCAGAGGAATATGTATAAGTCATGAAGAAAGCAATAGCAATAAAACTTAATGATCATTATGCTAAGCTAACGGATGGGTCTTGTCCATCACATCATTATCCTAATGATGTGATCCCGTTCATCAAATGACAACACATGTCTATGGTTAGGAAACTTAACCATCTTTGATTAACGAGCTAGTCTAGTAGAGGCATACTAGGGACACTGTGTTTTGTCTATGTATTCACACATGTATCAAGTTTCCGGTTAATACAATTCTAGCATGAATAATAAACATTTATCATGATATAAGGAAATATAAATAACAACTTTATTATTGCCTCTAGGGCATATTTCATTCAGTCTCCCACTTGCACTAGAGTCAATAATCTAGTTCACATCGCCATGTGATTTAACACCAATAGTTCACATCTTTATGTGATTAACACCCATAGTTCATATCGCCATGTAACCAACACCCAAAGGGTTTACTAGAGTCAATAGTCTAGTTCATATTGCCATGCGATTAATACCCAAAGAGTATTAAGGTGTGATCATGTTTTGCTTGTGAGAGAAGTTTAGTCAACGGGTCTGCCACATTCAGATCCGTATGTATTTTGCAAAATTTCTATGTTTACAATGCTCTACATGGAGCTACTCTAGCTAATTGCTCCCACTTTCAATACGTATCCAGATTGAGACTCAGGGTCATCAGGATCGGTGTAAAAGCTTGCATCGACGTAACTCTTTACGACGAACTCTTCATCACCTCCATAACCGAGAAACGTTTCCTTTGTCCTCTAAGGATAATTTTTGACCGCTGTCTAGTGATCTACTCCTAGATCACTATTTTACCCCCTTGACAAACTCATGGCAAGGTACACAACAGGTTTGGTACACAGCATGGCATACTTTATAGAACCTATGGCTGAGGCATAGGGAATGACTTTCATTCTCTCTCTATCTTCTACCGTGGTCATGCTTTGAGTCTTACTCAACTTCATACCTTGAATACAGGCAAGAACTCTTTCTTTGACTGATCCTTTTTGAACTCCTTCAAAACTTTGTCAAGGTATATGCTTTGTGAAAGTCCTATTAAGCGTCTCGATCTATCCCTATAGATCTTGATGCTCAATACTTAAGCAGCTTCACCAAGGTCTTTTTATTGAAAAATTCTTATTCAAGTATCCTTTTATGCTATCCAGAAATTCTATATCATTTCCAATCAGCAATATGTCATCCACATATAATATCAGAAATGCTACAGAGCTCCCACTCACTTTCTTGTAAATACAGGCTTCACCATAAGTCTGTATAAAACCATATGCTTTGATCACCTTATCAAAGCGTATATTCCAACTCCAAGATGTCTGCACCAGTCCATAGATGGATCGCTGGAGTTTGCGCACTTTGTCAGCACTTTTAGGATCGACAAAACCTTCTGGTTGCATCATATACAACTCTTCTTTAAGAAATCCATTAAGGAATGCAGTTTTGACATCTATTTGCTAGATTTCATAAAATGCGGCAATTGCTAACATGATTCGGACAGACTTAAGCATCGCTACGAGTGAGAAAATCTCATCGTAGTCAACACTTTGAACTTGTCAAAAACCTTTTGTGACAAGTCGAGCTTTGTAGATAGTAACACTACCATCAGCGTCCGTCTTCCTCTTGAAGATCCATTTATTCTTAATGGCTTGCCGATCATCGGGCAAATCCACCAAAGTCCACACTTTGTTCTCATACATGGATCCTATCTCAGATTTCATGGCCTCAAGCCATCTGTCGGAATCTGGGCTCATCATAGCTTCTTCATAGTTTGTAGCTCCATCATGGTCTAGTAACATGACTTCCAGAACAGGATTACCGTACCACTCTGGTGCGGAACGTACTCTGGTTGACCTACGATGTTCGGTAGTAACTTGATCTGAGGTTTCATGATCATCATCATTAGCTTCCTCACTAATTGGTGTAGGCATCACGGGAACTGTTTTCTGTGATGAGTTATTCTCCAATTCGAGAGAAGGTACAATTACCTCATCAAGTTCTACTTTCCTCCCACTCACTTCTTTCGAGAGAAACTCCTTCTCTAGAAAGGATCCATTCTTAGCAACAAAGATCTTGCCTTCGGATCTGTGATAGAAGGTGTACCCCAACAGTTTCTTTTGGGTATCCTATGAAGACGCACTTCTCCGATTTGGGTTCGAGCTTATCAGGCTGAAGCTTTTTCACATAAGCATCGCAACCCCAAACTTTAAGAAACGACAGCTTAGGTTTCTTGCCAAACCACAGTTCATACGGTGTCGTCTCAACGGATTTAGACGGTGCCCTATTTAACGTGAATGCAGCTGTCTCTAATGCATAACCCCAAAATGATAGTGGTAAATCGCTAAGAGACATCATAGATCGCACCATATCTAATAAAGTACGGTTACGACATTCGGACACACCATTACGCTGTGGTGTTCCAGGTGGCGTGAGTTGCGAAACTATTCCACATTGTTTTAAATGAAGACCAAACTCGTAACTCAAATATTCGCCTCCGCGATCAGATCATAGAAACTTTATTTTCTTGTTACGATGATTTTTCACTTCACTCTGAAATTCTTTGAACTTTTCAAACGTTTCAGACTTGTGTTTCATTAAGTAGATATACCCATATATGCTTAAATCATCTGTGAAGGTCAGAAAATAACGATACCCGCCGCGAGCCTCAACACTCATCGGACCGCATACATCGGTATGTATTATTTCCAATAAGTCATTGGCTCGCTCCATTGTTCCGGAGAACGGAGTTTTAGTCATCTTGCCCATGAGGCATGGTTCGCAAGTATCAAATGATTCATAATCAAGTGATTCCAAAATTCCATCTGCATGGAGTTTCTTCATGCGCTTTACACCAATATGACCTAAACGGTAGTGCCACAAATATGTTGCACTATCATTATCAACTTTGCATCTTTTGGCATCAATATTATGAATATGTGTATCACTACAATCGAGATTCAATAAACCATTTATATTGAGTGTATGACCATAGAAGGTTTTATTCATGTAAACAGAACAACAATTATTCTATGACTTAAATGAATAACCGTATCGCAATAAACATGATCCAATCATATTCATGCTCAACTCAAACACCAAATAACATTTATTTAGGTCCAACACTAATCCCGAAGGTAGAGGGAGTGTGCGATGGTGATCTTATCAACATTGGAATCACTTCCAACACACATCGTCACCTCGTCATTAACTAGTCTCTGTTCATTTTGCAACTCCTGTTTTGAGTTACTAATGTTAGCAACTGAACCGGTATCAAATACTCAGGGGCTACTATGAACACTAGTAAAATACACATCAATAACATGTATATCAAATATACCTTTGTTCACTTTGCCATCCTTCTTATCCGCCAAGTATTTGGGGCAGTTCCGCTTCCAGTGAGCATTTCCTTTGCAGTAGAAGCACTCAGTTTCAGGCTTAGGTCCAGACTTGGGTTTCTTCCCGGGAGTAGCAACTTGCTTGCTATTCTTCTTGAAGTTCCCTTTCTTGCCCTTGCCCTTTTTCTTGAAACTAGTGGTCTTGTCAACCATCAACACTTGGTGCAATTTCTTGATTTCTACCTTCGCCAATTTCAGCATCGCGAAGAGCTTGGGAATCGTTTTCGTCATCCCTTGCATATTATAGTTCATCACGAAGTTCTAGTAACTTGGTGATAGTGACTAGAGAAATCTATCAATCACTATCTTATCTGGAAGATTAACTCCCACTTGATTCAAGCGATTGTAGTACCCAGACATTCTGAGCACATGCTCACTAGCTGAGCTATTCTCCTCCATCTTGTAGGCAAAGTACTTGTCAGAGGTCTCATACCTCTCGACATGGGCATGAGTCTGAAATACCAATTTCATCTCTTTGGAACATCTCATATGCTCCGTGGCGTTCAAAACGTTTTTGAAGTCCCGGTTCTAAGCCGTAAAGCATGGTGCACTAAACTATCAAGTAGTCATCATATCGAGCTTGCCAAATGTTCATAACGTCTGCATCTACTCTTGCAATAGGTCTGTCACCTAGCGGTGCATCAAGGACATAATTCTTCTGTGCAGCAACGAGGATATTCCTCAGATCACGGACCCAGTCCGCATCATTGCTACTATCATCTTTCAACTTAGTTTTCTCTAGGAACATATCAAAAATAAAACAAGGGAGCTATACGCGAGCTATTGATCTACAACATAATTTGCAAATACTACCAGGACTAAGTTCATGATAAATTAAGTTCAATTAATCATATTACTTAAGAACTCCCACTTAGATAGACATCCCTCTAGTCATCTAAATGATTACGTGATCCATATCAACTAAACCATGTCTGATCATCACGTGAGATGGAGTAGTTTTCAATGGTCAACATCTCTATGTTGATCATATCTACTATATGATTCACGTTCGACCTTTCGGTCTCAGTGTTCCGAGGCCATATCTGCATATGCTAGGCTCGTCAAGTTTAACCCGAGTATTCTTGTCGGCGTGCGACACCTATGGGACCCTCAAGGAATCCCTTTACAATTCGGCGGGGGGAGAGGTATGCGCAAAGAGCAGAACCAACGATCGACGCGGGGCGATTTTACCCAGGCTCGGCCGCTAATCAGCGTAAAACCCTACTCCTGCCTTGTTTTATTATCAGTGTTCTTGAGCCCAGGCTCCAGGAGCGCTTGCAATGAACAGTATGTTCAAAGAGCAGCTACACATGCAGAATGGGCCAGAAGATCCTCTTCCCCTGTAGCAGTTGCCTTGGTCCTCCTTTTATATGCTCAAAGGGGTCACCACAGTGGCAAAATGTACATACATTGAGGTGTAAAGCAGCTACAGGGTTATCATACCTAACCACTGACGGATTAGGACGAACGCATTTAATGCACCGTGAGGTGTCCGTTTAGGTGTGCTCACTTTCTTGGGGATGGAAAAAGGGGTCATCCCATCAGCACCGCTTAAGCTCTTCCTCCACTGGCGCATTGCCACGCATCCAAAGAAGGACCCAGAATGTCGGGCTTGTTGCTGTGCCAGAGCGGTGACACAGCAACAGCATCTTGCCGGGCGCCGAATCTTGCCGGGCGCCGAACCTTGCTGGGCGCCGAATCTTGCCGGGCTTCGCAGGTCACCCCGACAAGATCTTGCCGGGGAAGCTGGCTTTCGGGTTCTAGCTCTCCTTATCTGCTGATCCTCAGATCTTTGACTTGAGAATTTCTTTGGTAGCCTGAGTCAACCTCGAACTGTTCCCCGACAAGCCTTGCCGCGAGTATGGCTACAACTGCCCGTGCACAAGTACGGGGTACTAATGGCCCAATACTTAGTACACCGACAGGAGCCCCCGGGCCTAGGCCACACACGAGTGTGAGGCGTCGTTGGGCTAGGCCCAAACAGTGCACGGGCACACGAGGTAGGGAATTAACTGCTCATAAATATCCCGTTTACTGTGCCCCCCACTACGCGCGCTGAACGCGCGACGTGGGAAGCGTGCGCCAAAGGCTGCAACTGCAACTCGCCTGCAGAGGCGCATTCACATTGGGGAGTAAAAGAGGCGGCCTCGCACCTTCCCCATAAAAAGGGAAACTGCAAAAGGCACAGCCTATTTGCCTCCCTCTTCTTCTCAATCTGGCCGCCGCCATTGCCTTCCTTCTCTCGTGCTCAGAGCAAAGCTTTCCCTCATCCATCCGTCGCCTCCACGCCCGCTCCATCCCCGGCTTCTACCCCTGCATCCGTCATGCCGCCCAAGGCCAGCAAAGGCAAGGGCAAGGAGACGACAGCCGATGTCCCGGAGAGCGAGCTGGCGAAGATGCGGAAGAAGCACGTCGTCTTCGCCCCGTCGCTTGATGCGAAAGCTCTGATGGGGTGGTACTAGTGTATGTGGGCGAGGGAGACGCAGGCTCACCCCGCCACTCGCGTGATTCCAGGTTCTTGCTCCAAGAGCGGGTCAGACAGATATCCCTTCTTTGCTGCTTATTTCTATTGCGGGCTCTGTCCCCCATTTTCTGACTTCTTCAACGACATTATGTACACATACGGCTTCCATCTTCTTGATTTCACGCCGAATGCGGTACTGTGCATGTCCATCTTTGCTCATCTTTGTGAAAATTTTGCTAGAGTGGTTCCCAATACTACCCTTTTCCGCCACTACTTTTTCCCTCGTATCCAAAAAGGGGAGGCCCTCTCTGGTTCTATCGCCTGGATTCCAAGGGCTTGGAATAAGGAAATATACCCAGAAGGGGTTTACCGCGAGAAGTGGGACGAATGGCGGGCTGAGTGGTGCTGGATCAAGGAAGCAGATCCCCATCCATTCTGTCTGCCTCGACAGCAGAAAGCGGTCCACGGCAGTGGCTGGAGCGATCTCGCTGCTAAAGATGAAAAACTCACAATCGCCACCACCAGTATCCTTCGCCTGAAAGCTGCCGGGCTAACAATGGAGATGATTGGCTTTGATTTCCTCCACCGCCGCATTGCCCCCTTGCAAAATAAAGGGAGACCAGCTTGGGAATACCGAAACGCAGTAGACGTCATGAGACTGCGCCCCGGATTGAACAACAATTTGACTGCTATGCAACTTGGCGCTCTCCGTCAAAGGCTATTCCAGTGCGACAACAAGCATCGGTTGCCGGCAAGAATTGTCCCTCTGTGCAACAACTCTGCCCTGGGGTCGATTATCGCCACCATACCACTGTTCAACGCCCACAGTCTCGACGCGATATGGGTTGAGCCATCCGAGGAAGAGGCACAAAAGTTCTTTGATAACTTGACGGAGAGGACCGTCCGGGAAGAAGCAGACCTCATCCGAGCCACCACCGACGAAGATGTGGCATACATCGCCACTAGGGCGGAGGAGGCGAATCTTGCCGCGGAGGCTGGCAGCGCCGGCTTCACAGAATGGGAAACCAGTGACGCAGAGGTAGTGGTGGAAGAAAATCCTGTCGGGAAGGACAAGGTTGCCGGGGGACAGAGCAGCACAGCCACTGAGAGCTCGTCCGACGAAGATGCGACCGAAGAAGAACCGCAAGAAGAGCTTCCAGCCACGAAGAAGACAAAGCGTGTTCTTCGAAAGGCCGCATCTGGCATCCCGGCAAGGCATCCTTCCTCGAGCAGCGAGGCTCCCGGCAAGGAAGCGGCCAGCAAGACTGCGCCACGGCAAGGAGTTCGACAGCAACCTGCGTGGCGTGCGAAACCCACACCAGCGGCAACTGCTGAGGCGGCGGGGGTGTCTCGCACTACCGCACCGGAGGCTGGGGTGGCGGAAACACGCCAACCCCCTGCGCCTGCTACAGCCAAGCGACCTAGGACCCCTCCTCCGCCTCCCCACACAGACACTGCAACAGAGGTCGATTTCGACATCTCCGGCTTCAGTCCGGAGCGAGAAGAGGAAGAGTGAGTATCTTGCCACAGCCTTTATCTTCCAATTTCTGGATCAATCTTATTGACTTGCTTGTATTGTCTCTGCAGTGATGCAGAAACCTTGACGGAGAGGATGGCGAAGAGGGCAAAGACTTCCATGGGCGACGAGCCCCCGGCAGGCTTCATGAGCGCGCCGGAAACTACTACCATCAGCCCGGATCTTAGTCCTCGACGCAGCCCCCAGCGCAGCACCCAGCGTAAGTTCATTACCCTTTTTCCGTTGGGGAATGCTAAGGTTCCTATCCTTGCCACTGATATCTTTGGGCTTGCAGGAGAAGGACGGCAACAAAGGGAGTTATCAGGAGATACCCTCGTTACGCCACCTCTGTCAACCACATCGCCCTCAAGCGCATCCCCGGCAAGAGATCACACCGACGAGCTTGTCTTGATTGAGGAGGAGCCAACAACCATGGATACTGGCATCTTACCCCCGGCAACCGAGGTTGCCGGGAGGGGCGAGGCCACTTCTCGACAGCCCAATGCAGGTAACCAATTGCCTCAGTGCGCTTGCTATTCTTTCCTTTATCTCTCTTTCTTTTGTCTTCTTGAACTTCAATCTTGATCTCATTCTGTTTCTCTCCCTTGTCCTTTAGAATTCCCTGAGATGAAACACATGGACATCGACGCTGTCATCGAGGAGACCGCCAGGGATGTTGCCACCGAAGCCGACAAAATCGCCGCCAGCGAGGCCGCCATGGATGCCACTGTAGAAGCCGGCGGTGCTTTTGCCGATGAGGCCGCCAAGATTGCACAGGAGGAACCCGCCAAGGAGTCTACTGAAGAGGGCGGCAAGGAGGCTGGTGACCGTACTGACGGCATTCCTGCCGCAGGAGCGCCAGGCGCTGCGCCGGCCACGGAGCCCCCTGCTGCTGGTGAGGCGGTTGCTAAGGATCAACCGTCAACATCCGAAGTCCCCTCATCCAGCAAATATCTCAAAGTTGGCGAGAACCTGTTTGTCAACTTGCTGGGGATGGCAAGCATTGGGGCACCGGCCGAAGGGGAAGTCTTTGATGAAGAAATCATCACCGCTGCTGGGCTCGAGATTGTTGATGATCCAAGCACCAGCAGTGGCAAATCTGAAGAGGATCAGCTCCTTCAGGCCATGGGCGAAAATTTCCGCAAGCTCTAGGCACTTCACCGTGCTCGGAAAGAGAAAGCAGATTCCAGAATGGTAGTTGTCGAGGCGGCTGAAGCAGATTTTCAGAGGCGCGTCGAACAAATGCAAGTCTAGTACGCCGAGGCCCTCCAAGAGTTGACTGCCAGCCGGGAACAAGTGAGCCAAAACTGGACAGAGATCCTCTTGAAACAATCTGACATGGAGAAGGCGCAAGAGGAAGCTACGCAAAGAATTGCTGCTGAAGATGCTCTCCTGACGGGGCGTCGCATTGCGCTTGATGCTCACGAGGAAGACCTTGCCGCACGTGAGCAGGCGCTCACCGCCAAGCTTCGCAGCAAAGATGAAGATGTCGAGAAGCTTGTCGCGCGGCAGACCCAGGAGCTGGAGCAGAAGCACAAGGAGGCGCTCAAAGCTCTAACTGTAGATCACGCCGGCAAGCTCAAGGAGGCCGTCGATGCTGCCAAGGCTGCAGAGGCTGCCAAGAATGAGCTGAGCGACAAAGTCAAGAAACTGGAAGTGGATCTTGAAGAACACGGCAAGGAGCTCTCGATGCTCAAAGGTGACAGGGAAAAAACCCTCCACACCCTGGCGGAGATGCAAGTTGCCATGTCTAACAAGACCAAGCAGCTCTCCTCAGCAAATGATGCTATTGCCGATCTGAGGCTGAAGCTGACCACGTTGGAGAAGTCTCTCAAGGATGGCAGGGCCCGCGAGAAGGCCCTGTGCAAAGATCTCCAGGAAGAGAGGAACCTGCTCAAGAGCGCTGCCGCCGCCCAAGTTGATTACGAAAAGGGGGTGAAAATCTGGACTGGATGCCTCATCGATGCTGCGGAGAAACTCACGGCACAATTATCATCCATGGGCCTGTCAAACTTCCGGTATTCCTCCGAAGAAAGAATATCCTCGAGCGCCAGGTTGACTATGTTCTTCGAAAGCATCATTGATGCTCTGAAGCTGCTTCAGTCTAACCGGGCGACCCAATTGGCCAACGAGTCCCGCCAGCTTTGCCGGGCCGTCCTCCGCAAGGTACTTATCAAGGTGGTGCATAATAATCCTGGCATCGACCTCTCCAACGCGCTCGGCCGCCTGCCAAAGGACGCAAATCTCGAGGCACTTGAGGAGCTTGTCGCGCCTATCATTGAGAAGGTGGATTCAATCAAAAGGGTTGAAGGCCAGCGCAGAGATTAACTGCTCCACCTCTTCTTGCCGTCGCCATTCCATGCCAAAGATAATTAAGTCTTAAGTTAGAACTATGGCAACGTATTAGTGTAACCTGCCGTGAGCGCTTGGTGCGGGACTTCAGTAGCCTGCTGGAGGTGCAGCGGCCGGCAAGACTCCTTGGCGTTCTCAGTGTAGCCACTTAAATCATTGAGCGGACTCGAACCAAAATAAGGGCGCAACTGATTACAACAAGGGTTCCTTCGCGTGCAGGTTTTCCATACAAAAGTCGAAATCGTCCAAGGAAAATAACTTTGCAATAAAGGAAACTTGCCCTAAGTTTTAGAACTTAGCTTTCTGTCGCTGTCCTTCCTCCGGTAAGCGTCAATTCTGAACGTCGCCAACTGGTACCCATATCCTCCTTCCCCCTACCTGGCGCGCCAAAGATGTCGGCGTGCGACACCTATGGGACCCTCAAGGAATCCCTTTACAATTCGGCGGGGGGAGAGGTATGCGCAAAGAGCAGAACCAACGATCGACGCGGGGCGATTTTACCCAGGTTCGGGCCGCTAATCAGCGTAAAACCCTACTCCTGCCTTGTTTTATTATCAGTGTTCTTGAGCCCAGGCTCCAGGACCGCTTGCAATGAACAGTATGTTCAAAGAGCAGCTACGCATGCAGAATGGGCCAGAAGATCCTCTTCCCCTGTAGCAGTTGCCTTGGGCCTCCTTTTATATGCTCAAAGGGGTCACCACAGTGGCAAAATGTACAAACATTGAAGTGTAAAGAAGCTACAGGGTTATCATACCTAACCATTGACGGATTAGGACGAATGCATTTAATGCACCGTGAGGTGTCCGTTTAGGTGTCCTCACTTTCTTGGGGATGGAAAAAGGGGCCATCCCATCAGCACCGCTTAAGCTCTTCCTCCACTGGCGCGTTGCCACGCATCCAAAGAAGGATCCAGAATGTCGGGCTTGTTGCTGTGCCAGAGCGGTGACACAGCAACAGCATCTTGCCGGGCGCCGAATCTTGCCGGGCGCCGAACCTTGCTGGGCGCCGAATCTTGCCGGGCTTCGCAGGTCACCCCGGCAAGATCTTGCCGGGGAAGCTGGCTTTCGGGTTCTAGCTCTCCTTATCTGCTGATCCTCAGATCTTTGACTTGAGAATTTCTTTGGTAGCCTGAGTCAACCTCGAACTGTTCCCCGACAAGCCTTGCCGCGAGTATGGCTACAACTGTCCGTGCACAAGTACGGGGTACTAATGGCCCAATACTTAGTACATCGACAATTCTGCACGTGCAAAACTGGCTTGCACCCGTTGTATGTGAACGTAGAGCTTATCACACCCGATCATCACGTGGTGTCTCGGCACGACGAACTGTCGCAACGGTGCATACTCAGGGAGAACACTTATACCTTGAAATTTAGTGAGGGATCATCTTATAATGCTACCGCCGTACTAAGCAAAATAAGATGCATAAAAGATAAACATCACATGCAATCAAAATATGTGACATGATATGGCCATCATCATCTTGTGCCTTTGATCTCCATCTCCAAAGCACCGTCATGATCTCCATCGTCACCGGCTTGACACCTTGATCTCCATCGTAGCGTCGTTGTCGTCTCGCCAACTATTGCTTCTACAACTATCACTAACGCATAGTGATAAAGTAAAGCAATTACATGGCGATTGCATTTCATACAATAAAGTGACAACCATAAGGCTCCTGCCAGTTGCCGATAACTTTTACAAAACATGATCATCTCATACAATAACGTGTATCACATCATGTCTTGACCATATCATATCACAACATGCCCTGCAAAAACAAGTTAGACGTCCTCTACTTTGTTGTTGCAAGTTTTACGTGGCTGCTACGGGCTTCTAGTAAGAACCGTTCTTACCTATGCATCAAAACCACAATGATTTTTCGTCAAGTGTGTTGTTTTAACCTTCAACAAGGACCGGCTGTAGTCAAACTCGATTCAACTAAAGTTGGAGAAACAGACACCCGCCAGCCGCATGTGTGCAAAGCATGTCGGTAGAACCAGTCTCATGAACGCGGCCATGTAATGTCGGTCCTGGCCGTTTCATCCAACAATACCGCCGAATCAAAATAAGACGTTGGTGGTAAGCAGTATGACTATTATCGCCCACAACTCTTTGTGTTCTACTCGTGCATATCATCTACACATAGACCTGGCTCTGATACCACTGTTGGGAACGTAGCATGCAATTTTAAAAAAATTCTACGCTCACGCAAGATCTATCTAGGAGATGCATAGCAACGAGAGGGGGAGAGTGTGTCCACATACCCTCATAGACCGAAAGCGGAAGCATTATGTTAACGCGGTTGATGTAGTCGAATGTCTTCACGATTCAACCGATCCAAGTACCGAACGCACGGCACCTCCGTGTTCAGCACACGTTCAGCTCGATGATGTCCCTCGAACTCTTGATCCAGTAGAGGGTCGAGGGAGAGTTCCGTCAGCACGACGGCATGGCGACGGTGTTGGTGATGTGATCCGCGCAGGGCTTCGTCTAAGCACTACGATGCTATGACCGGAGGAGTAAACTGTGGAGGGGGGCACCGCACACGGCTAAGAGAAATCTTGGTGTCTTCTAGGGTGCCCCCCTGCCCCCGTATATAAAGGATGGGAGGAGGAGGCCGGCTGTCGTGGTTCTAAGTCTGACAGTAGAATAGGGGGTAGGTATGAGGAGGCAAGATCCTAGCTACGGCGAGGTTGTGCACGCAAGATTTACGAGTTCAGGCCCTTCTCGGAGGAAGTAACAGCCCTACGTCTCGGTGCCCGGAGGCTCGGTCGATTGGATTATGCGTGAAGTTACAGGGGGTGCGAACCCTTGTGCCTGAGGAGAGGGGTGGCTTATATAGAGTTCGCCAGACCCCTCCAGCCCTCAGTTACACAGGATTCAATGTACAAAAAGAGGGGACGTTACTGGTAACGCCAGCAATAAAGGCATATAAATGATCATTAAGACTTCGGAGTGAACGCCTGACCGTTGTCGTTCTGAGTGACTTTAGATCTTCTGTCTTCCGAGTGATTTCTGATGTGGTCGAGTGAGTACACTCCGGTCGAATGGAATTGGGTTTTCCGAGTGGAATGCTTCTGGTCGAGTGAATGGTATTGTCCTTGAATATCCCTGACTTTAAGGTAATGTCCTTGGGAAGGGTGTCTAGGTTAGACCTATTACCCTACCCCAGGTACATGTCATCGTCATTAGCCCCCGAATGGTTCAGGGTTCGAGTGACAAAAGGAGTTGAAGATGGTTCCGACCCAGTTTTCACGCTTCGGGAGCGTTTTGCTTAGATTAATGAACCACGTAACGACTTCGACTTCATTTTCAGTCGCCTTGATCCATTCCTAAATTGTCGAGTGAATTTTGTTGATAAGCTTCAATTGTGGACGTGGTATGAGATCTTTGGCGCGATTGACTGCACTGTCGTTCCCGGATCTCATGGGATTCGAAATTTGGAGAAGTG
Organism: Thinopyrum elongatum; assembly: GCA_011799875.1. Taxonomy (NCBI): domain Eukaryota; kingdom Viridiplantae; phylum Streptophyta; class Magnoliopsida; order Poales; family Poaceae; genus Thinopyrum; species Thinopyrum elongatum. The sequence goes on from CM022297.1 coordinate 380,338,906, forward strand.
CGCGGGACGGAGAGGCCCGCAGTAAACGGAACAGATTTGGCAGGGACGCCTCGATCCTCGCGCCACCTTTCTCGCCACGTACCGAGTGCGCGACTGCTGCGGGATTCGATGGGACTGCTTGGGCCCACAAGTCAGTCACTCGGTAACAAGTCCATATAAGGCGTCCGGGCCGGTGCGTTTGGCACTGTGCTCTTTATCCCCTTCTTCTTCCTCTGTTTCTCCACCACCTTCGACGCCGCCGCCCCGTCCAAGCGCAGCCTGCTGCGATGGGAAAGGAGAAAACGGCGGCCCTGGAGCGAGCGAAGAAGGTGACGGCGGCAGCGAAGGGCAAGAAGACGAGTCGGGGTGGGTCGTCATCTAGGTCCGGCATGCCGCCTGGCTGGATCCAAGGCGACTGGATCAGATCCACGATCCGGAAGGAAGACATGGAGGATCTGGTCGAAGGGGGCTTGATTGCCCACCAGTCCTGGCGATTGCCGGGGAACGAGACCGAGCCACAGACGCAAGAGGGTGAGTGCGTCCTCCTTGCGACTCAAGTCGACCGCGGTTTCTCCTTGCCTCCACATCCCTTTTTCCGGGCTTTCTTGAATTTCTTTGGAGCTCAACTTCATCACTTTTCCCCCAACACCATCACCTATCTTGCTGCATATGTTTCCCTGTGTGAGAATTTCTTGGGCTGTCGACCGCACTGGGGTCTTTTCAAACATATATTCACATGCCGCTCTCAAGCCATAAAAAAGTCCAATCCGAGTGATGAGAGAACACATGTGATCCAGATGTGCGGGTGTCTAGGAATTCAGATGAGGGGTAGGAGCACTTTTCCGGCTATGACGCTCCCCGATTCAGTTAGAGGGTGGCAGTCGACCTGGTTCTATTGCAAAGACCAGCCGACTCCTGGTCAGTCGACTGGGCTTCCTCCCTTTTCCATGGATCGAGTCCAGCCGCCCTCTACTTTGAAAGTGAACCCAGAGGAGCGAGCAGAAGTGAATATGGTAGTTGACCGAGTAGTCTAGTTAGTCCGCGATGGGGTGACTGGTATGGACTTGCTTGAAATATTTCTCAGTCGACGCATCCAGCCACTCCAGGCTCGTGATCATCCCATGTGGATGTACTCGGGTATTGATGACACCACTCGGATCCACCCGGAGGAGGTCACCGGGGAGGTAGTGGAGCGGTGGCTGCAAGGCATCACTGGTAACAAAGATAACCCCAGGGGGTCCAAGAGGGTCCCACCATTCGACAAGACCAACGAACCGGATAAGGTACAATCTTCAGTGCCGAATGTCCTTTGCTCTGATTTCCTATTTAGGCTTCAATCCGATTGATATTTGTATGATTCTTTGCTCTGCAGATATATACTAAGATGTACTCGATGCCCAACGGGGAGCAAATCCAGGAAGGAGAGGAGAGCGGAGGCGACAGCGGCGATTGGAACTCTGATGACGAGAGTGATGAAGAGCGCGAAGACTCGAGCAGTGGTGAGGAGGTCGATTCTCCACCTCGCGTGGAAAAGCGTTCCAAGCAGAAGCACGACCCAGCAAGTATCCGGGGTAAAGTGGCGGCACCGACTGGACAAACTTCGAAGCGCACTCGGACATCTTCTCCGGTGCCGACTTAGAAGGCTCCGAAGCAGCTCAAGACTGCACCGTCAAAGCCACAGAAGGCCTTACCCAAGATCAAGGTTGATGTTCCCGTCGCCTCCGCGTAAGTGTTTCGTTTTCACCCTTTGCTCCAAGAATCTTATATCAGTCGTCGACCCATTCTCTTGCTTGACCGAGTGAACCTTGAAATTTGCAGCACTGCTACCTCTGGGACTTCTGCTTACAAAGATGATGACGACGAGGAGATGGAGGACGCGGTCACATCCAATGCGGGTATGACTCCTGTTATCTTGTCTTTTCTTTGCTAACCACTTCTATAGTCGACTGAACTCTTGTGGTCGATTCTTTTGCAGCTCCGCAAAATGTTATTGAACTTCCAGATGACGATGAAGATGTGCCACAGCAGCTCGTGGGAAAGAGGAGCTGGACCTTGGGCAAAAAGGCACCAGCTAGCAAGACGCCTCAGTCGACGCCGGCGGCAGAACCAGCTATCCAGCAGCCCGGGGACCTCAACCATGCTTCTGTTACTTTTGCGATTCCCTTGTCGAGTGGTCGTCCTTCAGCGTCGACTGCACAGGCCCCTGCTTCATCTGTGCAACTTCATGCCTCAAGCTCTCAAGCTGCTGCAGCTGATCCACCGTCTCCACTTTTCACCGCCCATCACGTCCCAGAGGACCAAGTGAGTGCTGCCAAGGAAGCCATACACCAGGCAGGCATTATGATGGATCAGATGAAAGTGGTGCGCGAGGCCAGTCAAGCTGCCTATGATGCCAGCTCAGCACTCCAGGCCAATGTCCAGGTTAACTTACTTCCGACTGCACTCCATCTTGACGCTTGTTCTGTTAGGATATGATATTTAGAAACTGCTGCTTTATTATCTGCAAGACATCCGTGGATGAGCATTTTGGAACCTTAATTGCACACCCATTGTCAGTCTGTACACCCACTGGGTGTTTTAATTTCTGTTGAGTAGTTTTTCCACTTGAGTCGACTAGGTTGTGTCGATTGAATCTCTGAACCAGTGGGGGCACGCTGAGTGCACCCACTGGGTGTAGTCCCCGAGACCGCCGTCGAATGTTTGATTCAGCGGGGGTCTTTGAACAGAACTTTTCCACTCGGTCTGAGAAGATCATGTCGAGTGGAACCTGGACCAGTGGGGGCACGCTGAGTGCACCCACTGGGTGTAGTCCCCGAGACCGTAGTCGACTGCGGGCAGTCAGCTATGGTCTGAGTTTTTTTTTCTGACTGGACGGACCAAGTCAATAGAAAAATCGAACCAGTGGGGGCACACTGAGTGCACCCACTGGGTGTACTCCCCGAGACTATTGTTGAATGTTTGATTCGGCAGTAGTCTTAGAACTCTTTGAACTTGTTACTTTATTGCTCGAAGGAACCAATCTTTGTGTCTGCCGACTGACTATCTTCTAAACAGAAATCTTGTGATCTTGGAGCCCGGTTCGCTGACTTAGAGCAGAAGCAGATCCAGCTCAATCTTGATCTGGAGTTGGCTCAGAATAACTTGCAGAAGGCTAAGGATGACGCTGCTGGTAAGGAAAGCTTGTCGACTGGTTCTCCTGCCATCTTTTCTCCTCTTCTTTCTGATTCAAATGTTATTCTTTCTAGAAACAATGAGACGGGCTTTGGAGAAGAAGGACCTTGACCTTGCGGCTGCGAAGAAAATAGCAGAAGAAAAAACGGCACTCGCTGACCAAAAGCTGGCCTCAGTCGGAAAGTTGGAGGAAGAGAATACCAAGCTGAAGACTGCTCTTGATGACGCCAACAAAGAGGTAACTCGACTGAAGAAGGATAAAGGGACCCTGACTGACAAAGTGGAAGACATCACCCATAAGAGGAACGAGCTAGAGAATTATCTGGGGGGACTCGCCAAGAAGTTATTCCTCATGCTTGAAGGTACTTTTCCCTGTCCGATTGATTTGCTTTCGTTGACTCGTCATATAAGTGTCGACTCATTATTTCTCTGTGAGTGCCGAATTCTGTCAAAACTTCGAGGAAGAGACTGGACGAGTCGAGACAAGCTTGGACCCCATCAACTCCCTTGTTAAAGATGAAGCTGCCATGAACGTGCTCCGACTGGAGTCTCGCCTTGCCAGCGCCATGAATTACCTTGCTCGACTGAAGGTTGCGGTGTCGCGGATCGACACGGTGCTCTGGCCAAGGGAAACGCTCCAAAATGATCTCGAGTCTTTGATGACTCGACTCAATGAGATTCCTGGTCGAGTGCAGGAATGGAAGAAGTCCTCTGCTCGATGCGGTGCCGACGTAGCTCTGTCCCTGGTTCGTGTTCATTGCAAGGAAGCCAAAGAAGAGAAGCTAGCAGCAATCAAGGTTGCCAATACCAAGAAACTTGACTTCCAGTCCTTCATGGAGACTTTTATTGGTGCTGCTACTCGAATTGTACATGGAATCGACCTGGATGAGTTCGTCGAGCCTGCCAGCCCTCTTGCAGAGTGAACAAAAAATTTATGATCCGATTAAATTTGCCTCGGTATGCCGAGTGATTTTCTAACCGTTAAACTCCTTCGGGCCTGATGCCCGAGTACTTTAATCTGCGGTCCGGAACCTCATGGGGATTTGTCCGAACTTATTTTTCCCTTAAATATGCTTGTTTTTATTTCCGAGTGGAACTTGTATCTTCACTCGGAACAGACTTTTGTTCTTGTGATGCAATTCTGAGGAGAGGATCGCGGACGACCTGCACCTCATCATTCTTGCAGATCAGGACGGAGCACACATTGTACTTGTGGCGTAACTCTGAAGAGAAGGTCGCAGTCGACCTGCACTTCATTGTCCTGATGGATCAGGATGGAGCGTGTTTTAACTTAGGTGAGTACAGGACTGCAGCTAAGCCCCCGAGTGAGAGGGTTGCTCACCACTCGGTAGGCTTTTACAAACTTAGGCGAGTACAGGACTGCAGCTAAGCCTCCGAGTGAGAGGACTGCTCATCACTCGGTAGGATTTTACAAACTTAGGCGAGTACAGGACTGCAGCTAAGCCTCCGAGTGAGAGGGCTGCTCATCACTCGGTAGGATTTTTTTTAAACTTAGGCGAGTACAGGACTGCAGCTAAGCCTCCGAGTGAGAGGGTTGTTCATCACTCGGTAGGATTTTACAAGCTTAGGCGAGTACAGGACTGCAGCTAAGCCCCCGAGTGAGAGGGTTGCTCATCACTCGGTAGGATTTTTTTTTAAACTTAGGCGAGTACAGGACTGCAGCTAAGCCCCCGAGTGAGAGGGTTGCTCTTCACTCGGTGGGATTTTTCAAACTTAGGCGAGTACAAGACTGCAGCTAAGCCTCCGAGTGAGAGGGTTGCTCATCACTCGGTAGGATTTTACAAGCTTAGGTGAGTACAGGACTGCAGCTAAGCCCTCGAGTGAGAGGGTTGCTCATCACTCGGTAGGATTTTTTTAAACTTAGGTGAGTACAGGACTGCAGCTAAGCCTCCGAGTGAGAGGGTTGCTCTTCACTCGGTGGGATTTTTCAAACTTAGGCGAGTACAGGACTGCAGCTAAGCCCCCGAGTGAAAGGGTTGCTTTTCACTCGGTGGGATTTTTCAAACTTAGGCAAGTATAGGACTGCAGCTAAGCCCCCGAGTGAGAGGGTTGCTCATCACTTGGTAGGATTTTTTAAACTTAGGCGAGTACAGGACTGCAGCTAAGCCCCCGAGTGAGAGGGTTGCTCATCACTCGGTAGGATTTTTTAAACTTAGGCGAGTACAGGACTGCAGCTAAGCCCCCGAGTGAGAGGGTTGCTCATCACTCGGTAGGATTTTTTTTAAACTTAGGCGAATCGGATTCGCGGCTAAGCCACCCACTGGGGGATTTTGGACACATGTATTAGTAACAACAATCATTTAGGAGACTGTAAAACCATGTCTTTGATAAACGAATAGAAAGGTACTCCTTATTACATCTCATCAGTCTGAACACTTAAGTATAAAAACGGCGGAGTAGCTCCGCATTCCAAGCGCGTGGCTCGTCTTTATTCTGCTCCACATTGTAGAGGTGATACGCTCCGTTGTGGAGCACCTTGGTGACGATGAAGGGACCTTCCCAAGCGGGGGCAAGTTTGTGAGGTCGTGGCTGGTCCACTCGGAGCACAAGGTCCCCTTCCTGAAATGCTCGACCCTTCACATTTCTGGCATATAATCGACGAAGGTCTTGCTGATAAATGGTCGATCGGATCAAGGCCATCTCTCTTTCTTCTTCCAGAAGATCAACAGCATCTTCTCGAGCCCGTTCTACTTCGGCTTCTGAAAAAAGTTCTACTCGTGGTGCATTGTGAAGCAAGTCACTCGGCAGCACAGCCTCAACCCCATAGACCATGAAGAAGGGGGTTCGACCGGTCGACCGATTTGGTGTTGTTCTTAATCCCCAAAGGACTAACGGTAGCTCATCTACCCAAGCGTCGGCTGCATGCTTGAGGTCGCGCATCAATCGAGGTTTCAGCCCTTTGAGAATCAAACCGTTCGCTCTTTCTGCTTGTCCATTCGACTGAGGGTGGGCGACTGAAGCATAGTCAACCCGAGTACCTTGGGAAGCGCAGAAAGCTCGGAACTCATCTGAATCAAAGTTTGACCCATTATCTGTGATGATGCTGTGCGGAACTCCATATCTAAATGTTAACCCTCTGATGAAGCTAACAGCAGTACTTGCTTCCAGGTTTTTGGTAGGTTTAGCTTCAATCCATTTAGTGAACTTGTCGACTGCTACAAGCACATGGGTGAAGCCACTCCTGCCAGTCCTCAGAGGTCCGACCATATCTAATCCCCAAACAGCAAATGGCCAGGCGAGTGGAATAGTCTTCAAGGCTGAAGCAGGTTTGTGGGACATGTTGGAGTAGAACTGACAGCCCTCACACTTGTCAACTATTTCCTTTGCCATCTCATTTGCCCGTGGCCAGTAAAACCCTGCTCGGTATACTTTGGCCACGATGGTCCGAGAGGACGCATGGTGACCACAGGTCCCTGAGTGGATATCATTGAGGATCACTCGGCCTTCTTCTGGAGTGATGCATTTCTGAATGACCCCAGTAACACTCTCTCTGTAGAGCTGTCCACCCATTACCGTGAAGGCTTTGGATCGACGGACAATCTGACGAGCCTCTTCTTCATCCTCTGGAAGCTCTTTCCTGAGAATATATGCAATATATGGCAATGTCCAATCGGGAATGACGACCAAAACCTCCATGATCAAGTCGACCACAGCTGGGACTTCAACTTCAGTCGGATCAGTGGAGCTCTTAGGCTGTGGGGGCTCTTCAGTGAAGGGATCTTCTTGAACTGATGGTGCGTGAATATGCTCCAAAAACACATTGCTGGGAATAGGCTCCCGCTTGGAACCTATTTTCGCCAAGTCATCAGCTGCTTGATTCTTCAGTCGGGGTATATGGTGGAGCTCTAGCCCTTCAAACTTCTTTTCTAACTTTCTCACCGCATTGCAATAACCAGTCATAGCTGGGCTCCTGACGTCCCACTCCTTCATCACTTGATTAACCACTAAATCTGAGTCGCCGTAAACCATTAGGCGACGGACGCCGAGTGAAATGGCCATACGCAACCCGTACAGGAGTGCCTCATATTCAGCTTCATTGTTGGAGGAATCAAAGTGAATCTGGAGAACATATCTGAGGTTGTCGCCTCGTGGAGATACCAGGACTACTCCAGCGCCTGAACCATTCAACATCTTGGACCCGTCGAAGAACATAGTCCAATGTTCCGACTGTATCTGGGTCGGTAGCTGCTGTTCAATCCACTCGACGAGGAAATCTGCTATTGCTTGAGATTTGATCGCTTTCTTCACCTCAAACTTGATATCCAGCGGAAGGAGTTCAATCGCCCACTTTGCCACTCGACCAGTTGCATCTCTGTTGTTCAAAATTTCTGACAACGAAGCGTCGCTGACGACTGTAATCGAATGATCTGAGAAGTAATGTGCAACCTTCTTTGTGGTCAAGTAAATTCCATAGACAAGCTTCTGATAATGTGGATATCTCTGCTTTGATGGGGTTAAGACTTCAGAAATATAGTACACTGGGCATTGAACCTTGTAGGTTTTACCTTCTTCTTCCCGCTCGACCGTGAGTACTGTACTGACAACCTGTCCAGTGGCTGCTATATAAAGCAGTAAAGGCTCTTTGCTGATTGGAGCAGCAAGCACCGGCTGGGTGGAAAGCAGGGCTTTGAGCTCTGCAAACACTGCGTCAGCTTCAGGAGTCCACTCGAACTTATCAGATTTCTTCATCAGTTGGTAAAGAGGCAATGCCTTTTCACCGAGATGAGAGATGAATCGACTCAAAGCGGCCAAACAACCAGTAAGCTTCTGAACGTCGTGTACACGCACAGGGCGTTTCATTCGGAGGATTGCACCAACTTTCTCTGGGTTTGCATCGATCCCACGTTCAGAAACGAGGAAACCGAGTAACTTTCCACCTGGAACTCCAAATGTACACTTCGACGGATTAAGCTTGATATCATATCTTCTCAAATTGGCAAAGGTTTCAGCAAGGTCAGTCAGCAGGTCGGAACCTTTACGCGACTTAACCACGATGTCATCCATGTATGCTTCCACATTCCGACTGATTTGAGTTAGCAGGCACTTCTGTATCATGCGCATGAATGTGGCACCAGCATTCTTGAGACCAAAGGGCATGGTGACGTAGCAAAAGCACCCGAATGGGGTGATAAAAGCTGTTTTTATTTCATCGGGTCCATACAGTCGGATCTGATGGTACCCGGAATATGCATCCAGGAAGGACAATCGCTCACATCCCGCAGTCAAGTCGACTATCTGATCGATGCGGGGGAGAGGAAAATGATCTTTCGGGCAGGCCCGATTGATATGCTTGAAATCAATGCACATACGAAGTGAATCGTCCTTCTTGGGAACCATGACAACATTGGTGAGCCACTCGGAGTGGTAAATTTCGCGGATGAACTCGGCCGCCAGAAGCCGAGCCACCTCTTCGCCGATTGCCTTTCTCTTCTCCACAGCGGACCGACGGAGATGCTCTTTCATGGGTTTTGCCTTTGGATCGACTCGCAAATGGTGCTCAGCCAATCCCCTGGGTACACCCGGCATGTCAAACGGCTTCCATGCGAAGATGTCCCAGTTCTCACGGAGGAACTGGATGAGCGCTTCTTTCTATTTGCTGTCGAGTGTTGTTGAGATATGAGTCGGAGCAGCATTGGGATTGGTCGGGTGAATGTGAACAATCTTTGTTTCACCGGACGACTGAAATGCAGACTCTGAAGCAGGCTTCTTAGCATGCAACTAATCACTCGGATCTGCAGTCTTCTTATATTCTTCCATTTCTACTGCTGCCATCTGTTCATCGGCTATCTTAGAGCCCTTCTGGAGGCACTCTTCTGCTCATTGCCGATTACCAGTGACTGTGATCACGCCCCTGGGGCCAGGCATCTTCAGCTTGAGGTACACATAACACGGTCGAGCCATGAAACGGGCATATGCAGTTCTGCCCAGAATAGCATGATAGGCACTGTGAAAATCCACAACTTCAAATGTCAACTTCTCCTTACGGTAATTCTTTGAATCACCGAAAACCACGTCAAGAGCGATCTGGCCGAGTGAATCAGCTTTCTTTCCTGGAATGACACCGTGGAATCGCATGTTGCTCTCACTGAGCTTGGACATCGGAATGCCCATCCCACGGAGGGTCTCAGCATACAAAATGTTCAAGCCGCTGCCACCATCCATCAGGACTTTGGTCAGTCGGGTGCCCCCAACGACTGGGTCGACTACCAACGCTTGCCTCCCGGGGGTGGCAACATGTGGTGGGTGGTTAGATTGGTCGAATGTAATGGGAGTCTTTGACCATTTCAAATATGTCGTCGTTGCCGGAGCAACCATGTTTACTTCTCTGTTGATGACTTTTAGTCGACTTTTGCTTTCAATGTCAGCAAAAATCACCAAAGTGGAATTGACATTAGGAAAACCGTCATCATCTTCTTCCTTGTCCTCATCCTTGTCAGACTCTTTTTCCTTCTCATTGGGTTGTTTCTCTCGGAACTGCTGGATTAGGAGCCGACATTGTCGAGTGGTATGTTTGGGATAAATCAGATTACCCTCTTCATCCTTCTTGGTGTGAATGTGACATGGAAAATCCAACACATCATTCCCTGCTTGATCTTTCACCTTCTTGGGGATCCAGGGCCCTTTGGGCTTCCCCTTGAATTTTCCTTGAGTTACAACTGCAACTTCACCAGGACCTGCTGGCTCGGCTTTGCATTTCTGCTTCCGACCTCCTCCGGTGTCTTGGGCGACTGGCTTGCCCTTTCCACTGCGGAGTCGATCCTCTTCTTCACCATTAGCATACCGAGTGGCTATTTCCATCATTCGGGTCAGAGACATATCTCCTGTCCGACCGAATTTCAGGTTAAGCTCTCGATACCGAACGCCCTCCTTGAAGGCGCAAACTGCTTGGTGTTGGGATACATTTTCTACTGTGTGATGTAAAGTGGTCCATCTTTGGATGTAATCCCTCAGAGTTTCATTCGGCTTCTGTACACAATGTTGCAATTCTGTCAACCCTGCAGGTCGTTTGCATGTGCCCTTGAATGTCCTGACAAACACTCGAGCTAACTCTTCCCAGCTGAATATACTGCCTGGAGCCAACTGATTCAGCCATGCTCTGGCCGATCCTTCCAACATGAGAGGAAGATGTTTCATAGCTACCTCATCATTCCCACCACCGATCTGAATAGCTACCCAGTAATCTTCCAGCCAAGTGTCAGGCTTCGACTCACCGGTGAACTTACTAACCCCAGTCGCCAACCTGAAGTTGGGGGGATCTCAGCAGCTCTGATGGCTCTACTAAAACACTCGGGTCCTGAAACATGTACTCTGCTTCCACTCGGGCGATCTCTGTCTTGCCCTTCTCTGTGTGCTCAGTTCCTGTCGACCAAACCTTGCACCAAAATTAACGTCGGATCAAACCCTGGCTCTCTTGGGTCAACTGGCACCCTCCGCTCTTCGCTGTACGGGCGCCTGTCATCATAACGCCGGGGCACATATGATCCGCCTCTCAGAGGGGGTGTAGGCACTCGACGGTGGTCACCACGGCCGAGCCGATGATCGTACTGCTCGTGATTCCGACCCAAGTACTGCTCTTGGCGATGCCCACGTCCCTCACGCCGCGGAGGCGATCTTGGGCTGTGAGCCGATTGGACTATGTCGGCCACCACAAATCTGCTATGGATTCTGTTACGCGACTGAGATACTGCAGTGTTTTGCTCTCCTGCTGCCCGGAGCAGAGCCCGGATCTGCATCAAACCTCATCCAGCCTCCGACTGGGATGGTTGGATGGACTCTGCTATACGAGCTGCGGTCGTAAGATTCTGAATAGGAGTGTGGTATACCTGAGGTTGAGGCGGGAACAATTGCCGCCGTCGACTGGACTCGGGAATCTGCTGCCGAGCACGTTCGTCGAGTGCATGCTGAAGGTTCTCCAGTCGAGTGCGTTCAGCCAAAGTGGCCAAGCGCGCTGCCTCCAAGGCCCGAGCCTCAGAGGTCTCTTCGACGATGGGCGTGTGGAGTGCCTCCTCGGTACGGCGGTGGAGTTCCTCCCTCCGCTGCGAAGAGAGGGTTTCGGGGTGATATTCCTCGTGAACATGCGACGGATCGCCACCGCCGTCGTCGCCACCGTTGCGACGCATGCCAGGTGGTCTGCGCGGTGTGTCGACCATCAGGACCTCTGCTGCAGGGTCGCTGTTGTCGCACTCGGACAGGGTCTCGACGGAGCCAGTCGACAGATCGAACAGGCCGTAGAGAGATTCATCGGGCTCGATTGCCGCGACTTGAGGGGTGGCCGACTGACATGCCACCGCATGCTTCACCCACCGCTGAAGCCACGATCGACCAGATCGCTTGCGACGGCGAACGGCGGGGAACGAAGTTACTGCGGGAGCCGACCGATACTGGGTCGACGGCTGCCGCAGAAGGACGTCGCGGACACACGCGCGAAAGTGCGTCGCCCTGCGGACGGGGAGTGTCTCGACGTCGAGGGGGGCTTCCTGGAGCCAGGCGGAGTCATCGGCGATGAAGACGAGCGCGCCGAGACGGATCTCGTGGCCCTCAGCCGAACCTCCACCAGAAACCATGATGATGGGAATCGGAAAAAATCGCAACCTCACCGGAAAGTCGCTAAGACACAGGATTGCCCCACGGTGGGTGCCAACTGTCGTGATTCTAAGTCTGACAGTAGAATAGGGGGTAGGTATGAGGAGGCAAGATCCTAGCTACGGTGAGGTTGTGCACGCAAGATTTACAAGTTCAGGCCCTTCTCGAAGGAAGTAACAGCCCTATGTCTCGGTGCCCAGAGGCTCGATCGATTGGTTTATGCGTGAAGTTACAGGGGGTGCGAACCCTTGTGCCTGAGGAGGGGGTGGCTTATATAGAGTTCGCCAGACCCCTCCAGCCCTCAGTTACACAGGATTCAATGTACATAAAGAGGGGACATTACTGGTAACGCCAGCAATAAAGGCATATAAATGATCATTAAGACTTCGAAGTGAACGCCTGACCGTTGTCGTTCTGAGTGACTTTAGATCTTCTGTCTTTCGAGTGATTTCTGATGTGGTCGAGTGAGTACACTCCGGTCGAATAGAATTGGGTTTTCCGAGTGGAATGCTTCTGGTCGAGTGAATGGTATTGTCCTTGAATATCCCTGACTTTAAGGTAATGTCCTTGGGAAGGGTGTCTAGGTCAGACCTATTACCCTACCCCAGGTACATGTCATCGTCACCGGCCACCAAAGGGGGCGTGCCATGGGGGGGAGTCCTACTAGGACTCCACTCCTAGTAGGATTCGGCCCCCCCACTTTTCCTTTCTCCGGAGGTGGAAAGAGGGAAGGAGAGGGAGAGGGAGAAGGAAAGGGGGGCGCCACCCCCTTCCCTAATCCAATTCGGCCTCCTCCCTTGTGGGGGGGCGCACCAGCCCCTTGTGGGCTGGTTAGTCTCCCTCCTATGGCCCATATGGCCCATATCTTCCCCCGGGGGGTTCCGGTAACCCCTCTGGTACTCCGGTATGTACCCGATACACTCCGGAACCCTTCCGGTGTCCGAATACTACCTTCCAATATATCAATATTTACCTCTCGACCATTTCAAGACTCCTCGTCATGTCCGTGATCTCATCCGGGACTCCGAACAATCTTCGGTCACCAAAACACATAACTCATAATACAAATCGTCATCGAACGTTAAGCGTGCGGACCCTACGGGTTCGAGAACGATGTAGACATGACCGAGACATATCTCCGATCAATAACCAATAGCGGAACCTGGATGCTCATATAGGCTCCTACATATTCTACGAAGATCTTTATCGGTCAAACCGCACAACAACATACGTCATTCCCTTTGTCATCGGTATGTTACTTGCCCGAGATTCGATCGTCGGTATCATTATACCTAGTTCAATCTCGTTACCGGCAAGTCTCTTTACTCGTTCTGTAATGAATCATCCCATAACTAACTCATTAGTCACATTGCTTGCAAGGCTTATAGTGATGTGCATTACCGAGAGGGCCCAGAGATACCTCTCCGATACTCGAAGTGGCAAATCCTAATCTCGATCTATGCCAACCCAACAAACACCTTCGAAGACACCTGTAGAGTATCTTTATAATCACCCAGTTACGTTGTGACATTTGATAGCACACAAGGTGTTCCTCCGGTATTCGGGAGTTGCATAATCTCATAGTCAGAGGAATATGTATAAGTCATGAAGAAAGCAATAGCAATAAAACTTAACGATCATTATGCTAAGCTAACGGATGGGTCTTGTCCATCACATCATTCTCCTAATGATGTGATCCCGTTCATCAAATGACAACATATGTCTATGGTTAGGAAACTTAACCATCTTTGATTAACGAGCTAGTCTAGTAGAGGCATACTAGGGACACTGTGTTTTGTCTATGTATTCACACATGTATCAAGTTTCCGGTTAATACAATTCTAGCATGAATAATAAACATTTATCATGATATAAGGAAATATAAATAACAACTTTATTATTGCCTCTAGGGCATATTTCCTTCAGTTGCCACTACCGAGAAGAAGCCCAAAGCTAGACCCAAGCCTGAAACTGAGTGCTTCTACTGCAAAGGGAATGGTCACTGGAAGCGGAACTACCCCAAATACTTGGCGGATAAGAAGGATGGCAAAGTGAACAAAGGTATATTTGATATACATGTTATTGATGTGTACTTTACTAGTGTTCGTAGAAACCCCTGGGTATTTGATACCGGTTCAGTTGCTAAGATTAGTAACTCGAAACAGGAGTTGCAGAATGAACATAGACTAGTTAAGGACGAGGTGATGATGTGTGTTGGAAGTGATTCCAACCTTGATATGATCACCATCGCACACTCCCTCTACCTTCGGGATTAGTGTTGAACCTAAATAAATGTTATTTGGTGTTTTGCGTTGAGCATGAATATGACTGGATCATGTTTATTGCAATACGGTTATTCATTTAATTCAGAGAATAATTGTTGTTCTCTTTACATGAATAAAACCTTCTATGGTCATACACCCAATGTGAATGGTTTATTAAATCTCGATCGTAGTGATACACATATTCATAATATTGATGCCAAAAGATGCAAAGTTGATAATGATAGTGCAACATACTTGTGGCACTACCATTTAGGTCATATTGGTGTAAAGCGCATGAAGAAACTCCATGTGGATGGACTTTTGGAATCACTTGATTATGAATCATTTGATACTTGCGAACCATGCCTCATTGACAAGATGACTAAAACTCCGTTCTCCGGAACAATGGAGCGAGCTAATGACTTATTGGAAATAATACATACTGATGTATGCGGTCCAATGAGTGTGGAGGCACGCGGCGGGTATCGTTATTTTCTGACCTTCACAGATGATTTGAGTAGGTATGGGTATAACTACTTGATGAAACACAAGTCTAAAACATTTGAAAAGTTCAAAGAATTTCATAGTGAAGTGGAGAATCATCGTAACAAGAAAATAAAGTTTCTACGATCTGATCGCGGAGGTGAATATTTGAGTTACGAGTTTGGTCTTCATTTAAAACAATGTGGAATAGTTTCACAACTCACGCCACCTGGAACACCACAGTGTAATGGTGTGTCCGAATGCCGTAACCGTACTTTATTAGATATGGTGCGATCTATGATGTCTCTTACCGATTTACCACTATTGTTTTGGGGTTATGCATTAGAGACAGCCGCATTCACGTTAAATAGGGCACCGTCTAAATCCGTTGAGAAGACACCGTATGAACTGTGGTTTGGCAAGAAACCTAAGCTGTCGTTTCTTAAAGTTTGGGGTTGTGACACTTATGTCAAAAGGCTTCAGCCTGATAAGCTCGAACCCAAATCGGAGAAGTGAGTCTTCATAGGATACCCTAAAGAAACAATTGGGTACACCTTCTACCACAGATCCGAAGGCAAGATCTTTGTTGCCAAGAATGGAACCTTTCTAGAGAAGGAGTTTCTCTCGAAAGAAGTGAGTGGGAGGAAAGTAGAACTTGATGAGGTAATTGTACCTTCTCTCGAATTGAAAAGTAGCACATCAGAGAAATCCGTTCCCGTGATGCCTACACCAACTAGAGAGGAAGCTAATGATGATGATTATGAAACTTCAGATCAAGTTACTATTGGACCTCGTAGGTCGAATAGAGCACATTCCGCACTAGAGTGGTATAGTAATCCTGTCCTGGAAGTCATGTTACTAGACCATGGCGAACCTACGAACTTTGAAGAAGCTATGATGAGCCCAGATTCCGATAAATGGCTTGAGGTCATGAAATCTGAGATAGGATCCATGTATGAGAACAAAGTATGGACTTTGGTGGACTTGCCCGACGATCGGCAAGCCATAGAGAATAAATGGATCTTCAAGAAGAAGACTGACGCTGATGGTAATGTTACTGTCTACAAAGCTCGACTTGTCGCGAAAGGTTTTCGACAAGTTCAAGGAGTTGACTACGATGAGACTTTCTCACCCGTAGCGATGCTTAAGTCTGTCCAAATCATGTTAGCAATTGCCACATTTTATGATTATGAAATCTGGCAAATGGACGTCAAAACTGCATTCCTTAATGGATTTCTTAAAAAAGAGTTGTATATGATGCAACCAGAAGGTTTTGTCCATCTTAAAGGTGCTAACAAAGTGTGCAAGCTCCAGCGATCCATCTATGGACTGGTGCAAGCATCTCGGAGTTGGAATATATGCTTTGATGAGGTGATCAAAGCATATGGTTTTATACAGACTTACGGTGAAGCCTGTATTTACAAGAAAGTGAGTGGGAGCTCTGTAGCATTTCTGATATTATATGTGGATGACATATTATTGATTGGAAATGATATAGAATTTCTGGATAGCATAAAAGGATACTTGAATAAGAATTTTTCAATGAAAGACCTCGGTGAAGCTGCTTATATATTGGGCATCAAGATCTATAGGGATAGATCAAGACGCTTAATAGGACTTTCACAAAGCACATACCTTGACAAAGTTTTGGAGAGGTTCAAAATGGATCAGTCAAAGAAAGGGTTCTTGCATGTGTTGCAAGGTGTGAAGTTGAGTAAGACTCAAAGCCCGACCACGACAGAAGATAGAGAGAGAATGAAAGTCATTCCCTATGCCTCAGCCATAGGTTCTATAAAGTATGCCATACTGTGTACCAGACCTATTGTGTACCTTGCCATGAGTTTGGCAAAGGGGTACAATAGTGATCCAGGAGTAGATCACTGGACAGCGGTCAAAATTATCCTTAGTTACCTAAGAGGACTAAAGGAAATATTTTTCGATTATGGAGGTGATAAAGAGTTCGTCGTAAAGGGTTACGTCGATGCAAGCTTTAACACCGATTCAGATGACTCTGAGTCTCAATCTGGATACGTATTGAAAGTGGGAGCAATTAGCTAGAGTAGCTCCATGTAGAGCATTGTAGACATAGAAACTTGCAAAATACATACAAATCTGAATGTGGCAGACCTGTTGACTAAACCTCTCTCACAAGCAAAACATGATCATACCTTAGTACTCTTTGGGTGTTAATCACATGGCGATGTGAACTAGATTATTGACTCTAGTAAACTCTTTGGGAGTTAGTCAGATGGCGATGTGAACTATGGGTGTTAATCACATGGCGATGTGAACTAGATTATTGACTCTAGTGCAAGTGGGAGACTGAAGGAAATATGCCCTAGAGGCAATAATAAAGTTTTTATTTTATATTTCCTTATTCATGATAAAGGTTTATTATTCATTATAGAATTGTATTGATCGGAAACTTAAATACATGTGTGGATACATAAACAAATACCGTGTCCCTAGTAAGCCTCTACTAGACTAGCTCGTTGATCAAAGATGGTTAAGGTTTCCTAACCATAGACATGTGTTGTCATTTGATAACGGGATCACATCATTAGGAGAATGATGTGATGGACAAGACCCATCCGTTAGCTTAGCATAATGATCGTTCAGTTTATTGCTATTGCTTTCTTCATGTCAAATACATATTCCTCCGACTATGAGATTATGCAACTCCCGGATACCGGAGGAATACCTTGTGTGCTATCAAACGTCACAACGTAACTGGGTGATCAGAAAGATGCTCTACAGGTATCTCCGAAGGTGTTTGTTGAGTTGGCATAGATCGAGATTAGGATTTATCACTCCGAGTATCGGAGAGGTATCTCTGGGCCCTCTCGGTAATACACATCATAAGCTTGCAAGCAAATGACTAAGGAGTTAGTCACGAGATGATGTATTACGAAACTAGTAAAGAGACTTGCTGGTAACGAGATTGAACTATGTATGAAGATACCGACGATTGAATCTCGGGCAAGTAACATACCGATGGACAAAGGGAATTACGTATGTTGTCATAACGGTTCGACCGATAAAGATCTTCATAGAATATGTAGGAGCCAATATGGGCATCCAGGTTCCACTATTGGTTATTGACTGGAGAGGTGTCTTGGTCATGTCTATATAGTTCTCGAACCCGTAGGGTCCGCACGCTTAACGTTCATTGACGATATAGTGTTCTATGAGTTATATGTTTTGGTGACCGAATGTTGTTCGGGGTCCCGGATGAGATCACGGACATGACGAGGAGTCTCGAAATGGTTGAGAGGTAAAGATTTATATATAGGACGATGGTATTTGGACACCGGAAGTGTTTCGGGTGATACCGGGTACTTGTCGGGTCACCGGAAGGAGTTCCGGGCAACCACGGCAGGCTTAATGGGCCAAGTGAGGGAACACACCAGCCCACAAGGGCTGGTGCGCCCCCTATAGGTGGCCGGACCTAGGGGAGAGAAGGAAAGAGGGGACTAGGTCTCCCCCTTCCTTCCCTCTCCCCCTCTTTCCTTCCCCCTTTGGGAATACATGGCAGGGGGGCGCAGGGCAGGGCAGGAGCCCTATTGGC
This sequence comes from Thinopyrum elongatum, assembly GCA_011799875.1. Classification (NCBI taxonomy): domain Eukaryota; kingdom Viridiplantae; phylum Streptophyta; class Magnoliopsida; order Poales; family Poaceae; genus Thinopyrum; species Thinopyrum elongatum. Next base: position 380,356,975 of record CM022297.1, read on the forward strand.
CGGCGGCCAGCCCTAGGGCGCGCCCTAGCTGCCTCCCCTCCCCCCACCTATATATATATATATATATATATATATATATATATATATATATATATATATATGGGGAGGGGGCGCCACACAAGGACACAACATTGTCTTTGCCGTGTGCGGCGCCCCCGTCCACCGTTTACACCCTCGGTCATATTTTCGTAGTGCTTAGGCGAAGCCCTGCGGAGATCACTTCACCATCACCGTCACCATGCCGTCGTGCTGCCAGAACTCATCCACTACCTCGCCGTCTTGCTGGATCAAGAAGGCGAAGGACGTCACTGAGCTGAACGTGTGCAGAACGCGGAGGTGCCGTACGTTCGGTACTTGATCGGTTGGAGCGCGAAGAAGTTCGACTACATCAACCGCGTTAACAAACGCTTCCGCTTACGGTCTACGAGGGTCCGTAGACACACTCTCCCCTCTCGTTGCTATGCATCTCCTTGATAGATCTTGCGTGTGCGTAGAAAATTTTTTGTTTTCCATGCAACGTTTCCCAACACTGCGTACGTGCGGCTTGTTCGGGAACGGCTTGCACGTTTATGGCGCGAACGGAGGCCGCCGGCTTACTTAAGACAACTCCTAACGAGTAAGTATGTTAGTATTCAGTTTGATTTTCTTCACAAAATTAATTTTTGAATTTGATCTTAACATAGCAATGCCCGTACATATCATCCATACCAATATAAAAAGATCCAAAGAGGCAGATCCAACAAATCCCGGTCGTCGAATCAGGTCAATCCAACGACGCAGGTTGCTCCAATGGCGAGCGCTCAACAGGTTTAGTGTGCAATTAATATCATACCAAATATTAATGCCAATGCTAATCACATACTTAATACGCAAATAATATCCTACCTAGTATTTACGTGTAATTAATATATTACTTAATATCAACGTGCATTGCACGTACACATTTACTAGTAGATATTAAGGACCCCCATATGAACTTGACGTCTGATTTGGGGACCTTCCAGACCGAACGAAAAGTTGGGTACTCTTCCCCTCCGAACGCCTTCCCCATCGCCCCACATGCCTTTTCCCTGTAAAAAAAAGAGAGAAAAGCCAAGTAGCTAAACAAAAGAAAATATAAAGCCCAGTTTGGCCCAATTTTTATTGTGACTAAAAAAGCTTAGTTTTGGTTGTGACTAATAAAGCTCATATTTTGCCATGCTATGAAAAAAAATTGTCATGATAGATAAAAATGAAAAACAAGGTACTACTAAAAAAAACCAAATTGTTCAAACCAAAAATTGCCATAGTCTTTATAAGCAATTTTGCCATGGTCAAAAAAGATCTTGTTTTATGCAATGGCACAAAAGAAAAAGTTCATGGTAATTTGCATCTGTACACGATGGCAATAAATGTTTATTAAAAATTTGTATGCTAATTTTACTATATACATGAAGAAACAAAAAGTAGTGAATTAAAAATTGCCATTATATAGAGCACAAACAGAGTGTAGTATCTATTGTTTAGTAGTAGTTGCCATGCTTTATAAAAGTAAATGTACCATAGTCTATGGAGGCAAAAATTCCCATGAACGGTGGGAAAGGCAAAATTTGTTGTGGATGCAAAGTATTTTTGCTGTGGCAAAATAAAAGTAAATTTGCCATGCTTCATAGAAGTAAATTTGCCGTGAGCGACATAAAGTAAATTTGCCATGTATGTTAAATAAAAATTGCCATGGAAATAAAGATAAATTTGCCATGGCAATGAAAAGTTAATTTGCCCTGGTCCAAATAAATAAGAAAGGGTATGGATCCATTGGGTGTTGACTCGTAATTATAAGGCAAGGGGAGTGTGGTATTTTTTTTCTCCCGTTGCAACGCATGGGCTCTTTTGCTAGTGTATATATAATGGTCTAGACGTATTTAGAACGTTTTATATTTAATTTAAATATCAACAGCCCTTAAAAAGCCAAGAGGCGAAAAGAGTTATGGGCCACAAGGGCCCATAAGGAAGTGGCACCCCCTCCACCCCCCCCCCCCCCCCCCCCCCCCACCCCTTGCCATATAAGGGGGGCCGAATTAGACTAGGGGAGGAGTCCAACTCCTCCCCCATGGCCGGTGCCCCAAGGAGGGACTTTCCCTCCTTGGTGGCTACCCTCTCCTCCTCCAACCTATATATATGAGGTTTTTTTGCTGTATTGGATACACAGTTTTTGGAGCCTCTTCTAGTTCTTGTTCTAGTTGGTCCTAGTTGACTAAGTAGAGCTTGGCTAATCCTCTCGTCCTCATAATTAAAACCCCAGTCTGGTTCTAATCTCCTCCCTCTAATTCTCTGGCGACGATTAGCTCTGGATGGCGAAGCACTGCCGGATCGTGAAGGCTGCACGCTTGCAACCAAGTAGTGAGGTCGTGATTTCGGTCTTCAATTCGAGGGATCTTCGTGAGCGGTACGAGGGACTCCAAGTACGATCTACACCGACACGTTCTTCTTCCGCTGCAAATCGGTGACGGTAACGATCGTAATCCCAACCCGTTATGCATCTTCATATTGATCTTGGGTGATCGTAGGTGCGAATTTTTTTGTTTTCTACTACGTTTGCCAACAGAAACACATGCCAAAATGGTAATTAAATCAAGTCCATTACATATTAAGATCCAAATATTAATCGTCCATTGCATATTAAGGTCAAAAATAGTACTACCAATATACGAGTCTCATACGATGCCATTTCAATGATTGTATAACAAATGCCAGAAATATTACAAGGTTCAAATTCCAGAATTTCAAGGCTCAAATTCAAAGATTACAAGGTTCAAACTGATATTAGAAATGAAATTCATCTTATGCAGAACCTTTGTCATGCAGCTGTAGACACCCGCTTGATCAGCTGAAAATGAACATATGAAAGGTTCAAACTGATATTACAACTAGTTTCGCCAGTTCAATATTTCTGCAAAGGGTTCAGCCACTGACAAGTCAAGTATGGTCTTGACATAATGCCTTCCCGGTTACTCTGTCACCTGAAATTCCAAAATGAAATTCAGCTTCTGCAGAGCCTTTTCCATTCTGTTGTAGATGTCGGCGCTGATCAGCAAACCATTCATTTTTGCGCGCTAAATGTAGGGCAAACCTCATTACTTTTAGCACACTTGCTCTCACAACAAAGAACCTGGCAAATATAATCTCCGGTAAGGTCCCTCGGTAGGAGTTCAAAGTAATTTATGAGAGATAAAGATCAAGGCATTCAATGAGATTGTTATATTGCGTCACATTGTCCACTGCCCGGTCTAATCGTATCTGCAAAAGAAGAGAATGTATTAGTGCATAGATGTAGTTTTGGACACTATGGGCCTCTTTGATTTGCAGGATTTCAAAAATACACGAATAAAGTGACATGCCATCTTTGATCCTACATGATTAACATGGGTGTTTGATTACACTCTAGGAAAACACAGGATTCTTCACAAAAGGTTGGAGTGATGGAAATTTTCCTATGAAAACTAGTACAAATGAATCCAAAAGATAAATACTTATGGGTTGTAATCATATGAATCAAACAACCACTATAGAAAAAAAACATCTATGTATTGACATCCTCGAAAATTCCTTTAGAAATCGTAGTACATTCGTCATCGTAAACTTGCAAAAAAGTACCCAAAAATTGAACTCCCTTGTGGTTAACATTTAACAGGAAAGGAGCATCACCTCGATATATAGCTTCTCCAGACACGAAAAGCATCTCAGGAATCTAACAACTTGGTCTAAGTCGGGGCCAATAGATTCTAGTGCCAACATCTTCACTGTGCACATAGACGGGGTCAAACTTGTAGGAATCATTTCCTAAATTAGAGATGAACATACATCTTGAAAATAGAAAAAAATGTTAATTTCAAAAAGAAAACTGTTGTACTTGAACGGTTATGGATTCAATAACAAGTTCGATCATGACGTGGGTGCAAGAGCCGCCATTTGTCATGACCGCGATGGAAGCTATCTGGGCTTGTCTATCCTTGTGAGTTGTGATCCATGGGCTGCTTGATCCTACTACGATGGAAGCAGTGGCCTGTAAGGAGGCACTATCACTTGCACAAGATTTAGGGATGCAACACCAGAAAGTCAACTTGGCTCCCGAGAGCACATGCTAATGAAGAAAAAATGAAGGCGCTTGTATTATCAGAGAACTGAAAGGAACTTCGAAACGATTTATTTCTTGTAATTTTACTTTTGAATCTAGAGCTTCTAATTTCGAAGCACATAAGCTAGCTAGGTATGGTGTCAATCTTCCTGTAGGGAGGCACAGTTGGCTGGACGCTCCATTCGACACAAATGTAATCCCTGTAAACATTCTCGACAATGAATAGAAGCCTAGCTATCTTTTTTTCGATAAAGGACATATCATTGAATTGATTTATCAAGGTGATACAACCGCATCCAAAGAATGCCCGGCCTCTGCATAACATGATGCACACAGCCAACAAGTCCAAACAACCAAAAATAAACATTGTTTTGCAGCAAAAGTAAATCAATCCAGCCTAGGGTGGGGCAGATCCTATACGGAGATTACACCGCCATCCATGGTGGGAGAAAACCTCCCTGGCCGTACGCTCCAGCCGTGTAGACACCATCATAAAGAGGTCTCTGTCCTCCGACTTCTGCAGAATAGACCAAGTACGGAGCCATCGCGTACATGCATGAATAACCTGCACAGGAGAGGAAACACATTTATTATTAAAAACCACATCATTCCTGGTAAGCCACAATGCCCAGCATAAGGCAGCCGCCCCCACAAGAATATGTGCAGAAAATTGTTTATCAATACCCCGCAACCAATTGCCGAACATGTTACGTGCACTACGTGGGGGGTATAGATTTGAAGCTATTTGAACTATGGCCCATACTGCGCGAGCAAACTTACACTCAAAAAATAAGTGTTTGATAGACTCGTCATGTTGGCAAAAGACACATGTCTTACTACCTTGCCAGTTACGTCGTGCCAGGTTATCTCTAGTTAAGATGACCCCTCTGCTTAAAAACCAGAGGAATATCTTCACTCTCAGAGGTATTTTTAGCTTCCACAATTTTTTGTTATCAACTGGAACATCGTTATGAGTCATCGCATCGTACAAGGACTTGACTGAGAAACTACCGTTTTGGTGTAGTTTCCATCGAAACTTGTCCGGCTCGCTTGTCAGTTGAATGTCCTCCATACGAGAGAGTAATTCATTCCATGCTGCCAGGCGAGGGCCCAAGAGATCCCTACGAAAAGAAATATCGGGGTTTTCTTGTCCCAAAACTTGTTTGATCGTGACAAATTTATGTCTGACAATCCTGTACAAGCTAGGGTACTGCACCATAAGTGGGGTGTCGTCTAGCCAGGTATCTTCCCAGAATCGAACCTGAGAACCATCCCTGACTGAGAAAGTACCAAATTGAAAAAAGAATTCCTTGGCCTTCATGACACCATACCAAAAATGTGAATCGCCGGGTTTCCAATGAACTTGAGAAATGGCTTTGGACCCCACGTATTTGTTACGAATGATTTCCTGCCACACTCCATTCTCAGTGAGTAATTTGTAGACCCATTTACTAAGAAGAGCGATGTTTTTAATCTCAAGATCTTGAATTCCGAGCCCCCCTTGACTTTTAGGACGGCATAATACAGTCCACCTAGCCAGACGATATTTCTTGGATTCATTATCGCATTGCCAAAAAAATCTGGATCTAAAGTAATCTAGACGCTGAAGAACCCCTTTCGGTAAGTGGAAGAAAGACAACATGTATAGAACCATATTGTTGAGGACGGAATTGATCAAAATCAATCGTCCCTCATATGACAAGAGTTTGGCTTTCCAGCTGGCTAGCCGTTTCTCAAGTCTCTCTTCCACATGCTTCCACTCAGCGATAGTTAAACGCCGATAGTGAATCGGAATACCGAGATACCTAATCGGGAACTGTCCAAGCTGGCAGCCAAAAATGTCAGCATACTCAGCTGCGGACTCTGCAGCATCGCCGAAGCAGAAAAGCTCGCTCTTATGAAAATTAATTTTGAGACCAGAGAGCTCCTCGAATGCGCATAAAAGCAACTTGAGGTTTCTTGCTTTATCTAGGTCATCATCCATAAAAAGAATAGTGTCATCCGCGTATTGTAAAATGGACAGACCTTCTTCTACTAAATGAGAAATAACACCACTAATCTGACCGGCCATCTTAGTCCTCTGAACAAGGATAGCTAACATATCGGCCGCAATGTTGAACAAAATAGGGGATCCGGGGTCCCCTTGGCGAAGACCCTTCTTAGTCTGAAAATAGTTGCCAACAACATCGTTGACTTTGATAGCCACACTACCTCCAGAAACAAAACTCTCCACCCAACGACACCATTTTGGTGAAAACCCCTTCATGCGTAAAGTTTGCAATAGAAAGGGCCATTTTACTTTATCATAGGCCTTTTCGAAGTCAATTTTCAAGATAACTCCGCTCAACTTTTTACGGTGAAGCTCATGTACGGTTTCATGCAGCACAGCCACTCCATCTAGTATGTTGCGCCCTTGCATAAATGCCGTTTGAGTGGGTTTGACCACATGGTCAGCCTCCCCGTTCAACCGGTTTGTTGCAACCTTCGTAAAGATTTTAAAGCTAACGTTTAGAAGGCAAATCGGTCGATATTGTTGAATACGACTATCCTCCTTAGTCTTGGGCAGTAGAATAATTTCCCCAAAGTTTAAACGGGCAATGTCAAGGTTTTCGGTGTGTAGTTGGTTAAACAACTGAACCAAGTCCACCTTGATCATATCCCAGAAACATTGATAAAACTCCGCCGGAAAACCGTCTGGCCCAGGGGCCTTGTTGTGTTCCATTTGAAACACCGCGGTCCGAATTTCCTCCTCAGTGAACGGAGAGGTTAAAAAATCATTTTCCGCCTCCGAAACTTGAGGTATGTCATGAGTATTAGACTCATCCAGCGTAAAGGAACTTTCCGCAGAAGGTCCAAAAAGCTCTTTGTAATAGTTAGTAATAAAGTTTCTGAGCGGCACATCCCCCTCGATACGGCCTTCATCCTGGTCAAGAGCGAAAATACGTTTCTTTCTATGCCTTCCATTAGCCAACATTTGAAAGTATTTCGTATTGTCATCCCCTTGAACAAGCGAGTCGGCCTTGGACCGTTGGTACCATTTAATCTCTTCCTCGCGTAAAAGGCGGACAATCTGCTCATTTAGATGACTTTTTTGCTCAATCTCCATAGCAGAAAGGGGCCGCACCTCCGCAATTTTATCAAGGGCATCGATTAAGATAGATAGTCGCAACTTTTCTTTTTTGTATATGCCAGCGGTATGTTTAGCCCATCCACGAAGGAATCGACGCAAGCCTAGCTATCTTTGCTATAAAACACATTATTATCGATTCTCAAAAAAAGAATCTACTCATTATATTATTATCAAAACACAATAATATATGGGCGACGCTACGCGTCCGCCGGCGGAAATTCAAAAAGGATCCGCCGCCTTGCTGACCATTGGATTGACATATTAATGACCGTCCGATCTACCAACGTAACGTAAGCAGCCACCCTTTGCAACAAGAGTAGTGTTTCTGCAACAGTCTGCTTGTTGCAATCACCCGAGCCTGTATATTTTATTTTTTGCAATAGATATCTTATTGCAGAAATTTTTCGCAACAAAGATCTTGTTGCAGAAATTTTAAAGATCACTCGTACCTGTGTTCTTTTTATTTTCTGCAACAGAGATCTTGCTTCAGATTTTTTTTCGCAACAAAGGTCTTGTTGCAGAATTTTAAAGATTTCTACATATGGTCCCTCTTTGCAACAAGAGTTTTGTTTCAGAAACACGCTGACTATTGCAGCAAGAGCTTTATTCATAAACATGCCTCCCTGAAATCGTCGTTCACCGCGAGCTTCGCCGGATGGTGGTGAGGGAGGATCGGCGCCGCCCGTCCCCGCCTTCGCACCGCCGCCGGCGAACACCGGACCTCCGACCAAAGTCACCTCGCCACCATCCTCCTCTTCCTTCTATTTTCTTCATCTCTCTGTATCTCTCGTCGCAGGAGCGCCGTTCACCGGTGTCGTCACGGGTCCTTGCTGTGAAGCTCGCCATCAACCCTGTCAAACCTCGCCCGAGACGAGCTCCCGCCGCTCCCAGGCATCCCCATTTCCTGCCCGCGGGTCATCCTCGTCGGATCCGACGAGATTTGGCTGGAATCCTCGCCGTCGTTGCACTCCTAGCCGCACGAGTCTCTGCCCTTGCGGCTCCCGGACGTCCCTGCCTCCTGCCCGCATGCCATGCTCGTCGGATCCGGCGAAGTCTCCGCCCCCACGGCTCCCGGACGTCCCTGCCTCCTGCCCGCGTGCCATGCTCGTCGGATCCGGCGAGATTCCTCGCTGCCATCGCCCTCCCGGCCGCACGAGTCACTGCCGCTGCAAGAAGGCAAGCAGTTGCAAAGCTCTCTTTTTCGAAACAAAGACTTAGTTGCAGAAACACATGGACACGGGGGTGCTCTCGTCCATCTGATCAACAGAGGATCTTAGGGACACGGAGCCGGCAAACGCGCCCGCGCGATCGGCCGGCTGAAGGTAAGCTTTTCCCATAATATATGTACAAATTTTGGTTCGTCAACATTGTTAACTACAATGATCTGTAACCAGCGAAAAATGACCTACTTTCACTACCAAACTCCTCGTGGACAAGTTTCTACCTACGACCTGTATGTTTTTCATAATATTTTCCAAAACATAAGACATGGATTTCTGATAAACAGAGTCATATGATAAATTCCGGCACTCAAAATGGAGCTCAGATGCAGATGTTGATGAGAGAGAACCGACAACAAAATGATTACGTCGAGGAGCAACCATTACAAACGAAACAGACTAAACAATGTAAATTATTCATCTTTCCAAACTACAAATGGGCCAGAAAATACCCTTCTCAGTCAAGATGATGCGCTAAGAGTTCAATCATAATTTGCTCAGAAGTCAATTGGCAGCGAGCACATGGAACATCTACCTACTTATCTTTGTTACAAGCCAACCTTTGGCCATGATTTATTCTTCTGTTCCCCAATGGAGCACCACCAAAATGATTTTGTTAGCTGTAGCCGGGCCGCTGGGGGTCATAGCCTGCAATGGCAAGCACCGTCTGAGGAAGGCTACTGCTACTGCCGACCTTTGCATCATCCGCACGCTTCGCAGGCTTCTGCTTCTCGCTGACATACCGCGGGGGAGCCTTCATTGGGTTAGCTTGCAGTTGCAGATCCACGGCAGCATCAGAACCTAGTTTTCTCCTCTTGATGTCCGCGGAGGAACTACGGTTGCCGTCAGATACTGCACCCACGGTCACTTCACCAACTCTGTCGGCGTTTCTGCAGACCTGGCTATGTCCATAGTTGACGACAGGATACAAGGTGTGCGTGCTTGTCATCGATGGACTAGCATCTTTCACAGGCGGTTGCATAACTTGCTGTGCTGTAGCATACTGAGCCACCACGGGGTTGCCATCTCGTGACTTGGCGGCAGCAGCTATCCTTCTCCTCTTCATTCTCTCCTCGTTGCGAACCTGAATTTTATTTAACATGGAACATCTAGTTAGTCAGTGAGTGACATTTTGTTCCGACCAGGTATTGTGCACACGTTTCATATTGGGCAGGGTATGCATAAATGGATGCCACCAAGTTGTGTACTTGCTTTTTCTTTCTTCCCTAGGAAATTTTTAACTAGGCATGTTAAGCTGAAAAGACATTCACCTTGCGCTGCCGGTACAATAAATTTCTTCGCTCTTTTGATCTTGAAATGGCGTTTCGAATTTCAACTTTATCCATGTAACCTTGTGGCCATAAGTCAGCAAGCTGGTGCAGAAAGATAATGCGAGCACGCCATGAACAAGTATAAAAGCACGCGAGGTAGTGTACCTCAAACCAATATGTTGCTCAGAAGCTTATCAAGTAACTAAATTTTAAAGTCGGTACAAAATTCATGATCCATGAAACAACAATTAACAGAGCATAAATCTCTCAGCCTAATCTTTAGCTGGTGCACAAAGGCATTTCGTTGGCTTTGGATTACCTCGCTAGAAGTTTCCTCGACTACAAACAAAATAACCTAGTGAGCCGAAAGGCATGATGTGTTGGATAGCTTAAGAGACACACTAAGCTTTAGCTGGTACACAAAGGCATTTGTTTGACTTTGGATTACCTCGCTAAAAAAATTCTCGACTACATGCAAAATAATGGAGCAAGCCAAAAGGCATATATTGGTTAGCTTAGAGACACCATCGTAGTCAATAATATTGCTTTTGACACAACAGACAAACCTAACCATTAACAGATAAATCGGATTATAATAACCAAAAGGGTGTATTACTAAGGAACCACATTTAGTTCACGGACAAGATCTTCCTGTGTGATCGTAAGTACCATGCCAGAACTGAAAAAGAAGTCTTTAAGGACCATTACTCTATCGAAAACATGTTTGCATATTACAATGTAGTAGGTTTATTCAACAGATGTTCCGAAGGGATCGCTGTTAGACTACTTAAAAGTTGGAATCCAAAATAACTGCAAAACAGATAGGAGGAACAGAAAAAAGAAATATGTAAATTGGCAGGCCATACCTCTACATATAACTTACGACTCTGAGGGCCCTTGTCTTCATCCATACCCTGAAAAGCATGTGACATTCAATAATTAAGCATAATCATAAGTTATATGGAACTCGGGGCTTCAAAGTGATACTAGAGGCTTCAAAGTGATACTAAATACGTATAGATCAAATTAAATAAGGCTAAAGGCAAGGAGCCTTTCGAAGCCACTCTTATTTCGAAATAACTGTACTAAGCTCCTGACAGGGTGGGAAAAAGATTTCATCTCTTCACAAAATACACACATGTACAACAGATAAAACCTAAAACTAAACAGAAAAGTATCCCTTTCTGTAGAGAGGAAACTGGCCACTAGCTTTGAAATGTTATCATTAAAGGAGATACGTCTACATGTCTATACCTCAACATAAAGATCATATAGATCACAGATCCTGTCCTCCAGTGGGGCATCCAGAACAAATTTGCCTTTTAAGGCTGTTTTATCATCAATATTGACACCCCCTTGAAAATCATGTGCTGAATCATCCCTTTGTTCAGTAACCTGAAAGCAAATGGAGGCAAAATTTCCTAAATTAAACTTCTGATGCATTGATGAAATTAAAAGGTAAAATAAAATGCAAGAACCCAAATGAAGTGAATCCTGCATATCGTATTCAGCATTGCAGTTTTACCTTGGGCTTGGTGTCTAGACGTGCTTTGACCATTTCATAGATCTCAGTTTTCACTTGCTGGAACTTGTCAGCCTTCTCTTGTTTAGCGCACATACCCGATTCGACCATTTCTTTCATGTTTCTCTGAATGAAAATACCAACAATTAGTGAAAACTATGGTACAATATACAATTCAAAGCAATGCAAGACATGATGCAAGTAATATAAAGGCCATAACTGAAAAAATGAAGCGATAACACAGTCAGATGCTCAAGACTCAGATATCTTTACCGTGACATGCATGGTTAATATTGTTATACCGCCTCTATTTTCTGCTGTCTATGTTGCTTGTTCTCTCTTTAGCAATGAGAGGTGCAGAAATTGAAGAAGTGGAAGACCAATTTTTTTGCACCATTACTGGGTAGTTTTGCACCTGTTTGCATGCACCCTACCAATTTTTTGATGGTGACCAAAATTTTGGTGTTTGTTTGGATGGTTACCAATGATGTGGCATGCCAATGCCTCTTTGCCCACTCTAGTTCGTTTTTCATGGCAATGCTGGGCAACCCCGGAATAGCAAAAGCCTGACCAAAATTTTGGCTAGCCAAATATTTGGTAGGGCAATCTTGGAGAAGCGGTCTCTTTCCAAAATCCAAACACAAGGTGCTGGCTGAAAAAACCAGCTGGAGCACTCTGAGTCTGTGATCATGATCTACTATTAGAGTCCCCTATCTTTTATGCATGGCAACTTCCCAAGGTGAGAGTTCGGTGAAGTATGTTGCACTAGTAGTCAATGAGGACTGCAATTCCTTGCATCAACCAACTTGGATGTTCAATCTACGAGCATATTTCTCGTTTCATTTTTTGAGTCCTTTATTAGAACTCTAGTAATTGTTAAATAACCAAGGGACCCTGGATACACTGAATTTTACTACTCATGATATGCAAGATATTAGAAGCAGTGAAAAGGGAAGGTCAGGTTGCAAGTGACGTTGAATGATAAAGAACCTCTAAGCAAGGAACTCACACCCTTGGTGCATTGAGGGAAAGGGAACCATAAGTATTTATCTGGCTAGAGACGATTAATTAGATTTGCTTTCCTGCGCATCCTTCCTTAAATAAACTATCTTCACTACGCACAATTTATATTTAGCCTCTCCACTGTTTCCTAGCCAATCAAAAGAAGACATGGATAAAAATAATTCCTTTATCATGGAGTCTGCTTGTTCAGTTACATGAAAGCAATTTTAGTCCATTGTCAGTAGCATGATTATTGTACAAATCAAAATATCAAATCCAGTAAGCTTGACTTGTTGCTTAGTTCATCCACATGACTTGAAATGAAAATGGTAAACTATCATATGAAAATGCATAATCACATAACGACGCCAAAAAACTGCGTTCTTATAAAAAAATATCAGCATGCCAGTAGCCATCCAAAATGTTCTTAATTCATCCACAAGTACCAAAAAATTCATATTCATGTCTGCAGCATGCCTAAGACCCTAACAGTACTTGAATACAGAACTGGACCTAAAAGTGGCTTTCTCCTAATAGTAATCATGCTAGAACTCATTCAAAACTGCAAGTGAACAACTACAACTATAACAAACAGAAGACCTACTCATCACAAATTCCTCTGAATTCCTCCAGATTCAAGATCAAGATGGTGGACAGTGCATGAATATTACAAAATTAACAATTTTTTGGAATCTGAAACTCACAAAGCAACCACCTAAAAAGGGATCATGATGCCATGCTTGAACACATACTAAAAGAATCTGAAATTCACAAAATCAATACAACAATGCATATACTTTAATTGCTGCCTCTACTCACCTTCAGTGTTCTACGCTGCACAAGGTGCCCAACTATGCCCATGAGGCGATTGATCAATTCATCTTCTGAGATTTTACCCTGATTTGCCTGCATTTATTAAGAATTCACTGTTGTGAGCTGCACAATAAGTTAAACCTGCCACTATAACCGAGTGCTTTTACTGAAACACACAAAAACAAGCACAGGCTGTACTTTTTCAAGCTTCTACATTCACATGATAAAAAGCAGCAGCACATGAATTTAAGGTGTATCTGCCTACATCTCTGTAATCTCAAAGAGTAAATTCAAAACTGCAGATTTTATGTCAAAACTACCAAGGAACTGCTTTACGGATTACAGTTTGCATTTCGGATAACTACAGATATAATCATTGAAGACAGAGGTTCTGAACATGAGGAATCCTCCTCCCCATCTGTTCTTGTGTCGGTGCTTGCAACTCTCTCGAGGCATCCCAGCCTGCCACCCCCATCCCTGTTCCCATCCGTTCTGGATCTGGTCGCAGCAACAGCTGCGACTACTGCCAGGCCACCCTCCACCTCCAGCCCTCCCTCTTCCTAATTTGTCAGACGGCCATTGCAGCAGGTTAGCTTCACTCTCCCTCCTCCCTCTCATCTACCTGGCTGAGTGGTGTGTGTTTCTTGCCAGATTACTGTTACATGCGTGAATCACTTGCTTGATGGTTCGTGGCTGAAGCTGAATGCTCTTGCCAGATTACTGTTACACCCGTGAAGCTCGAGTTTGATGCTTCATGATGCATTGTGTACTGCCATCTTTCTATATATAGTTGATGCGGATGCATGGCAGCACTGCTTTTGCTACATTCTTTATGTGTGTACAGTGTCACCTCAGCACTCGCCATAGGTGGTGTTCTGGCTGTGAGGTACCTCACTTTATCGCTGTAGCAAGTATAGGCTACTGATTTTATGAAGTCTAGCAGCACAGATATAAGAGAAGAAAACTATAGTTTTAGCAGAAAAAGAAAACCACTATGTATGCCTCGATGGGTTGCTGGGTTCAGCAGTTGTTTCATACTGCAGAACCAAGACAAGGTCCCATAAATTTTCAAAAAATAATTTAAACATCAATAAAATAGTACTAAAGTCTAACCAATGTTCTATGCTGGTTAGGAACAGTGTCAGCTGTGAGTTTTTTTTTTTTTCAAACTCACAGCAGTTGGGGGAACACCCCACCTGAAGTCCAGAATTTTATCTAAAGCCAAAGTAGCAGCACAGGAGGGACTAACCAGAAGCATTTAACTCTGATGTAAAATATGGTGTAGCAGAACATACCGATAACCTTGCGACCTTAGCAAGTTTTTGTTTTATTTCTTGAGGCAGTCTTCTTTTGACCGCTCCTTGACAATTTGGATCAATGTACGGAACATCAAGAGTATGCGGTTTGTCTGCGAGGAGGAATATTAAGTAGCAAACACTAAAGTTACTTCATTCGCAAAAAAAAAACTAAAGTTACTTCCAGAAGTGCTTCAAAGTAAGTATACAATTGAATATAAGAATTTGTATACAAGGTACGCACATTCACCGACAATATTTTCAAGGTCGCGAATAGCTCGCTCGAGTCTGGTACCCTTGGCCTTAATACCTGAACCTTCTATGCGCCTGTTCGCAGCCAAGTGCTGAAAAGGTAGCACAGAATATCATTAAAAAACTAGTGCATACAGATAACTGAATCAGACCATACTCACAGTACCAGTTCCTCTGATTCTTACCGTTGGTTGTGTCGAATATACGTTGTCTGCTGTAGTCAAGCCAGGAAATTGATTGACACCATATTTTTCTTGGCGGCGCATTTTCTTTGGCAAATCTGGCTTCGCCACATTAGAGGATTTTTTCAATTGGAGATCAAGTTGCACTGCAGCATCCTTCTCCAAGTATGCTGGATAAGGGTTTGTTGCATTAGTTGTAGACTTAGGAGCAAAATCAACAGCCTGGGGCACGGCAGTTTTATGCTTGTTCAAGTCCTTTATTTCTGAAGAAGGTAATGAAACACCCTTACTTGATATCTTTGGATGTGATGCATACTCAGCACCAGTTGCATTGTCACTGGCATTCACTTTCTGCATTCTTCCAGGGGAATTACTTTTATTCGTCAACGGTTTGTTGCCTTCAGAGTGATATTCGCTGTAAGAACTTAAGTCGCTACTTGCTATGTTTTTTCCTATTTCAAGAGTATTTCTTTTAGGGACTTTTACAGGCATGCTGCCTGGTGCAAGCTCCTTGCTATTTTCGATGTAAGAATTTGAAGAATCTCTTCTTCTCCGTTTCTTTGGTCCAACATTTTGTACTGCACCATCTGGTACAACATTTTGTACTGAGCCATACTCACTGCAAAACAAAGCTGAAGTAATGTCATTATTTATGACCTATAACGGCACATGTATAAAGCATGTACGCAGCAAGCTCGAGTTGCTGCTTAGTAGTTATTATATCACCCACCATAATACAGTTATGAAGAATTAGCACAAGTAAGACTCAGCACAATGCCTTATATAAATATTTTGTGGGCTGATTGGAGCATAAATTGTGCAGCTCAATAGTTGCAAATCAAAAAGTATCAGAAAAATTACCTTTGTTCCAATTTCCCTTTGTTCACAAAAAATCCAGTGTGCTTGGTTTCCAAATTGTCAACTTCAAAGTACTCATCCTATAAATGCAAGTAATAAGCAATCACAACGGTTGCTATTAGCCCGACATCCTCAAAAATTCTGACGATACAGCAAAAAATTGAACTTGCTGTCTAACATGGCAGCAGGGACATGTTGTATCATTTTGTCCGCACAGAAACTGACATCAGTGTATTCTAACAAAACTTTGAGCTATTGTCATGCACCACTGAATAAGTTTTTAGCAAAATCCTTCCAGGCAGTATACTATTGTACTATGTACACTATGATTTGACTGTTCTTGCAATAAGAAAGGAAGAATAGAAAGGAGCACATCATTCTCAATATTGGTTAAAAAGGTTAGGTGAACTGCTTATCCCTAAGGTCAGCCCGGGCACAAAAACCGAAGACCGAAGCCTTAAAGACCGAGACCGAAACCGTAAATACCGAACAACAAAAGACTGAATTAAATTCGGTCGTCAGAATAAGAAGACCGTAGTAGCTTTGGTTGAATCGGTCGTGTTGTTGTGCTGACCAAATAACCCGAAGTGACCAAACTACTAGCTCCTCCACGCCAGCCGCCAACCCATTACCTATCAAGCCCACTCACTCCGGCCTCGAGGCCCGGTTACCCACCCGCCTTGCGTCCTGGCTCGTGAGTCCACAACTGGCCGACCCCATCTCATCTCCTCTTCTCTCCTAACTCCCAAACCTAGACGCTAGCCAGCATTGTTGACCCCCAAGCACCGCGCCGCCGCTACCCACCGAGCCGCCTCCCATCCTCGGTCCTCCTATTTCTACCTCTGTTCAGTGCTCCACCTCCACCCCTGGTCGCTGCTCTCATCCTCCAACATCTGGTAATCCACCTCCACGCCTGGTCGCCGGCTCTTCTCCGATGTCCGTTGCTCCACCTCCCATCCTCCAACATTTGCTGCTCCTCGCCGCAGCCTGCCTCTGCCATCCATCTCGCAATGTAAGCATGCCCGTCCTCCCGTCCTATTTCTATGTGTATGCTGCAGAGTTTAATCAATGGATCAATTTACAAACTCGGTCTATTTGGTCAGGACAAACTCTAGATGGTATAGACCAAAGACCGAGTAGAGGAAAACCAAAAAAACTGAAGTAATTTCGGTCATCAGTTTGGGAAGACCGAATTTCTGGAAGACCAAAGAGACCGGACCGAATAAACCGTAAAGACCGAACGCCCGGGCTTACCCTAAGGTTCTATATAGCCTTTATGTTTAATAACCAATTCAGCGTCATCCAGGTAAATTGCTACCATCCAGGTAAGAAAGTACTCTGAAGCAATGAAAAAACTAACCAATTCAGCATCATCAATGAAAGAATCTTCAGTGTCATACTGATCATCATCAGGCACATCACCCAGATCTTCTTCGTCGCTACTATGTTTGCCCTGTCAAAGTGCAGTACGAGGACATGGGGCAAAGACATTATGCACATGGTGTATTAAGTAAAAAATGCATGCCCTCTCTTGAGATAACAACATGTGCCTTACCATGTAAAGGCGCTCGATTTTCTCAATAACTGCATTGAACCGATTTGACTGTGATGGATCATTTGGGTCGTTTTCTGTTGGATGTACCTGACTCAAAAAAGATGAGATGGCCTCAATATCTAATACTCCCTCTATCAAAATATAAGACGTTTTTTGACAATATAAGACGTTTTTTTGACACTATGATAGTGTCAAAAACCGTCTTATATTTTGATACGGTGGGAGTACAACAATAATCCAACTGTTTTGCAACAACAAAAAACTAATTAATCTATCTATCACATGCGAAAACAAACACAAGATAGGCTATTAATCCAAAGAATGGGTAAGTGCAGCAGCTGCCAATGTGAACGTCAAGGATGATAGATAACACATTAACATTTTCCATATACTGTGAACTACCAACAGCAAATTTTAATTAGAAAACGGCTTGTGTCTTGTATAGTGCATATCAAGAGTAAGCAATTTCATTTTACAGTAGACACCTCATCAGTTACCCTGAAGAGTTTTGTTGAATTTTCTTCAGGTTTTTGCTGCACTTTTGGTGGAAGCATGTTATATGTTTCGATGCCCTGGAGGAGAAGCTAAGCAGACATAATCCTACCTCCTTGCAAAGGGTTCCACCGTCCACGACAACACCTGATGTATGTCTTAGCTTTATTTTACATCTCCTAACTTTTGCTGTTTGTACTAAATTTCTCTGCTGCAAACTACTTCTACTCTCGTTCTACATAGACCACATTACTCCTCACCTGGATACAGCAGGATTGATGAGCCCACAAATGCACTAACAGTTGTATCTAGCTAGTCTCCCAACATATTATTATGCAGGCTTGATCGGAGCCCACATAGGTTAGGTGTATACAGCGAGGAGAAGAACACATAGAAGGGGGCACGAAGACCTACCGCAGCACCAGAGGGCCCCGCGAGGGGGGCGACGACCGGCTGTACCGCCGCGGCGGGCAGGGAGGGCGGCGGGGCGGCTCCCGGGCCTGCCTCCTTGAGCAGCTTCTTCCACGACACAATGGTGGTCTCCCCGGGCCGGAGCTCCACGGAGAACAGCTGCCTCCCCGCCGGCGGGGCCGCCGCGGCAGGCGGCGGCGGAGCAGGAGCAGGAGCAGGGGCGGGAGCGGGAGGACTCGCGGCGGCCTCGGCCGGCACCGCTGCGGCGGGAGGGGCAGGGGCAGGGGGCGCGGGGGCGTCCATGGCGGCGGGAATTGCGCGATTAGGGCCCCGGATCAGCGGGCTAGCGCATCGGATCGAGGGGGTCTGGAGGGGTTATAGGGCCGCGGGTCGGCGACGGCGGGGCGAGTTGGTTGGGGCCCGTGGGAGGGGAGGGATGCTTGGCGTGGCGAGGTGGTGCCGGTGCCTGTCAGGTGGGTGAGGACGACGGGCGAGGCCGGGGCCGGGGGGAAAGCCTCGTCTCCTCTCCTCTTCTCTCCACAACGGCTGGACTGACGACGCGTACGGCCGTGGATTTACTCTCCTCCTCTCTGCTCGCCTCTCCTCCTCTCCTCTCGCCGTCCGTCCGTCGCCGTCGCCGTTTACCGTTTCCGCTGGCTGGCCCATCAGCGCGTGTGCCCGGTCTCTCTGCTGCCTACGTGGGCCTTCTCTCGGCCCACTCGATCCGAGGCGACGGCACTCCGTGTCCGTGACCGGAGAGGATCTTCTTCCCCCGACTGTTGTCCCTGCTCGCAGTTCGCTTTTGCTGTTCCGATTCTCGCTTCCCCCCCAGGTTCCACGGCGAACACTGCCGGAGATGAGCCCCAAATCTACACAACAGTGACAAAATCCGCTCGCCAGTAAACTCCCCTTGCCGCCATTATCGAAAGGAAACGGAAAGGCGACCAAACCGCCGATCTCCTCTTCTCCCCGCAGGTCAGGCCAGGTAAGCTTCGTTCCCCAAATCTTCCACACCTAAACCTACACTGTTCGACTGGGTCGGTTTCCCTGTGCTTTTACTGGCCGGTTTCTTCTCCCCGTGCTGCATGCACTTCTTTCTTGCGCGCATGCCTGCAGCTATTCTGCGATCTACAGAATGGGGATTTGTTGCGCAGGGGTCCGGGTTCCGTCAGTTACTGTGTGCCCGGCAATCTCTGCGGGTTTCCACTCGGATCTTTCGTCCTAGGGTGATTTTAGTCGCATGCAGTTCTAATGACAGTTCGTTTAGTGCGGAGGTATGGTTCTGGTACATTGCTTTGTAATCGCGACATATCTGCAGAATTTCGTTTCAGTGTTGTATGCTCGATACCAAGTGTTCGTCCAATGTAAATGGTCAGAACTCTGAGCTGATATTCTATCCTGCCATGCTAGGAGTAGGAACAGTATCCATGAAACGAAATGCGGTTATGGTTCACGAGGATACCCAGTGATGAATTGGGGTTCACTAAATTTGTTCAGTGCCATTGTTTGTTTTTTTTCTGTTCTGTTAGAACGCAGGGTGCGGTTGCCATGATGTTTTGGTGTAGGTTGTGTGCATGAATCACCTGCACATTGCTCTCTGGATTTTATTCTGGTTACTGATAGGATGACTGCTGATGCATATAATATAAGCTTTCTTGAATTTTTCAGATAATCAGCCAAATGAAGAAACAGAAAATGGCGAATGGATCATCACGCGACAAGAACAAGGTGTTCGCCAGTTTGACTCGCAAAGATGTTTCAGATATTGATCCGTCTTACAAGATTTTCTTGGAAAATCTAATTGAAGATGGAAGTGCGTATGTATTCCATATGCCAAATAGGGACCATGGCTTGCCTGCTTCCATCATCAGGTATGAAGAGGATGATATGCAATATGGAGGCGCAAATGTCAGAGACGGCACAAATGTCCCCAAAAAATTGCCACACACAAGTCGGGGTGGTCCAAACATCGAGCGACTAGATCAAACATCAGGCAGCGCTGTCAATATAAATGCGGGTCATTCCTTTCTACCAAGGACATCGTCTGTGAAGAAGAACACCTCAGAGGTTGATGAATCTTATGCAGAATTTCTGAGCCTTTTGAAGATCAAGGATGGTTTCATAGTTATTGAGCCAGAACCAGGTGTTACTATTGTGTATGAGCAAGAGGAGGAGACACCCACTGGATATGATGAATTGAGAACTTTGATTTTATCTGAACATGGAATTGACGGACCTGCTCCAGACAATATGCATAGTCACACAGATGAGCATGGACTTGTACCTTCCACTGCATCTTCTGATTTTGACGTGAGTTATACTTCAGTTTACTTTTGTGGGTTCTCTCTTTAATTATTCTGTTTTTATTCCATAATTTGTTTTTTGCGGCAGGCATCTGAAGATTGTGAAGAAGCTCCTCTTGCTCTTAGTTGTGGTGCTCCTCCTACATTTGATGAAAAACTTGATTCTGTTTTAAGTCAGCCATATGACCAAAATGAATACGAAGAGCTTCTGAGAAAAGCCACCGACCAGAAGCCTGTGAGCAGACAAAGACAATTGCGAAGTGGATCCAAGCGCTATGCCACGGGATTCGTTGGACTGTCGTATCTTGATCACTACCCAGGTAGTTACTATATCGTCTATGGGCAACCCTTTTAGCCTGATCGGGTTATTCCGTTGTTGCGCATTTCTTGTGGTTGTAGTCTAAGAGCTTCATTTTGAACCTTGATTTCAGTGAGGTGTTGATAAGCATTTCTCAAACTGCGCATTTTATGGTCCGGTACAAATCGTAACTGATTTATGCTCCCAGCATATAGTTTTGACCAAACCAGTGATTTAATAGCCATGTTAAAATGTTTTCTTCCAAATGGATCACTGAATTCTATTACAAGTCGCTAATTTAATCTGTTCATCACCAGTTCGTATGTAAGCAAAATTGTCCATAACATGTACTCCCTCCATTCGCAAATATAAGATGTTTTAACTTTCTTCTGAATCGGTTGTATATAGACAAGTTTAGTGTGTTTGTTCACTCATTCCAGTCCGTATGTGGTCCATATTGAAATATCCAAAACATCTTATATTTGTGAACGGAGGGAGTAGTATCATAGAACAAAGAATCTTGATATTTAAGTGGCTTGGGTTAGCTAGCTGTAGCTGCAGTGAGCTTTCCTCTATAAACAGTCATTTGAAACTTTGGATGCATGATGCATAGTTTTCACTATTGCTCTGCCTTGCTTTGACGCAAAGTAACTGTACCATTTTTATCAACTTTGTGATCAAGATTCTCATGGCGCCTGTAGCAGTTTCTAAGGCTTTACTTTTGTGCTGCAACATAAATTAGTATTTTATGAATTACTCCCTCTGTACCACAATACTTGTAGCTGGGGGAACTAAACTAGTTCCCCCAGCTACAAGTATTGTGGTACAGAGGGAGTACTTGGCATTAGATGGATTTATCAATTGCATTAATGTCATGCTTTGCTACCAAAACTGATGCAGATCTGGCCAAGCAAATCGACACTGCTGACACTGATGAGAGACGACTGAACCTCCTGCGAAAATTCTTCTTCTGGCTGGAGGTGATCTATGCTCACCATCCTAGTTATTGTCCTTTTCTGTCAGTAGCAATGATATCATATAGTGGAAGTCAGAATTAGTGATTTCTAAATGGTCTGAAGTTAATGGTTTTGCCCAGCTGAGCTAAGGTTTATAGTGGAAGCTCCTTAAGTAGGGATACATTGGAAAAATACAATTATCTATGTAACATTTTAGTAGAGAAAAACCAAAATTGCTCTTATCCTGTGTTTGGCCATGCTAAATACACTACTCCCTCCGTTCCTAAATATAAGTCTTTTTAGAGATTCCAATATGAACTACATACGGATGTATATAGACATATTTAGAGTGTAGATTCACTCATTTTGCTCCATGTGTAGTCTATATTGGAATCTCTAAAAAGACAGGCCTTGTTTGTTTGGGCTTTTACTTCTGCTTTTGCAGCTTTTCCACTTTGGCCAAAAAGCCATAAAAGCTTCTAATAGGTGCTTTTGGAGCTTTTATGGCTTTTGGAGCACTATTAGAAGCTTTTATGGCATTTTGGCCAAAGTGGAAAAGCTGCAAAAGCAGAAGCAAAAGCCCAAACAAACAGGGCCTTATATTTAGGAACAGAGGTAGTACATGGTTACCCGAACTAAAGCCATGTTTGTTTACATATCTGCAGAACTTATGCCATGATGGAGCACACATGCCATGGATCCCCAAGGCGCTGGCCTGCAATCCCATCGCAACAGACGACTGACCAAGAACCGGAACAGACACGGGTTGTCCAAGATGCTGCGAGATTGAATGAAAAACAGGCAGCCTGCACATCGACGCAGCAACTCCTCGATCGGTAGCCATGTAGATATGTCAAGCATGTACTTTCGTTGCGCAGCTGCATGTAAGTAGCCTCGTATATGCTGCTTTGGGTTTGTGATTTAGCCAGATCTGTGTGATCTTCGGTGTTCTCTATGGTGCTATGGAAATTTGTTTCTTATAACAGTTTCTTCATTGAGTGTTGATGCTCAGGCCAACTGAATGGAGATGGTTGTTGTAGGCCGGTTGCGGTGAAGCATCAGATTATTTTTCTTCTTTTGTTAGGGGGAGCATCACACTATCTTGCGGTGCTTGCTCTTATGGGGAGGATGAGATGGCGACTGATAGGCACCGGTGCGCCGGCCCAAATTTGGGCCGGTCGCACCGGCAACGTACGATCTGCAAAACTAGAACCACACGATCTCCTGTCCTTCCTCCTCTTGTCTAGTGTTCTGAGAAAAAAATCCCATCGCGCCGCAAGGGACGAGCGACGCGCCCGATCTAGAAGCTCTGCCCGGCTTGTCTCGCCTGTCGCCGGCGCCGCCGTTGCCATCGTCGTCTCTTTTGTTTCTCGCCGGCTCCGTGAATGCAGCAGCTTGTCCCCGTAGTTGCAGGTCCCCGTTACGACAGTCGCAGCTCCGGTGGCGGCCGCCGCATCCCCGGTCGCCGGGCGCAGCACCTCCTCCGATGAGCTCGCAAAAAAACTGTACTCTCCCTCAGATTGCCGGTAGCAGCAAAAATGTCATCCAGTTGTAGCAAAAAAGGGTATCGGTTCCAGCAAAAAAAAGCTCGTCGATGTCGCCCGCCGTCGCCATTGTAGCAAAATTGTTAACCGGTTGTAGCTTCCGTGGTTGCTGGTTCCAGCAAAAATGCTTCAACAACAAAAAAATGGTTTTCGCTAGTGGTAGCATAAACCAAAAACTATTCCAGCAAAAAAGTAACACAGTTCCAGCAAAAAATGCGCTGCCGCCAATGGTCTTAGACAAAAATCTCACCAGTTCCAGCTCTGCTTTCGGCTGGATGTAGCAAAAATAATTGCTAGTTCCAGCATAAAAAATCGATGCAGCAAAATGCATGGCAGCCACCGTCCTAGCATTGTAGCAAAGTCGAGCTCTGGTTCCAGCAAAAAATGGAGCGGTTCCAGCAAAAAAATGGATGTAGCAAAAAATCATGCAGCGAAGGCACCACCATCCTCTCAATATGCAGCAAAAACGAAAGATGCTTCCAGCAAAAACCAATTGCGGTTCCAGCAAAAATTATGCAGCAAAAAATCATGGCGGAACCGCGGTGGCGGCGAACATGGCCTACACTGCGACATGGGAGAGGTTGGGCCGAGCATGGCAACAAAAAATCGACGGCGGTACGCGCCGTCTCTGCGTGGAGCATGAGATGCCATGGATGAAGTGATTTGAGAAAGAAGAAGCAGAGGAGGGAATGCATATGGAGGAGGATGGAACGAGTGGAGGACAGAAATGAGTGGAGGAGCTTCGTCCTAAGAAGATAAGGTGAGAGGCAGGAAGCGGTGCGTGGGACCAGAGCAACGTGGTTGTGTGTACGAGTGTAACGCGCGTTCTGAGCGATGCCGGCCGATTTTAAACGTTTCCCGGATGAGATGCGACGGAAGGAGGGAAATCACTGCCTCTTTTCTTCCACTCCAACTCCCGTCCCGGCCTACGCGCTCCCCTCGGTCGCTCCCGCGGGCGACCAGGGAGCGAACCCTGCCCTGCCGCCAATGCCTCTCACCGGCGTTCCCTCCCCTCGCCGCCGCCGGCAGGGGTCGCAGGGCGAAGCCTGCGCGGCTCGGCGGCGGCGGGGCCCTCTTCCTCCTCCTGGTCGCGCGGCGCGGGCCGCCACATCGGGGGAGCTCAAGCTCGTGGTCGCTGCGGGCGGCGCGATGAGGCGACGAGGCGGCACAGCGTGGCGGCTGGGCGGCGACGCCTGATGCGCGGGCTGACGCGGCCGGGTATGGGGTCGCGCGGCGTGGGGCGCTGGCTCAAGGACGGCCGGATGTGCGGCGAGCGGATCTGGCGCTGTGCGGCGAGCGGATCTGGCGCTGTGCGGCCGCGTTCGGGCGCGGGGAGGCGTGCGCAGCGCGGTTACGGCAGGGAGGCCGCGGATCTGGCGGGTCCGCGCGTTTTTGAGAGGTGCGGCGGCTGCTACACCACGATGAGGAGCCGGTGGACGTCGACCGGAGATTGTGTGATGCGCAGTGCTTCGGATCTGCTCGGATTCGGAGGTGTGGAGGAGCTCCGGGTGAAAGTCCAGCACTGACTTTGGGTCGGTGCCGGCAACAAGGGCGCCATGGCCATGGTGTCGTTCTCCTTCTTGAAGGTGTTGCCGTGGAGCTCCATTACACGACTCTCCGGGAGAAATCTTTAGCTTCGGATGGTCGAAGCGGGCGATGACGGCGGCTACGTCGTTTCCTTCTTTGAGGCATCGCCTTGGAGAGTCAGCATATTGCGGTTTGCACAGATCTCTTCGTCGGCGGGGACAGTGGACGTCGGGGCGGCGGCTCCGAGTGGTTTTTGTTTGTGCGCCGAGATGGCGATCTTGGGAACAATGCGAGTGGCAGCTCTATGAGGTGGGGCTCGCTCTCGACATTGGTTGGGTGGCATCCTTGTCCCGCTTGGGCGATGGGGGTGTCGGCTCGGTCGATGCGCCCCAGAGGGGGCGGTCTGACTTTATGTCGGGGCGGCGGCCCCGGATGTGGTGCAACATTCGTGGTCTGCGAGCGATTGCCCTGAGCAGCGTGGGCTGCAGGCAGCTGGGCTGTGCGGCATTGCTGCTCGAGGAGAGCGGTGGTATGTCGGGGCGGCGGTGCCGGTGGAGTGCGCTGGGTGCGACGGAGCGGTGGATGTCTGGGCGGCGGCCCCGAGAGGATCTCTGTGGCGACCAGACTTCTGTGGCAACGATGATGGTGGGAGCGATGTCGGCGACGCGGCAATGGTTGCGGTAGTCGGCTCTTCTTCGGCGTGTACGCGGTTTTGCCTCGGTTTGTTTGTTGTTGTGGAGTCGAAGCTGCGGCGGCGGGCCCTGTGGTATACGATGACTGGCTGCAAGTGACCCGTTCGGCGATTTTTCGTGGCGCCAGCTTTCGCCTGATTTTGTTCTTCTGAGTTCTCCGTCAGAGTCGGAGCTGCGTTGTCTGGCCGCAAGTCGACATGTTGTCGATTAGGGTAGACTTTGCCGTGTGTGCGTGCCTCTGGGAGTGGGTTTGACCCTTGTTGTTCCGGTTTTTGCCCGTTTTTCCGTAATTAACTGGACAATTATCTTTTGCTTAATTAATAGATGAGGCAATCTTTGCCTCCGTTTTTAAAAAAAACTGTCGGCCCACTGTATGATCCAGTGCCTCGCAAACAGCTCTTTTTTTTTTACACATAAACCTCCTCTTTATTAAGTTGCTACAATAGTAGCATCAGAGACAATCAACGGTAAGACTTCCCTGTGTGGGGGGGGGGGGGGGGGGATCCAACCATGGGGGGGGGGGGGGGAATCCAACCATACATGAGAGGGGGAGAACTTAGCAAGCCTAGCTAATTCATGGGCTACACGATTATTCTCTCTACAGCAGTGTTCATACAAGATACGAGAGAAATCAAGAGACATAAAATAGCAGTCATCGAAGATGGCACTGGCTACTGAAGATGAATAGCCCTCCTTCAGCGCGGCTATTACCTCCAAATTATCCGAATTCACTTCGATCCTGTTGCAGCCTGCTGTACGTGCCAAGTTCAAACCAAATCTTACGGCAATGGCTTCTGCCGTGAATGCATCATAACAGATATTCAGTTTTTCATTTGCAGCCGCTATAAACTTGCCGTTATGATCTCGGATGACAGCTCCAACCGAGGCTTCGAGTGTATCAGCATCGAATCTCGCATCCACATTAAGCTTGACGTAATCATGTCTCGGTCTCACCCAGCCATCAAGACGTACTCGCGCCTTAGGTGAATAAGCAGAGATAAAGTTCGCCGCCATTTGCTCGAACTGAGAGACTAACTTGGGGTGCAGTTTGCGGTGTCCCCCCATGCGTATGCTTCCTCCTTTCCCACCACAAATACCAGCAGCAAGTTGTAATTGTTTCATTCAGTTTCGGCAGTCCCAGGATCTGGACATAGTTCTCAGGCAGGTTTAGAAGAAACTCCAAAACCCTCTCTCCAGATCTGTCCATAAGCAAACCTTGCTTTATCACATCGATCAGACCAAGCAATTTCCAAACCTCCACTGCCACAGGGCACTCGAACAAAAGATGTCGAACTGTTTCGGGTCCACTTTTACAAACTGGACATTGTGGTGAAATTTTAATATGCCTGTCAGACAAGTTCGCACGGCAAGGAATTGAGCTGTTGAGCGCTCTCCAAATGAAAATTTTGACTTTTCCCGGACAGTTCAGAGACCAAATAGACTCCCAAGTGGGCGTAGTTGAGGACAAGCTGCAAACATGTTGAAAACGTTGCCCGAACTAAGTATCCCAGACTGCGTGATAGGCAGACCTCACTGAAAAAACATCCGTTTTTGTATAGCTCCAAGCCACAAAATCTGTCATCTCATGAACTGGCAGCGGGATGGAGAGAATTGTTTAAACATCCACACTACAGAAGGTTTGATTCACCAGCATCGTATCCCGATCCCCAGTCGCCGGATCAATAAGTTCTTCCACTCGGGATAGGATGTGATTTCCTCTCAAGGAAATAACTCGCAAACAGCTCCTACTTCAGACCTGTTTCCGCGATACAGTACCGTAATAGTATGGGGACCTGGAATGACCGTGTGACCATGCGATGGGGAGGGAGCGAGCCTCTGATCTGATTGATTGATTGATCGATGCATTCTTTGTCCCTCTCGCTTCTTTTTTCCCTTTTGTAAAGAGAAAAGGAAATGAAAACCATCTCAATTTGTGCTTAACTTTTGTGTTGGTTCTCTAATAGAAATCCGTGGAAGAGCCCATTGCTAAAAAAACAAGGAAATGGCCAGGATGCTCATAATACCTTTCTTTTTTCGGAAAAAACTTTCAATCTATTCATCTTTAATCATGATAGTACAACGAACACTAGAGATAATAAAAATTACATCCAGATCCGTAGACCACCTAGCGACGACTATAAGCACTGAAGCGAGCCGAAGGCGTGCCGCTGTCATCGTCCCTCCCTCGTCGGAGCCGGGCAAATCTTGTTGTAGTAGACAGTCGTGAAGTCGTCGTGCTAAGGCCCCATAGAACCAACGCACCAGAACAGCAACCGCCGCAGATGAAGAGTGTAGATCAAAATGATCCAACCTAAAGACACACGAACGAAGACGAACGACGAACAGATCTGAGCAAATCCACCAAAGACAGATCCATCGGAGACACACCTACACACGCCCACCGATGATGCTAGGCGCATCACCGGAATGGGGGCTAGGCGGGGAGACCTTTATTCCATCTTCAGAGAGCCGCCGTCGTCTCGCCTTCCTGAGCAGTACACAAACCCCAACAAAGCTCGAAAAAAGATCTAAAAACAGAGCCCTCCCACCGACAAGGGGCGAGATCCACTCCGCTTCCATGGCCATAAGGCCACCGGAGATGGGACGGATCGGCGCCGGCGCCGGCGGGAGGCAGAGTACCCTAGCTTTTTGGAGGCGGCGGCTGGCTAGGTTAAGTCGCGTTGGAGTTGCTCATAATATCTTGTGGGAAGAGATAATAAGTAACTTCCTCCATCTCCCAGAAGAAGGCTTATAAATTATACTGTAACTTTTATGTTGGTCAAATGATGCAAAGTTTGGCCAACATTATAGATAAAACTATTAACAACTACTCACTGTAAAGAAATGTAAGGGTACAATACAAAATTAGTATAACTAAATACAAAATAAAATGTATTTTTATTATTATTTCTACTTGGTATCGTAGTTATTGATATTTTTTTCCTATTTGACTTGAGACAAAATTATAGACCTTCTTTGGGAAGACGGGGGCAGCGCTCAAACGATGAAGCTCCACTAATATCTCACTTGCACCTTAATTATTTCAGTACTGTTTTTTCCATGAATAATACTTGTATTACTCAATCACCAAGTCCTTACAATCATCAAGGACTAACTTCAAAACATCCTCCGGGCCTGAGCCGACCCAAGTCACCGCTACAAGATCGGAATTGCTTTGCGTTCGACCTACGCACCATTTCTGATCAAATGTTCCTTGTTCAAGTACAATTTTTTTTTGAACAATCACCGGGGGGGAGAGCATCCCCACCTGAATAAATTACTCAAAAGGCCCGAGGGCCGAGGTTACATCAAAGAGTACAAAGAGAGGAGAGGTGTAGCCGCCAAGACATGGCCGCATCCCTACTAGCAGGGTCCTTAAACCTAAAGACCCAAAGCGTAAAATCAAAGATTACATTCCGAAGCGTGTCCATAGCAGAGTGAGTCTCAGAGCGGAACACCTGGGCGTTACGAGAGTCCCAGAGTTTTCAAAGGATGGCGAGGGCGACCGTGGGCCATAGGTTGATGTCGAGGCCGTCAGGAGTGACAATATCCCAAAGATGAGCGATGTCATGCGGAGGATGGAGCCGCAGTAGGCTCCATAACTGAGCAGCTCTAGAGCAAGAGAGAGCAAGGTGCGTAGCATCCTCTAAGCGGTGATCACATCTCGGGCAAGAGGCATCATCCGTGATGGTCTTGTGATGAAGGTTGGCCTTGGTATTAAGCCGATCCCAGAAGAGCAGCCAGCCAAAGATCTTTACCTTTATTGGTGATACGACGATCCCACCCAATGATACAGATCACAGGGAAGATCCTCTTGAGTTTTGCCCGATCTTTCACAGCGAGTCAACCGATAGGAATCCTTCCAATAACGCCGATGAACGTCACCTGAAGAAGAGGAACGAATCCAGCAAGCAACGTGGAGATAATCTACACGCCTCAAACCTGAGCCTGATAATCCTTGATGAACACAAGAACCCTCGCAGCAATCTTTATTACAAACTGATAAATGGCATCGCCGTCCCCGGAGGGATGCTTCACCAAGAACACACACACGATCGTTTTTTTAGACTAAAATTCTGAACTCCCCAAAACCTAATGCGCCCCAGCTCCTTATATGGAGGGGTGAGGCGCCCAGCCTAATGGGCCTCGACCTGACTTGGTTGGACAGGCCCAAAACCAAGCCAAAACTCACAATTATTAAAAATCTAATTATTAAAAATAACAACGACACGCCTAGCTTGGTGGAGTCCTGAAATTGGGCTTCACCTCCTCCGTCGTGCCCGTATCATCCTCCCCCCCTTCAAAAAGCGTTGTCCTCAACGCGTGAGGGTCTACTGGAAAGGGTGGCGTGATATCAACAAAAGCATCACGCGTCTTCACCATCTTCAAGTCTCGCCTGCCTACCACTCCACATCCTCCCTCTTGGTCTGCTCGACTTGGTTCAGCAGTGGGTGCCTTTCTTCTCCACACACGCCTGGGCATAGGCGCCACCACCTTCTTCTTCTTGTCCACCTTTGCTGGAACCCTTTGTTGCTGAACATGAACCTGCTATGCACTACCCTGCAAAAGATGAGTAATGCTTGGGCCACACAACTGACGAACATGTCCATCCTTGCCTTTGTGCATCCGCACTGCTGCTCCAACAAAACGCCTCACAGGTGTGCTAACAAAACTGCGCTTGTCGCCCCGCAGCACCACATGCACTGGGACATGATCAGCACAAATATCATCAGTCTGAACACCTGTGTCAACACAAACTGGAATTGTAACACATGCTGCAACATCCTTCCTCTCATCAGAAAGAGGCTGTACTTCAACTGGCTTGTCACTAACAAGAACAACAGGCTTGTCATCTACAGGTATAGCTGAAGCAATATCAACAATGTCGCTCTGTGCATCATGCTCCTCATGCTGCAGCTTAGCTAACCTTGGCGGCTTAGCCTTGCGCAACCTCTACTTGTGTACCACCAGCTCCACATCAGACTTTATTTGATCATCCTTCATAGGCTTCAAAGTCTGTTGTTTGCCATCATGCACAAAAGAATATGTATTTGCTCTCCCAGCATGTGTAACATTGCGATCGTACTGCCATGGACGTCCAAGTAACAGCCCACACACCTCCAATGGCAACACATCACATTCTACCTCATCAACATAGTCACCAACTGTAAATGGCACACGCACTTTATGAGTAACCTTGAGCATACCGTAGCTATTCAACCACTCAAGATGCTTAGGTTCAGGAATACGCCATGTGGACAACCCCAATGATGCCACCATTACCGCTGACCCTTGTCAACTGTTTTGCAAGCTTCATCATGTACCCTCTTGAGTTGCATATTCAGCCCACTCAATGGTTCAGCTTCCTCCACTATAACTTTAGTGCACACAACAACCTTGTCAACAGCAGGTGTCATCTCTGCAGAAATTGTTACAACTGCCTTGCTGACCGTTTGCACTGGAACAATCTTGTCCTCCGTTGCATGAGACGGAATAGACAGAGCTGGAACTTGCTTGGGTAATAATTGTGTCTGCTTGCAAACAGCACCCAACAGCTGCATACCCCTCGGCGACTGCTTGATTGCCTTCACGGGCTTGGTACAAGATACCTTACGACGAGGAGACAGAAAACAACCACGCAAAAAATTACTGAAATCATACCAAGTTGCATCTATAATGTCCTTCTCACACATCTCTTCATCCCACCAACGAGCTACCCCCTCATCCACACGTCGCAGTGCAAGAACCAAACGTGTAGAATCGTCCAAATGCTCGTATGTATTACATCTGTAGAAACCCTGTAGCATAAGATGTTCCCACGATGCATATTCAGCATCCGTTGATAAGTAGTTCAGCCGCCACTTGATTGTATGACATGCCACACCGTGCAAGATGTCTAGATAGTCATTGAATACATCACCAGACTTCTCCCCAGAAAGACACCGTTTGCCATAATAGTCTCCCGGAAACGATTGCATATTACTGAACATGTTTTGCACTTTTCAGACTTCACGGTGGCACTACCGGCCTATATCTCTGGTCACGCGAGGCAGACAGATGCAGCAGCAGAAATCAGCAGAAAATACTCGCAGTTACTGTAGCTCACAAACGTCGCACCGCGGACGAAAAAAAAAATGCAGGCAGAACTCAGCGCTCGGCAAAAATTCTCGCTGAAACGCAAGTAATGTACCGATCGCCTTCCTTTTTCTTTCCTTGCCTGTACTGATTCCACGCGGCCAGAGAAGACAAACCCCAATCTTTCACGACACTCCACCTTTAGTAGCAGCAACCTCTCGCCCGCGCACGCGATGTACACGAAGTAGAGGGTTTGAACCTTGCGGCCCAGCACGAGAAAACCAATCTCGACGAAGGTACTCACGCGCAAAACAATTTCCACGAAGAGAAATCATAACACAGAGGTTTTCTAAAGATCCCTCCAAAACTTGATACGGGTGTCTACCCTGAAAAACACATCGTGTCTATTTCATAAAAATAAATAACCCCAATCTTCCTTGTACGTACTGGAACGAACGGAAATCAAAGAAACTGGTAGCGACTTGAACAGATCTTGCGGAGATACATATTACTCGCCGTGATAAACCCAGAAAT
Organism: Thinopyrum elongatum; assembly: GCA_011799875.1. Classification (NCBI taxonomy): domain Eukaryota; kingdom Viridiplantae; phylum Streptophyta; class Magnoliopsida; order Poales; family Poaceae; genus Thinopyrum; species Thinopyrum elongatum. The sequence goes on from CM022297.1 coordinate 380,389,021, forward strand.
CTGATACCACATGATACGACGATCCCACCCAATGATACAGATCACAGGGAAGATCCTCTTGAGTTTTGCCCGATCTTTCACAGCGAGTCAACCGATAGGAATCCTTCCAATAACGCCGATGAACGTCACCTGAAGAAGAGGAACGAATCCAGCAAGCAACGTGGAGATAATCTACACGCCTCAAACCTGAGCCTGATAATCCTTGATGAACACAAGAACCCTCGCAGCAATCTTTATTACAAACTGATAAACGGCATCGCCGTCCCCGGACGGATGCTTCACCAAGAACACACACACGATCGTTTTTTTAGACTAAAATTCTGAACTCCCCAAAACCTAATGCGCCCCAGCTCCTTATAAGGAGGGGTGAGGTGCCCAGCCTAATGGGCCTTGACCTGACTTGGTTGGACAGGCCCAAAACGAAGCCAAAACTCACAATTATTAAAAATCTAATTATTAAAAATAACAACGACACGCCTAGCTTGGTGGAGTCCTGAAATTGGGCTTCACCTCCTCCGTCGTGCCCGTATCAATTGGCGCCTTGGAACCCCAAATACGATCGGCATGGATGTCGACCTCATTGGCGGAGGAGAGCAGCGAGTAGGCGCACCTAGCAGAGAACGGAACGCCGTGGGTGAGGAACCTGTCATCAGGAGCATCGCTGGTAGCCACATCCTGCAACAAAGAAAGAACGACAGCAAGCTCGGCAGACGCAACAAGGGTTAGGCGATTCCTTAGGGTAGCGAGTAAGCCATCATGCATAACATCAGAGACCAGGACGTGGGTACAAGTGGAGTGGGAGAACAGGCTCGGGTATTTGTGGGCGAGAGGGGTATCGGTAAGCCAAGAGTCTAACCAGAAAAAGGTTGAAGTCCCACTGTTGACTAAGACAAAAGAAATAGATAAAAGTTTTTGGATGTGGTTGCTAACAATCTTCTAGAGGAAGGAGGGGTTTGAGGGGGATAGGGAGAAGTCAAGCGAATGGTGTTGGAGGAACCAGTGAGCCCAGGGTAAGTCAGGATTCCGCAGAAGTTTGAAGGCGAATTTTAGGAGTAGGCAGTTGTTCTGGAGCCGCAAATCTTTTAAGCCTAGGCCACCATAGTTTTTAGGCTTGCACACATTTTTCCAGGCGAGAAGACATTTTGCCCCCGAGCAAGTTTCTTCGGCGGCCTAAAAAAAGGAGCGGCGGATAGCATCTAAGCGCTTGATAATGCTTTTAGGCAGCTGGAAGACTGACATGAAGTGCGTAGCAAGAGCGTCTAATGTGGCAGAGATTAGGGTTAGACGTCCCCCACGAGATAGAAGCCTAGCGGCCCAACCTGAGAGGTATTTTAGGAAACGTTGGACGAGAGGTTCAAAGGCGGAGGAGGGGAGGCGAGTGTGGGATAGAGGTAGCCCTAGGTAGATCTGGGGAAAGGAGGAGAGGTCACAACCAAAAGTGTGAGCAATATTTTGAGCCAGCGTCGGGTCCGTGTGAATGGGAACCAGAGTGGTTTTGTGGAAGTTAATAGCCAGGCCCGTCGCGAGAGCAAAGTTGTCTAAAATGGATTTTAGAGTTGTGGCGGCCGTGGCTGAGGCCTGCGCAATGATGAGCGTGTCGTCAGCGTACTGCAGAACAGTAGGGGGTCGATCCGGGTAGATAGGGTGGCATAGGTCATTCGGAGAGAAAGCCTGAAGGATTAAACGTTGCAGAAGGTCCGCCACAATAATAAAGAGGAAAGGGGAGATTGGGTCACCCTGGCGCATGCCGTTCTTACAGATAATCCATCTACCGGGGATGCCATTAAGAAGAATGGCAGTTTTGCTGGAATTTAGGAGAGTCTTGATCCAGATAACCCACTTAGGTGGGAACCCTCTGGCAGAGAGGATAAGAAGCAGCGAATCCCAGCAAACGGAGTCAAAAGCCTTGCGGAAGTCAAGCTTAAGGAGCATAGTAGGAGACTTCCTAGCGTGGCAAGCACTAAGCAGGTCAGCGGCATAGATAAAGTTTTCAGCAATATTCCTGCCGGAGATGAAGCCGGTTTGGTTGTCGTGAACAAGAAGAGGGATTAAGGGTTTTAATCTATTGGTGATGGCCTTGCCCAAGGCTTTTGGGGGGCAATTTTGTAGAGAGATAGGTCGGAAAGCGTCAAGAGTTCTAGCGGAGACGTTCTTGGGCAGAAGAATCATGTGAGCTCGATTGAAACGTTCGACATCGATCTTGAGGTTACAGAAGTCGTTAAAAAAAGTAAGAACCAAATGCTTAACCGAGTGCCAAAACCGACGATAGAAGCTAGGGCCGAGTCCGTCAGGGCCAGGACTAGCATTAGGATTCATTTGAAAGAAAGCATCCTGGATTTCCTGCGCGGAGAAAGGGTTGTCAAGAGGAGCAAGCTGAGGGATGTTGTCAGGGTATAACTCAGAAAGGTCAAAGCGCCAAACTGGAGGATTGTTAGATCCAATTAGATTGTCGAAGAAGGACTTAAGGATAGAGGCCTTATCAGCGTGAGCGGTGAATTCGATGCCATTTTCCTCAAGAATGGCGATTTTGTTTTTCCTAAAACGTTGAGAAGCCGAGACGTGGAAGAATTTTGTGTTCTCATCGCCTTCGACAGCGGCCTTAACCTTACCTCTTTGCTTCAAGAAGAGCACTTTTTGACGGATGGCCCTTTGTAAGCAGTTTATGACTACCAGCCGCAGAGAGTTTTCGGGTCTGGAAAGACGACGAAATTCCTCTAGGTGGTCCAACCTATTGATAATGATCTTGCAGTCGGTCTCCCGCTGTAGAACTGGTCTAAGGGTTTTGGCCCAGGTTTTGAGACAGAAACGAGTCTTTTTAATGGCAGCGGCTAAGGTTTGATCAGAGGTAGAAAGTCGAAAGTCAGAAGACCAAACGTCGTTAACGATGCGTCTACAGGCCGGGTGGAGAGCCCAGAAGGTCTCGAAGCGAAACAGGTTAGATTTAGGGATTTGCGAAGAGACGTGAACAAGCAGAGGCGCATGGTCAGAGGGAAGCGTGTTAGGGAGGAAAGGGTGGAGTTTGGAAAGGCCTCATCCTAGGCGAGGTTGATGAAAGCTCTGTCCAAACGCTCAAGGGTGGGGTTTTGGCGTTTGTTGGACCAGGTGAAGGATCTGTCGAGGAGAGGAAGCTCAATGAGCTGCAGGTCGGAGATAGTAGTGTTGAAAAGGCTTGCTTCAGAGGCGTGAAAGTTATCGTTATTCTTCTCATAGGCGAAGCGGATCAGGTTAAAATCACCGACAAGTAACCAGGGGGTCGAGTCCGGGGGTTTGATGTCAGACGGCTCCTGTAGGAAATTGGTTTTAAGGTGACGTTGAGAGGGGGCGTAGATATTTGTGATAGTGAGGGTGGCATTAGAGGCCGGGCACGAGAGATTTAGCGACGTAGATCAGAAATTACCGTGAGAGTGAGATGTAAGAGTTAGCACGTTGGAGTTGATAGCGGAGATAATGCCTCCAGCCGAGCCGACCGCAGGCAAGTGAACGGATTGATCTAGCGAGCGAGGCAGGAAGCTGAACAGCTTCTGGTTAGATAAAACATCTAATTTAGACTCCTGGAGGAGGGTTACGGAGGGGTTAGACGAGATGAGTTCGGACAGAATGTCCTTGCATTTACGAGACCGCGGACATTCCACGAGAGGATAGAAAAACTAGTTTGATTCATGGATAACCAGCTTACACCAAATATCGGATCGCGAGACAACAATTAAAATACAAGTGGATGAGCGCGTCGGACCAAGAGACATGGTCATGGTCGACGGCAACCTAGCAGTACTACAGCGAGGAAAGTTAAACGGGCGCGGCTGAAGGCGCAAGCAGCAAAAACACCCTACCCTAGGGCGCTCGCTCCGACAGGCGGTAGGACGAGAAATCATGGCGAGGGGAGGGCATCGGCCGCGCGCACCGCGTCAGCCTCGTCCACGTCGGCGCCGCAGATAAGAGAGATACGCGCGAGCGCCTCAGCCGCGTCATCGGCTTTCGAGGCGTCCTCGTCGGACTCGCAGAGGGAGGAGGATGCAACCGCAGCCTTGAGCTCGGTAGACGCAGCGGAGAGGTTGAACTTGGCAGCCTTGACCCTAGACGCCTTCTGCACCATGGTCTGGTAGAAGGGCAGCTCCCGCTCGGCGATGCGAGCACTGCGCTTGACCTTGGCCGCGGAGACAGCCCGGTGAGAGTGAACGACATGTTTGCGAAGAGTGTTGGCATGCACGTCAAGGTCGTTAATGGAAGCAGATGACTCGGCGGTAGCGATGGTAGCAGAGTGCGCCGGAGCATGGACCGTGAGCACCACCTGATGTGTGGGCACGGCCAAGTCGTTGGTCGTGTGAGCGTGAGCTCCCGCAGCAGGCGCAGGCGGGGAGGAGACCTCGAGCAGGCCCGAAGCAGCCGCAGGAGAGGCGATGGCAGTACCCGAGGCGGGTTGAACGCGAACGGCAGACGACGGCGAGGTAAGGGGAGCCGGCGCGGCCGTCGTCCCGAAGTCGCAAACGGGTGGAGGAGACACGAGGAGAGCATTGATTGCCCCGTCTGGGTGCTCGACCACCAGAGGAGAGACGCGAGGAGCGGCCGTGCGGACGGCCGAGGCATCGCGACGCTCCAACAGAGAGCCGGACGAGCGAGGCGGAGCACGCCCCCGAGCCCGTTCCGCGAACTCACGCAGAGCAGCCTCGCGCACCGCGGAGGCGTGGTTGTCGTTAGAGCTGGCGTCGTTGTCGTCGGAGGAGAAGGGAGAAGGGTCCTCCGGGCCGATGCCATGGGCGCGGAAGTCGAGCTCGGTGAGGGTGACCGTGATGAGGTCACGCCCCGGAAGGAGGACGACCATGCCGGGAGGTAGACGCTTGCCGCGGATGATCATCACGAGGGCTCGGACGCTGACGAAGTCGCCGGCGCCGACGCAGTAGGGGTCGAGGGCACACACGGACCCAAGGTGGGCAAAAAAGTAGTTGACGCCGTCCTCGTGCCACAGCTCGTGCGGAAAGTCGGTGGCTTCGATTTCTTGCAGGTCTTGGAAGTTGGCGATGGCCCTGTTGTCGGTGTGCTTGACACGCTCAAAGGTGAGCGTGTTCCCCTCGAACACGAGGGGCTGGCTGGTGACGTTGTGGCGAATGTCGCGGTCGGGGAAGGCGAGGAGGGCAGCCCCACGCGAGGAGGAGGTGACGCCGACGGAGGGTTTGCCGTGCTGGGAGGTGATGGCTCGCTTGATGAAGGCGAATGGGTTGTGCATTGGAGACGCGAGGTAGACGAAGACGAGGTGGTCGACCTCGCGAATGAGGCACGGCGGGGGTGCTATGAGCGGGAGCTCTTCGGTGAGAGGAGGCGGCATGTAGTCTTGCATTGGGTCGCGGTCGATGTTGCGGGGAGCGGTGCCGGGGCGAAGGTGGGAGGGCCCCGGCAAGGTGGCGTGGCCACCCGAGGAGGGCGGAACAGCGGCGGAGCCCTCGGCACGGGCGCGTAGTTGATGAGCGTCGAAGGAGAGGAGGGCGCGCCAAGACCGAACGAGGTCTGGAGGGTTGCCGGCCTCCGGTTGTTGACGAAAACGCAGTGGGTGCCAAACCAGAGGGGCTGGTCGTTGGTGCTTTCGTCGCCGGAAGAACCCGAAGCGGTGTGAGTACCCGTCGTGTGAGCCATCAAGCAGCTGGGGACGAAGGCGGGGTTGGCAGAAGGCTTTGATGGCAGGACAGGGAAGAAAGGGAATAGACGGACTGCTTTGCACCTGGAGGAGCGATGTCCCGAGCACCAGCACCGGGAGCAGCGCACAGGGTCTCGGCAAGCGTCAATCTTGTGGTCGCTAGTGAGGCAGCGGAAGCAGCGGTTCTTGGAGAGGAGGTGGAGGGAGGGCATGCGGTGAGCGTGGAAGATAGGTCTCGGAGAGAATATATAGGCTGGGTCGGGGGCACGAGGGATGGGGGTAGGAGAGAGCAGGGCGTCACGATAGGAACGCGCGCTCGTCATGGGTATGGAAGCGTAGTGGCATGTGGTCGTCTCAGGGTCGGGATGGGCAGCATTGTTGTCGCTAAGAGAGAGCGACGTGGGAGCAGGATGAGACAGGTTGGTGGAGGGCGACGCGTGAGCAGGGTCAAGGCGAGGTGGGAAGAAAAGCATGCAGGGGGGAGGCTGCACCGCAGCGACAGTAACAATGGACAGGGGGCAGGAGGGCCCAGTGTCATCCCCGCAGTGCATGAGGAACGGGTCAAAGGGAGGCTGGAGAGCAAGTGAACCCGTGTCTGCAGGGCAGGTAGCGCTGTGAGCAGCAGAGTTGCTGTCCCGAGCACGCGAGGCCGAAGAGAGAGCTGCAGAAGCAGCGATAGGGGACTCGACGTTGGAGGCGGGGTTGGCCGTGGGCGAGGTCAGCGTGCATGGGCGTGCGCGCGCCTCTGACGTAGCGATGGGGAGGGGAGATGGGGGGCGAAGCACAGGGGAGTCCGTGGAACAGGGATTGGACGCGAGAGGGAGCAGGTGCAGGGGAGGACCGAGGAGAGAGGGAGGCAGGCGCGCGGCCCTCTCGGCCGACATCGCAGCAAGGCGAGCCGCCGACACCGCAGCGGCGGCACTGGCGCGAAGAGGGCAGGAGAACAGTAGTATTTTCAAATTTGAGAGAGCAATAGGGGACCTGGCAATTATCTCGTTCCTAACTGACGAAGAGAGAGCCTGAGCACGGAAGAGGCAGGGACTCGTTTCTAAGCAACGGAAGACGCAGCTGGAAGAAAAGCGGTGATCTAGGGCACCGTTAATAAGCACGGAGGACGGGATTATGCAGTCCGAAACGGGCACCGCCCAGAAGGAAGACGAGTTTGGGTTTTTTGGTGGTAGGAGAGGTAGCGAGACCTGGGAACGGAAGTTGAGCATGATGAACTTACTGAATGCAAAACCCGGTCGGAAAGGCCTAACCTTGGAGCGCCGCAAAGGCAAGCGCCGATCCGTCGATGAAGAGGAAGCAGCAGCAGCGAGCGCCGATGACGAGGCTCCGTCCACAGGTCGCGTTTACCGCATAGGAAGCAGCCCGGATGCTGTTCCCGGCCCGACCGAGGAGGAAGACGAACGCGCCGAGGTAGTTGAAGGAACCAGAGGAGCAGCAGAGGCAAGAGCTGAGGCGTGGGAGCTCGAGGATTTCTCGGGAGCGGATATGAAGGCGAGGTAGTGCTCCGAAGAGACCGAAGAGCAAGCAGCGACCAGCTTGGCGACGAGCAATCCAGAGACCAAGAAGGAGAACGTCAATGCAGATACCCGCGAGACCGCGAACTCGGCCGCGACCCCCTCGAAGCGAAACTGGAGGAAGGTGGCAACCAGCGCGGCATCGAGGGAGGGCGGCGAGCGGATGAGCAGTGGCTCCGCCGCGTCTAGAGGCCCACCACCAGGAGAGACATGAGAGCGAAGGGCGGACCAGATGGCGCTCTGGAAGTCGATCCCAGAAGCTTCGAGGAGGTGCAGCTGGAAACGAGCGTAGTTCCAGGCATGCGCAAAGCGGTCCCCGATGTTACTGGCAGTCTTGGCGGAGGTGAGGGAGAGAGCAGCAGCTCGGACGCCGGGAGGGCATGCCGGAGCGGAGGGGGTTGGGTTGGGAGGAGGGGGAGGAGCGGAGGGCATGTTTCCGCTCTGAGTTTTCACACCATCGTTCAAGTACAATTTTATTCCATCGTCGTACAAGCATTGTATTAAAAATTGTCGGACGTGTAGCACTGCTCCAACAAGATTAAAGCCAAGGACCACACGGTATATGTGGTAAGCAATTTGTGAATGGAAATTAAATTATGATGATTTAGGTCGTTAGCTCTACTTTCGAAAAGTACATGATCCAAGAAAGAAATTACTGACCCATAATAAAAGAAGAAAGGACGCTCCCCGCAAAAATAAAGGGGAAAGGGATGAAAGAGAAAAAGAGGAGGAAAGAGAGAGACATGGTGAGAGAGCGCGTGAAGTGTCCGCTGATCAAACGGGAGCCCCGTTCCTCCAACGCAAGCGAGCCAGGGTCAGCTAAAATCCAACCGCAACGAACCGAAGCAGAGCACGCGAGCAGTTTCCATTTCCGGCCATCCGACCCTGAGGCGAGCCGAAAGCCCCCTCACCTCCATTCCCTCCATGGCAGCTACCCTCCTTTACTCCTCCCATCTTCCCCTCAACCACGGCATTCACGCCCGCCCATAAAGATCGCCACCACCACAGGCTGCTGCCGCTCCCAAGCGTCCACACTCCACAGAGACAAGCGAGGAGGAGAGGGAGGAGTCCTCCGGGTCTTGGGTGCTCCTGGGTACTCTTTCTTCTCGGCGAGCGAGGAGCTTGTTGAGATGGGCCGCGGCAAGATCGAGATCAAGAGGATCGAGAACTCGTCCAACCGCCAGGTGACCTTCGCCAAGCGCCGGGCCGGGCTGGTGAAGAAGGCCCGCGAGATCGGCGTGCTCTGCGACGCCGAGGTCGGCGTCGTCATCTTCTCCAGCGCCGGCAAGCTCTACGACTTCTGGACGCCAAAGACCACGTAAGTTGTTCTCCCGTTCCTCCCTCTCTCACCCTTTATGCTTCTAGCCAAGAGCTCTGTTTCTTCTTCTTCTTCTTCTTCTTCTTAAACCGGTCAAGAAGCTGCTAACTTTGCCTTTGCTGTCAGGCTGCCGAGGATCTTGGAGAAGTACCAGACCAACTCCGGCAAGATCCTGTGGGATGAGAAGCACAAGGTTCTTGCCTGATCCATCTCAGCGGTTTCTTTCAGCACCCATCCAATAAAAATGTTCAGAGCCTGAAAACCCTGGAAATCTTTTTTTTTCCCAGAGCATCAGCGCAGAGATTGACAGGGTGAAGAAGGAGAATGACAACATGCAGATCGAGCTCAGGCAAGTGTTGTTCCATCCAGCTTCGATTTTTTCTCTCTCTCTTTCCAATTCTACCTGCAGCGCTTCAATGTTTGTACGAGTATGACTCGATTGCGGCGGCTGACGGTGGTGCAGGCATATGAAAGGCGAGGATGTGAACTCCCTGCAGCCCAAGGAGCTGATCGCCATCGAGGAGGCGCTCACCAACGGCCAGACCAACCTCAGGGACAAGATGGTAATGCATGCTGGGTGTAGAAAATTCAGAGCTTGCAAGTGTTGCAGCTTTGTTTTGTGGAATATTGCTGTCTCTGATGTTAGTCCTGTCTCCTTGTTGCAGATGGAGCACTGGAAGATGCACAGGAGGAATGTATGGGCTTTGTTTTTCTTCTGTATACCATGGAGTTTCCTGAAGAAGAATTTGGTTTTGCAAATTCTGATCATTCTCCTTATTTGTGATTCTCCGCAGGAGAAGATGCTGGAGGAGGAGCACAAGCTGCTGGCTCTGAGGATGGTAATTCTTGAGCACTTCCTTGCTTTCTTCAGTCTACAGTTAGGAATCGCAGACATGCATCATCTTTGCCAACTAGTGAAATAATCATATCCTCCAAGGGCATGATCTTGGTTTTAGTAGTGTTGCTAATGCAGTTAGACCATGGATCAGTACTTAGGGTGCGTTCGGCAGTCCACCAACTCCTTCAAATTTTAGAATCTGCGGAGCAGCTGTTTGCTGGCTCCAAGGATTTTAACTACCGCTCCGGGAGCGGAGCCGAGGGAAACCGAACGCGGCCTTAATGAGGTTGATCAGAGTCATCTACCCAGCAACCAAATAGCTCGACATTACATAGTTACTGACTGCATTATTTTCAAACAGCATGCCTGTCTTCGATATCTGATACCCTGCAAACTGAATCACCTCTACCCAGTCCAATTGAATAACTGAAACTGTAATAACAGAATTCACTGCATAGGTTAAAATTTCAGTGAATGGTAACCGCACTTTCTGCTTTACTGATAAGTAACCCAAAAGCTGAGAAATTGCTGAAGTTCTCCTCCTGTTTCCAGCACCAGCAGGACGACCTGAGCAGCGGCATGAGGGAGATGGAGCTCGGGTACCATCAGGGTAGGGATTTCACTTCCCAGATGCCGTTCACCTTCCGGCTGCAGCCCAGCCACCCCAACTTGCAGGAAGACAAGTAGGCCACCGAATCCTGCCACGGCCTGTGTGAACTGAAGCTCCTCTACCTGCAGGCCACAACTGCTAGCTTCAATTTCCTTGTGCAACCTTAAATGTATCTTCCTTTTCATGTCTGGCTTGATGAACTTAATAGCGCTAGTTGGTTCCTAACACATAACTTTTAACTAAGACAGTTCCTGTCCCTGTCAAGATGCTTGTATAATTGCTGCCTATCCTGGTTATACTGTGTCTTGTTAGTGATGATGGCCTAGGTGCGAAAGTAACAAAGTTTGATGTGAATGCCATTTTGGTCATTTGAATGCCTCATCAAAAAGTCAATATAATCAAGAGGTAACGACACACAACTCTGGAGTTCAGTTGACCAGAACAAACACAAGAATTACATCACCTAAGCATGTCCCCATTATCCATTAAAGGGCCACTGATAGCCGGCGAAGCGCTGAAGTTGCTCCCAGCTTCACTGAACATCAAAAAATTGTGCCCGAATGGCAGCGGCCGATCTGGTATCTCTGGTATGTCCATGTCCCCCTCAAGCATCTTCACCGCCTCGGTGATGGTCGGTCGGAGCGCAACCATCACATGAGCACACAGGATTCCAACAAGAACAAACCTTTCGATGGCATCACCTCTTGGGCTCTCGCACGTCGACAATGCATCGTCGAGCACCTCCCTTGACTGGCCAGCCTTGATGAGCGTCCACGCCCAGTCGGTGATCAGCACTGGCCCATTCGAAGCCGTCATGTCAAGCACATGCCGCCCACTCAATATCTCAAGCACCAGAACGCCGAAGCTATAGACGTCGCTCTTCTCTGTCAATTGTCCATAGAGCGCGTACTCCGGCGCCAGGTAGCCATGTGTGCCGGCAACCCGCGTCGTGAGGTGAGACTGCCCTTCTCGGCTCCTCCTGGCTAGCCCAAAATCCGCCACGCGTGCCCGCATCTCACTGTCGAGCAATATGTTGGTCGCCTTGATGTCCCTGTGATAGATCGCAGGCTTGACACCATAATGCAGATATTCCAGCCCCTTTGCCACATCCATTATTATGTTCCGACGTTGTGCCCATGTCAATGCCGCCCGCTTGCTGCTTCCTACTCTGTCCCGGAAGATGAACTCCTCGAGCGATCCATTGGGCATAAAGTCGTACACGAGGAACATCTGCTTCCCATCCTCTATGTCGTCATCGACAATGCAACAGCCACGCAGCGGCACCAGGTTTCGGTGCCGGAGGTGGCTGATGATCTCCACCTCGTTGGTGAACTCCTCGTCACCGCCGTCCATTTCTGGGTTGAGCATCTTCTTGACGGCAACCACAGACCCATCGGCGAGCACGCCACGGTAGACAACTCCGAACCCACCGCGGCCGATGAGGTTTCGATCCGCGAAGTTGTCCGTCCCCTTGGACAACTCGGCAATGTCGAACAGTATTGACCCGGTGTTGGGCCTTAGGTGCGGACGCCGGTCCTCCGACCCCTCCTCAGGGATGGTGTGGTTCCTCTTCTTGTTCTTGGCGTGCCTCGTCTTTCTCCAGACAAAGAATGCGAGGACTGACAGGACGAGGATGAAGGCGATTGGGATGGTGGTGGCGTAGATGACTGCGTTGTTGGACTTGGAGTTGTGAGAGGGAGCGGTGGCTAGGCCGAGGCCGAGGATGCAATGGGCCGCGGCGGGGGAGGTGGGTCCCTCGGCGCTGGAGATGCCGGCGGCGTACATGACGGTGAGGTAGAAGCAGTTGAGCTGCGACTCGGTCGTGGCGTTGGCGCTGGCGGCGATGAGGGGGGAGGTGGCGACGATGCCGGCGGTCTGGCAGCGGTCGCAGGTCGGCAAGGACGAGAGGTCGGGGCCGCAGGCGGCGTCCAGACCCGCGACGGAGGCGTTCCCGACGACGGCCCTGTACTCGGCGGCGGTGGTGACGCCGGCGCAGAAGGAGGGGGAGACGGCGAACTCGTCCGGCGACGTGAAGCAGGACTGCACGAGCGAGGCGCCAGAGAGCGAGGCCGGCGTCGACGCGACCGCCTCGGCGAAGTCGCTGAGGCAGGCGGCGGAGGCCGCCGCGGACGGGACGCGGAAGTGGCCCGTGGCGCGGAGCCGGCCGGCGAGGCCGATGCTGAACACGGAGAGCAGCGTCTGGCAGCAGGCCGTCATGTTGGGCGCGGTCACCGCGCACGGGGTGGGGTCCCAGGGGAACGTGGGCACGTAGCTCAGGTCCAGAGGGCACGTCCCGTTGCCGCCGCCGCCCGGCGCGGCCGCGCCGACCGGCGGGCCGGGGAGCAGCAGCGCCAGGAGGAGCGGGAGGATCCGGAGGAGCCTCTGCGTCGGCATTTCGGCGAGCAGGTGGTGTGCGGTGGTGGAAGTGGAACAGGGGTCGGCTTCGGCTTACGTTGGGAGGAGAGCGAGAGAGGAAAAATAGTCGTGCGGATAGCAGGGGAGAGAGAGAGAGAGTGGTTGGAGTAAAATGGGGGCGGCTGCGCCAAGCCTTGCGTGTACGGAATAATTTATAGTTTTGCGCGATGATATGGGCGCAGAGTATGACGGGTGGGGCCTGCGGGGTCGGGTGCATCGGACCGATGGAGACGTGGGAGGGGCCTGGCTGGTTCGACCGGAAGGTGGCCGGAAGCGAAGAGGAGCTGGTGGCTGCGACTTTGCCGCTCTGTTTGACGTGGCCTGAACTGTGGATTAGTGAGTTTAATGCTTCTGCTAATCCAGACATCTGGCTCACCCGTTTGAAAACTACATAAACTTTTTTTTACGGGGTAAAGGAAGTTTTATTTCAAAACAATAGAGTTACAGTAATTTTTTTTGTTTTTTTTTGGGGGGGGGGGGGTGGTGGTGGGGGGTTGGGTGTGGCGGGTGGGTGGGGGGGGGGGGGCGGGGGTGGGGGGGGGGGGGGGGGGGGGGGGGGGTGGGGGGTTGGTGTGTGTGGGTTTTTGGTGTTTTTGGGGTGTGGGTTGTTTTTTTCATCGTTTACATTCTTCCACACAATCCTCTATGAAGGGTGAGCTGTTGCAACCAGCACGCGGTGCTACGGGCCTGATCTCAGGATCTTTATGGATTTGAACTCCCTTTACAGTCTAACGCAAATTCTCTCCTACTTCAACAACATTCATAAATTTCTGTCGCAGCTTTTATCCTCCTCACCCCGCCTCCCGTTTTTAGTTTTGTCGATTTTCCAGCATTTTTTTTTCTTGAAAATTGCCTCAGCTGCTCCATCTTTTATTGGTTTACTAAATAAAATACAACTCAATAAAAAAAATAAGGTTTCTTTGACCCAATAAGTTTTGATTTGGTTGGCATATACAATCCAATTTTTATATGTAATCACATTTTTTTGCGGGGTGAAAGAGCTTTATTTCATTGTTATAGGGTTACAATCTCGAGCCAGCTACTCCTCGCAACACGGAGGACTCGAATTCAACCATACCGCAGTACAACACTCGGTACGGCTATATGTAATCACATTGGCAATAAAAATGGCAAGTAAATCACGATAATTATGTATAAAATATTTATCCTCTATTACAAAGACAATTTATCTAATGAGAGGGGGAAAACACATGCATATAATTGTCGCATGGGAACAAATTTGGTGACCTCACACATGCTGAATACAATAACTGAAAGCAATTTGTCACCAAAACCACTAATCCAACTTGTGATTTGTCTTTAACGATGTGTTTGTCTCGATAAGAGCTTTAGAGTAGATTCAACTTTTACTATGTGTCTCGGCGGACTTTTTCTTCACCATAAACTACAAGGTTATTGTATGTCGGTTGCCATATTAGCAATGAGTAATTTTCGTTCTAACTTACGAGCATAGTTAGTTAGTTTGCATATAAAATTTATCTGAAGCCAAACTCCTTTATAGGAAAAAAGGGTCAATATTCACAATGTGAAATCAATATAATTAGATGCATCATGAAATTAATTTTCATACTATATAACTTTAGTATTTTAGATGTTGACATTTTTAGATTTAAATTTCGTCAAACTTTGCATAGTTTGACTCAAACAAATCTTATGTGCAAAGTAAAATGAAACGAAGGGAGTACTAACTAGTCAGTTTGATATTAAACGTCTATGCTGTTAGCAACTCAAAGAAAGAGATGTGAAGTGTTATCAATATGCGATAGTATCACACATTTGAAATGATGTAGTGGTGAATCCAACCAAACAACTACAACCTGATAATCATTAGTGACATGACAACTCGATTTTTACTACCCATAACAAATCATGAAAAAAATATCGACATGGGATGTTGTTTTGAAGCCTTCAAGCAACAAATCCAATAGCGAAGATGTAACCGTGAGTCCGATTTGAAGTTTGAGGGATAAAAGAAATCAAAATCTATTGAAACCATGTCGATGTCACTTCTTACATTGACTGGCATGTCCATATAGGGGAGACTACAATAGAAATATAGATAAAGGGATGTGAATTGTGCTGTTTTGGCTTTTGCCTTTTTGTGACACCATGAATGTTGATTTTGTCTTTCTTGTTTCTCTACGTATTTGGGATTTTGATTGAACTTTTTACATATTTGTAGATACCTGTCTATGAACATTTACAGCTTCTCGGAAAAATTTGAAACACTGGAATATTTATATTTATTAAAAAAATGAAATCATGGGAGCAGTGATGGCAGTTTTGCCCATTGATATGGGTACTCGCAGGTATCCTACCTGAAAACAATGAGCATGGACAAGACTTGATGACATTTTATATCCACGGGTAATGGGTATCCATACCCGCAAAATATATGGGTAGGGCATGGGTATAAAATTGTGTTCATGGGTAATCCAATGGATACCAAGAAGAAAACTAATAAATGAAAATAACTCATATGACATGTGGGGTCAACATCCAACTCATATGGCCCAACTCTAAACCCTAGATTCTCCAAACTGACCATAGCTCATAGACCCGCAATCGCCCGTTGGCCACTACTCCTTCTACACCCTATCTGACTCCTTGAAATGATGAAATCTGACTCATCACCACCGTCAACTCTCGATCCAGCGATCCCCAATTCCCACTGCTGCCTCCCACCACGTCGGGCTTCCACCAACCGTTGCTCATACTCTCTTGATGCCTCCAAGAGACCACCCACCATAGGAGGCTGCGTCGGTGCTATATTGCTCACACATCATCACTTGAATTTTAAACTCATTTCTCTACCTTTTTATAAATTTAAATGATATACATTGTACCCACTGGATACCCATTGGGTATCCTATACCTGATGGGTGTGGGAACACCTAATTGTGGGAGCACCTGATATTCTCGGGTGTGGTAGAAGTGGGGTGGGTAGAGGTGACGAACCTGCTGAAATTTGGAGTGGGCTTTAGGCCCATATAGCAATTTCTGAAAATCTCTAAGGGCCCATGTGGGTTTATTGGCACTAGGTGGAGGTGGGAAGTTTAGTCCCACCCCGGAAGTGGAAGAGGAGTTGGACCTCTTTATAAGGGGTGTTCTTTCACATGCTATTGGAGCTTGAGAATAGAAGAGGCCCTCGCGCACTCCTCCTCCGCCGCCCGCCACGCCACGCCTCGGCGCGCCGCGCCGCGCCGCGGGATTGAGCCGAGCCGAGCTCATACCTACGCGCTTATTTTTGCCAGTCACTAACGGAGAGTTCTCTGACAGCTGGGTCATGATTTGAGACGTCAGATCGTGGGCTGTCACGGACTCGGACGTGGGTCGAGCCCACGTCTCTCCACGCGGCTGCACCTATATAAGTGTGCGGTGTCTCCTAACCCTAACCACGAACAGATCTCATCTGCTCACGCGCACACCCACCGTCGTTCCCTTGCTGCTGCCGCCGCCGGTGACTCCATCCCGTCCGCCGCGTACACGGTCGACGGGAGAGCAGGTCTCCGAAACCACGCCCTTCTGGTTCCTATACGGGTGAGGGGCGAATAGGTTTTTGGGCAGCGACTACGCGACTGCTCGCTTCCGATCCTCTACGTCTGCATCGCCATCATCATCATCATGTCCACCGACGCCGAACGTGCCGCCGCCGAGAAAGCTGAAGCCGACAAGAAGGCCGCCGAGGACGCTGCTGCCGCCACCACCGCCGCGGCGTCTGCATGGCCTACTGGAGGGTATAACGCGTTTATCCCGCTCCTGTTTATTCTCGTATTAGCAGTACTAGCAGTATGTGTACATTTGTCTACTGTTTGCTTAGTACGTGCATGTTTAGATCAGAGTCAGTACGTCATCAATTTAGTCAATGCCATGCTAGTGATTTATTTATGGATTAAATTAGTCGAAAAATTACCTATTTACTCAGCAGAACCATCATGGAAGAAAAGTCAGTTTTATGTAAGAGAGGCTGAAGAGCCATATGGTCAAACACTAATCTATAGCTAAATGTTCAAATAATTATTTAAGAAAACATTCCATTTCACGACAATCGGAAAATGTCATTCTGCCCCTAAATTTCTATTTGCATCGCTGAAGGCCTTTTGCTTGACTGTCCCCGCGCCAAAGGCATGCCGGCAGTTGTTTATACAAAAGCGAATGGCTCGAGAATTAGCCAAAAGAATTATCATTACGTTTCTGCATTAACCATGATTGTGTGGAGCCAGTGAAGGGGACACATCACATTATTGGTCAAGCATGGCAAGTGGCCGTTAGTTTAAGATTCAGTTTGCACTTTACACTAGTAGTGCCGATCTGGTCGACACACGTACAGTGTCTTTGAACTGAAGGAATAAGATGCCGCTAGTCCATTATTCTTCAGAAGTGAGGCTGGTGAGCCTTGCAACTTTGGTTCCATTTGGTTACCGGAAGGAAAGAAAACTTTCTTTCCACGCGACAGATAGTCAGGGACACACATATGGCACGCCAGCTCCTCTCAAGTATTTATTTGAAGGCCTAATGATGTCTTCGTATTTTAATTCGAATGATTGGCGGCGACTGACCTGCTCCGCACTAGGGAAGCTCCAGGCCGAGCAAGCAAAACAAAAGAGGATCACGATTAAGATGAGAGGCCAGCGAGCTATCCTATCAGCCAGCAGCTTCAAGGAGGAAGAGCACATGCATTCCATCCAACGGCCGGATTCTCTTTTGGAAATATTATTTTTGGCCGTCCCGGGACACCCTTGACTGGCCAGGAGATCATTAGCGTCGCTGATCAGCAACCACTCAGGTTAACAATGACATCCTGACGCAGACCGCCGGGCAGCAGACCAAAGGAGCGAAAACCCATCGGCGAGGAGCATGCGGTGAAAGGGTGAGTTTTGAATCCATTCGTCCATGGAGAAAATGTTGGCGTCGTTGTCGGCGGCTTGCCCCCGGCCGGGACGAACACGCCTGGAAGTTTCACTGATCCGCACGCGCGGTTCAGTTACGGCCGTATATGTGTTGCTTGATTTCTCGGATGGCTGCGGGGGTTCGTTGAGGCGTTGAACTTATGATGGGGCACGTGCGTCAAACTACGAGACGGACAAAGTCATGCGTGCGCTCCATCTCACGGGCGTGGATGGAATCTTTGTGCTCTGGAGAGCACGTGCGCCTTCCATTTTAGAAAGTTCAAAACTGACTTACATTTTTCAAAGAAAAAAAAACAAATATTACATCTGCTCACAATATTGGATATTTTGAATATTTTAATATAGACTACGTACGAGCTGAAACTAGTGAACAAACACACTGAAACGTCTCTTACTGCATACATCCAATTTACAAAAAAGTTTGAAATTCATATATTTGTGAATCGAGTGATTAGTACTCCTATATTAGATATTGTTGTAAGTTATGTGCCAGCTAACTTATAGAAAAACTGGGGTCTAGGTGACAAAAAGGTGGGCGAGTAGAATAGCTAATAGTCTTCCGTGAAACTGCATGAGTTTAGCTTGGCATAATTTATCATTGATGATTTCTGCCTGTAAGTGCGCATGTGGCGAAAAACTGCCCACTTTAAAAATTTCTAACCAATTTCAAATATTTGGTTTGAAAATTGTTCTTCCGGAAAAGAAAAATAAAACAGTAAAATCATAGATGCACGCAATACAATTTCTGAATAATTTAGCTCATCTCGACCATAGCTTTGGGAGTTATTGCCTTTTTTAAAATTATGTTCATTCAATTTCTTGGTACATTTTTTTCGCAATTTTTTTTTCTTGGTACCTTTTTAAAATGCCAAGAATGCAAGTGCACTATACCTGGCCAAAACTCGGGCCGGGCCCGACCAAGCCCGGTGCAGAAAAGCTAGGACCGAGCCCGGCCCGGCCATCGGGCCTAGAATCCAGGCCCAAGCCCGGCCCATCACCAAAAAAGCCCGCCGGGCCTCGGGCCGGGCCTCTTCAGCAAATCACAAAAATGGCGGGCCCAGGCCTGGCCCGGCCCTGCCCGGCCATCGGGCCTAGATCTCAGGCCCAGGCCCGGCCCGTGGGCAAGGTCGGGCCGGGCCGGGTCGGGCTTTTTCTGACCGGGCCGACCGGGCCGGGCTGCCCATGGCCAGGACTAAAGTGCACACATAATGTTAGTGTTGGAAATATGCTCTAGAGGCAATAATATTGTATTATTATATTTCCATTATTCATAATTAAGAGTTCATATTTCATGCTATAACTGCTATGATCCTGGAATATGCGATTCAGTGGAAAACTCATATGCACGTGTGGAATGATAAACGGTCAAACAATAGGTTCCCAGCCCAGCCTCTAGGACTGGCTCAAGTGTTGTTGGTGATCACGTTTTCCGGATCTTAGGATATCATTAGGTGCAACGATAGTCCTAAAAACAACATTGAGGGCATGACGTTAGAAGAATGATCATATTGAATCGACCAAATCTTGTATGTTATACTTTGTGATCATATCGTCTGAAATCATCTGTTATAACACGATGTGTTAGCATGTGTACTTTAGTTCCTCAGACCATGAGAGTGTCTCGGTTACTTCTTACCAGGCGGTGGACTTTGGGGTTGCTCAAACGTCATCTGTAACAAGGTGATCATAACGACAACTTTCAGGTTCACCGAAAAGTTTGACAAGTGAACGAACAGCTCGAAAGTGGGATTTGCTCATCCGAAGATGGAGAGATATTCTTAGGGCCCTCTCGGTGTGACGGCATCCATCATCATCTGGCCAGACACAGGTGACTACGTCACGGGGATGCCGGAACACGTCAACAAGAAAGAAGAACAAAACCAGTAACGGGAGCAACGGTATAGTGGGCATGGTGATGACCCAAGAGGATACTGATGCACACCGGGTTTTGTAAAGTATATCGAAGCAAAGGGAACGTCACATGATAACCAAAGGTTCACTAGAATATCATTCGTGTAATCATAGGGACCGATATGGATGTCCACGGTTCCGCTATCGGTCATTGAACGAAGGGGTTTCGTTCATGTCTATGTTTTACCGAACCTATGGGGTCACTTTTGGGAAACGTTGCATGAAAACAAAAAAATTCTACGCACACGCAATGATTGATCCATGGAGATGCATAGCAACGAGGGGGAGAGTGTGTCTACGTACCCTCGTAGACCGTAAGCGGAAGCGTTTCACAACGCGGTTGATGTAGTCGAACTTTCTTCATGCTCCAACCGATCTAGTACCGAACGCACGGCACCTCCGCGTTCTGCACACGTTCAGCTCGGTGACGTCCTCCGCCTTCTTGATCCAGCAAGACGGCGGGGTAGTGGATGAGTTCCGACAGCACGACGGCGTGGTGACGGTGATGGTGATGTGATCTCCGTAGGGCTTCGCCTAAGCACTACGAAAATATGACTGAGGGAGTAAACGTTGGACGGGGGCGCCGCACACGGCTAAGACAATGCTGTGTCTTTGCTAGGCGCCCCCCTCCCACATATATATAGGTGGGAGGGAGGGAGGAGTAGCCAAAGGAGGCGCCCAAGTAGGAGGAATCCTACTTGGAGTCCCTCCCAAGCCGCGCCCCCCTGCCTTATATAGGTGCGGGGGAAAGGCAGGGGAGGGTGGCCCCCCCCTTTCCTTTCTCCCATGAGAGGGAAAGGCAGGGGAGGGTGGCGCCCCCCTTTTCCTTTCTCCCATGAGAGGGAAAGGCAGGAGTGTAACACCCCTGTGTAATAAGCACTGTGACTTGTGTTAATTCTGCCAAGTTATCTTCATTTACATTGCATGATCACAGTGGTTAATCACTCCAAACTCAAATTCAAAGTGCAATTTCAAGTTGCACAAAAGTTGTTGGAAAAATGTTCTTCATTTAGCAAATATTCCAAAACAATTTGTTGTTAAGGAAAACAACATCACCATCAAGTCAAAGTGGGCCAAAGCATTTAAAACAGTGCCAAAAGAAGCATTTTTAATGCCTTTCCATTTTTGAAAAATTCAAATGGATTCAAAACCTGCCCAAACTTTTTGTGGCACAACAGAATATTCCACTGTATATTTCACCTTTTTACAGAGGCATTTGGTAGCTCAAAATAATGCAAAAGCCTGCTAATAAAACAAAACAGAAAAGGAAATAGAAAAAGGCCTAGACAACTGCTAGGGACTGGGCCTAAGTGCACAGTGCACTCAGCCCAGCCCACCAGGGCCTTTCTCCCTCCTCTCTCTCTCCCCTTCGTCGTGTCAGCACGCCCATGGCCGCACCGGCTCGTTCCAGCGAGACGACGACACGGCAACGCTCGCTGCTGGCCGAGGGGATAAGATCCACCCCGTTCCTCTTCCCTGGCCTCCTCCTCCACTCTCCCCCTTCCTCCTCGTCTCTCCTCGCTCGGATCTGCGCGAACCCGAGCGCCACCGCTGCCGCACCTCCGTCGTCCTCACGGCCACCGGCGTCCCCGCGGGCCACCACCGTGCCTGGGAGGAGCACCGTGCTCGACCATGTCGCCTAGCGCTTTCCGTTGGAGCCGAGGGCCCCTGCAGCTGCCGAACACCGCCGCCCCCTTCCACCTCTGCTCCGGCAATCTTCTCCGTCTCCGGCGATGTCTGCAGCTACTAAACCGACCACGGGCCTTTCTTGCACCGCGCGGTGAGCCTTCGCCTCCTTCCCATTTCTTCCATCGCCGTTGCGCCGCCTAGCTAGCTCGCCCGCGAAGCCGAGCTCCGCCGTCCGCCATTGCTGCCGCTGTCGTGCTCCCGAGCCGCTACGGCCTCGTTCGACCGCCGTAGCGTGTTCCTGGAGCGCTGTAGACCCCGCCTAGCCCCTCACGTCGCTCGCGCGTGCCCGCATCGCCGTTATCACCGAGCTCCAGTAGCCGCTCCGCCGCATGCCTCGTCGCCGGCGCCGTTTCCGGCCATCTTCGGTCGGTCCAATGGCACCACTCGACGTAGCACTCTCCTAGCTTTCGAACGCAAGCAACCGCGCTCAAAACGAGCCACCGTACATGATTTCCGCCCGCCTCCCGAACGCGCCGCCGCGCGATTTGGTCGCCGGCGTTGAGTCACCGGTCGTCGCTGACGTGGCCGACCTGGGGCCACCCGCAGGGTCGCTGCCAGCGGGCCCCATGGGCCCCGTTGACTGGGTTTACCCAGTCAACATGCTGACTGGGCAGCCCAGTGACGCTGACGTGTGGGCCCAACCACATAATTAGTTTAACTAAAATGTTTTTATAATTAAAATCAATTAGTTAGTTTAATGAGACACTGACAGGTGGGGTCCAGTAGCTAATTAACTCTGTTTAGTTAAAATAAAATGCTGTTAGCCCCTCTGTCTATGACATGTGGGCCCCACTGGTCAGGTTTGACCTGGTCAGCGAGTTTGTTGACCGCTGACGTCACACCCGCGTCATGCTGACGTCATATTTCATTTATGTTGATTTAAAATAATTCCAGAAAATAATTTAATCTTTGAAAATTCGTAGAATTTAAACCGTAGCTCGGATCGAAAAACTTTATACATGAAAGTTGCTCAGAACGACGAGACGAAGCCGACCGTGCTATCTGTTTCCGTGCCTTTGCCGCAGAGCAACCAGGCAAGCACCCCCCCTTGAGCATGCCTATATCGCCTATTCTCTTCTCTCTTGTGCTTGCATTAGAATTGCTGCTGTTACTGCTTTACCTATTCTGATGCATGACCTAATTTTGTAACCTGTTTTTGATAATTACCTGCTTATCCTAAACTGTTTAGAATAGGCTGGTTAGTGAACCCCAGTGACCCCACTTGTCCCAGTTGCCCCGCTGGATCATCGGAAGACTCGACGACCAGGCCCCGGCACCGCACATCACCCCCTTAGCTGTACGACACTGCAACGTTACTATCGAGTGCCGAGGGTGATACCTCGTATAGCACTTCTGATGTTAATTCTGTAGAGAAGCTATTTGGTCGTGGTCAACGAGGGTGATTCCTCCTTCACCACACCCGATAACGACACTGTCGTGCAACACCTCAAGTGTGAACCTCGAGGGTGATTCCTCCTAAGTTCACCTTGACGGATACATCGAGTAGGAATCCAACGAGGGTGATACATCGGATTCCCTGATGTTATGGACACACGGATACTTGGACTTTACAACTATTACTTGGAAAGGCGGGTCGACCCTGAGGGGTACCCGCGAGTGTTGTGGAGACAGGTTGACCTGGAGGGTGCCCGAGATATAATTACGAGGCGTGGCCGGGCATTCTTAGCCCTTGCCGCAAGTCCTCGAGACGGGGCGACGGGGTCACATCGATCATGAGTCTCTGCTCGTTACCGCAAACCCCCAATACACTAATGATTTGGATGTTTGATCCGAGTGGGCCTCTGGCCCGATAGCACTAACCATCACGTGGGAACAGTTATGGGCACTCTGCATCGTATGCATCAGTCGAAGCTTAATAGACGTCAGCGACTGAGCGGCGCGCGCTGGGTTGGACTGGTAACGCCCTGCACTTGTATAAGGGGGGCTAGGTCTGCTCACCGACCGCGTTCGCAACGTGCAGGAGTTCCCGGGGCGATGGCCCAAGACCCCTGGGCGCATAGGTTTAGTCCGGCGTGCTGACCTCTCTGTTAAGCCTAGGTCGGGTTGCGGTGTATCGTTTGGCCGAGGCCGGGCATGACCCAGAAAAGTGTGTCCGGCCGGAGTTAATCGAGCGTGGTGGGTAAGTTGGTGCACCCCTGCAGGGAAGAACTAATCTATGCATAGCCGGATTCTCGATAACGGACGCTCGGAGTTGTATCCCGATTGATACAACTAGAACTGGATATTAGGGCTCTGGGATTGCTTTCTCGTAGGGAGTCGAGAAAGGATCTCTGGCCGAGGTTGATACTTAATACAACTACTACTTTAAACTGTGCTAATCTACACTCTTCTAATACTGCAAGACCGCTGAAGATGCTAGTCTTCGATAGGACTAGGCTTCTCTCTATTCTGGCGATTCTGCAGCTCAGTCCACATATACAGCCTTTCTTTGATAATGTTGCATATGTAGTGTAGATCCTTGCTTGCTGAGTACTTCGGATGAGTACTCACGGTTGCTTTGCTTCCTCTTTTTCCCCATATCCGTTTGATGCAACCAGATGACGGAGCCCCTGAGACAGCTGCCCCCGCCGACGATCACTACTACCACCCCGAGGTGGTTACTGCTACGAGCTTGCCGACGACCAGGAGTAGGTTCGGAGGGTCCCAGGCAGGAGGCCTGCGCCTTTTTGATCGTAGTCTTTTGCTTTGCCCCGCCTTTTAAAGGCCAGTCTGTTTTATCTATTATATCTGTACTCAGATATCTGATGCTTCCGCTGACGCTTGTAAGCGAGCTTATGTATTCGAGCCCTCGAAGCCCCTGGCTTGTAATATAAAGCTTGTATGACTTTATTTATGTTTTAGAGTTGTGTTGTGATATCTTCAAGTGAGTCCTTAGGCTTGATCGTGTGCTTTTGCGTGTATGGTTAGTGCACGATTAAGACGGGGGCATCACAAGGAGGGGCTAGCCCTCCCTCCTTTCCTTCCCTTAGGGCCTGCTGCCCAAATAAGGGGCGCACCAGGGGCTGGTCTGTCCCCCCTTTGGCCCATTAGGCCCATACACTTACCGGGGGTGTCCGGAACCCCTTCCGGTGGCCCGATGACTACCCGATGCACTCCGAAACTCTTCCGGTGTCCGAATACCATCGTTCTATATACCAATCTTTACCTCTCGACCATTTTGAGACTCCTCATCATGTCCGTGATCTCATCCGGGACTCCAAACAATATTCGGTCACCAAATCATATAACTCATATAACACTATATCATCAACGAATGTTAAGCGTGCGGACCCTACGGGTTCGAGAACTATGTTGACATGACCGAGACACCTCTCCGATCAATAAACAATAGCGGAACCTGGATGCCCATATTGGCTCCTACATATTCTACGAAGATCTTTATCGGTCGAACCGTTATGACAACATACGTAATTCCCTTTGTCCATCGGTATGTTACTTGCCCGAGATTCGATCGTTGGTATCTTCATACCTAGTTCAATCTCGTTACCGACAAGTCTCTTTACTCGTTCCGTAATACATCACCTCGTGACGAACTCCTTAGTCATTTGCTTGCAAGCTTATGATGTGTATTACCGAGAGGGCCCAGAGATACCTCTCCGATACTCGGAGTGACAAATCCTAATCTCAATCTATGCCAACTCAACAAACACCTTCGGAGATACCTGTAGAGCATCTTTATGATCACCCAGTTACGTTGTGACATTTGATAACACACAAGGTATTCCTTCGGTATCCGGGAGTTGCATAATCTCGTAGTCGAAGGAATATGTATTTGACATGAAGAAGGCAATAGCAATAAACTGAACGATCATTATGCTAAGCTAACGGATGGGTCTTGTCCATCACATCATTCTCCTAATGATGTGATCCCGTTATCAAATGACAACACATATCTATGGCTAGGAAACCTTAACCATCTTTGATCAACGAGCTAGTCTAGTAGAGGCTTACTAGGGACACGGTATTTGTTTATGTATTCACACATGTATTTAAGTTTCCGATCAATACAATTCTAGCATGAATAATAAAACTTTATCATGAAATAAGGAAAAATAAAATAACAACTTTATTATTGCCTCTAGGGCATATTTCCTTCAGTCACAAGCTTAAGGTAATCACGATCTGCTGAGAGTTAGTGGAACGGGAATGATGAGAATATATTTGTGAAGTAGTTTCATTAATATCCGGAATAGTTCCGAGAGGTTCCGGAAGCGTTTCGGGGTCACCGGAAGGGTTTCGGTGAATATTAGGTAATATCGAGTATTAATGATTAATTATATATAGGTGGAAAATGTTTCTGAAGATGTTAAATTATATATATATATATATAATGCTATGAAAATGTTTAAAGTATTTTATATATTAATTAAATATGAACGGGCCTTAAAAGGCCAAGAAGGGGAAGGAGACTTGGGCCATAAAGGCCCAAGTGGAGGTGGCGCCCCCCTTTCCTTGTGGGGGGGCCGAATCCTACTAGGGGTGGGAGTTGGACTCCCCCTAGGCCGGCGCACCAAGGGAAGACTTTCCTCCCTTGGTGGCTGCCCTCTCCTCCCTCCTAAACCTATATATACTAGATGTTTTCCACCCTTTTGAGAACAAGTTTTTGGGTGCCTCTTCTAGTTGATCTAGTTCTAGTTCTAGTTGGTCCTAGACTAATTAGAGCTAGCCCTAGCCACCTCTAGTCCTCATAATTATAAGTCCAGTGTGGTTCTAATCTCCTCCCTCTAATTCTCCGGCAACGATTAGCTCTGGACGGCGAAGCGCTGCCGGATTGTGAAGACCGTATGTTTGCAACCAAGTAGAGAGGCCGTGCTTTCGGTCTTCTCTTCGACGGATCATTCAAGGGCGGTTCGCGGGATTGTCATCATCATTCGAGGGACTTCGAGCATGACCTACGCCGACTCTTCTTCTTCTGCTGCACTCCGAAGTTGTTAACGATCGTTGATCCCAACCCTTATGCATCTTCATATTGATCTTGGTGATCGTAGGTGCGATTTTTTTGTTTTCTACTATGTTTCCCAATAGTGGCATCAGAGCAGGTTTATGAGTAGATGCAGGTTGCGATCTAGATCACATCTGATATGTGAGGGTTGATGTTCTTGCTATGCTTCCCACGAGTGTTGCTTCGGTTCAGTTCATCGGCAGAATGATGTTGTTTTGCTACAAGGTTCTGACAATCGATCGGCTCTAGCTGTCGACGATCTGCTAATAGTTCCTTGGGCTACATCATAGTCGGGAATAGTGAATCATCGCGTACACAAGAGGGTGCCGAAGATGGATGATCTTCTAGGGAGTCACGCGTATTGACGAAGTTTAGTGTGGGGGACGAGACTTTTAATTAAGTCTCTCTTTCACACACCCCGAAACTTAATCTAGCATCAAGAACATCGCCTTGTTGTGCTTGCGTAGGTAGCTAGTCTTAATCATTAAAACTGGTTAACCATGTAACTAAAATTTTGCTAAAACCGATTAGAGGACGTCTAACTTGGTTTTGCAGGGTTTGCATATGATGTGGTATAGCCTTCATCATGATAATGAGTTTATGTATGAGATGGTTATATGTTGTAATGTTAAGTGGCCTGCGCGTCACGGCATGATGGCTGGAGCCACGGGATTGCCACCTTAATGCAAACATCGTAGAAATAGGTTACAGGTGATGGTGGCAAAACGTACACGGAGGATCCCGACAAGGAGAAGGTGTACTAGGCACGGGACGAGGAGCTATAATTTCGTACCACGGAGGAATTTCAGATTTTGTTTCCACGACAACGTTTTCTGAAATGGTCGTCACGGCAACATTTTCTGAGATTGCGACCACGGCAATGTTTTTGAAACAATTGCCTCGGTAATGAAATATTGGCCGTCACGTCGCTTCAACTAGAGATTGAAGATGATCATGGAGGACTCCCGGCGCCCAAGGCTATACCATATCATGCTATTATGAATTGCCTGGGATATTTATCCCTTTGTTGTTTGCACCCTTTGATTGCGCAGTAGTCAATTATTAGGGTGATCTCTCACTAAAATATCAAGTCAAAAGGTGCTCTTCCCAGTGTAGCAACCATCTATAACACTTAACGATCCAGGGTGCGTCATGTCCACATGAGTACAAACAGATTGTTGGGTGTAAGGCGGCAATGGTCAGACCATACATGCAGATTGCACTGGGTTGTCTTGAAGTTCTGGCAGAATAGTTCTGAGCTCGGAGCACAAAGCACCGAAAGATGAACAAGAGTCATATGGAGATATGATCGGCAAAAGCTTGCCCACCGGTCAAAATTCTCGTCATCAATGATGCACACATCAATGGCTGAGAACTAGACTTGGATCTTGAATCACTCACAATTAATTATGAGAGATATTAATTTGAGTGGGATTGCACTTTATATTAAAAACTTGTTTATACATTAGTGCTACAATTAATTATGAATTTTGTCTAAAATTATTTGTGTGTTTGTCGTTGTAGATGGCTCGTAATATGTTCAACTTAGCCCCTATGCTTGAGAAAGAAAAGTTGGCTGCAAATGGTGGGAACTATGCGGATTGGATCTGAAACCTGAGATTTGTTCTCAGGAGTGCTAAAAAGGAGTATGTGCTGGATCAATCCCTAGGTGAAGCTCCTTCAAAGGATGCTGCACCAGAAGAAGTTGCTTCTTATGCTACTCGTAGTGATGACTATGGGTCAATCCGCTGCCTCATGTTAACTTGCATGGATCCTGAACTACAGAAGCGTTTTGAATGATCCACCACTCAATTCATAATTGGGTCACTGAAAGTTCTGTACAAGAAACAAGCAAGGACCGAACGGTTTGAATTAACCAAGGCCCTGATAGAATGCAAGATGAAGGAAGGTTCCTCAATGAGTGAGCATATTGTGAAGCTTGCTAGCTATGTTGATAGGCTTGCTTCACTGGAATTTGGAATTCCGCCAACACTCGGTATAGATATTGTGCTTGCTTCACTCCCCCCATCTTACGATGGTTTCATCATGAATTACAACATGAACGGGATGGAGAAAAGTGCAAACGAGTTGTTTGCTATGCTCAAAACTGCGGAAGCTGGGATGCAGAAGGACAAAGAAGTGTTGATGGTCAACAAGACTACCAGTTTCAAGAAGAAGGGCAAGTCCAAGAAGAAATCTACTGGTGCCGGTAAGACCACCTCCCAGAAGAAGAACAAGGGCGGAGCCAACAAAGAGACTGAATGTTTCTACTGCAAACAGAAGGGTCACTGGAAGCGGAACTGCAAGAAGTACTTAGCAGATAAGAAGAACGGTGAAAGAGCATGGTGCCCCCATGTGTGGTTTTGGAAATTGATGACATTCTCCATGGACTAATGGTTGCCTTGAGTTATATTTGAAGGTTTTGTCCATA
Organism: Thinopyrum elongatum; assembly: GCA_011799875.1. Lineage (NCBI taxonomy): Eukaryota > Viridiplantae > Streptophyta > Magnoliopsida > Poales > Poaceae > Thinopyrum > Thinopyrum elongatum. The sequence goes on from CM022297.1 coordinate 380,417,276, forward strand.
GGCTTTTCTTGAAGTCCATTTGTTGGTTTAATGGAAGTTTATGTGTTGGCCAAGGTGCTTTTCAAGGAACTATCCAAAGATTGGTTATGTGAGAGTTGAGCTTATTGCGAGCATGTCTTGAAGAAGAAGATTGTGTGAACATTCATGTTTACCTTGAAGACATCATCCTAATGAATAGAGTTGGAAAGATTCAAGGTTGATCAAGACTAAGTACAAAGAGTGATTCAAATTGATCAACACACAAAGCGTAGAAGATGTACCGAGTGGGATCAAGTGGTCTCGTGGTAGGATTGTGTGAACATTCATGTTTACCTTCAAGACATCATCCTAATGAAGAGAGTTGGAAAGATTCAAGGTTGATCAAGACTAAGTACAAAGAGTGATTAAAGTTGATCAACACACAAAGCGTAGAAGATGTACTGAGTGGGATCAAGTGGTCTCGTGGTAGGGTAAGCTTGTCCATTACATTTTGTGTACTAACCCATGGTCTATGTGAGAGTTTGTTGTGGGGTTAGGTTTGCTTCCATGGGCGTGCATCAATAGTAAGATCTCATACAACCCATGGAGGATGACATCATGTGGTGATCGTCATCAAGGTTATGGTGTGCAAGTTCAAGTGGAGCAACACGAAGAGTGGCTCACCCATAATGGAGTATGGGGGAGCAATCATGCTTGAAGCTTGTAGTCCATTTTGGTGGCAATGGACTTGTGAAGATGTGCCGAAGAGTGGCTCACCCATAGTGGAGTATGGGGGAGAATCATTTAGTCTTCATCGAGCCAATGCAATCAAGAAAGGTGGTCCAACTTGAGGAAGTCAAGGTCGTCATCATCTAGCTCAAGTGGACTATGTGCTAGGCAAATGTTTGCCCTTGATAGGTTTTCTATTTTACCGGTCTCATGGTGGTAGTTGGGAGACCGGGTTATTTGATCGATTGCCGTACTATCAAGGGGGGCTCTCAAGTTAGTAGCTTGATCGTATCATTCGTAGAGAGCTCAAACCATTGCATCCTTGCATCATTTTTCCTGGTTCTTGTTTGGTGTTTCACTTTGTGATTTTTAGAGCTTATGGTCATCTTCATGACAAACTCAAGTTCATCGAAAACGGAGTTCATGTGCATCTTCTATGATGTTTTCGATGTTGGAGTTTTTGCCAGTTCTTCATTCATAGATGTTTCACATCTCTATATCATTGGCATTTATTCTCCATTGCTTGTTCTTATTTTAGCCAATCGCTTTTGGATAGCTCTTGTCGTCATCTATCCAACAAGCTTGAGTTTGCTCAATTCGGAGCTCATATGCGAAAGTTATGGCTGTTTTGTTCTTACCTGTTTTTCATAGACTGGTTGTACCGCTTCTTACACCGGTTGTACCGGTTGACCGTACTACCGGTGTTTGGGGCTGTTGTACCGCTCCAGAGTTGGTTTGATGGTTGTACCGGCCATCTACCGCTCTACCACCGGACTAGGTTCTGTTGTGGAGCGGTTCTTGGGCGGTTGTGTGCCGGTTTTATCGGTTAGTTCGAGTTTAACCGGTACTACCGGTGCCACGGGTGGTTGTACCGCTTAGTGCTTTTCCTTTAGGTAGATCTTTTCTCTGCTTTGACCGGTTGTACCGGTACTTACACCGGTTGTACCGGTCCTACAGTTTTCTGCACTTAACGGGCAGATTCGTGGGGACCTATAAAAGGGGGTCTTCTTCCCCAATGGACCTTATCTCTCGAGCTCGTGTTCTTCTCCCAATGTTAACCCTCTTCGAGCTTGCTATCTCCCAATCCCTCCATGGATTCTTGCTAGTTTTTGGGGGGAAAGAGAGAGGAGATCTAGATCCACACTTCCACCAATCACTTTCTCCTCTATGTGAGGGGAACCCCTTGGATCTAGATCTTGGAGTTCTTTGTGTTCTCCTTCTTGTTCTTCCTCTCATTTTCCTCCATAGCTTTTGTTGCTTTGGTGAGATTTGAGAGTGAGGGACTTGGGCACTCTGTGTGCCCTTGCCATTGCATTAGTTGCATCGGTTTGAGTTCTCCACATTGATACGTGGAAGTTATGAGTTGAGAAGCTTATTACTCTTGGGTGCTTGGTACCCTTGAGCTTGTTCCTCTTGGGTGCCTTGGTGCCCTAGACGGTTGGTGGTGTTCGGAGCTCAATCATTGTGGTGTAAAGCTCCGTGCAAGTGTCGGGGTCTCTAATTAGGTTGTGGAGATCGCCCCGAGCAATTTGACGGGTACCAGTGACCGCCCCCAAGGGTTGCCAAAGTGTACGGGTTCGGTGACCGCCCCCAAGGGTTGCCAAAGTGTACGGGTTCGGTGACCGCCCTCAAGGGTCCCTTAGTGGAATCACGGCATCTTGCATTGTGCGAGGGCGTGAGGAGATTACGGTGGCCCTAATGGCTTCTTGGGGAGCTGATACGTCCATTTTGCATCATGTTTTCCTACTATTATTTATGATGTTTTTATGCATAATAATGCTTTTTGGAGTAATTCTAATGCCTTTTCTCTCATAATATGCAAGGTTCACACAAAGAGGGAGAATTCCGACAGCTGGAAATCTGGACCTGAAAAAGCTACGTCAGGCTACCTATTCTGCACAACTCCAAATGAGCTAAAACTTCACGAGATATTTTTATGGAATATGTAAGAATTATTGGAGCCAATAAGTACCAGAGGGGCCCCACCAGATGGGCACAACCCACCTGGGCGCGCCAGGGAGCCCAGGCGCGCCCTGGTGGGTTGTGCCCTCCTCGGCCCACCTCCGGTGCCCCTCTTCTGGTATATAAGTAATTTTAACCTAGAAAAAATAAGGAGAGGACTTTCGGGATGAAGCGCCGCCGTCTCGAGGCGGAACTTGGGCAGGAGCACTTTTGCCCTCCGGCAGAGCGATTCCGCCGGGGGAACTTCCCTCCCGGAGGGGGAAATCATCGTCATCATCATCATCACCAACAACTCTCCCATCTTGGGGAGGGCAATCTCCATTGGCATCTTCAACAGCACCATCTCCTCTCAAACCCTAGTTCATCTCTTGTGTTCAATCTTTGTACCGGAACTATAGATTGGTACTTGTGGGTGACTAGTAGTGTTGATTACATCTTGTAGTTGATTACTATATGGTTTATTTGGTGGAAGATTATATGTTCAGATCCATTATGCTATTTAATACCCCTCTGATCTTGAGCATGATTATCATTAGTGAGTAGTTACTTTTGTTCTTGAGGTCATGGGAGAAATCTTGTTGCAAGTAATCATGTGAACTTGATATGTGTCCGATATTTTGATGATATGTATGTTGTGATTCCCTTAGTGGTGTCATGTGAACGTCGACTACATGGCACTTCACCTTATTAGGGCCTAAGGGAATGCATTGTGGAGTAGTTATTAGATGATGGGTTACGAGAGTGACAGAAGCTTAAACCCTAGTTTATGCGCTATTCCGTAAGGGACGGATTTGGATCCAAAAGTTTAATGCTATGGTTAGATTTATTCTTAATACTTTTGTCGTAGTTGCGGATGCTTGCGAGGGGGTTAATCATAAGTAGGAGGTTTATTCAAGTAAGAACAGCACCTAAGCACCGATCCACCCACATATCAAATTATCAAAGTAGCGAACACAAATCAAACCAACATGATGAAAGTGACTAGATGAAATTCCCGTGTACCCTCAAGAACACTTTGCTTATCATAAGAGACCGTTTTGGCCTGTCCTTTGCCTCAAAAGGATTGGGCTACCTTGCTGCACTTTTGTTACCATTACTGTTACTTGCTCGTTACAAATTATCTTGCTACCAAACTACTCGTTACTTATAATTTCAGTGCTTGCAGACATTACCTTGCTGAAAACCGCTTGTCATTTCCTTTTGCTCCTCGTTGGGTTCGACAATCTTACTTATTGAAAGGACTACGATTGATCCCCTATACTTTTGGGTCATCAAGGCTCTTTTCTGGCGCCTTTGCCGGGGAGTGAAGCGCTCTTGGTAAGTGGAAATCGGTAAGGAAATTTTTTTACTACGTGCTGAAATTTATTGTCACTTGTTACTATGGAGAACAATCCTTTGAGGGGTTTGTTCGGGGTATCTTCACCTTGACCGAAACCACAATTAGTTACCCCTCAACCTACTGCACCTACTGAAAATATTGGTTATGAAATTCCTTCGGGTATGATAGAACAACTGCTAGCTAATCCTTATGCAGGAGATGGAACTGAACATCCTGATATGCACTTGATATATGTGGATGAAATTTGTGGATTATTTAAGCTTGCAGGTTTACCCAGAGATGAAGCTAAGAAGAATGTTTTCCCTTTATCTTTGAAGGGAAAAGCATTGGCATGGTATAGGCTATGCGATGATATTGGATCTTGGAATTGGAATCGATTGAAATTGGAATTTCACCAAAACTTTTATCCTATGCATCTAGTTCATCGTGATCAGAATTATATATATAATTTTTGGCCTTGTGAAGGAGAAAGTATTGCTCTAGCTTGGGGGAGGCTTAAGTCAATGTTATATTCATGCCCCAATCATGAGCTCTCAAGAGAAATTATTATTCAGAATTTTTATGCTCGGCTTTCTCATGATGATCGATCCATGCTTGATACTTCTTGTACTGGTTCCTTTATGAAGAAGACTATTGACTTCTGGTGGGATCTTTTAGAAAGAATTAAATGCAACTCTGAAGATTGGGAACTTGACGAAGGTAAAGAGTCAGGTATTAAGCTCAAGTATGATTGTGTTAAATCTTTTATGAATACCGATGCTTTTCAAAAGTTTAGCACTAAATATGGACTTGACTCTGAGATAGTAGCCTCCTTTTGTGAATCATTTGCTACTCATGTTGACCTCCCTAAGGAGAAGTGGTTTAAATATCACCCACCAATCAAAGAATAAATTAAAGAACCAGTAATAGCTAAAGATGAAACTATTATTTACAATGTTGATCCAGTTGTTCCTACTGCTTATATTGAAAAACCACCTTTCCCTGTTAGGATAAAGGAACATGCTAAAGTCTCAACTGTGGTCAACAAAAGTTATATTAGAACTTCCAAACCTGCTAAACAAATCAAAGTAGAACCTAGTGTTGCTATGGTTAAAGATCTCTTGGTTGAAAATATAGATGGGCATGTTATTTACTTCTGTGATGAAGCTGCTAGAATTGCCAAACCCGATGAAAAAGATAAACATAGACCCGTTGTTGGCATGCCTGTTGTCTCAGTTAAAATAGGAGATCACTATTATCATGGTTTATGCGACATAGGTGCTAGTGTGAGTGCCATTCCTTTTACCTTATATCAAGAAATTATGAATGATATAGCATGCGCTGAAATAGAAGACATAGATGTTACTATTAAACTTGCTAATAGGGACACCATCACACCACTTGGGATTGTTAGAGATGTTGAAGTCTTGTGTGGGAAAATAAAATACCCTACTGATTTTCTTGTTCTTGGTTCCCCACAAGATGACTTTTGTCCCATTATCTTTGGTAGACCTTTCTTGAACACCGTCAATGCTAAAATAGATTGTGAGAAACAAATCGTCGGTGTTAGTTTTGGTGATGAGTCTCATGAGTTTAATTTTTCTAAGTTTAGTAGAAAACATCATAATAAAGAATTACCTAGTAAGGATGAAATAATTAGTCTTGCCTCTATTGCTGTGCCTCCTACTGATCCACTAGAACAATATTTGCTAGACCATGAAAATGATATGCATATGCATGAAAGAAATGAAATAGATAAAATTTTCTTTGAACAACGACCTCTGCTTAAACACAATTTGCCTATTGAAACTCTAGGAGGGCCTCCTCCACCTAAAGGTGATCCTGTGTTTGAATTAAAACAATTGCCAGACACTTTGAAATATGCTTATCTTGATGAGAAAAAGATTTATCCTGTTATTATTAGTGCTAACCTTTCAGAACATGAAGAAGAAAGATTATTGAAGGTTCTGAAGAAGCACCGTGCCGCCATTGGATATACTCTTGATTATTTAAAGGGCATTAGTCCCACTCTCTGTCAGCATAAAATTAATATGGAGCCTGATGCTAAACCCGTTGTTGATCACCAACGACATTTAAATCCTAAAATGAAAGAAGTGATAAGAACAGAAATACTGAAGCTTCTGGAAGCTGGTATAATCTATCCCATAGCTGATAGTAGATGGGTAAGTCCCGTTCATTGTGTCCCTAAAAAGGGAGGTATTACCGTTGTTCCTAATGATAAGAATGAACTTATTCCACAAAGAATTGTCACTGGCTACAGAATGGTAATTGATTTTAGAAAACTAAATAAAGCTACTAGAAAAGATCATTACCCTCTGCCTTTTATTGATCAAATGTTATAAAGACTATCAAAGCACACATATTTTTGGTTTCTTGATGGATATTCCAGTTTTTCTCAAATACCTGTCTCACAACCTGATAAAGAGAAAACCACCTTTACTTGCCCTTTTGGAACTTATTCTTATAGACGTATGCCTTTTGGTTTATGCAATGCACCTGCTACCTTTCAAAGATGTATGACTGCTATATTCTCTGACTTTTGTGAAAAGATTGTTGAGGTTTTCATGGATGATTTTTCCGTTTACGGAACTTCTTTTGATGATTGCTTGAGCAACCTTGATCGAGTTTTGAAGAGATGTGAGCAAACTAATCTCGTCTTGAATTGGGAGAAGTGTCCCTTTATGGTTAATGAAGGTATTGTCTTGGGACATAAAATTTCTGAACGAGGTATTGAGGTGGATAAGGCTAAAGTTGATGCAATTGAGAAAATGCCATGCCCTAAAGATATCAAAGGTATTCGTAGTTTCCTCGGTCATGCTGGTTTCTATAGGAGGTTTATTAAAGACTTCTCTAAAATTTCTTGGCCTCTTAAAAATCTTTTACAAAAGGAAGTTCCATTTGTTTTTGATGATGATTGTGTAGAAGCCTTTGAAACACTTAAGAAAGCCTTGATTTCTGCACCTATTGTTCAACCACCTGATTGGAACTTGCCTTTTGAAATTATGTGTGATGCTAGTGATTATGCTGTTAGTGCTGTTCTAGGACAAAGAGTCGAGAAAAAATTAAATGTTATTCATTATGCTAGTAAAACTCTGGACAGTGCTCAACGTAATTATGCTACTACTGAAAAAGAATTTTTAGCTGTTGTGTTTGCTTGTGATAAATTTAGATCTTACATTGTTGATTCTAAAGTGACTATTCACACCAATCATGCTGCTATAAAATATCTTATGGAAAAGAAGGATGCTAAACCTAGACTCCTTAGGTGGGTTCTTTTGCTACACGAATTTTATTTACATATCACTGATAGAAAGGGAGCTGAGAACCCCGTGGCTGATAACTTGTCTAGGTTAGAAAATATTCTTGATGACCCACAACCTATTAATGATAGTTTTCCTGATGAACAATTAGATGCAATAAATGTTTCTCATAACACTCCTTGGTATGCTGACTATGCCAATTATATTGTTTCTAAATATATACCACCTAGCTTCACATACCAACAAAAGAAAAAAAATTCTTCTATGATTTAAGACATTACTTTTGGGATGACCCACATCTTTATAAAGGAGTAGATGGTATTATTAGACGTTGTGTACCTGAGCATGAACAGGGACAAATCCTATGGAAATGTCACTCCGAAGCTTATGGAGGACATCATGCGGGAGATAGAACTTCTCACAAGGTATTGCAATCTGGTTTTTATTGGCCTACTCTCTTCAAGGATGCCCGTAAGTTTGTTTTATCTTGTGATCAATATCAAAGAATTGGTAATATTGGTAAGCGTCACGAAATGCCTATGAATTATTCTCTTGCTGTTGAACCATTTGATGTTTGGGGATTTGATTACATGGGACCTTTTCCTTCCTCTAATGGGTATACACATATTTTGGTTGCTGTTGATTATGTTACTAAGTGGGTAGAAGCTATTCCAACTAGTAGTGCTGATCACAACACTTCTATTAAAATGCTTAAGGAAGTCATTTTCCCAAGGTTTGGAGTCCCTAGATATTTAATGACCGATGGTGGTTCACATTTTATTCATGGTGATTTCCGTAAAATGCTTGCTAAATATGATGTTAACCATAGAATTGCATCACCTTATCATCCTCAGTCTAGTGGTCAAGTTGAACTTAGCAATAGAGAAATAAAATTAATATTACAAAAAACTGTCAATAGGTCCCGAAAGAATTGGTCTAAGAAGTTAGATGATGCACTTTGGGCTTATAGAACATCATATAAAAATCCTATGGGTATGTCTCCGTATAAAATGGTTTATGGAAAAGCTTGTCATTTGCCTCTTGAGTTAGAACATAAAGCATATTGGGCAATTAAGGAATTCAACTATGATTTCAAACTTGCCGGTGGAAAGAGGTTATTTGATATTAGCTCACTAGATGAATGGAGAACCCAAGCCTATGAAAATGCCAAGTTATTTAAAGAAAAATTTAAAAGATGGCATGACAAAAGAATCCAAAAGCATGAGTTCAAAGTTGGAGATTATGTTCTTTTGTACAACTCTCGTTTCAGATTCTTTGCAGGAAAACTCCTCTCCAAATGGGAAGGACCTTATGTTATCGAGGAGGTTTATCGATCCGGAGCCATCAAGATAAATAATGCCGAAGGTACTAACCCGAAGGTTGTTAATGGGCAACGAATAAAACATTATATCTCAGGTATGCCCATTAATGTTGAAAGCAATATTATCCAAACTATGACACTGGAAGAACACATAAAGGAAACCTTCCGGAACACTCCAGAATAACTGAAAAAAAGGAGGCACGTGACACGGTAAGTAAACGGACTCCGAAAAATCCGCAAAAATATTTTTTGCCAGTTTTGGAATATTTAAAAAATTAGGAAAATAAGAAACTACCAGGAAGGTGACCCTGGTGGGCACAAGACACCAGGGCGCGCCTGGCAAGCCAGGCGCGCCCAGGTGGGTTGTGCCCACCTCGGGTACCTTCCAAACTCCTTTTTTCTTCCGTTTGCTTGTTTCCCAAGATAAAAAATTCTTTATATACCCCCCGAGCCTATTGACCACCGTATCACGGAGAAATCTTCTGTGTTCTTTCCCTTTCTGATAGATCTGAAAATATGTCGTCTCAAGATTCCGAGGAGGAGTGCCCAGTTTCTCATCAGCCTTTAGATAAAAATATCTTCAAGGATACCTATCCCTATATATGGTTCTCCGATGAAGAAGATGAAGATGAACCAGTCCCTCCTCGTTTCAAGCATGAAAGCATGGAGGCGTTATGTAAGAGGATAATGAAGCTTGAGATGGAGAATGAAGAGTTAAGGATAGATAATTTTTACCTTCGAAATAAGTTGGAGAAAAAGGCAGACAAACCTTCTACTTCATCACAACCACCTCCTTCTTCATCACCAAAGGAAAATTGAGTATCGGGTATGGGCACTCCCCTTGGCTTGTGCCAAGCTTGGGGGAGGTGCCCCGGTATCGTATCACCTCCACTATCTTTTGCCTTTACTTATCTTAGTTTGATCCATAGTTATCTTTTGCTTTAGATGAATAAAAGTTTAGTTCGATCCTTTCTTTTTGAGTGTTTGCTTAGTGGCCTATCTTTGTAATTGTGTGCAAGAGATATATAATAAAGTCTAGTTTGAGTTTTGTTTTCTTTACTTTCATGTTCAATAAAAAGAAAGGAAATAAATGAAAAAGATCATATACTAATTTTATGGTAAGTAATGACATCACATAAGGAAGAGTATAAGTAGAAAATTTTATTGGAGATTGACAAACATAGCATTGGTCAATGATGCAATTCATGAAAGAATTAATAAGGGAAGAGAAGATTCACATGCAAATACACTATCCTGGACATCTTTTGTGATTGTGAGCCCCCATCAAAATAATATATGCCAAAATTGTTGACGTTGGACGAGGAAGACAACGTAAAGATTTATGTTTGTTCATATTCACATAGAAGTTATATTGTCATAGATCCTTTAACATGTGGTGCTTGCCCCCATCTTTGCTAGCCAAAAATTCCGCACTAAGTAGAGATACTACTTGTGCATCCAAAAACCTTCAAACCCAATTCTTGTTTTGAGATTCCACCATACCTACCTATGGATTGAGTAAGATCCTTCAAGTAAGTTGTCATCGGTGCAAAAAGGGCAATAAAAATTGCTTCTAAAAGTGTTGGATCATTTAGTGTAAGAGAAAATTGAGCGTTGTATGAACTTGTGATGGCAAAGAATAAAAGCGACAGACTGCATAATAAAGGTTGCTATCATAAGGGGCAATATAACATGATGTTCTTTTGCACTAAGATATTGAGCATACAAACAAATAAGCGCATGGCAACATCTGCTTCCCTCTGCAAAGGGCCTATCTTTTACTTTTATGTATTTACTTTTATGCAAGAGTCAAAGTTCTTCTCTCTATTCCTTTTTATTTTCTCTTTTGGCAAGCATCATGTGGTGAGGAAAGATATAGGCACATATATCCAGTTGGATATGAGTAGCATGAGTTATTATTGTTGACATCACCCTCGAGGTGAGTATGTTGGGAGGCAAAACTTTAAGCCCCTATCTTTCTATGTGTCCGGTTGAAACATTTTGCTCATGTGTATGCGGTGAGTGTTAGCAATCATAGAAGACTATATGATGGTTGAGTATGTGGACTTGCCAAAAAGGCTCCGATACATGACCCTTCCTGAAAAGATGATGAATTGTAGTTGCAAAGTTGACTGAGAACATAGTTTGTTGGTTTCTAATAGAGTTTATGCTTTATACTTCGATAGTGTGATGAATTGTCACTTATTCATGAGAAGTCTATGATAAAAGTTCTATGATAGAAGTTTTATGTTAAAGTTTGTTGCTGTTACAATAATGCACATGATGCTTCTATGTCCGTATTTTGTTTTTATCGACACCTCTCTCTCTAAGCATGTGGACACGTTTTTCGATTTTGGTTTTCGCTTGAGGACAAGCGAGGTCTAAGCTTGGGGGAGTTGATACGTCCATTTTGCATCATGTTTTCCTACTGTTATTTATGATGTTTTTATGCATAATAATGCTTTTTGGAGTAATTCTAATGCCTTTTCTCTCATAATATGCAAGGTTCACACAAAGAGGGAGAATTCCGGCAGCTGGAAATCAGGACCTGAAAAAGCTATGTCAGGCTACCTATTCTGCACAACTCCAAATGAGCTGAAACTTCACGAGGAATTTTTATCGAATATATAAGAATTATTGGAGCCAATAAGTACCAGAGGGGGCCCATCAGGTGGGCACAACCCACCTGGGTGCGCCAGGGAGCCCAGGCGCGCCCTGGTGGGTTGTGCCCTCCTTGGCCCACCTCCGGTGCCCCTCTTCTGGTATATAAGTCATTTTGACCTAGAAAAAATAAGGAGAGGACTTTTGGGACGAAGCGCCGCCGTCTCGAGGCGGAACTTGGGTAGGAGCACTTTTGCCCTCCGGCAGAGCGATTCCGCCGGGGGAACTTCCCTCCCGGAGGGGGAAATCATCGTCATCATCATTACCAACAACTCTCCCATCTTGGGGAGGGCAATCTCCATCAACATCTTCAACAACACCATCTCCTCTCAAACCCTAGTTCATCTCTTGTGTTCAATCTTTGTACCGGAACTATAGATTGGTACTTGTGGGTGACTAGTAGTGTTGATTACATCTTGTAGTTGATTACTATATGGTTTATTTGGTGGAAGATTATATGTTCAGATCCATTATGCTATTTAATACCCCTCTGATCTTGAGCATGATTATCATTAGTGAGTAGTTACTTTTGTTCTTGAGGTCACAGGAGAAATCTTGTTGCAAGTAATCATGTGAACTTGATATGTGTTCGATATTTTGATGATATGTATGTTGTGATTCCCTTAGTGGTGTCATGTGAACATCAACTACATGGCACTTCACCTTATTAGGGCCTAAGGGAATGCATTGTGGAGTAGTTATTAGATGATGGGTTGCGAGAGTGACAGAAGCTTAAACCCTAGTTTATGCGCAATTCCGTAAGGGACGGATTTGGATCCAAAAGTTTAATGCTATGGTTAGATTTATTCTTAATACTTTTCTCGTAGTTGCGGATGCTTGCGAGGGGGTTAATCATAAATAGGAGGTTTGTTCAAGTAAGAACAACACCTAAGCACCAGTCCACCCACATATCAAATTATCAAAGTAGCGAACACAAATCAAACCAACATGATGAAAGTGACTAGATGAAATTCCCGTGTACCCTCAAGAACGCTTTGCTTATCATAAGAGACCGTTTTGGCCTGTCCTTTGCCTCAAAAGGATTGGGCTACCTTGCTGCACTTTTGTTACCATTACCGTTACTTGCTTGTTACAAATTATCTTGCTACCAAACTACTCGTTACTTATAATTTCAGTGCTTGCAGACATTACCTTGCTGAAAACCGCTTGTCATTTCCTTCTGCTCCTCGTTGGGTTCGACACTCTTACTTATCGAAAGGACTATGATTGATCCCCTATACTTGTGGGTCATCAGGAGCATTGTGCCTCCACACCGCTCCAAACGAAGATTAGCGTCCGCAAGGGTGTGAACTTCGGAATACATCGTCGTCTCCGCGTGCCTCGGTTATCTCTTACCCGAGCCTTTTACTTATGCACTTTACTTTGTGATAGCCATAGTGTTTCATGTTATATATCTTGCTATCACTTAGTTATTTATCTTGCTTAGCATAAGTTGTTAGTGCACATAGGTGAGCGTAGTTGTTGTAGGTTTTATGCTTGACAAATTAACCGCTAGGTTTATTCCGCATTTGTTCAAGCCCAAACCGTAATTATTTTAAAGCGCCTATTCACCCCCCCTCTAAGCGACATCCACGACCTTTCAATTGGTATCAGAGCCTCATCTCTCTTTATCGGGCTTAACCGCCTACAGAGCAAAGATGTTGACTAGGGGATTAGGATTCTCCGACACTCTTAGTTTCAATGGCACAAATTTTGATGTTTGGGTAATTCGCATGCTTAATCACTTTAGGTTCATGGACCCAAATTTAGAGCGAATTGTAGATATGGGTTTTTCTCCTCTGAAGGATCCCCAAAGATTATCTTTAGAGGATGAGAAAAACTCTTATCTCAATGCTCAAGCTTCTAATGTGCTTTTCGATGCTTTGAGCAATGTAGTTATATTTCAACTCATGCCGTTCCGGGATGCTCATGAGTTGTGGACAAAGCTTTAAGATAAATATGGTGTGTCCAAGATTTGTGGGGATGATTGTTCTCCATCCACCTCCAGCCATGGTGTGTTGTCAACTTCTTGTACTTCACCTACATGTTGATTGCCACAAGGTAATGATATGGTGAGTAGTATTGTTCATTGCAATGATGATAGTGGGCTTATTGTTGATGATTCTTCATCACTATCTTATTGGAATGCTACATCTTTGGACTTGACACTTCGAGCACCCTACATGTTTCACATGATTGTGTTGATAGTCCTTGCATATTTTCTAGAAATGGCTTGACTAAATCTCATGATGATATGCTTGTTATATCTTGTTGCCATAATAAAAATGCATGTATTTCCTCGAGTTGTTGTGCTAACAATGTAGAGGAAACCCAACACTCCATGGAACAAGATGTGGTCTTGAATGATGCTTCAAGGGATCCCACATCATCATCTATTGTTTGTCACTTTTGCCTTATGGCTAAGGCTTTGAAGGTATCTCCTACTTCGAATCCCAATATATCTCTTGATGATGATGTTATTGCGAATGATGATGTTGATAATGATGAAGAGAATGATAATGTTGCCTCCTTAAAAATTAAGGGGAAAATTATTTTTAAAGCTCTTCATAAAAATAAAATTGCTCGTCCTAACTTCATGGAAATCATGTCCATTGCCATTGAGGGCAAGAAATATATTGAGGAGTTGGAATCTCATCTCGAGGAGCTTGAGGTCACCATTGAGAAAATGGAAGGTCATGAGCGTGATTACGCTAATGAGATTGCGGACCTCTCTCAAGCTCTTGAACTTGAACAAACCACCAGGGAATCTCTTGAGGAGACTTTTGCTCTAGAATTATCTAGAGTGAGGGAATCTCATGATAGAGCTCTTGAGGTGGCCAATGATTTTGAAACTAAAAATGAGAAGCTTGAAGTTGCGCATGCTAAACTCCTTGAGGACTTTGGGCACCTCGAAAATGGCTCAAGGGTCATTAAGAGTGAGCTCATCAAACTCACCGAGTCTCATGCTCAACTTAAAGCTTGATATTCAAAAGAGCTTGCTAAGTTGCCTTCTCCTCTTGTTGTTAATGATGATGCTTGTGCTACTAACTCTATTTCTTGTGAAGCATCCATTTTGAAGGAGAATGTTGAGCTAAGGGCTCAACTTGCGTTGCTATCTAGCAATTATGAGAAATTGGAAGAAAGTCATGAAAAGCTTTCTTGCTCTCATGGTGATCTTCTAGTATCCCGTAATGTGCTAAAGTTAGCTCATGAGGCTATGACTACTAAGATAACATATAGTGAGCCTCATGTGGACACTAGCACTACTACAAGTCAAAATGCTATCTTGCCATGTGCTAGTCCTCGTAATTCATCTACTCATAATGTTGCTACATCTTGTGATGAATTGCTTTACTTGCCTTGCTGCTATAACAACGATGCTTACACTTCCTCTAGTACTTGTGTTGATACTAACCATGTAGAGGAAATCAAAGAGCTCAAGGCCCAAGTAACTTCATTGAAGAAAGGCTTGGAAATGTGTCATGAAGGGAAGTCCACACTCAACAATATCTTGAGTGTGCAAAAATCCCCCAATGACAAAGGTGGACTTGGATTAAACTCATATAAGAAGAAGTCCAAGTTGAACAAGAAGAAGGGCCAAGAACAAGTGAAGAATTCGGCCAAGATTGTTTGCTTCAAGTGCAAAATTGAAGGGCGTCATGTTAGATCTTGCCCATTGAAGAAGAAGCCCATTAGTGACAAGCAACAAGGGAAGCGGCCACAAGTTCACTCTTATGCTCAACCTCAAGTTGAAGAAATGCCTCTTCCTAAGAAGACTCAAGCTAATGCTTCTCAAGTTGAGAAATCAAGTGAGAAGAAAGTGAAGAGTAGACGTTGCTACCTATGTGGCGAGAAAGGTCACATCGCTTCTTCATGCACGAATGGTACCTTATCCAACCCTATTCTAATTGATGATATCTATTATCTTGGGAAGGATAAGGTTGGCTATGTGATTGCCAAGTTTGTTGGTATTCATAGTGGTGTCAAGAAAATAACCATTTGGGTTGCCAAGCCTATTGTGACTAACTTCTTAGGACCCAACTTGGTTGGGAGCCAACAAGCTCAAACTTGATCAATAGGTGATGTTGGAAGGGCATTGGAGACTTGGATACATTATGAAGAATTAAGGGGTCTTCATCATTCATATTGTCTCAAGTCAAGTCATTCGGATTATCAAATGTCTATCTTATATCCAATGTGCCTCCTTGTGGTAACTTGTACTTAAATTGTTTACATTGAAAGTTACTTGCCCCTTAGCATGTTGTGGTTTTGTACCTTGCATGTGTTTGTATATGTCATGCTTCCAATTTGCGTATCTTGAGAAATCAAGTATGTGTATGTTGGTTTGCATATCATGTATGAGTGATTGTTGTGTTGAGTCTTTTTGCATAGTGTTTGTATCTTAGTTGGCTCTTGTGAGAGATTAATGGAATATTCCATTTTGGGGGAGTGATGTGCTTTGTGCACCTCACAATCCTATAAATGTGTGTACATGAGGAATATCATTTAGTATTAATATTACAAGATTATCTAGTCGCTATGTGGTATGTCTTCTCATGAGAAATTCAAATTCTAAATAGTCCAATAATTATATATTGTTGGATCCTCTTATTGCCTCTTGTTAAGTTTTCATTGGTATCACATTATGGGGGAGTAATATGCTATGTGCATATTACAAGCCTAGAAAATGTATACATTTGAGGTATTGTCACTTAGAATTAAGATTGTAACTTATCTTGTTCCTAGGCGACATGTTAGCTCTACAAGTTGCAATTTGCTTGTGTTTGGTGTGAAGATGATGTTGGGTATCCTTGCTATCTACCATCAGGAATTATTTCCAAATACTTCTTGTCTTTTGATAATTGGTACTCACCTATGTGGTAGAAATTATTGATCATCTCTACATTGGCTTTTTCTTCTATTTGCCTTATCTCTTGCCAAGGATTGTGTCAACTCCCGTTGTCTTCCATACCACTTGTGGATCTTGTTAATTTCTTGATCGTGTCTAGTGTTTTCTAGATATAGTGAAAGTGCTGATCCCACCTTGTGCATTTTGTATTCAAATGCAAATTCTCTATAATGCACTATGATACGTCTCCAACGTATCTATAATTTTTTATTGTTCCATGCTATTATATTATCTGTTTTGGATGTTTTATATGCATTAATATGCTATTTTATATTATTTTTGGGACTAAACTATTGACCTAGAGCCCAGTGCCAGTTTCTATTTTTTCCTTGTTTTTGAGCCTCACAGAAAAGGAATACAAACGGAGTCCAAACGGAAGAAAACTTCACGATGATTTTTCTTGGACCAGAAGACACCCAGGGGACTTGGAGTCCAAGTCAGAAGAGCCGCGAGGCGGCGACAAGGGTGGAGGGCGCGCCCTAGGGGCGGGGGCACCCCCCTGCCTTGTGGGCCCCTCGGGACTCCTCTGACCTAGCCCTTCCTCCTATATATTCACATATATTCCAGAACCACCAGAGGCATCCACGAAAACACTTTTCCACCGCCCCAACCTTCTGTTCCTGTGAGATCCCATCTTGGGGCCTTTTCCGGCATCCCACCGGAGGGGGAATCGATCACGGAGGGCTTCTACATCAACTCCATTGCCCTTCCGATGATGCGTGAGTAGTTTACCTCAGACCTACGGGTCCATAGCTAGTAGCTAGATGGCTTCTTCTCTCTCTTTGATTCTCAATACAATGTTCTCCTCGATGTTCTTGGAGATCTATCCGATGTAATCTTCTTTTGCGGTGTGTTTGTCGAGATTCGATGAATTGTGGATTTATGATCAGCTTATCTATGAATATTATTTGAATCTTCTCTGAATTCTTTTATGCATGATTTGATATCTTTGTATTTCTCTTCGAATTATCGCTTTGGTTTGGCCAACTAGATTGGTTTTTCTTGCAATGGGAGAGGTGCTTAGCTTTGGGTTCAATCTTGCGTGATTTCACCCAGTGACAAAGTAGGGGTAGCGAGACACGTATTGCATTGTTCCATCGAGGATAAAAAGATGGGGTTTTCATCATATTGCTTGAGGTAATTCCTCTACATCATGTCATCTTACTTAAGGCGTTACTCCGTTCTTTATGAACTTAATACTCTAGATGCATGCTGGATAGCGTTCGATGTGTGGAGTAGTAGTAGTAGATGCAGGCAGGATTCGGTCTACTTGACACGGACGTGATGCCTATATGCATAATCATTGCCTTGGATATCGTCATAACTTTGCGCTTTTCTATCAATTGCTCGACAGTAATTTGTTCACCCACCGTATTATTTACCTTCATGAGAGAAGCCTCTAGTGAAACCTATGGCCCCCGGGTCTATTTTCCATCATATTACTTTCCGATCTACTATTTTGCAATCTTTTATTTTCAGATCTATATACCATAAAAAACCCAAAAATATTTTATCTTTTGTTTATTTATCTCTATCAGATCTCAATTTTGCAGTTGACCGTGAAGGGATTGACAACCCCTTTTTCGCGTTGGGTGCAAGTGTTTGTTTGTTTGTGCAGGTGTTGGTGATTTGTGCGTTCTTCTCCTACTGGATTGATACCTTGGTTCTTAACTGAGGGAAATACTTACCTCTACTTTGCTGCATCGCCCTTTCCTCATCAAGGGAAAAACCAACGCAAGCTCAAGAAGTAGCAGGAAGAATTTCTGGCGCCGTTGCCGGGGAGATCTATGCCAAGTCAAGACATACCAAGTACCCATCATAAACTCTCATCTCTTGCATTACATTATTTGCCATTTGCCTCTCGTTTTCCTCTCCCCCACTTCTAAAATGATTTTCAAAAAGATTTTCCTTTTTATTCGCCCTTCTTCCGTTCGTCTTTTTCATTTGCTTTTTGTTTGCTCGTGTGTTAGATTGCTTGCTTTGTGATGATGGCTCAACCCAAGAACTTTGATCTTTTACTATAGGAAGTTGGAAGAAATTGAAAATAATACTAGGAGCTTCATGTCCCTACAATTTGAGCATAATAATTTCTTTAGAAACGAACTCAAGGAGCAGAAAACTTTTATGGAGTATATGAATAAAGAACTTGATGATATGTCTAAGGAATTCTATGGTCTTAAATCTCAATTTGCTCATCTTGAAAATTTAGTTGGCCAAATTTCGGATAAACAAACCACTTTGGTAAATAAGATGGCCGCTAAGCCAGTGTCTTGTGAAAATAATGATGAAGATCTAAAAGTGATTGATGTGACTCCTATTGAATCTTTGTTTTCTAAAATAAATCTTGATAAAGATGGGACTGGAGATGAGTCAACTTTAGTTAGAAGGCGTCCCAATGATTCGGAATTTATAGATCTTGATGCAAAAATTGATGAAAGTGGGATTGGAGAGGTCAAAACTTTAAGTAGCAATAAACCCACTCTTTTGGATTTCAAGGACTTTAATTATGATAATTGTTCTTTAATAGATTGTATTTCCTTGTTGCAATCCATGTTAAATTCTCCGCATGCTTATAATCAAAATAAAGCTTTTACTAAACATATTGTTGATGCTTTGATGAAATCTTTTGAAGAAAAGCTTGAATTGGAAGTTTCTATCCCTAGAAAACTTTATGATGAGTGGGAACCTACTATTAAGATTAAAATAAAAGATTATGAGTGCCATGCGTTGTGTGATTTGGGTGCTAGCGTTTCAACAATTCCAAAAACTTTGTGTGATGTGTTAGGTTTCCGCGAATTGGATGATTGTTTTTTAAATTTGCATCTTGCGGATTCCACTATTAAGAAACCTATGGGAAGGATTAATGATGTTATTATTGTTGCAAATAGGAATTATGTGCCCGTAGATTTCATTGTTCTTGATATAGATTGCAATCCTACATGTCCTATTATTCTTGGTAGACCTTTCCTTAGAACGATTGGTGCAATTATTGATATGAAAGAAGGAAACATTAGATTTCAATTTCTGTTAAGGAAGGGCATGGAACACTTTCCTAGGAATAAAATTAAATTGCCATATGAATCTATTATGAGAGCTACTTATGGATTGCATACCAAAGATGACAATACCTAGATCTATGTGTTTTTATGCCTAGCTAAGGGCGTTAAACAATAGCGCTTGTCGGGAGGCAACCCAATTTTATTTTTGTTTCTACTTTTTTGGTTCTGTTTTTCAATAATTTTTTTATCTAGCCTCTCGTTAGATGTGTTTTGGTGTTTTAATTAGTGTTTGTGCCAAGTAAGACCTTTCGGATGGCTTACGGTGATAGTTGATTTGATCTTGCTGAAAAACAGAAACTTTTGCGTCCAGTCACAGAATTTTAATAATTCACTGGAGGGTTGAAAAACCCTTAATGTTTTACAAGAGATTGATATACAAATTTTCTCTGTTGTCCTAATTTTTCAGAATTTTTGGACTTACAGAAGTATTATAACAATTCGGATATTCGCAGACTGTTCTGTTTTTGACAGATTCTGTTTTCTTTGTGTTGTTTGCTTATTTTGATGAATCTATGGGTAATGTCGGGGGGTATGAACCATGGAGAAGTTGGAATGCAGTAGATATTACACCAATATAAATAAAGAATGAGTTCACAACAGTACCAAAAGTGGTGTTTTTATTTTCTTGTACTAACGGATCTCACGAGTTTTCTGTTGAGTTTTGTGTTGTGAAGTTTTCAAGTTTTGGGTAAAGATTTGATGGACTATGGAATAAGGAGTGGCAAGAGCCTAAGCTTGGGGATGCCCAAATCACCTCAAGGTAATATTCAAGGACAACCAAGATCCTAAGCTTGGGGATGCCCCGGAAGGCATCCCCTCTTTCGTCTTCGTCTATCGGTAAATTTACTTGAGGCTATATTTTTATTCACCACATGATATGTGTTTTGCTTGGAGCGTCTTGTATGATATGAGTCTTTGATTTTTAGTTTGCCATAATCATCCTTTCTGTACACACCTTTTGAGAGGGACACACATGAATCGTGATTTATTAGAACACTCTATGTGCTTCACTTACATCTTTTGAGCTAGGCAATTTTGCTCTAGTGCTTCACTTATATCTTTTTAGAGCACGGAGGTGGTTTTATTTTATAGAAATTGTTGAACTATCATGCTTCACTTATATTATTTTGACAGTCTTTCTAAACAGCATGGTAATTTGCTTTGGTTATAAATTTAGTCCTAATATGATAGGCATCTAAGAGGGATATAATAAAAACTTTCATATAAAGGGCATTGAATACCATGTGAAGTTTGATTCCTTATGATTGTTTTGAGATATAAAGATGGTGATATTAGAGTCATGCTAGTGAGTAATTGTGGATTGTAGAAATACTTGTGTTAAGGTTTGTGATTCCCGTAGCATGCACGTATGGTGAACCATTATGTAACGAAGTTGGAGCATGAGGTATTTATTGATTGTCTTCCTTATGAGTGGCGGTCGGGGATGAGCGATGGTCTTTTCCTACCAATCTATCCCCCTAGGAGCATGCGCGTAGTACTTCGTTTCAATGACTAATAGATTTTTGTAATAAGTATGTGAGTTCTTTATGACTAATGTTGAGTCCATGGATTATACGCACTCTCACCCTTCCACCTTTGCTAGCCTCTCTAGTACCGCGCAACTTTCGCCGGTGCCATACACATACCTTTTACCTTCCTCAAAACAGCCACCATACCTACCTATTATGGCATTTCCATAGCCATTTCGAGATATATTGCCATGCACTTTCCACCGTTCTGTTTATTATGACACGTTCCATCATTGTCATATTGCTTTGCATGATCATGTAGTTGACATTGTATTTTTGGCAAAGCCACCATTCATAATTTTTATACATGTCACTCTTGAGTCCTTGCACATCCCGGTACACCGCTGGAGGCATTCATATAGAGTCATATTTTGTTCTAAGTATCGAGTTGTAATTTTTGAGTTGTAAGTAAATAAAAGTGTGATGATCTTCATTATTAGAGCATTGTCCCATGTGAGGAAAAAATAAAAGAGGCCAACGAAGCCCACAAATAAAATAAAAGAGGCCAAAGAAGCCCACCAAAAAAAAGAGAAAAAAAGAGAGAAAAGAGAGAAGGGGCAATGTTACTATCCTTTTTCCACACTTGTGCTTCAAAGTAGCACCATGATCTTCATGATAGAGAGTCTCCTATGTTGTCACTTTCATATACTAGTGGGAATTTTTCATTATAGAACTTGGCTTGTATATTCCAATGATGGGCTTCCTCAAATTGCCCTAGGTCTTCGTGAGCAAGCAAGTTAGATGCACACCCACTTAGTTTCTTTTTGAGCTTTCATAAACTTATAGCTCTAGTGCATCCGTTGCATGGCAATCCCTACTCACTCACATTGATATCTATTGATGGGCATCGCCATAGCCCGTTGATATGCCTAGTTGATGTAAGACTATCTCCTTCTTTTTTGTCTTCTCCACAACCACCATATTCTATTCCACCTATAGTGCTATGTCCATGGCTCACGCTCATGTATTGCGTGAAAGTTGAAAAGGTTTGAGAACATCAAAAGTATGAAACAATTGCTTGGCTTGTCATCGGGGTTGTGCATGATTTGAGTACTTTGTGTGACGAAGATGGAGCATAGTCAGACTATATGATTTTGTAGGGATAACTTTCTTTAGCCATGTTATTTTGAGAAGACATGATTGCTTTATTAGTATGCTTGAAGTATTGTTGTTTTTATGTCAATATTAAACTTTTGTTTTGAATCTTATGGATCTGAACATTCATGCCACAATAAAGAAAATTACATGGATAAGTATGTTAGGTAGCATTCCACATCAAAAATTCTATTTTTTATCATTTACCTACTCGAGGACGAGCAGGAATTAAGCTTGGGGATGCTTGATACGTCTCGAACGTATCTATAATTTTTTATTGTTCCATGCTATTATATTATCTGTTTTGGATGTTTTATATGCATTAATATGCTATTTTATATTATTTTTGGGACTAACCTATTAACCTAGAGCCCAGTGCTAGTTTCTATTTTTCTTTGTTTTTGAGCCTCGCAGAAAAGGAATACCAAATGGAGTCCAAACGGAATAAAACTTCACGATGATTTTTCTTGGACCAGAAGACACCCAGGGGACTTGGAGTCCAAGTCAGAAGAGCTGCGAGGCTGCGACAAGGGTGGAGGGCGCGCCCTAGGGGGGGCGCCCCCTGCCTTGTGGGCCCCTCGGGACTCCTCTGACCTAGCCCTTCCTCCTATATATTCACATATATTCCAGAACCACCAGAGGCATTCATGAAAACACTTTTCCACCGCCGCAACCTTATGTTCCCATGAGATCCCATCTTGGGGCCTTTTTCGGCATCCCGCCGGAGTGGGAATCGATCACGGAGGGCTTCTACATCAACTCCATTGCCCTTTCGATGATGCGTGAGTAGTTTACGTCAGACCTACGGGTCCATAGCTAGTAGCTAGATGTCTTCTTCTCTCTCTTTGATTCTCAACACAATGTTCTCCTCGATGTTCTTGGAGATCTATCCGATGTAATCTTCTTTTGTGGTGTGTTTGTCGAGATCCGATGAATTGTGGATTTATGATCAGCTTATCTATGAATATTATTTGAATCTTCTCTGAATTCTTTTATGCATGATTTGATATCTTTGTATTTCTCTTCGAATTATCGGTTTGGTTTGGCCAACTAGATTGGTTTTTCTTGCAATGGGAGAGGTGCTTAGCTTTGGGTTCAATCTTGCGTGATTTCACCCAGTGATAAAGTAGGGGTAGCGAGACACGCATTGCATTGTTGCCATCGAGGATAAAAAGATGGGGTTTTCATCATATTGCTTGAGTTAATTCCTCTACATCATGTCATCTTACTTAAGGCGTTACTCCGTTCTTTATGAACTTAATACTCTAGATGCATGCTGGATAGCGGTCGATGTGTGGAGTAATAGTAGTAGATGCAGGCAGGAGTCGGTCTACTTGACACGGACGTGATGCCTATATGCATAATCATTGCCTTGGATATCGTCATAACTTTGCGCTTTTCTATCAATTGCTCGATAGTAATTTGTTCACCCACCGTATTATTTACCTTCATGAGAGAAGCCTCTAGTGAAACCTATGGCCCCTGGGTCTATTTTCCATCATATTACTTTCTGATCTACTATTTTGCAATCTTTTATTTTCAGATCTATATACCATAAAAAACCCAAAAATATTTTATCTTTTGTTTATTTATCTCTATCAGATCTCAATTTTGTAGTTGACCGTGAAGGGATTGACAACCCTTTTATCGCGCTGGGTGCAAGTGTTTGTTTGTTTGTGCAGGTGTTGGTGATTTGTGCGTTCTTCTCCTACCGGATTGATACCTTGGTTCTTAACTGAGGGAAATACTTATCTCTACTGTGCTGCATCACCCTTTCCTCTTCAAGGGAAAAACCAACGCAAGCTCAAGAAGTAGCACACTACTCTTGGGGTAGCTATCCTATTTTCTATAAAACACTCATCTTGTGATCCTTATCAAGTGTGTGTTGGTGGAAGGCAAGCCGTTTCTTTTTGTTACTTTGTGCCATCATGAAACTTTGTAGAGAGCTTGGTTTGTTTGGAACCATCCTCTATTTTGGGAGTTTGATATCTTTCTTTTTGCGTGTATCAATGGATATCTCATTCCTTGATGTATCTTGATATCTTCCAAGTGATGATCTCTCCATTTGGTATCCTTTTTCACTTGGTATTTATTTTTCATTTGGTATCGGTCCTTGAAAGTTTCGAGCATGCATATTTACTTCCTGTATTTTATTTGGCATGCTTTCCTTCTTTAACCCAATATATAGGGGAAACTCCACCAAGTCTCAATTTGGATGAGATGTGCATGAAATTTATTTTCATATATATATATATGCACATATGTATGTGGAGTTTGTCCGATGTATTGGTGTTTCTAACTCCTTGGTCCCAATGAGTTTGGGTACCATTTTGTTTGTGTTGTTGTTCTAGGAACAATTGGAGATGCATTGGATGCTCGGCTCACTCACAAGGAAGGTGGTGTCACCATGTGCCTATTGGAGTCAAGCTAGGATGCTCAATGAACTACTATCTACTACCTTCAATTGGTTTCTTCTACATCCTTCCAATGCCATCTCGGTAACAAGTATCCCTTCATGCATTCTTTTCTTGCATTCAACCTTGTGTAGGTTGCATCTTGGCATGATATTCATTCCATCTTGTGATACTTGTTTTCTTTCGCAAAGCATCTCAACGATGATCTCATGTTGCTAGTTGTGATGTCTTTGATGGTTGTGTGGTAGGAATTCATTTATATACAATAAGACCATATCTAGCCATGTGCTATGCTTTCAAGCAAATATCTTATTGGTATATTTATGGCTTCCTTGTGGATATCTTGTTCTTTCCTTTTTAACTATTTCGTGTGTACATCCTTCTTTGTGGATTGATATCATCATGATCTTCATCTACCTAGAATCTTATACACTTGAGAGAAGTTGCATATCTAGTTGATATCCCTTTCTTTCACGTCCACCGTTTCTTTCTCATGTTATTTCTTTGGTGGCTCCGTGAAAGCTTTTTCCTTGAGTGCATGTCTTATCTCGATGCATCTTGATGCACTCTTTTGTGGTGAAGATTATTTTCCTCATGCTTGTCTTGATGAGGCTGATGTCTACTACACAACTTGTTCTTGTTGACTCGTGTTGGGCCTCCAAGCGCAGAGTTTTGTAGGACAGTAGCAATTTTCCCTCAAGAGGATGACCTAAGGTTTATCAATCCGTGGGAGGCGTAGGATGAAGATGGTCTCTCTCGAACAACCCTGCAACCAAATAACAAAAAGTCTCTTGTGTCCCCAACACACCAAATACAATGGTAATTTGTATAGGTGCACTAGTTCGGCGAAGAGATGGTGATACAAGTGTAGTAATGATAGTAGATATTGATTTTTGTAATAGGAACAATAAAAAACAGCAAGGTAGCAAGTAACAAAAGTGAGCACAAATGGTATTGCAATGCTTGGAAACAAGGCCTAGGGTCCATACTTTCGCCAGTGCAATCTCTCAACAATGCTAATCTAATTGGATCATATAACCATCCCTCAACGTGTGATGAAGAATCACTCCAAAGTTCTTATCTAGCGGAGAACATAAGAAGAAATTGTTTGTAGGGTACGAAACCACCTTAAAGTTATTCTTTCCATTTGATCTATTCAAGAGTTCGTACTAAAATAACGCAAAGTTATTCTTTCCGTTTGATCTATCCAAGAGTTCATACTAAAATAACACCATATGATACGCATCAACCAACTCTAATGTCACCTAGATACTCCAATGTCACCACAAGTATCCATGTGTTAATTATACGATACGCATCAAACAATTTCAGATTCATAATACTCGATCCAACACAAAGAACCTCAAAGAGTGCCCCAAGATTTCTACCGGAGAAACAAGGAAGAAAACGTGCATCAACCCCTATGCATAGATTACCCCAATGGCACCTCAGGAATCCGCGAGTTGAGTGCCAAAACATATATCAAGTGAATCAATATAATACCCCATTGTCACCATGGGTATTCATATGCAAGACATATATCAAGTGCTCTCAAATCCATAAAAGTATTCAATCCGATAAAACGAAATCTCAAAGGAAAAACTCAATTCATCACATCAAGATAGAGAGGGGAAAACACCATATGATCCAACTATATTAACAAAGCTCGCGATACATCAAGATTGTGCCAACTCAAAAACACGAGAGAGAGAGATTAAACACATAGCTACTGGTACAAACCCTCGGCCCCGAGGGTGGACTACTCTCTCCTCATCATGGTGGCCGCCGGGATGATGAAGATGGCCACCGGTGATGATTTCCCCTCCGGCAGGGTGCCGGAACGGGGTCTAGATTAGTTTTTCGTGGCTACAGAGGTTTGCGGCGGCGGAACTTCTAATCTAGGGTTACCTCGAGGGTTTTTGGAATATTTGGCAATTTATAGGGTGAAGAGGCGGTGCGGGAGGTCACCGAGGGGGGCACAACCCCGCTGGGCTCCTGGGCGCGCCCAGGTGGGTTGTGCTCACCTCGAGCCTCCCCTCTGGTACTTTTTTAGCCCATCCTGGGTCTTCTGGTCCAAAAAAATTCTCCAAAAATTTTCGCTGCGTTTGGACTCCGTTTGATATTGATTTCCTGCGAAGTAAAAAAGAAGCAAAAAACAGCAACTGGCACTAGGCACTATGTTAATAGGTTAGTCCCAAAAAATGATATAAAGTTGCTATAAAATGATTGTAAAACATCCAAGAATGATAATATAACAGCATGAATACTTCATAAATTATAGATACGTTGGTGTAGGATCGAAAGTAGGTCTAGAGGGGGGTGATTAGACTACTTGACCAAATAAAAATCTAACCTTTTCCCAATTTTAGTTGTGGGCAGATTTTAGCAACTAAGCACAAGTCAAGCAATCAACCTACACATGCAATTCTAAGAGTGTAGCAGCGGAAAGAAAAACATTACATATGAAGGTAAAGGGAAGGGTTTGGAGAGTGCAAACGCAATGATGACACGGAGATTTTTGGCGTGGTTCCGATAGGTGGTGCTATCATACGTCCACGTTGATGGAGACTTCAACCCATGAACGGTAATGGTTGCGCGAGTCCACGGAGGGCTCCACCCATGAAGGGTCCATGAAGAAGCAACCTTGTCTATCCCACCATGGGCATCTCCCATTGTGACGCCCCCGACCCAATCATGCACTATTCATACACGCAAACGTGCACGATCAAGCACAGGGACTCACGGGAAGATATCACAACACAACTCTAACACAAATAAACGGAGATCCACAATATTACAGACCAAGGATCGCGAGGATCCGCGTACACAAGTCAGTCATACAAATAATATCTGGGTACAGACATAGTTAGCCAAGGTTTGCCTTAAGAAGGCTAGCACAAACAACGACTCTAGATCGAAAGGCGAAAGCCTCCTGCCTGGGAGCCTCCGATCCTACTCCTGGTCGGCGGGCTCGATCCAGTAGTACGTGCCGTCTGGACCCTCCTGGTAGTAAGCTCCTGTGGTGGCATCTGGCTCCTGGGCTCCATCGTCTGATGTATCATCAAAGGGGGTATGGGGGAAAAGAGGTAGCAAAGCAACCGTGAGTACTCATCCGAAGTACTCAGCAAGCAAGGATCTATACTACATATGCAACATTATCAAAGAACAGGCTGTATATGTGGACTGGGCTGCAGAAATGCCAGAATAGAGAGAAGGCCTAGTCCTATCGAAGACTAGCATCTTCATGAAGCCACCATCTTGCAACAATTAGAAGAGTATAGAAAGGAATTTTATTAAACAAGCATGTTGAGGCAAAGCCTAGAGATCCTTCCTCGACTCCCTGCGAGAAAGCGATCCCAGAGCTTCAATTAATTAAACAAGTATCCAGTTCAAGTAATAGATCGGGATACCAAACTGAGCGTCCTTTACCGTAGGACCGGCTATCGATAGATTATTCTTCCCTGCAGGGGTGCACTACTGTTACCCAACACACTCGATCAACTCTGGCCGGACACACTTGTTGGGTAATGCCCGGCCTCGGGAGATCAACACGAAGCAGCGCCCTACCTAGGCTCAGCAGAGAGGTCAGCACGCCGGACTAACCTATGCATCCAGGGGTCTTGGGCCATCGCCCCGGGCGCTCCTACGCATTGCGTGACTGGCCGGGGAGCAAGCGCGACACTGAACTTGTCAGTGAAGTATCCAGCCCAACCCCAGCAATCAGCCCGCTCGGTGAACCATGACGTCTGAAGAGCTTTCAGGAGAAACATACGACGTAGAGGGCCCCATAAACCATTATCCCGCATGGTGGTAGTGCGTATAGGGCACGTCGACCCACTCAGATCAAATACCCAAATCCGATAGGCTCATTTAGTAACATGCGGAGACAATCAGAGTTTCTGAAGCTCCGCCACAATATCACACTCGGGCGCCCTTCCGGGCAAGCCCGACATCATAGATCTCCCTGCGGGTACCCCTCAGGGTTGACCCGCCTGTGACATAGGTCAAAGTAAGCGTGTGGTGATAACATCAAAGGGGAAACCCGAGGAATCACCCTCGGAGGATTCCACCTGATGAAATCACCAAGGTGAACGTAGGAGGCATCACCCTCGAGGTTCACACTTGAGGGGTTGCACGACAGAGTCGTATCGGGAGTGGTTAAGGAGGAATCACCCTCGATGACCACGACCGAACAGTTACACTGTAGAGTATTCATCAGGAGTGTGTTACGAGGTATCACCCTCGGCACTCGATAGTAACTATGCAGAGTCGTACAACTAAGGGGGTGAAGTGATGTGTCGGTCTCTGGTCGATGATCACATTGATCGAGTCGTCGATGATCAAGCAGGGGCAACAAGGGTAAGGTGGTGGGGGTCACTGATGGTTCACTACCAACCTATACTAAGCAGTTTAACATAGGCAGGTAAGGTAACAATAAACAGGTTACAAAAGCAGGCTATGCATCAGAATAGGAGCAAACAGTAACAGTAGCAAAATCTAATGCAAGCAGGAGAAATGGAATGGGCGATATCTGGATGCTCAAGGGGGGGCATGCTTGGTTGCTCTGACAAGAAGTAGGGGTCGTCAACGGGCTGCTCGTCTGGTGCGTAGTCGTACTCAGCTGCAACGGCATCGGTCTCGGCGTCTATCGAGAGAAGGAGGGGGAAGAAACAATAAATTCATGGCAAAGATGCAAACAATGTGCATGACATGTCTAAATGATATGCAGAGGTGTTCTACTGCCTAACTAAATGATTTAGTTAATTTAGGGATTTATTTTATTAAAGTTGAGCACTATTCATTTATCGAAATCAGTCTAAAAGTTCCATGTTCAGGTAGCTAGGGGCATCTGACAGATGAACGGACCACGTATTCAGATTCGTCTCGAAATTCCGAGCAACTTTCATGTACAAAGTATTTTCATCTGACTTACGGTTTATTTTCTATTAAATTTCAAAGTGTTATTAATATTCTGTAATTTCTGGATTTACTTTAATTCGAAAATAAATGCAGAATACACTTTTGCTACCTAGTGCTACACTAGCCAAGGTGTATGACAGTGGGGTCCAGGGGCCCAGTCATCAAGTCCAGTCAGCGTTGACTCGGTCAATGTTGACCAGTCAACGAGGTCAATGGGGCCCGCATGTCATAGGCTTAGTCTTTAGTTAGAGTTAAATTAAACATTTTAATTAGTCCAGGGGCCCACTTGTCAGTGTTAGTGGGTTAATTTAATTCTAACAATTAGTCCTACCTAAATCTAATTAGTGGGGGGTCCATTAGTCAGTGGGGTTAGGGGGATTTAGCCCCTCTAATTAGGCCAGTCGGCCCCACTAGCCAGGGGAGGCAAGCCACTGTGGCCACAGCGAGCGCCGGCGGGCGCGGAGGCCTCGCACGGGCTGCCGCCCGATAGCAGCGATAACGAACCGGCGGGGAAGCGGGTCGGCGAGCGACGGGTGCAGGAGGCGGCGGCGGCGGCGGTCTGGCAGGGGCGGGTGCGAGCGGGGGGGTTAGGCGAGCACGCGCGAGGGGGCAACGACAGGCGGCCGCGGCCATGGGCGCAGGGGCGAGCGCGGGGGAGGAGGCACGCGGGCACGGGCGGCCGCCGGTGGGTGCGGCGCACTTGCGGACGGTGGCGGGGCCAGTGAAGCGCGTCATGAGCGCGAGAGGGGGAGCACGGGACGCGGGGAGCAACAACAGCAATGGAGCAGCGGCAACAACAACAAAAAGCAGCAACGGCAAAGCATCAGTAGAAAACAACGGCTAGGCATCAGCAGGTGCAAGCAGTAGTGTAGAGCAGCAGCAGCACAAGGTGCAGCGGTAACGAGCAGTAGCAGTAGCGAATGGACGTGGCTGCGACGCACGTACACGGACGCAAAGCTACGATGGCGACTACGGCAAAGGCTACGGTTACAGATCGAAGGTGAAAAATAGGGGAATCGGTCGAGGGCCTCACCGCGAAGCTCGTGGGCGCGTTCGGGGAGGCCGGGGCGGTTCGGTGGTGGAGGACCTGACGGCGACGACCGGCGGCAGAGGTTGAAGAAGGCGGTCGATTCGGTCGAGGTGGGTGCTCCGAGCTTGAGTTGATCCGCGTAGGGGAAGCAGGCGAGGCAGGTGGAGCTCCTGGCGCAAGCTCGGTCAGAGGGGACGACGACGGTCGCGGAGACGATGAGGCGGCGACAACGGCAGCAGCTTGGACGCAGTGAATCGGGAGAGGGAATGGACGAGGGGAAGAACAGAGGCTAGGGTTTCGGGAGGGTGCGCTGGCGACGCCTTAACCAAGGGGGGGGGGACCGCGGGATGGACGACGCGTGTGCATCGGCGACTTGAACGAGCGCTCTGCCTCCAGCGTGATGGGGATGAACAGGAGGTTGAAGGAGACTAGAGGTGGGCTGGACTGCACTGTTCATTGGGCCGTTTAAGCGCACAGTTCTGGTTTTTCCTTTAATTCTTATCTCTCTATGTTTTCTGCTTTAGTTATTGTTTTGTATTTTTATTTTGTACCAAATGATTTTTGTTGAACGGGAGACTTGTCACTAAAATACTTGGTGATACTATGGAGTTGCCCACAAGGTTTTGGGGGTTGTTTCAAATCCATCCAATTTATCTTTGAATTTAAATGCTCCACATAAGTGCTATTGGGCCACTTCATCATTTATTAGGGAATTATTGGTGATTCAAATGATGTTGGTTTTAACATGACAAAGATCAGGGGGATTTATACTAAAATGCGAACATTTTAGTATTATAGTTTGGAGAAACAATATTTTGACTTGTCTTTTAATTTGAATTTGAGGTCGGTTTGGGACAAAGTGATGATTAGCAAAATTTAATTATGATGACGTGGCACCATTAACAGGAGTTTACTGTAGCATGACACCCGGGGTGTTACAAATCTCCTCCACTACAAGAAATCTTGTCCCGAGATTTAAGCGGTGGAGTAAGGGGAAAGTTTTAGTTACGGAATTCTAACGGATCTTCTCGTTCTTGGTTGCTCTTCTCGAAGAAGTTGATCCCCTACGTTGATGTCTTCATTTCTCTGCTTCAGGTCATCATGAAGAAGTCATCATCCTTTCTTCGGAGTCTTCATCGTACTTACGAATAGGTAAGGGGCAGCTCGACAACGATATGATGATATAAGGGGTAATCATATAGCATTATCCCATGAATGAACTCATGAGTAACTCTCGAGTTGAACAAACGAAACACATCGAGAGCTAGAAGGTACAATAAGAAGTTTTAAGTGGATAGACAATCGTTCGTTGCCTAAAACAGAGAGTGAAAGGAATTCAGAGCAATGGGAATAAGTATTGTGTCTGATACCAGAATTGATGATCTCCCGGAAGGTGGCTCTCGAATTACATTCGATGCCAAGCGCGAGGGATAACTTTGGAAACAGGGATGTACAAGAGAGTCAGGTTTCGATCCTGTGGAACAGTGGGTTCTGGGCCCACCATGTGGGTTAAAAGTAGGAAGGGCGTTGACATATTGCATGATCATGATAGCAAGGCATGTCAGAGGATAGCCTGTCAGTTATGTTGGCAGCTATGTTAGTACCTAGGGTGAGGGGCGAAAAGAACCATTTTCCTGCTCGTTGAAACGAGGCGGACCAATAGTCAAGGTTCTCGTCCATCGGTGGTTACCGGAATGTCATCAATAATAGTAACATGGTTATACTTGACAGGGTTGTATACCGTGGTGCTTACATAAGCAGGGAAAAATTACTGCTTATTTCATATAGAGCACAAGAAAGGTTAAACAAAACAATGGGAAGAAAAATGTGATCAATAGATTAAACAAAACAACGGAAAGGAAAATGTGTTTAAACACATATTTCAGGGGTATATCCTTCCCAAGGACAAGCAGAGCATGATATCTATGATAGGATATAATGTAGAAAACCCTTTTAGGAAAGGGGAGAGATATTTCCTGACATTACCCATACAATGGTGTTTGGATAATTGATAAAGAAATTTTAGCATTGTGCTTCAAACGTCCTTATTGAAAATCAGAGTACCACAGACATGCTTCGAGATAGCATAGACATGGTCATCAAGTAAAGGTCAGACTTTCGGAATACAAAGGGTCCATCGAGAACTTCTTTATAGAATAAGTCTTACAATTTCCGCATGGATGAATGGCTAACCTTGCTAAAAAGGAACTATAACAATAGGTCCTCCGGCCAGGTGTGCTAGGCATGACGTCACCTTACCGGTTCATATAAGGGCCAGTGTTATAACTCTTGGGGATATGTTCCAACCATCATATCTGATCGAGGCTCAGATCTGATTGGTGTCAGGATATCTCAGACTCAGAATGCCTGAGAGAAAAAGTTGCAACGCAAATTGAAGAGATGACATTGCAAGATTCTCGGGAAATGAACTATGGAAGCGAGTTCTGAAACAAGAGTTCAGCATTAAACCAGGGAAAGGATGAGGAGGTGGTTGATGGACTCAGCGACAACTCATCCAGATTTCCAAACAGATGAATTTCCACAATTATGTGAATCAAGGAGATGTCAATTGTCAGATCAGATGATATAATGATGTATGCTCGAGGAAAACATACACAATTAAAGATTGGTTGAAAGGTGCACCCGAAATATGGGCTTAGGTAGCATGATCAATGTTAGAATGGCGATTCAATAACCAAAAGACTTAGAATGAAGCTATCGACCATTCACTTCAAAGCAATAGGGTTGCTAAAGGTTTTGAATTCACACATCATAGTGCAATTGTCGGTATTCCGGTTAGAAACAACACTGGGACCAAGAAATGAACGGACATGGCGAGGAGTATCACTTGTATCAAGAATTCTTATTAGGTGGTGAAATTCTCGCCACATTCTTGACATAAAAGATGGTAATACTCCAAGGTAAAGAAGAGCAAATGCTGGATAGCAAGGAACGCAAGGTACAACACCAAACAAAAACAAGTTTTGTGTTGGAAGGAATGCAATAATGTTGTCGATGATAACACGAATCATCGAGGGGTAAGGATGGTATTTCTCATCATGAATTCAATAGATATCTTGGAAGAGCTCAGAATGTTGATGATGATCACGACACATTTGTCGGGAGATTTCATGAAGACGTAATCATTCGGCGATGACATCAAGTCAAAGGAATGATGAAGCGAAAGGTTATTGAAACCACGGGTACGACACAAACTCGAAATCAAGTTTGTTGTTCAAGGAGAAATGATAAGACAAGGAAGATCGATGTAAGATTAGCTCACCGTCGAAATTTATGCTCCGGGAAGGACCAGGTAGCACAGTTAAAATTAGTACAATAATGATGTAGCCGATCAGGCTAGGAATGACGTGATGGAGTATTAAACTCGTAAGCAACGAAAATTACTTAGAGTTATTGAATCGGAGTGCGGGCTCGATTCACTATTCGGTGTTCTCGGTTGATGACAACCCAGAACCCAGGAAAATGTGAATCGTTGAGGAATAACAGTTGATGAAGAACCCATAAGAAGTTATGCAGTTCCATGATATTCTCGAGATACCAGAGTGTAATACTCGACGGTAGATCAAAGTAAAGGTTGGACTGGGGTATTGATCCGCAGAAGACAAATGCTTAAACTTTCCCGAGAAATGGAATCAAAGAAGAACAATATGGTGGGAACCATAGCTGCAAGGGATCCAATTTAATGACATCGAAAGAATTATCCAAATGATTAAATATTTTGCTAGAAGCTTCCATGATAAGTTCCACATCGGGTCCATGGGCATGAACACAAAGTTCAAGGTCGACTCCCACTTCTTCAATGCATAACCTTTCATTCACTTCTCATACTCGAAGAAGTTGTATGGTAGAAAATTATCTGGTTAAACACCAGAAGGGTATGGCTTGTGAAAACCTTCGGGTTCATACGGTTTTTAGGGAAGGTATAGGTTCAACCCATCGGGGCATCTTAGAAACATATACCTCAAGCTTCAAGAGTAAATATCACCAGCTCGAAAGCAGAGCATGGTTGGCCAAATCAGAGAATAGGATTTACCAATGGCATTATGTATCAGGGAAAGAACTTCCAAAGTGATTGAATATGAATGACGTTGTCCGATAAAATCCAACAAAGGATCCGATGGTCCTCAAGGGATCATGTACAAAGTATTCTCGGGACAATAAAGCGAATTTTGGGGTATCTTGTAATAACAAGATCAGCTGGGAATAAAAGTAAGAACGATAGGTGTATGTATTTATTCATAGGGATATTTTGGTGGTAGGGAACTGCAAAAGCAACGGGCACAAAGTCTCGAGAGAACATCGGAGAGTATCTTCGGAATCCTTCGGTGCACCACGCAATCATCTGGAGTGAGGGGCTCTCCGGGAGGATGTAATTACGAGAACCTAGAGTTAGATTTAGTAAAATCATTTAACCCGAATATAAGAGAGATCAGAGTCCTAGAGTATAGGCTGAGGAATAAAAGATCCTAATACCACCCAATAGAGACGTGGGCCCGTAAGGCACACAGTCATGTTAGTAAAAGTTTTGCAATGTCTAGACTCGACTTCGGCCAAGGAGTATGGAAGGGGGTTCCTATAGGCAGTCGGCTCTGATACCAACTTGTGACGCCCCCGACTGAATCATGCACTAATCATACAGGCAAACGTGCAGGATCAAGCACAGGGACTCACGGGAAGATATCACAACACAACTCTAACACAAATAAACGGAGATCCACAATATTACAGACCAGGGATCGCGAGGATCCGAGTACACAAGTCAGTCATACAAATAATATCTGGGTACAGATATAGTTAGCCAAGGTTTGCCTTAAGAAGGCTAGCACAAACACCGAATCTAGATCGAAAGGCAAAGGCCTCCTGCCTGGGAGCCTCCGATCCTACTCCTGGTCGGCGGGCTCGATCCAGTAGTACGTGCCGTCTGGACCCTCCTGGTAGTAAGCTCCTGCGGTGGCATCTGGCTCCTGGGCTCCATCGTCTGATGTATCATCAAAAGGGGTATGGGGGAAAAAGAGGTAGCAAAGCAACCGTGAGTACTCATCCGAAGTACTCAGCAAGCAAGGATCTATACTACATATGCAACATTATCAAAGAACAGGCTGTATATGTGGACTGGGCTGCAGAAATGCCAAAATAGAGAGAAGGCCTAGTCCTATCGAAGACTAGCATCTTCACGAAGCCACCATCTTACAGCAATTAGAAGAGTATAGAAAGGCATTTTATTAAACAAGCATGTTGAGGCAAAGCCTAGAGATCCTTCCTCAACTCCCTGCGAGAAAGCGATCCCAGAGCTTCAATTAATTAAACAAGCATCCAGTTCAAGTAATAGATCGGGATACCAAACTGAGCGTCCTTTACCGTAGGACTGGCTATCGATAGATTATTCTTCCCTGCAGGGGTGCACTACTGTTACCCAACACGCTCGATCAACTCTGGCCGGACACACTTGCTGGGTAATGCCCGGCCTTGGGAGATCAACACGAAGCAGCGCCCTACCTAGGCTCAGCAGAGAGGTCAGCACGCCGGACTAACCTATGCATCCAGGGGTCTTGGGCCATCGCCCCGGGCGCTCCTGCGCGCTGCGTGACTGGCCGGGGAGCAGGCGCGACACTGAACTCGCCAGTGAAGTATCCAGCCCAACCCCAGCAATCAGCCCACTCGGTGAAACGTACGACGTAGAGGGCCCCATAAACCATTATCCCGCATGGTGGTAGTGCGTATAGGGCACGTCGACCCACTCAGATCAAATACCCAAATCCGATAAGCTCATTTAGTAACACGCGGAGACAATCAGAGTTTCTGAATCTCCGCCACAATATCACACTCGGGCGCCCTTCCGGGCAAGCCCGACATCATAAATCTCCCTGCGGGTACCCCTCAGGGTCGACTCGCCTGTGACATAGGTCAAAGTAACCGTGTGGTCATAACATCAAAGGGGAAACCCGAGGAATCACCCTCGGAGGATTCCACCTGATGAAATCATCAAGGTGAACATAGAAGGCATCACCCTCGAGGTTCACACGTGAGGGGTTGCACGACAGAGTCGTATCGGGAGTGGTTAAGGAGGAATCACCCTCGATGACCACGACCGAACAGCTACACTGTAGAGTATTCATCAGGAGTGTGTTACGAGGTATCACCCTCGGCACTCGATAGTAACTATGCAGAGTCGTACAACTAAGGGGGTGAAGTGATGTGTCGGTCTCTGGTCGATGATCACATTGATCGAGTCGTCGATGATCAAGCAGGGGCAACAAGGGTAAGGTGGTGGGGGTCACTGATGGTTCACTACCAACCTATACTAAGCAGTTTAACATAGGCAGGTAAGGTAACAATAAACAGGTTACAAAAGCAGACTATGCATCATAATAGGAGCAAACAGTAACAGAAGCAAAATCTACTGCAAGGAGGAGAAATGGAATGGGCGATATCTGGATGCTCAAGGGGGGGCTTGCCTGGTTGCTCTGACAAGAAAGAGGGGTCGTCAACGGGCTGCTCATCTGGAGCGTAGTCATACTCAGCTGCAACGGCGTCGGTCTCGGCATCTATCGAGAGAAGGAGGGGGGAAGAAACAATAAATTCACGGCAAAGATGCAAACAATGTGCATGACATGTCTAAATGATATGCAGAGGTGTTCTACTGCCTAACTAAATGATTTAGTTAGTTTAGGGATTTATTTTATTAAAGTTGAGCACTATTCATTTATCGAAATCAGTCTAAAAGTTCCATGTTCAGGTAGCTAGGGGCATCTGACAGATGAACGGACCACGTATTCAGATTCGTCTCGAAATTCTGAGCAACTTTCATGTACAAAGTATTTTCATCTGACTTACGGTTTATTTTCTATTAAATTTCAAAGTGTTATTAATATTCTGTAATTTCTGGATTTACTTTAATTCGAAAATAAATGCAGAATACACTTTTGCTACCTAGTGCTACACCAGCCAAGGTGTATGACAGTGGGGTCCAGGGGCCCAGTCATCAAGTTCAGTCAGCGTTGACTCGGTCAATGTTGACCAGTCAACGGGGTCAATGGGGCCCGCATGTCAAAGGCTTAGTCTTTAGTTAGAGCTAAATTAAACATTTTAATTAGTCCAGGGGCCCACTTGTCAGTGTTAGTGGGTTAATTTAATTCTAACAATTAGTCCTACCTAAATCTAATTAGTGGGGGGTCCATTAGTCAGTGGAGTTAGGGGGATTTAGCCCCTCTAATTAGGCCAGCCGGCCCCACTAGCCAGGGGAGGCGAGCCGGCTCTGGCCACAGCGAGCGCCGGCGGGCGCGGAGGCCTTGCACGGGCTGCCGGCCGGTAGCAGCGACAGCGACCTGGCGGGGGAGCGGGCCGGCGAACGATGGGTGCAGGAGGCGGCGGCGGCGGTCCGGCAGGGGCGGGTGCGAGCGGGAGGGTTAGGCGAGCGCGCGTGAGGGGGTAACGACAGGCGACTGCGGCCATGGGTGCGGGTGCGGCACGCTTGCGGATGGTGGCGGGGCCAGTGAAGCGCGTCGTGAGCGCGAGAGGGGGAGCACGGGACGCGGGGAGCAGCAACAGCAATGGAGCAGCGGCAACAACAGCAAAAAGCAGCAACGACAAAGCATCAGTAGAAAACAACGGCTAGGCATCAACAGGTGCAAGCAGTAGTGTAGAGTAGCAGTAGTACAAGGTGCAGCGGTAACGAGCGGTAGCAGTAGCGAACGGACGTGGCTACGATGCACGTACACGGACGCAAAGCTACGGTGGCGACTACGGCGAAGGCTACGGTTACAGATCGAAGGGGAAAAACAGGGGAATCGGTCGAGGGCCTCACTGCGAAGCTCGTGGGCGCGTTTGGGGAGGCCGGGGCAGTTCGGTGGTGGAGGACTTGACGGCGACAACCGGCGGCAGAGGTTGAAGAAGGCGGTCGATTCGGTCGAGGTGGGTGCTCCGAGCTCGAGTTGATCCGCGTAGGGGAATCATGGGAGGTAGGTGGAGCTCCTGGCGCAAGCTCGGCTGGAGGGGACGACGACGGTCGCGGAGACGATGAGGCGGCGACGACGGCAACAGCTTGTACGCAGTGAATCGGGAGAGGGAATGGACGAGGGGAAGAACAGAGGCTAGGGTTTCGGGAGTGTGCGCTGGCGACGTATAACCCCAGTGGGGGGGGGGGAACCCCCGCACCGAGGCCCATGGGTGACGAGGGCCTTGGCACGGCAACTTGAACGAGCGCTCTGCCTCCAGCGTGATGGGGGTGAACAGGAGGTTGAAGGAGACTAGAGGTAGGCTGGGCTGCACTGTTCATTGGGACCGTTTAAGTGAACAGTTCTGGTTTTTCCTTTAATTCTTATCTCTCTATGTTTTCTGCTTTAGTTATTGTTTTGTATTTTTATTTTGTACCAGATGAGTTTTGTTGAACGGGAGACTTGTCACTAAAATACTTGGCGATACTATGGAGTTGCCCACAAGGTTTTGGGGGTTGTTTCAAATCCATCCAATTTATCTTTGAATTTAAATGCTCCACATAAGTGCTATTGGGCCACTTCATCATTTATTAGGGAATTATTGGTGAGTCAAATGATGTTGGTTTTAACATGACAAAGATCAGGGGGATTTATACTAAAATGCGAACATTTTAGTATTATAGTTTGGAGAAACAATATTGTGACTTGTCTTTTAATTTGAATTTGAGGTCGGTTTGGGACAAAGTGATGATTAGCAAAATTTAATTATGATGACATGGCACCATTAACAGGAGTTTACTGTAGCATAACACCCGAGGTGTTACACCCACGAAGGACTTGCCTCACTCGGGTAGATCTTCACGAAGTAGGCGATCTCCTTGCCCTTACAAACTTCTTGGTTCAACTCCACAATCTTGTCGGAGGCTCCCAAGCGACACCTAACCAATCTAGGAGACACCACTCTCCAAAAGGTAATAGATGTTGCGTTGATGATAAACTCCTTGCTCTTGTGCTTCAAGTGATAGTCTCCCTAACACTCTACACTCTCTAACAGATTTGGATATGGTGGAAAGATGATTTGAGTGGAAAGCAACTTGGGGAAGGCTAGAGATCAAGATTCTTGTGGTAGGATTGGTATATCTTGGTCTCAACACATGAGTTGGTGGTTCTCTCTCAGAAAATGTAAGCTAGAAGTGTAGGCACGTTTTGATGGCTCTCTCACAAATGAAGAAGGGGGTGGAGGGGTATATATAGCCTCCACACAAAATCCAACCGTTACACAAATTTGACCCAACTCGGTCAGACCAAATAGAAGAACCCGGTGAGACCGATTTAGTTCAAAATGTGAACATTAGGAATCTCGGTGGGACCAACGAGAACAACTTGGTGGGACCGATGTGCTAGGGCTTAGGGCAAACACCAACTCGGTGGAACCGATTGCATCAACTCGGTTAGACCAAAGTGAAGCAATAAGGCAACAGAGAGGATGTCAAGCAAACTCGGTGGGACCGATCGCACATTTCGGTGAGACCGAAATAGTTGCAACAGGCAACAGAGAGTTTGCAAGGCCATCTTGGTGAGACCAAGATCCGTATCGGTGTGACCGAATTGTCTAGGGTTTCTGGCAGTGGCTATGTCAAATGAACTCGGTGGCGCCGGATAGGAGATTTCGGTAGGGCCGAGTTTGACTTTGAGTTTTGGACATATTTGGAAATGAGAAAGTGGTCGAGGGCTTTGGAGCAATATCACTAAGCATTTTGAGCAAGTAGACCATTAAGCAACACCTCATCCCCTTTTAATAGTATTAGCTTTCCTATGGACTCAATGTGATCTTGGATCACTAAAATATAAATGAAGAGTCAACATGTTCCTTAGCATTTTGAGGGGTCCACATCTCTAGTCCATGCCATGCCATTCATTGAACTTTCTGAAATATTTAACTTGAATGGATATTAGTTCAATGAGTTATATGTTGTTATGAATTACCAAAACCACCCGGGGATTATTTGCACTTTCAATCTCCCCCTTTTTGGTAATTGATGACAACATATAGATCAAAGCTTTGACAAATGATAATATGAATGAAATACATCGTCGCTTTGAGAAGCATGTGATAAGCAAGAGCTCCCCCTAAATTTGTGCATTATTTGAAATTTGCTTTTGAATGCAAATGCACAATCGATTAGGATCATGGGTCACTCTTCCATGTCACATACATCTTGGTGGAGCGCTCAATATGATAAGAGTTAAATAACATGCACTCATCACCAAGGATACAAGTGATTGATCATACACAAACATTCATGGATATAATCATGCAAGCACACATTAAGCATAATATGATCAAACACATAATCACATAAGTATCTCACGAGCATAACACAAATGTAGCATGGGAATCAAACAACCAAATGATCAAAGGTAGCAAGAGTAGCAAGGCAAAGAAACCAAGAAAAAAGCAAAACTCTCTCTCTCTCTCTCTCTCTCTCGAAGCCTATGATCTATACACTTTCACCCCCTTTGGCAACAAGTTACCAAAAAGTTCGAAAATGTATAGTGCTATACGGCACTCGAAGCACAATCTCCTGGAGCTCCTGAAGGGGTCTTCTGGCTTGTTGCTCCGGTGTGCATAGATGGCGTGGAGAGGAGAGCATCTGCAAATGCCTCGGCAGAAGTCTATGGAGCTGGAGGGGTTGACACTGGAGGTACGACTGTGGCAGTGGCTGCAGGTGCTGAAGTGGTAGTCATGGAGTCTCTGACAACTGGCATAGCTGATGACCTTTGTGCCCTTGGCACTCTCTGGAATGTGTCTGTAGTGGGTCTATCATCCCTGTCCTCAGCATCCTCTTGAAGCTTCTCCACAGCTGTCTGAATCTCAGTGACCTTGACATCTAGGTCATGGAATTTTGTCTCAATAATCCTCTCAAGACTTTCCCGATTTTGAGTCAAGGTAGCCAAGCTCTTCTCAATTCTCACGGTAGCCTCAAGCAGATAACTGAGTTGATCTTGCTTAGTCTTGAGTAGCACTGTGGAAGCATCTGGTGCACTTGTTGCCTTTGCTCTCTCTATCTTCTCCTGGGTTTCAGCACAAGTAGGATGTGAAGCATCCATGACAACCTCGTTGTCCTCAAAGTCTGGCCTCAGGGGTAGATGCTCACTATCTAGTAGATATGTCCCAGTTCCCATCTTGGAGCCGATCAAAGTCTGAATGTGAGGGGCATATCCACAAGACCTCTTCTGGTCTGCTGGTGTTCTCTTCACAGTCTCTACAATCAAGCTCATCAACTTGAATTTCTATGGAACATCAAACAAGTGAAGCAGGTTGATGGAGTGACCACGAATCATCCTATGATCTCCTGACTTGGGCAATAGAGTGTGCCTCAAGATAGTGTTCATAGTGGTCAAACCAGCAAGCAAATAGTATATGGAGCCCAGCTTGTGAGTCTCCAAGGCTTCATCAGGAATTTGCTTCTACATGTTTGCCATGGAGTTGTGATCCTTCCTAGGCTTAGCATACACATCAATATCATTCTCTTCTTCCTCGGGGACATTGATCAACTTGGCCCATTCTGAGATTGTTGACTAATATCTTGTTCCTTCTTTCATCCATACAATCTTTCCATCGGGGTAGAAGTGAGCAGTGGAATAGAATTGCATGATCATCTCATCGTTCCATTTTGTTAGCTTCTGACCAACAAACTTGTCAACACCATTCATCCTGAAACTCTCATGCACATGAGGAAAGTAATCTTCATTGGAGTCAATGTATTTCTAGTCTACCCATCTCATGTCACAAAAAATGGGTTTCTTGTCCAATAGGACAGTCTCATAGAAATCTTGCTGTTCTTTGGTGTGAAAGCAATAATCCACAACAGTTCTCCTCCTAGTGGCATAAGGATCTGTCTGTCTCCATAATCTCAGACCTGCATCCTTCCTCAACTTCATGTTCTCTGCCACAGGATGATCATCACTATGATCTGGGATCTTAGGCTTGAGCTTTCTGAGCACTAGTGGCTCTTCCTCTTCTTGAGCTTCAGGCACTAGGGCCTTGTTCTTTTCAGCAGCTGGTATATTTCTTGTTGATCTCTTTGGTGCTGTTGTCTTGGGGGCTTAAGCTGGAGCTGTGGGCTTGGGTGCAGCAGGTTTGGGAGCAGACTTGGGCTTAGATGGAGCAGCCCCAGTCCTGATGGCATCCCCCATCAGCTTCTGAGTCTTGGCAGGAGGTGCAACAGGCTCTTCCTCCTCCTCCTCATCATCTTCCATCATGGAAGGTCTTCCAAGTACCTTTGCAGTAGTAGTTCTGGCCCTCTTCTTCTTCTTATAATCAGCTGCCTCATCATCAGACTGTTCCAAAGTGAACTTCATTGTTTCTTGAGTTGGAACTTTTCTGGGTTTAGACATTGGGGCTCTCTTTGTAGGAGCCTTCTTGGGAAGGCCTGGCTTTGTGGCAGCAGCAGCAGCATACTCTTTCTTAAGCACCTTCTTCTTGGAGGTCACTTTCTCCTCAATCACAAAATCTTCATCCTCAGATTCAGATGTTCTTTTCTTCCTGTTCCTGGTAGCTGCTTTAGGCAAATTGCTGGGAGTGCTCCTACTCCCCTCATCATAGCTGCCAGAGGGATTAGTGCCCTCGCTGGGGTTGAGCTGCTCTTCAGACTTGTTCTGACTGTCACTGGCCTTTGACATAGCTGCAACTGTCCCTGTGAATAGTTGGGTGTGGATAGAGTAGATGAGCATCACAAACTACAACTTATTTTTTGCAAAAAATTGAAACAAAAACTTAACTTTAGTTTTCTGCAGAAAGCATTTCGGAGCTACCGATTTGACAAACTCGGTGACACCGAAGCACTAACAGAGTCTAAACATGCAGTTTCGGTCAGATCGATATGCAGTTTGGTGACTCTGAGATGCTAGGGTTTCACAGAGAAAGTGATTTCGGTCTCACCGATCAGTACACTTTGGTCAGACTGAGTTGTACTTGTGCAATGGCCAGGGCCAATCGGTGTGACCAAGATCCTCAGATCGGTCGGTCCGAGATGGGTTCGGCGGAAACCTAACCCTAAGTTTTTGCATCAAATCTATTCTAAGGACTTTGTTTGGTGGATAGATTGATCTCATACATGGGAAGAATAAAGACATTATGCTTTGTGCAAGAATCGGAGCAATGGAAAGCACAAAGGGTCAAATCCGTACCCTAACTTGGCGACGGATTTGCTACGGCGGCAACGGCGGTGATGATTCCATTGACGGCGGCGGAAACCAGTGGCAGAGGGTCACTGGCGACGATCCGGAGACCAAGGGGGCAGCAGTGCTAGGAGGTGCGGTCGAGTGTGTTTGAAGGAATTTCCAAAATTTCAACCCGTGGTATATATACCCAGACGCTGTCGGTGGCACCGAGTGGAACGTCTCGGTGGCACCGAGATACAAAACTGATGGCAGTTGCTGCAACTTGGTGTGACTGAATCGTTCTAATCGGTGGCATCGAGATGAAAACCTAGATCAACTTATTGATCTCGGTGAGACCGAGTTGGATAGGTCGGTCAGACCGAAAATCATTCAGAGGTTTTGGAAGTTAAGCCCTTGACGGATCGGTGGCTCCGAGTGCTCCTCACCCAGAGGTTCCGAAAGTGACTTGTTCAAACTTTGTGATGTAGCATGAATAGAGTTTGAGACGAGAAAAAGCATAGATAGCTAGAGGAAGTACTTAGGCATTCTTGTCCATCCATTTGGCAAAAGAAAACCAAACAATCAAAACAACAAATGGATGTCCTCGAATGGAGAAAATTATGCAACCAACATGCTCACACAATAAGATAGCAAATAAAACATGTGACAAAGCATGCACATACACTCTAGCATCTATCAAGCAATTGACGATGACTAGGTCATCTATATATGAGTATATTGACTTAGGAGTCAAATGAGAACATTTGATCATAGGTCATACTCATCGTTTAAGCACAAGTGGGGTTACCACTTTTACATAAAGCATTGTTGTGTTCACATCATTAGAGTTGCTTTAGCTCAATTTTTAGAGCAAAGCTCCCCCTAGATGTGATATCCCCCCTAAGAGGGATGAACTAACCTTGGGTTTTGTCGATGATGACTTCAGGTAGATGTTGAAGATGTGGACGCTCAATGTTGATGTAGATCATTTGGAGCAATCCATTGGAGTGAGTTGCACTTTCAATACCTACATGGGTTAGTCCCACAAGGAACACACAAGGATATCCATAGACATAGAGTGAAACACACAAATGATGATGTCCATAAAAGCATTTGGTTACCTTGTCCCTTGTTTTACCAACAAGAGGGTTTGTGACTCCATGAACTAGTGCAAGATATGAAAGTTGATTGCACTTGTCCTTGCCAAAAAGAATATGAGTGAAGTATGTTGGTGGAGTCACCCTCAAGAACTCTCTAGTTCTTCTTCTTTGGGATCCACATCAACTTGATGGGAATCCTTGGAGTTGTAGTCGTACTTGATGTAGTCTTGGGAATCCACTTTACCATGGCCTTAGGAGCTTCTTCAAATGAGTCAATCTCTTCTTGAAGCTTGTCCTTGCTTTTTAGCTTGTGGTCTTGTGGTGGAAGATCATCTTGAGCTTGTGTTCCTTTGAAGGAAGTGGGGTCATACTTCTCTT
This sequence comes from Thinopyrum elongatum, assembly GCA_011799875.1. NCBI lineage: Eukaryota > Viridiplantae > Streptophyta > Magnoliopsida > Poales > Poaceae > Thinopyrum > Thinopyrum elongatum. The sequence continues at coordinate 380,462,061 of CM022297.1, forward strand.
GTTGAGGAACAAACTTCGTCTTGGGATATTGATCTTCTTCCCACTCAACTCCATTGGCATTGAACTTTCGTTCAAAACCAACACCTTGATTCTTCCGGTGCCTTCCTTGCTTGCGTACAATTTCCTCAAATTGCTTACTTCTGGCAAGGCTCTTGTAAACACCTTTCTCTATGATTCCCTTCAATAAGCTATTTTCTTGCTCAAGTGTGACTTGGCTAAGAGAATCATTAGTGGAATCAAGAGAACTACTAGAAGCAACAATATTGGATTTAACATGGTTATTGTTACTACTAGAAGAAGAATCTTTCTTGTTCTTATTGCTAGGTTTTACTTGTGGCATATAAGTGGACAAGAGTAAACACTTGGCAATGTAAGAAGAACTCTTCTTTCGAAGATCATCATTGATTGCTTTTAGGAACCCATGCTCTTGCTCTAAATTTAGCTTCTCGAAGCGTAGCTTCTCATGAGTTCTTAGGAGCTCTCTATGATCCTCTAGAGTTGTTTCATGAGCTAACTTAAGAGTGTTTAGTTCTTTAGTTAGACGCTCAATCTCCTTCTTATCATTGTCATTTGTTTCATCTTGATTAGCATGATTAATAGCAATTTCATCATAGTTTTCATCACTAGTGTTGTCAACAAGTAAATCATCATCACCTAGCAAATCATCTTCATCACTATTGAAATCAACATACTCGGGGTGTGATACCTTAGGGCCTTTAGCCATGAAGCATCTTCCAATTCCTTCATTTGGTGAGTCAAATATGTCGTAGGAGTTGGATGACACAAGTGCAATGCCGGCAACACCTTCATCTTGAGTATATTCAGAGTCGGAGTGATAACTTCTCTCGGAGTACTTGTCGAAGTCAGAACCGGATACCCATTCACCAACGTGAGCTTGATATCTTCGTCTTGTGTAGCTCTTTGATGACTTGTCCTTCCTTTCCGAATCCTTGCTTCTGCGAGACGGTCTTCGTTCATAACGATCATCTCTACTCCTTCTCTCTCTTGGTGGTGATTCATCTCTTATACTTCTCCTTCTTGGTGAATCTTCTCTTTTCTTGTAGGGAGCCGTACACTCATTGGAATAGTGTGCGGGTGACGGTGTCCTAGACTAGGGGGTACTCACCACGTCGTCTCCCGACCAGTGGGTCGGGCCGAGGACCCCCGTGGTGGTTCACCAATGGGCCAGTTCGGACAGCCGATGACATATATGGGGAAGATTCTACAAGACTTGGTGATCAAGACAAGGACTCCTCTCCACCGACATAGCCGACTAGGACTCTTGTTATCCTAGGCCTCCGGTACATTATATAAGCCGAGGCCAGGATCGTTGATAGATAGATTGTGACATTACTCATCATACCCCTAGGGTTTAGACCACAACATATGATCTCAAGGTAGATCAACTCTGTACTGGATACTCCATCAATATAAACAAGAGCAGGACGTAGGGTTTTACCTCCATCAAGAGGGCCCGAACCTGGGTAAAACACCGTGTTCATCGTCCTGTTACCATTGATCCGAGAACCCACAGCTCGGGATCCCCTACCCCGAGATCTGCCGGTTTTCACACCGACAATGGTGCTTTCATTCAGAGTTCCGCTGTGTGATCGGCAATGGATCAATGGCTCGCCTGCAGATCAACTACGACGTCGGCATATTCGTCGTCGGCTCGACTGGTCACCTTGGCTCGACCGAGGACTGCGCTCCACCTCAGATCGTCATGATCGGATGAGGGCCTTCATCAACATCAACACCGATCTCTATCAAGATCGTGGAGGAATCATCCATATAGCTCGGGGGCTCAACTTCAACATTGTCCTCGGGCGACCGTGCTGTTTTTCTATACAGCGGATTTGTATTCGCTGTCGCCACTTCCTCGGGTGTCGCTTTGATGATTGCTTTGGTGGAATAGTGCGGAATTGTGTATATAACAACCCTGTAAAATTTCGTCGCATTCCGATGGAGGAATCTCCGGCGATCTACGATATACCGGAGCCCTGTCAAATCTGGATGGGAATCTGGACGAGTTTAGGGCGAGGAGTCCAGTGCCCAGCTCGGACATCATTTGGAAGATCCAACTGTTGATTGGCTGCGGAATTACATATCAATCACCCCTCAAAATTTCAGCTCGATCCGACCGTTCAAACTCCGGGAACGGCCCGAGGAGTGTGTCAATTTTCGGACCTATTTTCTGCGCGAAAATGAATCCGACCTGAATTCATCTTTCTTCATGAACGAGATATTGAACATCCTTTTTGAAGGAAACCTTTTCTAGGGTATTATGTGTTGTTCTCAAACACGTGCCTACAAATTTTTAGTCTTTCCCGAGGCAATTTTCACCATCGTGCCGATGTCAAACTGGCCAGACCACTTTGCTCCACGGCTGCCGACCTGTGCCAGCATCGACTGCGCCGTCGCTCCATCAAGCCGACGACACCTCCTCGGATCATAACCTTGGCGAGCCGAGCAAGAGTTCGGCATCGTGAAGCCGGGCATGAGATTGGCATCACGAAACCCTAACTTGAACAACCCTGAAGCTTCGACTTAGGGATCTCTCTTCGACCCGATCCTGGGGTCGGCTCTTATCTAGCATCCGGCTTCAAGCCTGAATGCGGCCTCTGCGTCCGAAGATCGGAAGTCAATTCCGGCCGAACTCGCCTCTCTTATCCCGGATCCAGCTCCAAGCCTGGAAGCGACTTCGGCGTCCGAACACCAGGAGTCAGCCCTGGCCGGACTCGCCCCTCGCACCATCGTACCAGAGGACGACTCTGAAGAAATCTCAGATACCAATCCGGCTAAATCTCGCCCTGCTAAACGAGATGCTATATCGGATCCAGACGATGACCACTCCACCGGCTGACCTATGTGGACATTGCCGCGCCACAACGCCGTCACGCCATTGACTCAACCTCGACGCTCATGCCATATCCACCATATTATTCACTCCGCATAAATTATTTATGCATTTTTTTATTTTTAATTATTATTATTTCTTGCTTGCACTATTTTATGTGTGCAGGTAATCAACTTCGACTGCGTCACGCGGTCAACTTTGTGGGCCGACGTCGTCGTCCTGCCTGCATCGATCAAATTGTGGTATCGCCTCAACGTGCGTCCCTGTGTCAGCATCTCCGCGGCAACTTTGTCAGGACGACCTCTGCATTCAGGCCATATTCCTTTAATTATTTACTTCGCTTAAGTTAATTAAGTAGAAGAGCATTTTAAAAAAAAAACGGGTATATTATTATTATCATTACTTGTTAGTACTTTTGTCTGGCACTGTTTTATGTGCACAGGTGAACCTACTTCGACCGGTCTGCGACGTCACCTCGACGAGCCAACCTTTGCCAGCATCGCCAGGCCGTCGCTTCATCGCCCATCAGGCAATGGGTGTGCGGATCGAGTCCCAATTTTGGGAGTAACCTTTCTTCAGATTGCTACAACAGATAAGCCAGGTGCTATTAATCCTAGTAATTTTCGATAGCATGGGTTTATTTTTTCCAAGGAATTATTGCTCTGGTTTTTGCCATCCTCTGTCCACAGGTCTGTCAAATGGTGGCCGCATTAACGACTGTCGTGTGATGGTTCGGTCAGTTTCTGTTCGTAGTTCGGCGAACGCCGCATTTGGAACTCGGACCACCCTGTGAATTCAGGCTTTGGCACGCCTTCACCGCATCACGCCGACGCCCTGCATTGACATTGACTTCGGCACGAGGCTACATCTCTTTAAATAAATTATTTTGCATAAAGCAATTATGCGAGGACCTTTTATATATTTATATTATTTTTGGACTGCACTATCTTACGTGTGTAGGTAATCGACTTTGACTGCATCACGCGGTCACTTCGGCATCGCCGAGAGAGCTCTACCTCGTCGGGTGTTTGGCGCACGGGCCATATCTCTTTTATTATTCACTTTGCATAAATTATTAATTATGCAGAGAATTTTTTAATTTATTATTATTACTATTTTCTCCGGCTTGCACTATTTTCTGTGCACAGGTAAACGATCCGAGTCAGGCAGCGCTGTCACCTCGGCGTACCGACGTACCACGTCACCTCGGCTGGACCGGGGGCTTCGTCATCACTTCATTAACCCACGCCGGGGACTTCGGCGTCACACTGCCGGCCTGCTCCGTCACCTTGGCCGGACTGGGGGCTTTGCCTCGCCACATCGACAATGCCATGTCTCCACTTCAGAGTGCCGAGCTCTTCGCTCGGTCGCCTCAGGACGGACTTGGGGGCTGGGACCTCGTCCCGAAGTAAGCTCGGGCCGCACATCGACACCGAGCACATTAACCAGCTAAGTCGCTTCCATGCTCAAATTTTTTAATTAATGTTCGGTTCGACCAAACTTTATATTTGTGTTAAACAAAGAACTTAGTTTGTTAAAAATGTTATTTGTTAAAAACACTTATTTTACCCAAGTTAACTGGGGCTCTTAAATTTATATGAGTCGTTTTGCAATAAAACTCTTCTTCTGAGTCGTTTCAAAGTCTTTTTCTACCACTCCTTTTTCGACTCAAGTGTACGGTCAATAGCCAGATGGCCTGGTCTCTCTCTAAAGCCGCTTGAGTATAGTTCGCTAAACCGGCCTTTGAAGAACACTCCGCCTTCGGGATAGGGAGGTTGAAGCCGAAGGCTGACCCGCTTGAAGTCTTGAGATCGGATGTGTCAAGTTAAAACACGACGGAAGCACAAACTAATTTTAAGACCAATGTTCGGATTGGCACCAAAAACTTGATTTAGTTCGGACGTAAAGTTTTTACTGAAGTTTTTTGGTTTTCCAAGCCTATAGCACTTTTGACCTATTTGTGTGTTTCCAGCATAAGTCTCGCAGTGCAACACCGGACACCTTTAGAAATTCGGCAAAAACATTCTCGGATATTGCTATATATGCATCAGTTTTGAATTGTGTCTTCGGTCAATAGTTGGGTTGCCCGGCTCCTGTGCTTGCCTCCTACGTTTCGCTTTGTTCGGCTAGGTGTGCAAAGGGAGAACCACTGCGATTGTGCTTCCAGCTCGAATGGTTAAGAACCTCAGTGGAGAAAGCCGAAAACTGACTGTCACAATGGGCGTAAACTGGTCAGCGATCCGATGACAGTGTCACACTATAGATCGATACCGATTACCCCATGTTAAACGATGGGCCTTTCATAACATTGGCCAAAGTGTTCATGGCTAGACTTCGGTCGGTGCCGAACACAAACCGGGGGCTCGTAGCTAGCTTCCCCAGTTTAAAGCTCCCATGACTAAGTGAAAGTTATAAAGCCCGCATATCTGATTGCCTTGTTTCCGCTAACACAACCGCCTCCGGGCACTGAGACGTCGGCTAAGGGTTGTCTTGTTACTGCGGAAACACCCTGCGTAGTATCTACAAAGGGGTAGAAGCCGACGATGGGCCACTTTCAACTGATAAACGGTCGCAACGGAGTCAAAATAAACATATATCATCAGTGTTTGTATTCAGTATACAAGCGCTGCCTTCCATAATTATCGTTATAAAGCCATAAATATGCATCAAATTTGACTTAAGATTTTGGCCAAGCTGGGTTGCCTGGCTCCTGTGTTTAACCCTACGTTCCCGATTGTTCGGCTAGGGGGTAAAGGGAGCACCTCTGTGATTGTTACTACCGGGTCATCCGGATTAGTACCTCAGACTGGGTGAAGCCGAAAGCTAGCTATCTTAAAGAATATAATTGGTCGGCAACGATGGAAGTGAAATTTTTGGTTCATTATGGACCACAGAGTTCGGGAAATTTCTCCCAACTAAATCCTCAATATTTTCCTCCCACATTGATCGGAGTTGAGGTTTCATGATCATGATCAACATGACAGCCTGGGAAAAGGAACCTGTAACGGAATTATTTTTCCCAGAAGATGTTTTATAACATATCTCTCGGCGTACCTTTGTTTATAAAACCGTATGGCCGGATTGCCTTGTTTGTCGTAAATCTTTTCTCTTATAAAGGCTTTATAAAGTAGGACGAACACTCTTCGGCTGCTGGCCGAGGAGGTTGAAGCCGATGGTCGGTCAACAAAGTTTTGTACAATGCGGATCTGAGCGTTAATGATGTAAAGTTCTTGGATACATAGAATCATTACACATAAATTGTGATATACTCCGGACATCTATCCTTAATTCGGCCACCCATGCCCACATTAAGGCTTGGGGGCTACTGGGCTTCGCGCTTCTCATTTACAAATATTAAAGGGGCACATCGATCCCCTGATCTGGTGTTGCCACCCGACCATTGGCTCAGGGGCTACTGCATCAACGATTCAATGCAGACAATTCACAAAGTGCGAAATAGTTCTCAAGGAGATTATGATCCTCAGGTTGGTCGGCCACACCCAACCTGAGTCTCGAGGAATATGCACACCGCGTTTCCATTCCTAAGTATGCCGCCGAGCTAGGAGTTGATCCTCAGGCCGATTTCATGAATCGACCCGAGTCTCAGGGGCTACTGGGATCAGCGGTTTGATTTTATCCTTCAGGTGCATCCCGAATATTGGGTCGGCATGCACCTTCAGGGCTACTGGCTATATATCTTGGCAGAGAATACATTGCACAAATAGGAATTACATTCACAAAAATCAACCCACGGCCGAGGTGGTGCACCACCTCGGAAGTTGTCCGACATAAAGCTCGGATGCATGTGGCTGCCTCCATAGAGGGCATCTCCGGCATTAAGCTCGGTTTATCCTTTTTAACTTTTTCAAGACCGAGGTAATCTATGACATCTCGGATACAGTCCGGCATTGGTGCTCGGCTGTGAGATGACACCTCGGATGTGGTCTGGCGTTGGTGCTCGGCTGTGAGAGGCCACCTCAGAAGCAATCCGGCATAAAGCTCGGCTGCGAGTGGCTAGCTCTATAGAGAACTTTTCTCGGCATTAAGCTTGGATAACCTCCTCCAGACTTTTTTAAAGATAAGGTACTTTATGCCTCCTTGGATGCAATCCGGCATTGGAGTTCGGATGCAAGAGGGCACCGCCGCGCGGGAAAAACTTCGAACCCAAGGTGTGGCGTAAAAAATAATGAGGCATTGATAAGGGCCGAGAACTTAAAAGACTCCTCGGATACCCGACGTATGAACTCTTCGGATACACCTCGGTGATCCTCAAGATCGGAGATGGGAAGATTTGTTGAACCAGTTTTCAAGACCGACGACCGAAGACGAAGAACAGTTCGAAAGAACCGAGGAGCGTCCCCAACTTGAAGACCGGTTCAGGGGGCTACTGACGGTGTCCTGGACTAGGGGGTACTCACCACGTTGTCTCCCAACCAGTGGGTCGGGCCGAGGACCCCCGTGGTGGTTCACCAATGGGCCAGTTCGGACAGCCGATGACATATACGGGGAAGATTCTACAAGACTTGGTGATCAAGACAAGGACTCCTCTCCACCGACGTAGCCGACTAGGACTCTTGTTATCCTAGGCCTCCAGTACATTATATAAGCCGAGGCCAGGCTCGTTGATAGATAGATTATGACATTACTCATCATACCCCTAGGGTTTAGACCACAACATATGATCTCGAGGTAGATCAACTCTGTACTGGATACTCCATCAATATAAACAAGAGGAGGACGTAGGGTTTTACCTCCATCAAGAGGGCCCGAACCTGGGTAAAACACCGTGTTCATCGTCCTGTTACCATTGATCCGAGAACCCACAGCTCGAGACCCCCTACCCCGAGATCTGCCGGTTTTGACACCGACACCGGGTCTTCCACAATTGTAGCAATTACGATCACGACTAGAAGATCTTTTGTCATTGTAGGATCTTGACTTGGAGCTTCTCTCTTTGCTTCTATTCTTGTAGAATTTGTTGAAGTTCTTCACCATTAAGCTCAATTCTTCATTGGAAACTTGTTTCTCACTTGATGTTGTAGGGGCATCACATGAAGCTTTGTAAGCACCACTTGACTTGTTGTGGAGCTCTTCCTTATCCTTGAGTGACATCTCATGAGCAACAATTCGACCAATGACTTCCGTGGGCTTGAGATCTTTGTAATTGGGCATCATTTGGATCAAGGTGCACACGGTATCATATTTTCCATCCAAGGCTCTTAGGATCTTCTTGATGATGATTTTTTCGGTCATCTCTTCACTTCCTAAGCCGGCAATCTCATTTGTGATGAGAGCAAGCCTGGAGTAAATTTCAGCGACTCCTTCACCATCCTTCATATTGAACTTGTCAAGTTGACTTTGAAGCACATCTAATTTGGATTCCTTGACAGACTCGGTACCTTCGTGCATATCAACCAAAGTATCCCAAATTTCCTTTGCATTCTCAAGGCGGCTGATTTTTTTGAATTCATTGGGGCACAATCCATTGAAGAGAATATCACAAGTTTGAGCATTGTATTGCAACATCTTCATTTCTTCCGCTATCGCTTCATGATCCGGTTCTTTTCCATCATCAAAGAAATCACCTTGCAAGCCAATACGCACAACAGCCCAAACGGCGGGGTTATGACCAAGAATATGCATTTTCATCTTATGCTTCCAACTAGCAAAATTAGTACCATCAAAGTAAGGACCTCTACGGTGATAATTTCCCTCGCTAGACGCCATACTCTCCTAGGTTGTGAAACCAAGGCTATGATCACCAAAGCTATGGAAATCAAGGCAAATGGAGACCAAAGCTCTGATACAACTTGTAGGATCGAAACTAGGTCTAGAGGGGGGGGGGGGTGACTAGACTACTTGACCAAATAAAAATCTAACCTTTTCCCAATTTTAGTTGTGGGCAGATTTTAGCAACTAAGCACAAGTCAAGCAATCAACCTACACATGCAATTCTAAGAGTGTAGCAGTGGAAAGTAAAACATTGCATATGAAGGTAAAGGGAAGGGTTTGGAGAGTGCAAACGCAATGACACAGAGATTTTTGGCGTGGTTCCGATAGGTGGTGCTATTGTATGTCCACGTTGATGGAGACTTCAACCCACGAAGGGTAACGGTTGCGCGAGTCCATGGAGGGCTCCACCCACAAAGGGTCCACGAAGAAGCAACCTTGCCTATCCCACCATGGCCATCGCCCACGAAGGACTTGCCTCACCCGGGTAGATCTTCACGAAGTAGGCGATCTCCTTGCCCTTACAAACTTCTTGGTTCAACTCCACAATCTTGTCGGAGGCTCCCAAGCGACACCAAACCAATCTAGGAGACACCACTCTCCAAAAGGTAATAGATGTTGTGTTGATGATGAACTCCTTGCTATTGTGCTTCAAGTGATAGTCTCCCCAACACTCAACTCTCTCTCACAGATTTGGATATGGTAGAAAGATGATTTGAGTGGAAAGCAACTTGGGGAAGGCTAGAGATCAAGATTCTTGTGGTAGGATTGGTATATCTTGGTCTCAACACATGAGTAGGTGGTTCTCTCTCAGAAAATGTAAGCTGGAAGTGTAGGCACGTTCTGATGGCTCTCTCACAAATGGAGAAGGGGGTGGAGGGGTATATATAGCCTCCACACAAAATCCAACCGTTACACACATTTGACCCAACTCGGTCAGGCCGAATAGAAGAACTTGGTGAGACCGATTTAGTTCAAAATGTGAACGTTAGAAATCTCGGTGGGACCGACGAGAACAACTCGGTGGGACCGATGTGCTAGGGCTTAGGGCAAACACCAACTCAGTGGCACCGATTGCATCAACTTGGTTAGACCGAAGTGAAGCAATTAGGCAACAAAGAGGATGTCAAGCAAACTCAGTGGGACCGATCGCACATTTCAGTGAGACCGAAATAGTTGCAACAGGCAACAGAGAGTTTGCAAGGCCATCTCGGTGAGACCAAGATCCGTATCGGTGTGACCGAATTGTCTAGGGTTTCTGGCAGTGGCTATGTCAAATGAACTCGGTGGCGCCGGATAGGAGATTTTGGTGGGGCCGAGTTTGACTTTGAGTTTTGGACATATTTGGAAATGAGAAAGTGGTTGAGGGCTTTGGAGCAATATCACTAAGCATTTTGAGCAAGTAGACCATTAAGCAACACCTCATCCCCTTTTAATAGTATTGGCTTTCCTATGGACTCAATGTGATCTTGGATCACTAAAATATAAATGAAGAGTCTTGAGCTTTTGCCAACATGTTCCTTAGCATTTTGAGGGGTCCACATCTCTAGTCCATGCCATGCCATTCATTGAACTTTCTGAAATATTCAACTTGAATGATTATTAGTTCAATGAGCTATATGTTGTTATGAATTACCAAAACCACCCGGGGATTAGTTGCACTTTCAGTTGGAGACGTATCAGAGGCTTTTGCCATTTCAATGGTATCCCTTCTCTTGACAAAGCTATCATTCTCTATCTTCACCATGGGTTGTCACAAGCATTGGTTCTTAATTTGCATATTAGTAAGCTTGTGAACCCATTTGCATGTTGTGTGTGTGTGGGAAGGACATGTCATGCACCTTGTATCTCAACTATTCAAGACTATGTTGATGCTTAATGCTCATCCTTATATTAGTCTTCTCAAGTGCTTTGCCATGAATCACACATATCTTTTTGGTTGAGCCTACTCTTAAGTTGCATCTTTTACTTGTTGCTCAACCTTGTGCTTGCTGCAAGTGCAATGCCTTGTTTCTTATCTATGCTCACTTGCACTTGTTGTGAGTTTCTATTGATTTTGGGGGAGTGATGATCCTATTTTGTGCCTGTTGTATTCAACTACAAATATTCTTATTTATGCACAAATCATGGGTTGCTTCTCTAGTTTCTTTAGAACACTCCTATGCTCATATCATAATATCTTTTATTCATGTGGCTCATAGGATCATTGGTCTAGTTGGTTCAATTGGTATCTTTTGATTGCTTGCTTCAATTGGTATCTTTTGATTGCTTGATTGCTTGTGTCTCTCTTTGTTATGTCTTTGTGGCATATCATTCTTTAGCAATCTTTGTGCCTCAATATAGTTTGTCTTCCTCCAAGGATTTACCTTTGGATATGTGTATTGCATTCCACTCTCTTGTTGAGAAATACACAATTTATGGAGGAACACAATTTATATTGGCCTTCTAAGCTTTTCGCCCATTTTGGCAATCAATGCCAATGGGGGAGAAGTTTTAGAGATTTTTGTGGAGAAGTTTAGAGAGTTATTTCTTCTTGCCTTGGTTTTACTCCTAAGCATTTGCATCTCATACGCATGCATTACTAGTTGTTGCATTGCATGGTGATGCATAATTCCTTATATAAACTCTCTTGAAAGCGATTGTCATCAATCACCAAAATGGGGGAGATTGAAAGAGCATGGTGCCCCCATGTGTGGTTTTGGTAATTGATGACATTCTCTATGGACTAATGGTTGCCTTGAGTTATATTTGAAGGTTTTGTCCATAGGCTTTTCTTGAAGTCCGTTTGTTGGTTTCAAGGAAGTTTATGTGTTGGCCAAGGTGCTTTTCAAGGAACTATCCAAAGATTGGTCATGTGAGAGTTGAGCTAATTGCGAGCATGTTTACCTTGAAGACATCATCCTAATGAAGAGAGTTGGAAAGATTCAAGGTTGATCAAGACTAAGTACAAAGAGTGATTCAAATTGATCAACACAAAAAGCATAGAAGATGTACCGAGTGGGATCAAGTGGTCTCGTGGGAGGATTGTGTGAACATTCATGTTTACCTTCAAGACATCATCCTAATGAAGAGAGTTGGAAAGATTCAAGTTTTATCAAGACTAAGTACAAAGAGTGATTCAAGTTGATCAACACACAAAGCGTAGAAGATGTACCGAGTGGGATCAAGTGGTCTCGTTGTAGGGTAAGCTTGTCCATTACATTTTGTGTACTAACCCATGGTCTATGTGAGAGTTCTTTGTGGGGTTAGGTTTGCTTCCATGGGCGTGCATCAATAGTAAGATCTCATACAACCCATGGAGGATGACATCATGTGGTGATCATCATCAAGGTTGTGGTGTGCAAGTTCAAGTGGAGCAACACGAAGAGTGGCTCACCCATAATGGAGTATGGGGATCAATCATGCTTGAAGCTTGCAGTCCATTGTGGTGGCAATGGACTTGTGAAGATGTGCCAAAGAGTGGCTCACCCATAGTGGAGTACGGGGGAGCAATCATCTAGTCTTCATCGAGCCAATGCAATCAAGAAAGGTGGTACAACTTGAGGAAGTCAAGGTCGTCATCATCTAGCTCAAGTGGACTATGTGCTAGGCAAATGTTTGCCCTTGATAGGTTTTCTATTTTACCGGTCTCATGGTGGTAGTTGGGAGACCGGGTTATAGGATCGATTGTCGTACTATCAAGGGGGGCTCTCAAGTTAGTAGCTTGATCGTATCATTCGTAGAGAGCTCAAACCATTGCATCCTTGCATCATCTTTCTTGGTTCTTGTTTGGTGTTTCTCTTTGTGATTTTTAGAGCTTATGGTCATCTTCATGAAAAACTCAAGTTCATCGAAAACAGAGTTCATGTGCATCTTCTATGATGTTTTTGATGTTGGAGATTTTGCCGGTTCTTCATTCATAGAGGTTTCACATCTCTATATCATTGGCATTTATTCTCCATTGCTTGTTCTTATTTTAGCCAATCGCTTTTGGATAGCTCTTGTCATCATCTATCCAACAAGCTTGAGTTTGCTCAATTCGGAGCTCCTATGCGAAAGTTATGTCTGTTTTGTTCTTACCTGTTTTTCATAGACCGGTTGTACCACTTCTTACACCGGTTGTACCGGTTGACCGTACTACCGGTGTTTGGGGCTGTTGTACCGCTCCAGAGTTGGTTCGATGGTTGTACCGGCCATGTACCGCTCTACCACCGGACTAGGTTCTATTGTGGAGAGGTTCTTGGGCGGTTGTGTGCCGGTTTTACCGGTTAGTTTGAGTTTAACCGGTACTACCGGTGCCACGGGCGGTTGTACCACTTAGTGCTTTTCCTTCAGGTAGATCTTTTCTCTGCTTTGACCAGTTGTACCGGTACTTACACCGGTTGTACCGGTCCTACAGTTTTCTGCACTTAACGGGCAGATTTGTGGGGACCTATAAAAGGGGGTCTTCTTCCCCATTGGACCTTATCTCTCGAGCTCATGTTCTTCCCCCATTGTTGACCTTCTTCGAGCTTGCTATCTCCCAATCCCTCCATGGATTCTTGCTAGTTTTGGGGGGAAAAGAGAGAGGAGATCTAGATCCACACTTCCACCAATCACTTTCTCCTCTATGTGAGGGGAATCCCTTGGATCTAGATCTCGGAGTTCTTGGTGTTCTCCTTCTTGTTCTTCCTCTCATTTTCCTCCATAGCTTTTGTTGCTTTGGTGGGATTTGAGAGTGAGGGACTTAGGCACTCCGTCTGCCCTTGCCATTGCATTAGTTGCATCGATTTGAGTTCGCCACGGTGATACGTGGAAGTTACGAGTTGAGAAGCTTATTACTCTTGGGTGCTTGGTACCCTTGAGCTTGTTCCTCTTGGGTGCCTTGGTGCCCTAGACGGTTGGTGGTGTTCGGAGCTCAATCATTGTGGTGTAAAGCTCCGGGCAAGCGTCGGGGTCTCCAATTAGGTTATGGAGATCGCCCCGAGCAATTTGACGGGTACTGGTGACCGCCCCCAAGGGTTGCCAAAGTGTACGGGTTCGATGACCGCCCTCAAGGGTCCCTTAGTGGAATCACGACATCTTGCATTGTGCGAGGGCGTGAGGAGATTACAGTGGCCCTAGTGGCTTCTTGGGGAGCATTGTGCCTCCGCACCGCTCCAAACGGAGATTAGCATCTGCAAGGGTGTGAACTTCGAGATATATCGTCATATCCGTGTGCCTCGGTTATCTCTTACCCGAGCCCTTTACTTATGCACTTTACTTTGTGATAGCCATAGTGTTTCATGTTATATATCTTGCTATCACTTAGTTGTTTATCTTGCTTAGCATAAGTTGTTGGTGCACATAGGCGAGCCTAGTTGTTGTAGGTTTTGTGCTTGACAAATTAACCGCTGGGTTTATTCCGCATTTGTTCAAGCCCAAACCGTAATTATTTTAAAGAGCCTATTCACCCCCCCTCTAGGCGACATCCACAATCTTTCAAACGGTTCTTCAGACAAAGGTATAATAGTTATACGAAATTAATGTTGTTTTACTTGTTTCTATATGTCATAAGTATTTGATACTAATTGATTGCTTTTAATTTGCAATCTGATATAGGAACTACTAAAGCTTACAAGTTGAGAAGAAATAAAGACAAGATGATAGTCAAGGATGGTGATGGGATCGCTACTCAAGACTGATGGAGTCTATCTTCAAGATTTATCTTAGGATCAAATAATAGTTATTACGTTCCAGAGTTGTATAAGACATTATGTTTTGGACTATGCAATGGGCATTCTTATAAAGTTTTGAACAATAGTTGTTGAAGTTATTATAAGAATATGTTTTGGATTTACCACAAGTTTCGATGGTTTATACTTGAAATCTTGATTTAAAATATTACAACATTTATGCTAAACGTCTTAAGAAGACTGATAAGTTCCACATGAATATATCTCTTCCTGGATACATCGGAAATAATCTTCATATAGATGAAGTATTCAATCATCATGATCGATAAAATACATAATGATGTATAAAACCGATAGACAGAAATAAAGTATGGTGGATAAATTAACTTCATTAAAATAAGTAAAAAAAATTACTCAGACTGAAATACTTGAATAGTTCAACAGAATTTTAGAATCTATTTGAAGAGTTCGAATATTTTAATGAAGATTAAGGATCATTATGACAATTGATATTGTGATTCTTCATTTGAAGAAATAGATCTAAAGTCATAAGTTTAGCAAGATTGTTTAAATAAAAATGAAATTATTCTATCTGCTATTCATAACCGCGGTATAACCGAAACAAAAAATATACACTGAAATAGAAAACCACGTATATATCTTGTTAAAATGAAATCATATGAGATATGAACATTATTTAACAAGATGACCGTTGAATTGTAGGTTTATATGATTTCTCCCAATAAAATATCCAAGAGACAAAAATGTTTGTCACGGATAGACATTGTTTAAGAAAGGGTTTTCTTGTCAAAGGAATAAGTGGGAGGATGTTATATCTTGAAAAATTAGTGAATCTTTAACGGTACAAAACTAATCGGAGTTTGTTCTGATAAATTATTTACAAGACATACCGTTAATTTCTACATTAGATGTAGAAAAATTCTAAAAAGCTAAAACATGATCATGAACATCGTTGAATTTATGAAATGTCACGACAAAGTTTTTCATCTTGTAAGAAGATGAATGTGAACACTACAAGGAAACAAAGGTGGCGCCTAGCTCATATGAAATGGCCCTTGGTCATGCACACCGGAATGAAAATTCAATCAAGTTTGGAACTTGGTTGTTATTTTCTGACAAGTTTAAAACTTGACAATACTTCAAGGAGTGTGAAGTAAAAGAAGGATTTCAAAACAAGTTTCCTTAATTGGGAAAAGGATGTATGAATGATACAACCAGAAAAAAATTTATCCTCAAGATAACCGGATGAATGTGAAAACTTCAAAATCCGTTTTAAAATTTGAACTAGCATTGTATTTTGGACTTGTCCAAAAGTATTTTTGTGTAAAATTCAGTGGGAATTATATAATATTTCTAAGTCATATATGTAAGACATATCATGAAATAGAAATAATATAAAACTTCCAAGTACTGACAAAATAGTTTTGTAGAACTCAGTGGGAGCTGTATAAAGTTTTTAATCTATATGTATATGAACATATTATGGAATAGAAACAATATAAAGTTCCTAAGCACATACCAAAATGATTTTGAAACAAATTTTCCACCAAAGTGTAAAGCAAAATATTGGGCATGAAAGGATCTATGAAGATAGATCAAGATGTCTGATAAGCTAAAAACAAAGTTATATATATTTTGACAAAAATTTAAAGGAGAGTTTTAAAATATAGAGAAAATTGTTTTCTCTAAATGTCATATAACTTGATGCTTATGATTGATAAGCTTGGAAGATAAAATTATCTTGATAAGTTATGATATATAATGGCCAAAGTATATTTACTAAGAGTTAGTAAATAAAAACATCAAAGGATAAAAATGTTTATTTCAAGGTATTGAGGTTTAAATTCATTATTAAGAATATATGAATATCAACTTCATAGTTGGGCTATAATAATTCAGAATTATATATGAACAAATTTGTTGAATCTATAAACGATAAGGATATACGTCTTGAAAACATGAGATGTTTTAATTTTTATTTAAATCAAGAATTGTCTTGATATAAATGTTTTGTCTGAATAGATGTTGCAAGAGTTGTAAGTGACCCATAAAGGTTATGCAAGAAGAATCTTTATAAAATGAGTTAATTCAAGATATGATCAAGAAGAGTCTTGACATAAGAATATTATGATCGTAAATCCAATAATATTTATATTATGAATTAAATATTATGGCTGAAAAGCTAGACGGATTAAGTTCTGAGAAGCAGACAATACCAGCACAAATATCACAAAGTTTTGAGTTTGTCCAAACTAATGACGAAGGCTCTGCCAAAAGCAATGCATTAATAACACAAGATAAGTTGTTAAGTGTTATGCAACTAGATTATTGACTCTAGTGCAAGTGGGAGACTGTTGGAAATATGCCCTAGAGGCAATAATATTGTATTATTATATTTCCATTATTCATAATTAAGAGTTTATATTTCATGCTATAACTGCTATGATCCTGGAATATGCGATTCAGTGGAAAACTCATATGCACGTGTGGAATGATAAACGATCAAACAATAGGTTCCCGACCCAGCCTCTAGGGCTGGCTCAAGTGTTGTTGGTGATCACATTTTCCAGATCTTAGGTTATCATTAGGTGTAACGATAGTCCTAAAAACAACATTGACGGTATGATGTTAGAAGAACGATCATATTGAATCGACCCAATCTTGTATGTTATCCTTTGTGATCATATCGTCTGAAATCATCTGTTATAACACGATGTGTTAGCATGTGTACTTTAGTTCCTCAGACCATGAGAGTGTCTCGGTTACTTCTTACCAGACGGTGGACTTTGGGGTTGCTCAAACGTCATCTGTAACAAGGTGATCATAACGACAACTTTCAGGTTCAGCGGAAAGTTTGACAAGTGAACGAACAACTCGAGAGTGGGATTTGCTACTCCGACGATGGAGAGATATTCTTAGGGCCCTCTCGGTGTGACCGCATCCATCATCATCTAGACAGACATAGGTGACTACGTCACGGGGATGCCGGAACACGTCAACGAGAAAGAAGAACAAAACCGGTAACGGGAGCAACGGTATAGTGGGCATGGTGATGACCCAAGAGGATACCGATGCACACCGGGTTTTGTAAAGTATCGCGAAGCAAAGGGAACGTCACATGATAACCAAAGGTTCACTCGAATATCATTCGTGTAATCATAGGGATCGATATGGATGTCCACGGTTCCGCTATCGGTCATTGAACGAAGGGGTTTCGTTCATGTCTATGTTTTACCTAACCTACAGGGTCACAAGCTTAAGGTAATCACGATCTGCTGAGAGTTAGTGGAACGGGAACGATGAGAATATATTTGTGAAATAGTTTCATTAATATCCGGAATAGTTCTGAGAGGTTTCGGAAGCGTTTCGGGGTCACCGGAAGGGTTTCGGTGAATATCGGGTAATACCGAGTATTACCGATTAATTATATATAGGTGGAAAATGTTACCGGAGATGTTAAATTATATATATAATGCTCTGAAAATGTTTGAAGTATTTTATATATTAATTAAATATCAACGGGCCTTAAAAGGCCAAGAAGGGGAAGGAGACTTGGGCCATAAAGGCCCAAGTGGAGGTGGCGCCCCCCTTTCCGTGTGTGTGTGTGGGGGGGGGGGGGGGAATCCTACTAGGGGTGGGAGTTGGACTCCCCCCCTAGGCCGGCGCACGAAGGGAGGACTTTCCTCCCTTGGTGGCTGCCCTCTCCTCCCTCCTAAACCTATATATACTAGAGGTTTTTCACCCTTTTGAGAACAAGTTTTTGGGTGCCTCTTCTAGTTGATTTAGTTCTAGTTCTAGTTGGTCCGAGACTAATTAGAGCTAGCCCTAGCCACCTCTAATCCTCATAATTAGAAGTCCAGTGTAGTTCTAATCTCCTCCCTCTAATTCTCCGGTGACGATTAGCTCTGGACGGCGAAGCGCTGCCGGATTGTGAAGACCGTACGTTTGCAACCAAGTAGAGAGGCCATGCTTTCGGTCTTCTGTTCAAGGGATCGTTTGAGGGCGGTTCGCGGGATCGTCATCATCATTCGAGGGACTTCGAGCATGACCTACACCGACTCTTCTTCTTCCGCTGCACTCCGGAGTTGGTAACAATCGTTGATCCCAACCCTTATGCATCTTCATATTGATCTTGGTGATCGTAGGTGCGATTTTTTTGTTTTCTACTATGTTTCCCAACAATTAGTCGAGCTTTTTCAGCAAGGGTGATTTTTATTAACTCAAAATAGAGCATCAAGAAGAGACAAATATGTTAACATGCACACAACCAACACCAGCACACGCAAAAAAAACACTCGCCAAATAGCAAAGTCATATAAAACCAAAACTATGCGTAGACAAGAAAAGAAAAACAAAACGATCAGATCCACGATCGACAAACTACAACAATGACAATATTGACACCAAGCATCACATGACACCGCATAGAGGACGAGGTTCTTCAACATCAACACCTTTAGGAAGAGAGTGATGCTCAATCACCGCCTTCATTGGATCCAACCACCTAAGGCCAGATTCTACGCTTTTATCATGAAGTATTATTCAAGCATTATAACTGTCGAGCCAAATGATGAATTATAACTAGTTGCAACTCGTTACACCAATAGTTTGTGTTCTCTACAACAAACATGCAGTGTAAAACCGACCGTATAGTAGGTGGTTCATGCAATTTGCTCCCTTGGGGATTGTGCGACCTGCAATCAAGTCATCATTACTTTAAATAACATCAAGGTAGCAATTTCCATAGTGTTATGGTCCTTTTGTTTTCTTCCAAATGGAGCATACAATTTTGAAGCAGGATTAACTTAGAATATAGTTTTTATTTTGCTCAAAAGAAATGCAACACTCACATGCAATCCTCCTCCATGGTTCAAATAAAAACAAATGCAGCACACGGTTCCACTGGGCCGACAATTGGCAGTCATAGGCCCATTGGACCATTTGGCTGACCGGCTTCCTTATTTTCCCTTCTCCCTTTGAAACTTTTCAGGCCCCTTCCTTGACAGAGAGTTCTACTGGGAAGCAAATGGCCGCTGGGCAGAACATTGCGCGACCCCTTGTGTCCATCATGCAATTTGCAAGGGGAAAATCTTAAATGATGCTTGTGTGCACCATATAGTCGAGGCTTCGCTGAAGACTCCTCCAAACGGCCCAACCCATGCAACGGTTGTTATTTTTTTCCTTCTTCCTTTTTCTCAATTCAGATTCTGGTTTTTCTTCTGCATTTTCCTTTTTTATTCTTTTGCAATATAAGGTGATTTTTTACAAATATATGGTGAATTTTTTAGGTACGCACTAAATGTTTTTTAGTATTTGGTGAATATTTTTTATATACATATTGGAATACTTTTTGAAATATATTATGAACATTTTTATTATATACATTGAACATTTTTTATATATGATGAACTTTTCTTGTATACACATTAGACTTTTTTAATACTATATGATAAAAAATTCTAATATATACTGATTTTTTTTATAAAAAAACATACCGAACAATGTTCTATAATATTTTTTATTGTTAATCGATTTTAAAAATCTATCTAAAAAAGAACAACCTTTTTTGGTGCTCAGGATCAGCTTCATGAAAATCTTATATTCCCTGAGGAGATTCTACCACGTATCCTCAAACCAGGAATTTCCAGAAACAAGATCCTTTTCCCAGCTACTAGTTGGCTTTTCTAGTCTTTCTCTTTTGATGTCGCAAAGTTGAAACCAAAAAATCTATGTTACGTTCCTTTTGTTTACGAACACTTCCAATAAAACCCTCTTGTTGGATGAACTGCATTGCTGACATTGATCCCAAGAAAAAAAAATAGTAGGTACATCTAGTCTGTGAATAGCCAACCATCGCACTGTAAAAATAGTTATCAATCGTGGCTCTTTGAGTTCTTTCTTTTGTGATGAATTGTCAGCACTAAATCCTGACTAAAAATCCAAAGAAAAAATAATAATTGCCAGCGGGGTAAAGTGGACCAACCCATTTGCCGTGGCTTTAGCGAAGCCACCTTTGGTTGACACACACGGGCCTTAACTAGAAGGTTCGGTTCCCTGTTAGCCGCTTAAGGCATAAAAGGCACCTCAAGACATACTATGTACTTCCTCTGTTCTTAAATATTTGTCTTTCTAGAGATTTCAACAAATGACTACATACGAAGTAAAATTAGTGAATCTACATTTTAAAATATATTTATATACATCCGTATGTGGTAGTCCATTTCAAATCTCTAAAAAGACAAATATTTAGTAACGGAGGGAGTACGAAATGGTACCACCCATGCAGGTTGCGTTTTCCATTCACGTAAACTTCCATCATCCGGTGTTGTGAAGCTTCTATAAGATTCCAGTCGATTTCATGAAGCTTTCGACCTTTTTTCTTTTTTCTTCCTTTTTTTGTGGTTTTCGTTTTCGTGACTTTTATTCGAATGCACATTTTTCCAAATTCATGATTTTTTAACTCTGTGGATTTTTTCCAAATTCATGGCCTTTTTTCAAATAGATGAACGATTTCAATATATAAAAAATCATACTCCCTCCGTCCCATAATATAAGAGCGTTTTGGACGCTACACTAGTGTAAAAAACGCTCTTATATTAAGTGATGGAGGGAGTACATTTCAAACTCTTGAACATTTTTTAAGATTTCAATTTTTTTGCTTTCTTTAAATGTGTGAAAATTTTCAAATTCATGAGTTTTTTTTTCAATTTCATGAGCATTTTTAAATATGCGGGTTTCGCCCAAAATTCTTGAGCTTCTGAGAGTTTTCTCAAATTCCTGATTTGTTACTCAACTTCAAGAACAATATTTGAATGCACGAACTATTTTTTATCTTCATGGACGTTTATTAAATTTTATGAACTTTTTTTTTCAAATTCGAGTTGTTTTGTATTCACAATATTTTTTCAAATCGATGAACTTTTATAAAACATGTGAACTTTCTTGAATGTATGTTTTTTCAAATAAAAAACGGAAGTCAGCTTTTTTCCTAAACCAATAATTGTTGGTCTTTTTTTCTGTCTTGTGCAACTGAACCAATAGAGCCGCTGCAAAGAAATAAAGGGCGATCGAACCAGGCCACTCCTGTTCCGCGCGTAAGTCGCTAACTGTCCGCGAGTACTCTCCTCATATGCTATTTTTCAAATGGGCCGGTCCATTTCAAACTTTCATCTCCACCAGTTTTGGGAAGCTTCTAGTCCTTTCATTTTTTTCGTTCTTTTTCTTTTCTTTTTCGTTTTTCGTTTTTAGCTTTTCCTTTTACTTTTCTGTTTTTTTTCATTTTTAGTTTTATTTCTTTTTCATTTTTTACAAACATCTTTCAAATTCGCAAAACTTTCAAAAATTATGAACAGTTTTTGAAGGTATGAAAAAAAGCCAAATTCATGAACATTTTTAAAATTCATAAACATGCCTTAAAATCATGAATATTTTTCAAATTCACTGGTTCATGGCGCCTAGGTCGGAGCTTCCCCTGAAAAAAAAATAATGCCTAGGTCAGAGCGGGAGCTCCTATTTAGCGCGGTGCGCATTGGCTCGTTTGCTAGCGCGCCACTTTGGGCCAGTCCATTTGCGGGGCTAGACGTCCACTGTTTTTTCTCTCTCTTTTTATTCTTATTTAAAGTAATTCAGCATTACCAAAAAGTTCCAAAATTCCAAAAATTGTGAAATCTGAAAAATAGTGTTCAAGGAAGCATAAAATATTCACGATTAAAAAAGTGTTGATTATTTAAAAAAATATTCACATATTTGAAAATTGTTCAAGAGTGTCAAAAAAGGTTTGTGAATTAAAAAAAAGTTCATGAAATTGTAAAAAATGTACGCGTATACAAAAAAATGTTTTTGATAACATAAAAAAATTTCAGGAAAAAAGTTTGCATATTAAAAAATGTTTGTGAATTTTGAAAAACGTTCTTGAATTCCTATTAATTATTCCCTAATTTCAAAGAGAAGTTGTATCGATTCAAAAAGTTTGCCGATTCTATAAAAATATCATGAGTTTAAAAAATGATTTCAATTTCGAAAATGTTCGTGAATTTGTTAAAAAAATGTTCATGATTTCATAAACAATGTTTGGGAAAAAAGTGTTCATGTATTCAAAAAATGTTCATGAATTTCAATTTTTTCGTGAATTTCTAATATTTCTTCCCAAATATCAGCAAAGCTAATTGATTAAAAAATGTTCTCTATTTAAAATAAATGTTCATGAGTTTCAGAAAAATGTTAATAATTTCTGAAAATGAACACAAAATTTTCAGAGATGTTAACGAATTTGAAAAATGTTCATGGTTTCAAACAATTTTTCAAAAATTTGTAACATGTTTATGATTTGTAAAGAATTCTGGATTTAGAATAAATTCATGAATTTGGAAAATGTTCACAATATAAAAAAAGAAAAACAGAAAAGGAGAGAAATTTTTTAAATAAAAATATAAAAAGGTAAGAAGTAAAAATAAAATGATAAATAAAAATGAAAGAGGAAAACTGAAAGAAAAAAAAGGAAAACATAAGAAAAAACCGGTTTGGGAAGGTTACAGAATTTTCCCAAAATTGGAGCTAGTTCGGCCGGCCCAATCTTAGACAAGAGGAAGCCAGGGGTGCGCGTGGGGCCGCTAACTAGCAATCTGCACCTAAAAAAAGGCAATATGCGTGCCAAATAGTGTTGAGATGTATATTGGATGTCTATTAGTAGTACAACAAGTCCTCCTCCTTTCATGTATAGTTGAGGACGTGGTCATCCATTGTACCTACTAGATAACCCAGTTGCGCCAATGGCGCAAGAAGCCAGTTAGAAGGAATGTTAGTAGGAGATGTAGCTGAAAATATAATGCAATGTGGATTGCATTACAGATAGTAGTACAGATAGTAGAATGGCTTATATCCGGTTTACAGAAACACTTATATATAGGCAGCCTGACAGTTTATTTAGGCATCTTCTTAGTCTGATTGTGGTCTTCAGAGTGTGTGAACGTACGAATAAGCAGTGTGTCATTGTCCCATAATGCTTGCATAGTACACTTCCACATGCACTGCCCGTAAAAGGTAACAGATTATCAAACACGGATCGCTGAGATAGCAAAATCATCATAACGAAAACACTAAAAGCAACAAAAACATGCACCGATCGGCATAATCATTTGATTCACATCTTTGAGCCAAGGAAGAAAATCTGGATTTGATTTAGCTTATGCTACATTATGACCAGGTTTGTAATCACCTGGGAGGAATGATCCTAGAAAAATCTCAGACCATATATGTTACTATAGAGGCTAGTGTTGTCTAATAGAACTGTAGTTATCAGAATGTACCTCAATAGCGCATCAGTGACATCTTAGGCATCTACTATGTGCTAGAATCCGTTGTTTCCCATTTCTCTCAACCTCCTACTTCAGCCCATCTACTACGATGCCCCCCTCCTGCGGGCATCAACAATCCTGTTGGTGGACTGTAAGCAGAAGAAAAAGATTGAAGCAGCCGATCATCTGCAAACCAAGAAGAAACATAATCGAAAGAAAATTCGGGACAACGTTGTACTGATCAGCGCAACCATCACCTCATAATTGAATTTTTGCTTGTTGTCTTCCATATCTATCATACTGTATATGATATCCCACTCCTACAAAGCTCACACCACTATGAACTGAGATAGTCGTAAACCCATAAGATTTTCCATGGTAACTTGGGTAAAAGTGGATGACCTGCTGCTGCTGCACCTTGCGTAAACACAGGACATGTTTTGGGACAAAAGGGAGAAAGTTGAAGGCTTCAGAAAGTATTGATGGCATAATCATTTTGTGCAAATTTGTGTGCAAATTTCCTTGGACCCCATTGATAACACCAGCACCATCATTTTGTGCCACATACTTTGCATATTATTAGAGCATGTCTAAACTAAAATGCAACTGGAAACATATGTAAATTTCTAAGTACCCAATATAAATGCGTCCAATCTGAATATATCGATAGAAACCACAAAGAAAAATGGGACATGGATATGTGACTGTATTGTGAAAGTAAACTTTCCATAGTAATTTTGGAAATGCAGTGACCTAAGATGGCAATTAGTTGTTCCTAAGTTGAGCACTGAGGTACTGAACAAAATCTAGTGGCCATGATAACAGAACATATAATTACTCTGACTAAAATTCATGGGTATCACATAACTGTGTACCTGTACAAACTGGCAATTAATATGTATCAGCTGTACATGGTAGAAAATTTCCTCTTCATCATTAAGCTAAAGTTACTTTCTATCGAATTGTGGTTTCAGTTCAACATAGCTTAAACTCCTCCTAGGCGACCAAAACTGAATGAAACTCTACACTGCAAAAAACATTGATAAAAGAGAGATCATCTTGGCCCTAGCAAGCCATGGCGAGTGGTGTGTCGATGTGGAACTCAAGGCGACTGTGGGAAGATCCCGCCCACTCATTTCATAAATGTGCAATAGCAAACGACAGATGCAAAGATAAAAATCTTAAAGTTTTTCCTATGTGGCCTATTTAGGATGGGTTATATGAGCTTTTCTAGTAAAAACAATAATTTAAGACAAGCACACGTTTGATTCTGAACATCGCATCTAAACAGGGACAATTGTGAAGCGACATAGCCGTTTTTCTGGCGGATGGTAACTAATTTCGCAAACATAGTATTCTGCAAGAAGTGAAGTAAAGTTTTGACAATATGACATTACAGGCTTTACAGAATTAGCAGCAACCTAATAAGTAGCATACATAGCCTGTTCTAATTTTTAAATGTATAACATTACATGTGGTGTGCAGAAGTTAAGCATCTGTTTTTAGTTCAGAAGGAAATCAGTTACTATCCATATTTTAAAATTACGGATGGCAAAAATGGTCAAGAGAATACATAATCTATAAAGCAAAGAGGTGGGACAACATTAACTATCATAGAAGAATGTTGTTGCGTTCTCCCTTCGCCCTTTGAGGGCTTGATCGAGAGTGATAGGGCTACTCCTTTGCTGCTCGCATATCTGGTTCAAAAATAGCTGATAGAGGCACCTATCCTACATTAATAAAGCATAGAGTGTTACAAACAGATAATATGAACAAAAAAAAGCATTATTTCAGCCTAGTTAAAATTGGTCCCGGCAAATAACAAACTATTGCAAATTTATGGAAAATGAACCGAGATTAGCGTTCTTGCAGAGACTGGTACTTACAAAACTCACCTTCCTCGGAACCTTTGAAGAGTGTGGAATGCAGATTGGTAAACCAACATCAAGGGGCTGAAGATCAGCAACTGGGTGTCCAAATCTCTGGCAGCGTACAAGCCTTCGTACTCCATGCGACCCTGTAACCACCAATCATCAAAACGCGGTCAGTTCTAAAATCAGCGAAAGGCTAACACGAAATATACGCAGCTCAGTCAAACACAGAACAACTGGTAATTAAAACCAGAAAAGTTGAATTAGTACCTCACCATAGAGCCATATGTCTGTCCATCTCCTTCAGTGTCTATACAGAAAATCAAAAAGAAGTATGCACAGTAATCACAAATACCGCATACTATGAAGTAATATTGCTCAACGAAAAGAAACCATGATCTATTGTACAGTAGCTTCAGAATTTGCATCTGGGTCCATGCATAAACAGAAAGAAAGCCAGAAGAGACTATACTAATGTAGTTAACTGCATACCCTGATGGAACACATTTCTTAACAATAGACAGATTGTACATAATCATATCTTGACTCAAAACATAGCATCCAAGATCCAACAACAGTTTAGCACACAGGCACACGAACCAAAATCGCAAGACTGGACATAACTAAAGTTTAACGACACACGACGCTTAATTTGACTTAAATTTAAAAACATCAAGTAGACAGCAGCAAGCAGCGTACAAGAGCAGTATCACTGCCATCCCCCAACTTGTAAACTTCAAGCTTCATTGGTTCTGCAGAGTTGAAGTAGGCACGGAAGCTTCTGTTCTCATGATCTCACGAGGCTCGGAGGACATCTACAATCAACAAAGTTGCATCAATCAATAAGGATTTAATAATACGAGCAATGACCAAAATCCCCACTACTTGTTAGCAAGAATTCTGTATTACTCTAAAATAAAATAATATCTATGTGTGAATTGTATGCCTCGTTTAATACATGATTCACAACAGCATGGTCCTATAAATACAGTGAATGTACATTGACAACATACAATTTTTGCAGTTGATATCTAACTAAGACATCTCTTCCCAAATTACCAAGATTAAAAAATTGTTCCGATGGTTAGCACAGCAGACGCCAGCCAACATAATGGTCGTCCTAAAATATTGTCGTGCCTAAACATCAAATAAGCGACAACTAACTCTAGTTGTTCAGGGTAAAGACAACACAACATGTGAATTGCACACGATCCCTGTACTTTTATTTTGGTTGCAAAACTTTCACATTCGTACAAAATTCAGAAGTTTAGATACAGAAAAATTCATCAAAAGTCCAACAAAATCACTTCAGGTGAATGATTAAATCAACGATTTTTTCTTTTCTAATCAAACCATATAGTCTACACAAACTATTTGAGAAGCAATTGAATTAGAAATAGAAGACAATGAGAAACAGAACAGAAACATACAGCCTGCAGGAACGTCCTGTGTCCGTCGACTCGTCAGTATTCTTCAGGTCCAGTGAATTAGCAGGATGGTTGCACAGGTAAAACTACTTGAGCTGCTGGTTGCGCTCCTATGGATCCGTCTCCAGCGAGCTTGCTAGGGTACGGAGATCCTTCTCTCCCGTGACCGTGAGTCACTCGTTGCCGGGGCTGCCATCGACCATGGCTGTAGGAGGTCACCGGGGTGGGTCTCTTCTCTATCAGATCTGAGACAAACCATACAAAATTACGAATCACACTACAACATGAACCCCCCTATAGCAATGCTTTTTTCCGTATCTAAAAATCCATATATGCGTTGCTACTGTCTTTACCAACGGTTTTGGATGCGTAGCCTTATCCACTGTTGCTAGCACATAGTACAACGCTTATACCGTCGTTGGTAAAAGGGACCGTTGCAAGACTGCAACAAATAAAATATACTTTTGCATCACTTTTATATGTTGTTGCTTAATATACATGAATCAAAATCCCACTGCTTCGCAACGGGGAATTTTCAACGCATCAAGTGTTGGTACATATATAATGTGAAAAATATTATTTTTAATATATATTGGCATCAATTAAATTAATGCTCCACGTAACAGTGATAATTATATATTTCAAGTGAAGGAAAAACAAGAGAACATACTCATGAGGAAGAAATCATATATTAGATAGAACTGTTGGATTACAATTGTGAATAAACACAACATCCTAATTGATAATTTTCCTTCTTCCTTATAGTTTTAATTTTGAACATGGCACAATGATTTATTCCCCATTTTAATCTTATACTCGAATTCAAATTCAATCTGTGACACACATGTCTATACGCCCAATCTAAAATTTGAGAAGAGCGGAAAAAGTGAGAAAGTTCCCTCGGTTATCCCAAGTTTCTAGCTAAATGGAAGGTACATGAAAAAAAATATGCATTGCTGGAGTCAGAAGCATGAAATTTAGCACAACCCCAGAATACAAAGTTCATACCTGCATGGTCGTCTTGTTTATTACTCGCCATTGTAACCCCAGAATGCAAAAATGCATTACTATCTTGCAAGGGCTTGATCGACTATAGTGTAGCCTGCTCATAAACAGCCAAACAGGCTCGACATGCACAACCCCAGAAAAACCTCCGCTCTGACAAATGGTAAAAATCATTTTGTAGGTGACTCAAGTTTTACCCCGCCTGCAAGAACTGAACCTCCTCAGCAACATCACAAATGTAGGACAAGGCATGTAAGTGACATTATTTTGAGGATGAAAAAAATGTATATATATACATAAGTTGAGAATTGATTATATGCCTTTAGATTCAATAACTCAATTATCCTATAAAGATATTAAGCCTAGAGAGCCCTTTGTAGCAGAAGAAAGCTTCACATACATGATAGCCTATTTTTTTAATGTAAATCAATATAGCAAATGCAATGAGTAGTAGATGTGTGAGGTCAGTGTTGCTTGCTGGCAAGAAAATGGAAGCGGAAACATGTGAATAAACAATAACTGTATACATGTGGCATTACTAATATTTTTTGCCTTGGGCAAACCTGTGATATGGAATTTAACTGTTGGAACCATATATGAACTGAACAATGTGCATTGTCTAAAGCTAGCACAACATCTCTTCCTATGATATGGTTCATATGTATTCAACCAATTCAAGCACTCGAGAAATTAACTAAGCACTGGACCCCTGATCATAGAGATCTTACTTCCGTATGTCATCGATGAGACCGATATCTCCCTCAAACTGAGATCATCATCCAAATGCATCCAGGCATGCTTAATGCCCTATACCTGGAGATGCAGTTGCTTCTGATACTCAATGGCCCCATCAAGAATTGATGCCTAACCCCGCAGACCAACGCAAACATGAACCCATTAATTTCATCACAAACATAAACGCAGCAGCACCAAATTCAGGGACAAAGAAAGAAGGAAAAATGGAGTGACCTTGTTGGAATTGGGTAGCAGGCTCTGCAACACCTTCAATCTTCCAGCCGATCGACCTAGGCAACGATCAACCCCGACAAGCAATTAATAATTAGCACCTCAAGCAGGCAATAAGAGAAAGGCAAGATGGGTCATCAACTTCTCGGAATGGTTGTGCACCTCAGCGGTGCGGACCCGCTTGCTGTCACAACCCCCATGTGTGACACCCCACCTTGCTCTCATGGAAACTGTAAAAGTAACAAACAAAAAGGAATCATCATAGGCAAAGTACTCTGTAGAGCGTCATCACGAGCGGGCCCAAGGATGATGCATTGGACTTTACTCATGGATAGGCAAAACTAATTAAAATGTATAATTCCTATAACCTATATACTTCATATTTATGCTGCACGTAACAATAGCTAATGGGCTCAACGGAGGAGAAGTAACAAGTAGCTCACCATGACATCACAAAGGTCAGCATTCTTGCTCCTTCTTTCTGCATGTACTTCCTGGAGAGAG
Organism: Thinopyrum elongatum; assembly: GCA_011799875.1. Classification (NCBI taxonomy): domain Eukaryota; kingdom Viridiplantae; phylum Streptophyta; class Magnoliopsida; order Poales; family Poaceae; genus Thinopyrum; species Thinopyrum elongatum. The sequence continues at coordinate 380,491,368 of CM022297.1, forward strand.
CTGCAGGGGAACCAGGACACGACGGGCATGTCGGTAGGCAGATCTCCGCCGATGCCTGCGCCCTCACCACTTCACTTCCATCTAAGCTTGGCTTCAACAATTACAGAGGGGAGTAACAAAAAGTCGGTAACATTACTTTTCCTCACATGCTACCATTGTTTACATGTTGTATTTTACTTTGCACTCCAATTTGGGGAATCTTTTCATAACAAATAACTGAGTAACTAACATCTTACATAATATGTAAACTAACGATAGAATGGGAATTTACATGACATGAAGATATTTTGGTGTTTCCCTAATAGACCAGACAACAATGTACATGAAACAAATTTACAGCAGCAATTGTGAATTATTACCTTTTTCTCTTTGTAGACAAATTAGAGTTTACCATCTACCTTGGGGATTACATCTTCGCTGGAGTGAAGTGCATGCCTATGTCACAGTAGCATCTACTCTGATATAAATAACTACATTCAGATTTGCACAATGAAGTCTATGCAATTCTTGTTGGGTAGGCGGCGCTAGACTCAAGTTACATGTTCTAATGGCCCTGTAAATAATTAAGCATGGTAGTGAGAATGCAATATATAGAAAACAACACAAAATTAATCTAAAAATACTGCAGGGCAACGGCTTCATCATCACATTCGCTCAAAGCTAGCTAGAAATGTAAGTACAGAACTCACTGTAACCATCATTCATACTACCAACCTAAAGAACATTTTCTCTTCAGTTAGTCAGAGGTTTATGTACGGGGAAAAAAATGCAGCAAGGAAACGAAGCAGATCGTACAATCTTGCATATAAGGGCAGGGAGAGGTAGCAGGAGCAGAGGGAAACAAGGTCTGTAAGAAGCTCACATTGGCGTATTGGTATTAACTGCACTCGCCGCTGCCCGACACACGACGAGAAACATAGAAAACACAACAACCCCGACGAATCATGCACTGAACTAATGGAAGACCAAATGGGCTCAAACTGCTTGCTGGGTTTAGCAGGAATAACATGTGTCAAGCATAGCTAACAAGCATGATGTAGTAGCAAAAATAAGCACTATTACTACCATCAACAAAACTGTACTATAACTACCCATAAACAAGCGAGTAGGAATTAGAACTAAAAAGAGGAAGGTATATTTTCCCTATTAAACCCCAACCACTTAACATAAGTACCAAAATCTGCTAGCCTAATTGACCTAATAGCCTAACATTAAGCCCTCAACTTAGCAAATAGTTGAAGATTTACCGCAACCATATAGATCTAATAGCAGCAGTCCTAACCAATGCCAATAAATAAACTACCACTATTTTCTCCCGTAAATAAACCGCAAACAATTAACATAAGCATCAAATCCGTCACCCTAATTAACCTAATAGCTTAACACCTATCTCTCTCTAATGAAACAATTAACATAAGCATCAAACACATTGTGCATCACTGCAAGACAGTACAAATTTCACACCCTAAATCTAATCAAAACTAAAAACCATATAGCATATGGATAAATGCCAGCATTTAGAATCACATATTTGTTCTTCATCTTTTCTTTCTCAGATCTGCACATGGCATGTTCAGGAAAATCACAAATTAGGGGCCAATAACGTGAGTAAGAGAGGGGGGGGGGGGGGGGGCAGGAGGAGGAGGTAGAGGCAAACCCTTAATGACCTCGAGCTGCTGCTGCTCCTCTTCCTCTATGCAGCCCTCATCTCCAGAGCCGCCGGCGCCATGGAAGGGCTCCTCCACCTAGCGCCGCGTGCCGGCCCGCCTGCGCGTCGGGGAATCGTCGGATCCGCCCGGATCCAGGCGCAACGAGGGTCACCGGAGGAGCGGCGAGGTGAGCTCGGGACGAGCCTCCATGGCGGCCTCCTGGCGGCGGGGTTCGTCTGCGGGGGAGAGAGATGGGTGAGGGAGTAGGGGAGGAGAGGAGAGAGGACGGTGGCGCAGGGGCTCACCATAGCCGCAGGTGTCCACGTCCACGGCGGCCACCGCCGCCGTTGCCTCCCTTTGCCCTCGAGTGGAGCGCCGCCGCCTGCGCGCACCGGCCGGCCTGCAACTGATCCAGAGGGGAGGTGGGTGCGTGGTGGAGCAGTAGAGGGTGGGTGGTGGTGGCTAGGGTTGAGAGGGAGGAGACGGGAGAGAGAGAGAGAGGAGAGGGGAGGAGGCGATGGCGGAGGCGAGAGGAGGGGAGATGGGGCGCTCGGGACTTATCTCTCTCCGCGCTGCTACAGTAACCCGCGATGACCTGTTCATGGCGCAAAATAGGAGACGTGGAGGGCGCGGTTCTGCATAGCACTTCTTGAGGCTTTATATGTTCAACATATGTACGTGCATATGCATCCGATGAATATATCGTGAGTTGCACCAAACCTATTCTCTACATGGTATCAGCCTAACGACTAAATCTAGCGCCGCCGTCGCTGCCGCTTACTCCTAAGCCGCCACCGCCGCTAGCTATTCCTGTGGCGCTGCTGCCGCTTCCCACGAAGCCGCGCCGCTACCTAATCGACGCCCGCCCGCCCGGTGCGCTGCGCGTCCGCCTGCGCGCTGAGCTGCTGCATAGCTAGCACGCCTAAACTGCTAGGTGCTCCCAGCAAGCTCTACTTGTGCTGCTGCATAGCTTGCACGCCTAAACTGCTAGCTCCTCCTCCTAATTAGCACGCCTAATTTCTACTGTTGTTCGATTGCTGCTGCACCGTCTTCTCCCAGTCGCGTCTACAGCCGCCGCCGTCCAAACCCTAACCCTAGCCGCAACACTCCACCTCGCCGCCGCCATGTGTTACTCTTCCCTTTCCCACCGCAGCAACCCCTTCGCCTCCTCTGCCTTTAGTTCCTTCGTTTCGAGCCTTCTTGGGCCGCGGCCGTCGGGCCATCAGGCTCTCTACACGGTGCCTCAGCCGGGTCCTACGGCCCCTCGGATGCCCTACTACCCCGCTACATCGTTCAGTTATGGCGGGCCGAACCCTAGCGGTGGGGTAACGGGCTACACCGGCTACCAAGCTCCGCCGGTCACGGCCGGTCGATTGGGCCCGGCCCTGCTCGTCGAGCCACTGTACACGCCCCAGCCCGGTTCCTACACCGAAGGTGGATATTGGGTTATGGACACCGGTGCATCTTCGCATATGGCAGCCTACCCGGGTAACCTCTCTTCCATGTCCCCTGTTCACACTTCCTCTCGTATCATCGTCGGTAACGGTGCCGGCCTCCCCATTAATCATGTCGGTTCTACTAATTTTCCTTCCACTTCTAGACCACTGTTTCTCAATAATGTTCTTGTGTCTTCTGAACATATTCAGAATTTAGTCTCTGTTCGTAATCTTTCTCGTGATAATTCTGTCACTGTGGAATTTGACGAAGTTGATTTTTCTGTTAAGGACGCCCGTATCCGGATGGTTCTTCACCGATGTGATAGCCCCGGTGACATGTACCCGGTCCAGTGTTCATCATCATCTCGTGCTGGACCTGTTTCTTTTTTCTGCCGGCGTCGATCATTGGCATGCCTGCCTCGGTCATCCTAGCTCCACCGCTCTTCGTCAAATAATGAGGGATTTTTCCTTTTCATGTAATAAAACGGATGCTCACTCTTGTCAAGCATGCTGTATGGGCAAAAATGTTAGACTTCCCTTTAGTTCTTCTTCAACAGTTGCGTCTTATCCTTTCGAATTAATTCATAGTGATGTATCGAAGTCCCCTATACCTAGTAATTCCGGGTTTTTATACTAGTCATTTTGGATGATTACTCTCACTTTGTATGGACTTTTCCGCTTAGTAGGAAATCCGATATTCCCGCCACACTCATTGCATTCTACTCCTACGTGTCTACTCAGTTTGGCCGTCCTATACACGCTCTTCAGACTGACAACATGAAAGAATTTGATAACATCACCATCCGCACTCTTCTCTCCAACCACGGTACAATTTTCTGCCTCACATACCCATACACCTCACAACAAAAACGGTAGGGCTGAACGCGTTCTTCGTACTCTTAACGACTGTGTTCGCACCCTTCTTTTTCATGCTTACATACCACCTCGTTTTTGGCCTGATGCCCTCGCCACCGCCACCCTTCTCATTAACCTTCGCCCTTGCCATGCCCGTTGGAATTACACCCCTCACCATCTTCTTTTCGGTTCTCCCTCGTCATACGACGGCCTTCGAATTTTCGGTTGTCTTTGTTTCCCTAGTATTGCAGCCACCACTCCTCATAAACTTTGATGTGGGCATAGATACGTCTACAAATATTACACGATACATTTTTCAGGTAATTTCTATTGATCATTATATGATATTATATTTTATTATCAGGAACAAAAATACTACACCATTTTATTTCTTGTGCAGAGTTCTTGAAGGCATCTGCAAAAGAAATATGAAGATGTTGAAGTTGCATGGGCCATGCAAGTGCGCGCACACACGCATCAGAAAGGAGGAGCTAGCCTTGCTTGTGTCAACCACATACATGTGCAGCCAAGTCCATTATATGGTGCAAGAAGCCAGTGTTACAAAGATCAATTGGTGTGCTCCTACGTCACGTTGGGCCAATACGTCACATCATGTTAGGCCAATACGTATTATCAATTTGGCCGAGACGTGCAATATCCGGCCTCTGTACGGCCCTCCGTCCGTGAACCAGCGCAAGGCGACCGCCGCTCCTCTTAATAAATAGCTAGCTACAATTAGGGTTTAGACTCGGGTTTTGTTTAGAGAAGTTTAGCTATTGCTACTTTTATTTGTCTTCGCTCGTAGCGGCTAGTGCGACCGTTAAGACATCCTATCGGAACCCCATCTTGTGAGATTATTCCATCTAGCATATCCGCAATTTCAGATTGCTTGGCTATTAGTTTCTTGCATGTTCTTCGATTTGCTTGCAGGAAAAATCCTTTGTGGATAGGTCGATCGCGCCGTTGGCTCGGTCGATAACGCCGTGGAGTTGGTTCAGCGATTGCCGTGGAAATCAGTCGTGTACGGTTTTCCCTGTACGGTTGGTAGCCGGATCGTGAGGGTCAAGTCCCACAAAAATCGTAGTTATCCTCTCTCATCGAAAGATCGGGTCACCAGTTCACATCAAACTTGCCCCCCGGTCTTTACCTTGTGTCTTCCTCGGTTACCCGGCTAACACTAAAGGCTATTGTTGCTATGATCCGGTTTCTCACCGCGTCATCACCTCCCGGCATGCTTATTTCGACGAACGGTGTTTTCCTTTTGCACAGGAACATGTGGTGGCTCCTTCGCCTTGGTTGGTCCTCCCTTGACTGGCCCTCCTCGCCGTCGTGCTGTACCGGGGTTTGGTGCGCCTCCGGTCCCTGCGGCCTTCTCCTCACCGTCTCCCGCTGCGGTTTCACCAGCCACATCAGCCTCGCTGGTCATGCCGGGCTCCCCGGCCTCTTCACCGGCCACGATGGGCTCCCTAGCCGCCTCGACGGCCACGTCGGCCTCGTCGGCCACGCCGGTCTCCTCGCCGGCCTCGTCGGAGTCACCGGCCTCTCTGCCGGTCTCATCACCCGGTTCGCCACCCTCTGGAGAGGCAGCCGCAGCTGCCCCACGTGCCGCTGTCATGCAACCCACAGGTCCCGTCACCCGTGCGCGCGCGGGCATCCATCGGCCGAATCTCCGGTACTCCACGGACGAGTATGCTTGCGTGAATCCTACCGCGCCTCCGTCGCCGCTTCCGGCCTACGCTCGTGCGGCTCTTCGCGACCCATTGTGGTTTGCAGCGACGCGGGAGGAGTTTGATGCCCTGCAACGCAATCAGACTTGGCAGCTTGTCCCACGTCCCCGTCACGCCAACATCATTACCGAGAAGTAGGTGTTCAAGCACAAGCTTCGTCCCGACGGTACACTCGATCGCTACAAAGCGCGTTGGGTGGTTTGTGGCTTCCGTCAGCGCGCCGGCGTTGACTTCACGGATACGTTTACCCCGGTTGTCAAACCCAGGACGATTCGTACCGTTCTTCAGCTCGCGGTCCCGCGCCTGGCCGGTGCACTAGATGGACGTCTCCAACGCCTTCCTGCATGGTCACCTCAAGGAGCAGGTGTATTGTCAGCAGCCCACGGGGTTCGTTGACGCCACTTATCCGGAGCATGTATGCCTGCTTTCACGCTCATTGTATGGGCTCAAGCAGGCTCCCCGTGCCTGGTACCAGCGCATTGCAGCGTTTCTTCATCAGCTTAGCTTCCGCTCCACTCGCTCCGATGCTTCGTTGTTCGTCTATCGCCAGGGCGATGCTACCGCCTACCTGCTCCTCTACGTCGACGAAATCATCCTAACAGCTTGCTCCACAGCTCTTCTTCGACAACTCACCGACCGTCTTCGCGCTGAGTTCGCCATTAAGGACTTAGGTCCTCTGCACTACTTCCTTGGGATCGAGGTGGTGCATCGTGCGGATGGCTTCTTTCTACATCAGCGGAAGTACGCTCATGAGCTCCTCGACCGCGCTGTGATGCTTAATTGCAAACGCGCGACCACACCTGTCGACACGAAGGCCAAGCTCTCTGCCACAGATGGGTCACCGGCTCCCGATGCTTCGTTCTACCGGTCTATTGTTGGTGCTCTCTAGTACCTTACTCTTACACGACCGGAGCTCCAGTACGCCGTTCAGCAGGTGTGCCTACATATGCATGCTCCACGGGATGCCCACTGGACTTCGGTGAAGCAGATTCTTCGCTACATCCAAGGCACACTGGATCTCGGGCTCTCACTTCAGGCTTCGACCGCCATGGACATTACCGCCTACTTTGATGCTGACTGGGCTAGCTGCCCTGACACGCGTCGTTTCACTTCGGGCTACTGCGTTTATCTTGGACCCTCGCTTATATCTTGGTCGTCCAAGCGGCAGCCCACCATCTCTCGCTCCAGTGCCGAGGCGGAATATCGTGCTGTGGCTAACGTGGTCGCCGAGTGTTCGTGGCTCCGCCAGCTTCTTCATGAGCTTCCATGTATAGTTGAGGACGTGGCCACCCATTGTACCTATATATGTACGTGTATATGCACCCGATGAATATATCATGAGTTACACCAAACCTACTCTCTACAAATAGGACTCCCGGTCGGAGCTCCCACTGAGAGCATCTCCACTCGTTCGGCCCCCCAGCGCACCCGACGATTGAGTTTTGGCGTAAGCGCCGGCGATTTTTTTGCACTGGGGGCGATCAAGTTCCCAGCCGCGCCCCCAGGTTTCGGCCCCCAGACGCCGAAATATTCAAACCTGTCTTTCCGCTGCCCAAAAAACGCCACAAGTTCGGCTATCATCATGCCACAATTCAGCCATCACCATGCCACAGTTTGACGATCAAACATACAAGAAAGTTCGACGATCAAAAGGAAGAACGCGTAGACAAAGGAACGCATCAAACGGCGGGCTCCTCTGGCGTGGGACTGGCCGGTGTCGGCGTGCTCGGCATCGGCGTGGCTTCTGTGCTCAGGCTGGTTGTCGGCGTCGGCGGGGCTTCATCGCTCGGGCTGGTTGTCGGCGTTCTGATTCGAGCCGGTGATCGGGTCGATGCTGACGGTCTTCCATGCTTCGGCGAGGCACTCGTCTTCCTTCGACGTCCACTTGACGCAAGGCTCGCCCGGCCTGGCATTGGCCGCCCGCTTCTTCTTTTTCCCTTTCGTCGTCGGCGCCGGCTCCGCCTCCTACTCCGCTTGTTCTTCCTCCTCCACCTCCTCCTCGGCGTCGTCGAGCTCGTCATCCATGTCGGCGTCCATCGTGTCGTCTTGTGCGTGGAACCCGGGGCAGGAAGCGGCGCCCTCGGCTTCCTCGGCTTCGGCTGGGTGGAATCGGCGGCGGCGCGAGGGGCAACATAGGCGGCATGGCGCCTGGTTTGATGAGGAGAATGGCGGGAATGGTGGGGGAGAAGGCGGAAGCAATGGGGGAATGGAGGGAAAAGGCGGGTAAAACGACGGGAATATGCCTGGTGTCAACGACAGCACGGCCCCACACGACTTTTCGCTTCAGCCGGCGCCCCCAGGCGGCCCCCGGCGCGCTGGGTTCGGCTCGGGTTTGCCGACTGTTATTTAGGCCCAAACCGACGATAAACAAGAAGCTGGGGGCGCGACTGGGCCGATTTTTCGGCGCCGACGCTAAAAAAGGCACCCTGGGGGCCTGTTGGGGACGCGAGTGGAACCAGCCAGCTAGCCAGCAACCAAGCTGAGCCTTATTTGCGCCGCGGCCCGCCTTAGGGTCGGGCGAGCGCCAATTCGTTTGGTGGCGCCTCAACTGAGTTAGGAGCCCTCCGTTGCAAGGTACTCCCTCTGTACCGAAATATATGTCGCTGGAGTAGCTGAACTTCAGCTACTCCAGCGACATATATTTCGGTACAGAGGGAGTAATTCTGTAGGAGAAGCAGCGGTAATTTCTACTACCTCCGTCCAAAATAAGTGTGTCAATTTTAAAACAACTTAATACTAAAATTAGTACTATAAAGTTGAGACACTTATTTTGTAACGGAGGAAGTATTCGGCGTTTGTCATCCCCTAATGAGTGTCCACGAGTGAAAGCTTCGTTATGGTTAGATGTTCCAGCCAAATACTCCTATATTTTTTTCTTCTTTTTTACTTTTCCCATTTACTTTTTTACTTTTTTTTTCTGTTTTCATTTTAAAATTTATGAAACATTTTTAAAATCCCAAATATTTATAAAATCAGTGAACTATTTTGTAATTTTTAATTTTTAATTCATGAAAATTTTCAAATTTTGTGAATTGTTTCAAAATTCATGAAGTTTCTTCAATTCAATATAAAAAACAAGACTAGCCGGAGAGCCGCTCGGCCTCCGCGAAGTTCGACGAGGCATCGGCCTAGGTCAGTGCGGATGCTGACCTCGTGTGGCTTGTGGTCGTGACCGTTCGCCGACCACGGCAAAGACTGTCGCGCGTCATCGCCTTGACGGGGAGCTCGCCAAGATCGGCGGTGAGTGGCTGCTCAGTGACACCTCCTCGCCACCGGCAGGGGAAGGCCGCCAAGGCACCCTGGCCAGGCTTGGCATTGGTTGAGGTGGCCCTTCGCACGACGTAGAAAGAACCAGAGCGGCTCCTCCGCAAGTGCTATGCGGCAGTCGGGCAGTGCTCTCGCGTTCCCGCGCCCTTCCGCCGCTGGAAGGACTACTCCGACATGACGACGGCGACTACTATGATGATGACACGAACGGCGACGGCGGTGCCACCAGCGAAGCTGGCCACGCGATATGAGGACATCATCCGCTACAAAGGTAGTTTAGTTTTTTTTTAAGTTTTGGCTGAACAGACCAAATATCGTCCGTTTTTATGTAAATTATAAGTCCGAATTTAGGTGAATTCCGTAGTCTTTGCATGAAATTCATCTAATTTGTTCAAATCACGTCGGACCAGTCCGCGGACAAAAACAATGTCCGTTTTAGGGATGCTCTTACATTTTCGCAGCATGATGTTGCCCAAGTGTTTCACACACGCCTCTGGATCTGTGCTTCCTCCTGGTTTGGTGGTGGTGAAATCTGCGAGGTGGAGGATGAAACGAAAGGTTCCCGCGGCATACATGCAGTTCACCACGCGCGGCCAGTCGACCTGCTTTGACTTTGCGAGAGTGGGCCAGCCATGGATTGCTGCATGAATGATTAACGGCGATCCATCCATCCACCTGCGCTTTTGTTTCCAAACGAAGGAATCAGAAGGGTCAGCTCAGCCAGACATACCTAATTTTTGCTTCGTCGGCCCCGGCACCGGCAGGCACCCTTATCTTAGATCCTCCCATCCCGTGGAAAGCAGATCGATGCAACAAAAAGAGCTAGCGATAAGGCACGGGCCAAAGGAAAGGGAGAGGCTAGCGATAAGCCACTGCTGTTATACTACTACATGGAGTACCTAACCACTGTCCACGGCGCATGCAGGTGGCCCTTGGGTTACTCATGGCTAGAGCTACCTCAAGCTACTGCTGGATCGCTAGCGCACAGTAGCGGCAGGGTGGTAGCACGATCGATCATCGACGAGGACGCGGTGACCGCCGGGAGGCCGCTCGAGCCACTGCTTTTCTTTCCGGGAGCCCAAAGGCCGCCGCGCTCCAAACCCCATGGCACGGTTAGTTTTCCAGTTCCGCCGCGGTGACCACGCGCACGAGGTACGCACCGGCACGGCGCTACTTACCACCGGTGCGCGGGGCTCGCCAGCCCTTTTGGTCCTACGATTCGGTAACTTGAACGTGTGAATGGCCGATCGAGCTGAGCAGTGCCCCCTTAGAGCAACTCTAACCGATCCCCTAAAAATAACGGAGAATCTGACGAAGTAAAACTTTAGTGAGGTATTTTTACTTCATTAAGATTCCGCCGGACCTTGCCAATCCCTATATATAACAACAAAGTAAATATAAACTTGTATAAATTCAACCTAGTTTCTACTGAAATTTGCATAAATTTATATATAAGTTCAACATAATCGAACACATTGTCTTGACAACCAAACTTTAAACATAAATTTAATCTTAAACTACACTAAACTTAAACTGCTCATCATCCTTGCCATAGTAGAGGTCGAGCCAATCTTGCCTCGACATGCCACCGCCCATTGGGTGCGAGCCGGTGCCATCGTCGCCGCAGTCGGGGAAGATGCACCGCCACTCCTCAGCGTCGAACTCCTTTTCCTCCTGTCCGCCCTCATCGCCGCATTCCACCTTGTCGTCGAAGATGACGATGACCTCCCAGTGGACCGTCCGCTCCGTGAAAATGTCCTGCTCCGCCTCCACGAGTTCGGGATGCTGGCGGCGGAGGGCCGCCATGCACGCCTCGTCGGTGGCCTCCGCCGCGAGGCGCTCCCTCCCCCCCCCCCCCCCCCCCCCCCCCCCCCCCGCCCCCTCTCCCCCCCCCCCCCCCCCCCCCCCCCCCCACCTTATCCTTCTCGTCATCCACCACCTCCCGTGGCAGCGAAACGAGGTGGGTGGGCGTCGTCCCCCATAGGAAGTTCAACCTCGCGGCGGAGCCGTGGAACCGGACCTGCCACCGGTCGTATTCCAAGGCGGCGAGCTTCACCGTGTGGAACGAGCCGATCGACTTATTTGTGTGGGTCTACCGGTCGGTGATCTCCGCCACCCATGTCCCCCCATGCTCGCTGGCCGACAGCGGGGTTGGGGGCGAAGAAGAGGCCAGGAGGCGAAGAGAAGGAGGCTTATTTTTACTCGGCCATGGATTGGAGGAGTAAAAATAGGGGCGGCGAAGGCGGCTCAGAAAAATTTATCCTTCACTAATACCGACTTGGGATCGGTTAGGTCCCGACTAGAGCTGCCCTAACCTGTTATTGGGGATTTGCCCTTACGACGGACGGAAAAGCCAGCAATCGAGCTGCGGCAGCGGATCGGTCGGTCGATCGCGCACTCATGCATACCGAGCTACTGACCGCAAAAACCTTAACTGTTCAGATCCAGAAATGCACCAACGACTTGGCTGCAGTGCACTGACATCAACATGTAACCAGCGGCTGATCTCGTAAGACGGCAAGAATACTAGCATCCATACCACATGTAGATCTTTCGCGGCTGCTGCTAAAACTGCGCGGCTGGTTGTTACGCGGTCTGCAGCTCTAGTGGGGAATTTAGGTACAGGGAAACAGTGGCATTATCTTTCATTACATCCGGTCGTCTGCAACTTTTTGGATGAACCGTGTGGCTACCTCGTGCGTGCATGTGGGGGCATATGCGTACGTGCCTTTCCAAATAAACCCGTACATCGCTCTCCACATTTGCCTCTACACAAGTAGTATATGTCGGCCTGTGCTGCGCACTATAGACTTACCAGTGTTAAACCACTTTTTTTTTTTGCGGGACACCAGTGTTAAACCACTAGTAGTAGTAGTACTGATTTTCATATTCCAGCCTGAACCTTTTGCTTTGTACTATAATCATTGTCATAACTTAAACCACCATTGCTTTCTGGTCACAACATCAAAAGGCTACGGCCCGTGTAGAAGATTTGTTTATAATCAGTTGTCGAATTATATTATGTCCAGGTACTTAACCAAAAAGAGAGGGAATTGTGTCTGGGTGCATGATCCCGCTCGTAGAACAAAGACACTCTGTTCAAATTAAGCCTCAGGAAGCTACTCCGGTCCACTGATCCTGCTATCATGACGGAATGTCGTGTTATCGCCGCTGCTTTTCTTCTCTCTCCTCCGGATTTCGGCGGGTCAAACTGGATTGAATATTACTGAACCGAATGGAATGTGAGCCAACCAAAAGTGCATGTATGATGATAATATATACACATACAGCACCGTGATCAATGTTTTATGTAAGCTATCCGCGGTGACATAGGCGATGTCGTAGCTACCAAAGGAAACTTTGAAGGCTCTTGTGTCATCTCTTTCCGTGAGTGTCACTCTGTTGTTTAGCCCAGTAAAGATTCTGTGGGCGTCTGACTGACGGCATGCACGCTGATGCATGAATTAAATAATCAATTGAAATGAATGGGTAGGTTCTCAAGATTCCAAGTTGATACAAGACAAACATGAGAAACGCATCGGTCATGCTAGTACAGTACTACAGTGTTGAGTGAATTTAGATGGTTCTTTTGAGACAATGGAAGAGAGGCATTTGGCTAACAATTTATTATATTTTCAGTGACATAAAATAGATGCCATTAGATTCATGGACGTGGCTAGAAGGCGCCTGCGCGCTAGATGGGGTGTTCGGGCGCACCTTCCATAAAAGCTAAGTACAGTCTAATCACACGCATCACATACTAAAACAGGAAAAGCATCTGGTCCCGTGTCTGCTCGTGCTCTCCTGCCCTATGATTTCTTAGGAATATCTCGCATGCATGCATTAATTGGGGTTTCAATTTTTTTTAAAGGCATAACTTTTGATTCGAGCGTCGAAATTTCGAACCGTTTTCACCGTTGGGTTTCCCGCGATGAATTCTTCAAAACTAGATCACATATGAGTAGGGTTCGACGAACTTTTTTTTGAGCAACTTTGGGTGCAACGGAGACAACTTTAGTGATATAGGAAAGCAACTGCTTGTTTTTGGCATAGTATAAATGCCTATTAGGTTGGTTTGTGTAAAAACGAAAAAATCAAGCGAAACATGAGGCGTCTTTAGTGCTACATGCAAAGAACCTTCACTGCGCTATGTGTACCTGTTAATTTTGCTAACATTATCCCAACTTGCCTATCATGGTTGCTCAGTTGCCTCTCATTGGTCGTTAGTGGCCTATGGTTGAGTCTCAGTTACCTACAAATACTATGAAATTGACTACTATTTATGACCAATTGCGTGCTATTGGTAATTATTTGCCCATCATTGCTGCTCAGTTGCCAACTGTTGATCATCAGTTGCCTATGGTTGTGTCTCGGTTGCCCACAAATACTATGAAATTGCCTACCATTGATGCTCAGTTGCTTGCTATTGGTAATTAGTTGCCTATCATTGCTGCTCAGATGCCTATCGTTGATCGTCACTTGCCTATAGTTGAGTCTCAGTTGCCTTACAAATACTATGAAATTGCTTACCATTGATGCTCAGTTGCTTGCCAGTGATAATTAGTTGCTTACCATTGCTGCTCAGTTGCCTAACTCTGCAAATTAGTTGCCTAGAAATAATGTGAAGTTGCTTATCATTGTTTTTCTAAGTTGCCTACGAACATTATGAAGTTTAGTTGCCTACCAGTGACGCTTAGTTGCCTGCCACTACTATTCAGTTGCCTATAATACATTGAAAAGTTGTCCATTAATGTTGCTACGTTGCCTATCTATGAAACTATGTTGCTTACAATACCAAAAATTCTTACATGCAACTAAGGATGATGTTAAGCAAGTGGCTAGTCATGACAAACAATTTGGATAATGTTAGTCTACTTCAAAAACTAAGCTGGCTACAATGCTATCAACTTGGAGACGAAACAAGTTATGAAAGTATATTTGCTAGTTATGGTAGGAAAACTTAGAGGTGAAGCTAGTTAAATTGGTAGCCATGGTTGTCAACTTCAAAGGGATTTTTGATGATAGGCAGTCATATTACGCAAACTAACAAGAAGTTGCTTTCCTGTAGCACTAAAGTTGCTTGCAAATTTTTTTTAGTCAAAACATACTCATATGGGATCTAGTTTTGAAGAGCTCGTCACGGAGAACCTAGCGGTGAAAACGGATCTTAATTTCCATGCTCCGTTCAAAAGTTATAGCTTTTTAAAATTTTGAAAATCAAATTAAATGCATGCACACTGGACGTTCTTTGCCGGTCTCATTTGTGAAAAGAATTCATGGGATGATGCTCTCATGAAAAGAGTTTCAGTGTGTTTGGGTCTTAGGGACCACGTGGTAGGTGACAGAGAGGGAGACAAGGGTGTGCGCTCGCTTCAACATAATAGCGCAGCTGCACTTTTAAGTATTTAGGTAGATTCATATCCTAAGGTGCTCATTTCTCCATACGATTTCATGCAACAAAACCTACATATTAATAGTGTAGTTGTTGGTCAAAGCCATGTGTTAGCGGTTATTAGATGAAGACATTCCACTCAATGGGAGATATATATCCTCACAACCGACTCTCCCTTGAGAGATCCACACACTATCAACTCCTGATCATGTTCCACTGAAGCAAGAACGATGATCTTAACTAGTTGATACATAAGTACATAACCGGTAAGAAAATTTAGATGAGTCTAAGAGCATCTCTAGTACATTCCATAAATCTAACTCCCAAAAGCTACCTACTGGGAGCCTCCCTATTTATTTTCTGGGTACTAGGAGGCCGTCAACTAGCAGATCCCCTAAACTTAACTTCCAATTTGCATGCATCAACCCCATTTCAACTATATTTGTATAGCATATTTGCTCAAACCTTGATTGTTATAATGTTTTAAATTCAAATTCGAATCACATTTGGGAAAATTCAACAAAAATACGCCTCATATCATCCTACATAACTCATATTCACTCTACATAGTCAAATGTAAGAACATAGAAAACATCATCCAAAAGCAACAACATAGAACAAGACCCCCCCCCCCCTCCATTGCTACTCCCACTGCCATAGAACATAGATCTTTTTCCCTTTTGGTAGCCAAAGTCTCACCACAAGTGAACTCCCAATAGACATTGTTCTCCACTTGATCAATGTATTCCAACCACCGGTTGAAACAATTTTGAATTGCACCTCAACAGCCCGAGAGTGAACCATGTGTTTGGTTGGAGGGAATCTAGACATTGTGTTGATAGTGCTTCTCAATATTCCCACAATGGCTAATATATGCATTATAAGAGACACTCATATATGCGAAGTAATACCTCATTCTCCTCTACTTTGTAAATGGACGCTCTTGAGTGTTTCTTCTTTGTTGGAGCCTCGTCCTCAACCACATCTTTCCTCTTCTTCCACTTCAACATTCTAATTTCCATCAAGAAGCAATGTCATTGATGCCGGCGACCTCGATATTGCCATGAAAGTCTCAACATCCAATACCCGTTGCAAACTACAACGAAAATGTGCACAAATTTAACTTCAAACTCTTGAATTGCATCCACCAATGTCATAGAAAAAATAGCCTTGTGCATTTAATCAAATGCAAAGCCACAGTTGGGCCCCAGGCAACCTAGGCCATGGCCTGGTGCGTGGGATAATCCACAAGCCCATATTGTAACACCCCCTTGTAATAAGCTCTGTGACACTCTGTTAAAACTGCCAAGTCATGATCATTTGCAGTGCCAAGTCATATGGGTTAATGATCCAATTCAAATCCACATCTGAAAATCAACTCAAATTCAAAAGTGAATTATAAAGTTGATCAAACACTGTTGGGAAAATGTTCATTAAATAGCAAATAATTCAGGAACATTTCTAAAATCAATATCAAAATATTTGGAGTTGGACAAGTGACTCTAACTAGATGAAACAGCACCCAAAACAGCAATATTAAATTCATTTAAAATCGTTACTAAATCAAATGGCTTCCAAAACTGTTCAAACCACTTTTTGGTGAGAGCTAATATTGCATTGCAATATTTGGGCCAACTCCCACATCTTTCAAAAGAGCACAAGTGGCTTAATCTTTATGAAACAGAAAAAGGAATAAAAGAAAAGGGAGAAGAGAAATAAGAAAAAGGAAAACGCTACTGTTGGCTGGGCCTAAGTGCACAGTGTGCGGCCCAGTCCAACAGCGGCCCACCTCACCTCCTTCCTCGTGCGTGTCGGCGCGTCCCTGGCCGCGCGCGCCCGCGCCAGCCGGGCGGCGACACGGCGATGACGCCGACGGCCACCGACGCCGCAGCCACCCGAGGGGATAAGGGCAAGCCCCAGTGCATCCCCCCTGGCCACTCTATCCACTCCCCCGTCCTCTCCCTCGCTCGCCTCGCCTTCTCTTCCCCTCCAGATCCACGGCACCCGAGCGCCGCCGTCGCCGCGCTTCGGCACCGCCGTGGCCACCGGTCTCCCCACGTCGCCTGGAGGTGCCGGGAAGGAGCGCCACGGACGACTGCGTCCCCTGGAGCAACCGGACGGAGCCGAGGAGCACGGCAACGCCGGATCTCCGTCATCTTCCTCCTCAGGACACCGTCGGCTTTCTCCGACTCCGGCGAGCGCAGCAGCTACTAATTCCCCCAACGGCCTTACGTGCGTGCCGCGAGGTGAGCTTGCCGCCCTTCTCCTCCCTCCAGAACCCTCGATGCGCGCCGTAGCTAGGTGCCCCAAGCCCGTGCTCTGCCCGCCGCCGATGAGCTCGGGGCCGTCGTTGTGGCCTTTGTCGTCACCGCCAGAGGCCACCGTTGTGCTCCTGACGCCTCCAGGAGTCCGTTGAGCTCGAGCCCGAGCTTCCCCGTACCCCCTAGCGTGTCACCTGTCGAGGACCCAACAGCGCCGCCGCTGCGCTCGTCGCCGGCGCCGTTCCCGGCCAACTCCGGCGAAACCACTGCCTCCATTCGACGCGCCGTCGAACGGCCGTTCGAACGCACCCGGCCCCGTCCCTTTTGGTGGCCTATAGGCGAATTCCGGCGAGCCCCGGGCCGCGCCGCCGCTGTTTTGGTCACCGGCGACCTGCCGCCGGCCGTCCGCTGACCTGGCCGCCACGTAGACCCGTCTGGGTCGCTGGCCGGTGGGCCCCGCTGCTCCGTTGACCGCGTTGACCTGAGTCAACGCGGGCACTGTTCACCCCTGTAGCTGACATGTGGGCCCCATTCGATAATTAGACTAATTAAACAGTTAATTAAATAAAATTAATTAGATTAGTCTAATGTCTCACTGACAAGTGGGGCCCGCCCCCTAATTAACCCTGTGGATTAAGTTAATCCACTGTTAGACTAAACAGAGACTGACGTGTGGGTCCCACTGGACCCACATGTCAGGTTTGACCCTGGTCAACCGCAGTTGACCTGCTGACGTCATTGTGACGTAATGCTGACGTCATAATTCATTTTCTGATAAATAAATAAATTTCAGAAATTCATATAATCTTTAAAAATTAATAACTTTTAAACCGTAGCTCGGATCGAAAAAGTTAAAACATGAAAGTTGCTCAGAACGACGAGACGAGTCTGATCGTGCCGTTTGTTTCTCCATCGGAACCCCCTACGTAGAAGAACTCGTAACTCCGGACCCGAATCCGGCAGATGAATAGTGCACACACGTCGGATATTAAATCCCAGAATAATTCTAAAAATAACTAAAATGACTTAGATGCATAATTAGGCAACCCTGCACTGCATCATAGCATCACACGCACCGTATTGCATTTGTTTGCATTATGTTTACCTGTTTCTTCCCCCTCTTCTCTCTCGGTAGACCCCGACATTGACGTAGCTCCCGAGGCAGACGCCGCACAGGAGTACGACTACGTCCCCGACGGTACCACTGAAGACCTTGTCCTTGCCCCAGAGCAAACAGGCAAGCACCCCCATTTTGAGCATGCCTATATCGCCTATTCTCTTCTCTCTTATGCTTGCATTAGAATTGCTACTGCTACTGTTTTCCTATATCTGCTGCATAGCCTGATTATTGTACCCTGCCTTGTTACCTTACTGGTTATCCTAGACTGCTTAGTATAGGCTGGGTAGAGACACGACAGAGACCCCCACTTGATCCCGACTGCCCTGCTGGATATCAGAAGACCCGATCATCGGGATTGAAGACTAGACCCGGGCACAGCACATCACTTCCCCCTTAGTTGCCGACACTGCTGGGTAACCGTCGAGTGCCGAGGGTGATACCTCGTCAGCACTTCTGATGATAACCTTGTAGGTTAGTTAATCGGTCGTGGTAAGCGAGGGTGATTCCTCCTACACCACCCCGATAACGACATCGTCACGCAACTTCTCAAGTGTGGACCTCGAGGGTGATTCCTCCTTCGTTCACCTTGATGATAACATCAGGTGGGGTTCCATCGAGGGTGATTCCTCAGGGCTCCCCTGGTGTCAGACACACAGTTACTGTTGATGAGTGGACTTGCACTAAACCATGTTACTAAAGACGGGTCGGCCCTGAGGGGTACCCGCGCGAGCTTAACGCGAAGTGATGTGGAGTCGGGTTGACCTGGATGGTGCCCGCGAGATAACTACGAGGCGTGGCCGGGCATTCTTAGCCCTTGCCGCAAGTCCTCGAGACGGGGCGACGGGGTCACATCGATCGTGAGTCTCTGCTCGTTTCCGCGCGCTCCTAATCCACTACGGTTTGGATATTTGATCCGAGGGGCCTCTGGCCCGATGGCACTAACCATCACGTGGGCATAGTATGGGCGTTCTGTGTCGTATACTTCAGCCAAAGCTTAATGGACGTCAGCGACTGAGCGGCGCGCGCTGGATTGGACTGGTTACGCAACCGCGCTTGTATTAAGGGGTTGCTAGGTCTGCTTTCGGCCGCCCACGCAACGCGCAGGAGTTCCCGGGGCGATGGCCCAAGACCCCTGGGGGCATAGGTTAGTCCGGCGTGCTGACCTCTCTGTTAAGTATTTGGTCGGGTTGCGGCGTGTTGCTTAGCTGAGGCCGGGAATGGCCCAGAAAAGTGTGTCCGGCCGGAGTTAAGCGAGCGTGGTGGGTAAGTTGGTGCACCCCTGCAGGGAAGAAACTTCTATCGATAGCCTGTCCTACGGTAACGGACACTCGGAGTTGTATCCCGATCGGTACAACTAGAACATGTGATGAGAACTGGATAGTACGGCTCTAGGATTGCTTTCTCGCAGGGAGTCGAGAAAGGATCTCAGGTCGAGGTTGATGATACTACTACTACTATACATTATGTTGCTCTACTCTCTTCTATTGCTGCAAGACTGTCGAAGATTGTTGAAGATGCTAGTCTTCGATAGGACTAGGCTTCCCCCTCTATTCTGGCATTTCTGCAGCCCAGTCCACATATACAGCCATTCCTTTGACAATGATGCATATGTAGTGTAGATCCTTGCTTGCTGAGTACTTCGGATGAGTACTCACGTTTGCTTTATTTTCTTTTTCCCCATATTCCATTTGATGCCACCAGACGACGGATCCCCCGAGTCAGACGCCCCAGCCGATGACCAGTACTACTACCCGCCTGGCGAGTACTACTACTACGAGGAGCCGACTGACGACCAGGAGTAGGATCGGAGGGTCCAGGGCAGGAGGCCTACGCCTTTCGATCGTAGTATTTTATTTTACCCCGCCTCTGTGAAGGCTTATCTCTCTCTCTCTCTGTAATATATCTGTACTTAGATATCTGATGCTTCCGCTGACGCTTGTATGCCATCGAGCTATGTATTCGAGCCCTCGAGGCCCTGGCTTGTAATATTAAGCTTGTATGACTTTATTTATGTTTTAGAGTTGTGTTGTGATATCTTCAAGTGAGTCCTTAGGCTTGATCGTGCGCATTTGCGTGTATGATTAGTGCACGATTAAGCCGGGGTCGTCACAGGTTGGTATCAGAGCCGACTGCCTCTAGGTATCCCCCTTTCTAATTCCTTGGCCGAAGTTGAGTCTAGTGGTCGAAAACTGTTTTACTAACTTGGTTGTGTGGCTTACGGGCCCACGTCACCAACTGGGTGGTATTAGGATCTTTTATTCCTCATCTTTACTCTGGGATTCTAATCTCTCATCTATTCGGGTTAAATAAAATTTACTAACACCGACATTTAGGTTCTCGTTAATTCTATCCACCCGGAGAGCTGGATTCAGTGCGATTTCCCTGACGTTGATCTGATTAATCTGATAATCATTTTTCTTTCCATTGTTTTGTTTAACCCTTCTCTCCGAGTTGTATTATACTCCGAGTTGTCATTCGATAAGACCGGATTCTGCATCAGAGTGCACACGGAGAGTAGGATCCTGCAAGTTGATTGATCTTCGGTGTTTTCTAAACTCGACTTGAGGTTGGGTTATCACCAGATCCGTGTCCGCGAAGAGGATATTCCGAAGACTGCATTCGTTACTCGTTATGGCTCTTATGAGTACACAGTCATGTCGTTTGGCTTAACAAACGCTCCAGCTACATTCTCCCGCCTAATGAATTACATATTCATGGATTACCTCGACAAATTCGTCGTGGTATATCTGGATGATATTCTGGTTTATTCGAAGAACAAAGAAGAACATGCTGAGCATCTTCGCCTAGTTCTGGAGAGACTTCGAGAGCACCAATTATATGCCAAGTACTCTAAGTGCGAATTCTGGCTTTCTGAAGTAACCTACCTTGGACATGTCATTTCCAAGGATGGTATCGCAGTTAACCCGGAGCGAGTTCAGGCTATTCTTGACTGGACCCCTCCGAAGAATGTTAAGCAAGTCAGAAGTTTCCTCGGGCTTGCAAGTTATTGCCGCCGTTTCATCGAGAATTTCTCCAAGATTGCCAAGCCCCTGACTAATCTGCTTCACAAAGGCGTTAAGTTTGAGTGGACAGACAAATGTCAGGAAAGCTTCCAGATCCTCAAGGACAAGCTGACTTCTGCTCCAGTCCTTGCTCCTCCAGACTCTCGCAAAGATTTTGTGATCTTCTGCGATGCCTCTCGCCAAGGACTAGGTTGTGTCCTAATGCAAGAGTGAAGAGTTATTGCTTATGCTTCGCGACAACTGCGTCCACATGAAGAGAATTACCCCGTGCACGACCTCGAACTTGCTGCTGTCATTTATGCTTTGAAGCAGTGGCGTCATTACCTCCTTGGTAATCGGTGTGAGATTTACACCGATCATCAGAGCTTGAAGTACTTATTCACTCAACCGGAACTTAATCTTCGTCAGCAGCGTTGGTTGGAAACAATCACCGATTATGACTGTGGAATTTCATACACTCCCGGCAAAGCTAATGTGATGGCTGATGCTTTGAGCCGCAAGTCATACTGTAGTAACCTCATGGTAAGGCAAGCTCAACCTCAGCTATATGAAGAATTGCGCAAGCTGAATCTCTGCATCATTCCGCAAGGTTCTCTTAATAACCTTGTGATACAGCCAGACCTTGAGAAAGCTGTCAAGATTGCGCAAGCTAAAGATGCCGAAATTGGCCTAATGAAGAAAGAGCTTCACCTCCAAAAATACAGGGATTTCTCGATTGCTGAAGATGGAACCTTGTACTTCCGAGACCGCATTGTAGTACCTTGCTTCGAGCTGATGACTGACAAAGTCATGAAGGAGGCCCATGATACACCGCTATCTATCCATCCGGGTAGTACCAAGATGTATCGAGATCTTCGTCAAAGGTACTGGTGGACTAGAATGAAGCAAGATATTGCTCGTTATGTTGCCGAGTGTGACGTTTGTCGTCACGTGAAGGCAGGACATCAGAAACCTGCTGGGATTCTGCAACCGCTCCCTATTCCTCTATGGAAGTGGGATAAAGTGCAAATGGACTTCATCACTGGTCTTCCCAAGTCTCAGAAGGGTCACGATGCTATTCTTGTCGTCATCGACCAACTCTCCAAGGTTGCACATTTCCTGCCAGTTAAGGAGACTATTACTGCTAGTCATTTAGCAGAACTATATATCTCCAGAATTGTTTCACTCCATGGTATTCCCAAGGAAATCAGTTCAGACCGTGGCAGCATTTTCACTGGCCATTTCTGGGAAAGTTTCCAGAAAGCAATGGGAACTCATATTACCTGGAGTTCAGCTTATCATCCCCAATCCCAAGGTCAAGTTGAGCGCGTTAATCAATTGCTTGAAGACATGCTTCGAGCCTGTGTTATATCCTTCGGTAAGAAATGGGAGGAATCTCTTCCGTATGCCGAGTTCTCCTATAACAGCAGCTATCAAGCCAGCTTAAAAATGGCCCCCTTTGAGGTTCTTTATGGACGTAAATGTCGAACCCCTCTGAATTGGTCAGAAACTGGGGAACGACCTCTTGTTGGACCGGACATCATTCAGCATGCCGAAGAACAAGTCCGAATTGTCCGGGAGAATCTCAAAGCAGCTCAAGGCCGTCAGAAGAGTAATTATGATCGTAAGCGATGGGGTCTGATCTATCAACCTGGTGATCAATCCTATCTTCGTGTCACTCCAATGAAGGGCACCCGTCGTTTCGGAATCAAAGGCAAGCTAGCTCCTCGCTATATTTGTCCTTTCCGCATCGTGGCTAGACGTGGACAGGTGGCATATCAATTGGAGTTGCCATCGCAATTCTCCCATATTCATGATGTCTTCCACGTGTCGCAACTCCGTAAGTGCTTCAAGGAATCCCCGCACCGTGCAGTGGATCATGAGATGCTCGAGCTACAAGATGATCTTTCCTATAAGGAGCATCCGGTCCGCATCCTCGACGAAGCTGAACGTCGAACACGTCAGAAGACGACCAAGTTCCTAAAAGTGCAGTGGTCGAATCACACTGAAGATGAAGCCACTTGGGAACGCGAGGATCATCTTCGGGAAGAATATCCCGGACTCTTTCCTTCTACCTCCTAAATTCTCGGGACGAGAATTTCTTTTAGAGGAGGAGAACTTATAACACCCCCTTGTAATAAGCTCTGTGACACTCTGTTAAAACTGCCAAGTCATGATCATTTGCAGTGCCAAGTCATATGGGTTAATGATCCAATTCAAATCCACATCTGAAAATCAACTCAAATTCAAAAGTGAATTATAAAGTTGATCAAACACTGTTGGGAAAATGTTCATTAAATAGCAAATAATTCAGGAACATTTCTAAAATCAATATCAAAATATTTGGAGTTGGACAAGTGACTCTAACTAGATGAAACAGCACCCAAAACAGCAATATTAAATTCATTTAAAATCGTTACTAAATCAAATGGCTTCCAAAACTGTTCAAACCACTTTTTGGTGAGAGCTAATATTGCATTGCAATATTTGGGCCAACTCCCACATCTTTCAAAAGAGCACAAGTGGCTTAATCTTTATGAAACAGAAAAAGGAATAAAAGAAAAGGGAGAAGAGAAATAAGAAAAAGGAAAACGCTACTGTTGGCTGGGCCTAAGTGCACAGTGTGCGGCCCAGTCCAACAGCGGCCCACCTCACCTCCTTCCTCGTGCGTGTCGGCGCGTCCCTGGCCGCGCGCGCCCGCGCCAGCCGGGCGGCGACACGGCGATGACGCCGACGGCCACCGACGCCGCAGCCACCCGAGGGGATAAGGGCAAGCCCCAGTGCATCCCCCCTGGCCACTCTATCCACTCCCCCGTCCTCTCCCTCGCTCGCCTCGCCTTCTCTTCCCCTCCAGATCCACGGCACCCGAGCGCCGCCGTCGCCGCGCTTCGGCACCGCCATGGCCACCGGTCTCCCCACGTCGCCTAGAGGTGCCGGGAAGGAGCACCACGGACGACCGCGTCCCCTGGAGCAACCGGACGGAGCTGAGGAGCACGGCAACGCCGGATCTCCGTCATCTTCCTCCTCGGGACACCGTCGGCTTTCTCCGACTCCGGCGAGCGCAGCAGCTACTAATCCCCCCCAACGGCCTTACGTGCGTGCCGCGAGGTGAGCTTGCCGCCCTTCTCCTCCCTCCAGAACCCTCGATGCGCGCCGTAGCTAGGTGCCCCAAGCCCGTGCTCTGCCCGCCGCCGATGAGCTCGGGGCCGTCGTTGTGGCCTTTGTCGTCACCGCCAGAGGCCACCGTTGTGCTCCTGACGCCTCCAGGAGTCCGTTGAGCTCGAGCCCGAGCTTCCCCGTACCCCCTAGCGTGTCACCTGTCGAGGACCCAACAGCGCCGCCGCTGCGCTCGTCGCCAGCGCCGTTCCCGGCCAACTCCGGCGAAACCACCGCCTCCATTCGACGCGCCGTCGAACGGCCGTTCGAACGCACCCGGCCCCGTCCCTTTTGGTGGCCTATAGGCGAATTCCGGCGAGCCCCGGGCCGCGCCGCCGCAGTTTTGGTCACCGGCGACCTGCCGCCGGCCGTCCGCTGACCTGGCCGCCACGTAGACCCGTCTGGGTCGCTGGCCGGTGGGCCCCGCTGCTCCGTTGACCGCGTTGACCCGAGTCAACGCGGGCACTGTTCACCCCTGTAGCTGACATGTGGGCCCCATTCGATAATTAGACTAATTAAACAGTTAATTAAGTAAAATTAATTAGATTAGTCTAATGTCTCACTGACAAGTGGGGCTCGCCCCCTAATTAACCCTGTGGATTAAGTTAATCCACTGTTAGACTAAACAGAGACTGACGTGTGGGTCCCACTGGACCCACATGTCAGGTTTGACCCTGGTCAACCGCAGTTGACCTGCTGACGTCATTGTGACGTAATGCTGACGTCATAATTCATTTTCTGATAAATAAATAAATTTCAAAAATTCATATAATCTTTAAAAATTAATAACTTTTAAACCGTAGCTCGGATCGAAAAAGTTAAAACATGAAAGTTGCTCAGAACGACGAGACGAGTCTGATCGTGCCGTCTGTTTCTCCATCGGAACCCCCTACGTAGAAGAACTCGTAACTCTGGACCCGAATCCGGCAGATGAATAGTGCACACACGTCGGATATTAAATCCCAGAATAATTCTAAAAATAACTAAAATGACTTAGATGCATAATTAGGCAACCCTGCACTGCATCATAGCATCACACGCACCGTATTGCATTTGTTTGCATTATGTTTACCTGTTTCTTCCCCCTCTTCTCTCTCGGTAGACCCCGACGTTGACGTAGCTCCCGAGGCAGACGCCGCACAGGAGTACGACTACGTCCCCGACGGTACCACTGAAGACCTTGTCCTTGCCCCAGAGCAAACAGGCAAGCACCCCCATTTTGAGCATGCCTATATCGCCTATTCTCTTCTCTCTTATGCTTGCATTAGAACTGCTACTGCTACTGTTTTCCTATATCTGCTGCATAGCCTGATTATTGTACCCTGCCTTGTTACCTTACTGGTTATCCTAGACTGCTTAGTATAGGCTGGGTAGAGACACGACAGAGACCCCCACTTGATCCCGACTGCCCTGCTGGATATCAGAAGACCCGATCATCGGGATTGAAGACTAGACCCGGGCACAGCACATCACTTCCCCCTTAGTTGCCGACACTGCTGGGTTACCGTCGAGTGCCGAGGGTGATACCTCGTCAGCACTTCTGATGATAACCTTGTAGGTTAGTTAATCGGTCGTGGTAAGCGAGGGTGATTCCTCCTACACCACCCCGATAACGACATCGTCACGCAACTTCTCAAGTGTGGACCTCGAGGGTGATTCCTCCTTTGTTCACCTTGATGATAACATCAGGTGGGGTTCCATCGAGGGTGATTCCTCAGGGCTCCCCTGGTGTCAGACACACAGTTACTGTTGATGAGTGGACTTGCACTAAACCATGTTACTAAAGACGGGTCGGCCCTGAGGGGTACCCGCGCGAGCTTAACGCGAAGTGATGTGGAGTCGGGTTGACCTGGATGGTGCCCGCGAGATAACTACGAGGCGTGGCCGGGCATTCTTAGCCCTTGCCGCAAGTCCTCGAGACGGGGCGACGGGGTCACATCGATCGTGAGTCTCTGCTCGTTTCCGCGCGCTCCTAATCCACTACGGTTTGGATATTTGATCCGAGGGGCCTCTGGCCCGATGGCACTAACCATCACGTGGGCATAGTATGGGCGTTCTGCGTCGTATACTTCAGCCAAAGCTTAATGGACGTCAGCGACTGAGCGGCGCGCGCTGGATTGGACTGGTTACGCAACCGCGCTTGTATTAAGGGGTTGCTAGGTCTGCTTCCGGCCGCCCACGCAACGCGCAGGAGTTCCCGGGGTGATGGCCCAAGACCCCTGGGGGCATAGGTTAGTCCGGCGTGCTGACCTCTCTGTTAAGTATTTGGTCGGGTTGCGGCGTGTTGCTTAGCCGAGGCCGGGCATGGCCCAGAAAAGTGTGTCCGGCCGGAGTTAAGCGAGCGTGGTGGGTAAGTTGGTGCACCCCTGCAGGGAAGAAACTTCTATCGATAGCCTGTCCTACGGTAACGGACACTCGGAGTTGTATCCCGATCGGTACAACTAGAACATGTGATGAGAACTGGATACTACGGCTCTGGGATTGCTTTCTCGCAGGGAGTCGAGAAAGGATCTCAGGTCGAGGTTGATGATACTACTACTACTACTACTATACATTATGTTGCTCTGCTCTCTTCTATTGCTGCAAGACTGTCGAAGATTGTTGAAGATGCTAGTCTTCGATAGGACTAGGCTTCCCCCTCTATTCTGGCATTTCTGCAGCCCAGTCCACATATACAGCCATTCCTTTGACAATGATGCATATGTAGTGTAGATCCTTGCTTGCTGAGTACTTCGGATGAGTACTCACATTTGCTTTATTTTCTTTTTCCCCATATTCCATTTGATGCCACCAGACGACGAATCCCCCGAGTCAGACGCCCCAGCCGACGACCAGTACTACTACCCGCCTGGCGAGTACTACTACTACGAGGAGCCGACTGACGACCAGGAGTAGGATCGGAGGGTCCAGGGCAGGAGGCCTACGCCTTTCGATCGTAGTATTTTATTTTACCCCGCCTCTGTGAAGGCTTATCTCTCTCTCTCTGTAATATATCTGTACTCAGATATCTGATGCTTCCGCTGACGCTTGTATGCCATCGAGCTATGTATTCGAGCCCTCGAGGCCCTGGCTTGTAATATTAAGCTTGTATGACTTTATTTATGTTTTAGAGTTGTGTTGTGATATCTTCAAGTGAGTCCTTAGGCTTGATCGTGCGCATTTGCGTGTATGATTAGTGCACGATTAAGCCGGGGTCGTCACACATATGTAAGAGGATATCAAGTTCAACCGGGGCTCTGGCCACCATCTTATAATATGTCCTTGCCTTGGAACTCATCCCACCACGCACCACCAAACTTTGATCTAGTCGATGAACTTCTATATAACATGTCTGAAGCGACATCGGCATGGCCTCACAATCGAGCTGGAATTTTTATGCAATGCACCTGCTATCTTTGAAAGATGCATGACTGCTATATTCTCAGATTTCGGTGAGAAAATTGTCGAAGTTTTCGTGGACGATTTCTCCAACTATGGGACTTCTTTTGATGACTGCTTGCACGGTCTTGATAAAGTTTTGCAGACATGTGAAGAAACTAGCCTTGTTTTGAACAGGGAGAAGTGTCACTTTATGGTAAACGGAGTTATAGTCCTCAGTTATAAAATTTCTGAAAGAGGCATTGAGGTAGATAAAGCTAAAGTATTTGCTACTGAAAAGATGTCAGACTACTGCAGGATGCTGCTAACGCGACACTACGATTAGAGACCCTTCGACGAAACTGTGTGCGATGCAATAATCGCAAACGGTGATGTAAAAAAACATCAAAAAAGATGCAAAACATTTGCGATGAAGGATACATCAAACACGGTTCAGTATTTAGTTGCGTGTGCGATGCGGGGCATACGGTTCAGTTCAATAAACTGTTTGCGATGAGGCAGAACAAAAGAAACAGGCAGCCAGATGAAGGCGTGTGCGATCTACGGCATATGGTTCACTCAGATAAACTGTTTGTGATGAGGCGGAACAAAAGAAACGGGCAGCCAGATCAAGGTGTGTGCGATAGAGGGCAAACAGTTCACTCGGATGAACTGTTTGCGTTGAGCCAAGATAACAGAAACGGTTCAATTTAACAAGATGTGTGTGATACGCGGCAAACAGGTCTGTAATCAGAAATATGTGCGAAGACCGATAATAACACAGACGATTGCTGCTAATAAGATGTGTGTGTTGTGCGTTGGGATTGCATACAGAACAACAACATATATATATACACACTTATAATGACATGGTTGCATAACCAAATTAAACATCCAATTACATAGGTGGCTACTACACACATGACATTTGCACACACCAAAGTAAACTATTACATGCATAATTACATAGGTGGCTACTACACACATGACATTTCCACACACCAAAGTCAACTATATATTACATGCATAATTAACTAGGATAAACGATCATCTGATCATCATCTACTTCTTGTGACGCTTGCCGCTACTGCTCTGCTTGTGGCTCGATCCAGCCTCGTCGATTTCGGTAACGAGGCACTTCCTCATGTCAACGATCCGCCTGTGCATCTCGTAGCATGTGTACACGCTCTTGGCCACGAACCTGAGGTGAGGTTTATCCAGTTGCCGCATCCAGGCCCCGTGCCAGGATACGGGACGTGTTCTGTTGGTATCCTGCTTCATCTTTTTGTAGTATGGGTCGATGATGGCCGAGGCGAGTTCAACCAGGGAGTCCTTCTTCGTGTTGCCCCAGACCCTGTAGTGCTCACGGATTTCGACAAGGTTCTTGCAGGGCAAGCCCGTAACCCTGAGCGCTTTTACATCGTCGGTGGTTTCCACCGTAGCGAACTTGTAGTCGGTGCTGTTGACAGACCTGGCGAAACGGTCGCAAGGCTCTGTGGCCATGTAGTAGTGGTAGATGAGGACATGATGGCGCACACACAACTGGGCAACGGTAACCTTGTGATCTATGTTTGGACGACCGCCGGTGTACTGGAGGTCGATGCCGACCACCTTGTACTTGTCTCGAGCAAGCAACTGCTCAACGGTGTTGATGTAGTCGTCCACCACGGCCAGGTCGATGGTGTACACCACCGAGAGATCCGTCTCCCTCATGTGGGTCTCCACTTTATGCTCGCCGAACTCCATTGGAGCGCCGCTAGACATCCTCTCTCTATGTGTCGTCGTGGGTGTGCTTGTTGTGTTGTCGGGCGCGATAGAAAGGTTGAAGAGACTAAGGTTATTATAATGGCCGCGGGAATTAAAGGGAAAGCCGGACGGCCTGGAATATCGGCACGCCCGGATGGCAGTTCTAATTTGCAGCGCGTAACTCCATCGTGCCGCACGTAACTGCATGCGTGGTGACGCGCGCGGCGCAACCGCATGCATATGGGGCCCCCGACGTGATTGTGCGCAGGCCCAACCACTGGCAGAGCGCGCGCGGAGGGACGCGAGCAGAGCGCTCCGCGGTCGCCTCAACGGCGAGCAACCATATAAATGCATATAGCAGTTGAACACGCAAGGAAAAGCTGTCCACAAGCCAAGCGCGTGGAGGTACGCGAGCAAAGCGCTCCGACGGACTCGAGCAGAGCGCGCCGTGGCGCCTAACGGCGAGCACAGCGCGCTTCGGCGCCTAACGGCGAGCACAGCGCGCCGAGGGATGCGAGCAGAGGCCGGCACAGTGATACGTGGCAAATAAGACGAACTGTGCGAGCGATGGCGGAGACATCAAGTACGAATCAGATTAGAGTTGCGTGTGTGATACGTGGCATATAGTTGATCCATCCGAGCTGTTTGTGATGGAATAAGCCGTGTGTGTTGTGGGCAAACGCTTGCTGGTATACAACCATCTGCGATTTATGAATTCATGACCGACGGGTTCCCTAGTGTGGTCCGTGTACGGTGTGATATGCTCTGTCTACAGAACATCAACATATATACTTATAAGAACAGCATTGCATGACCAAATTAAGCATACAATTACATAAGTGACTACACACATAACATTTCCACACACCAAAGTAAGCAATTACATGCATACTAAACTAGGAGAAACGAGCATCTAATCATCTACATCTTGTTGCGACGACGTTTGCCATTGCTCTGCTTCCGGCTGGATCCCTGGTCGTGAATGGTTAATAAAATCTAGGTCTATTGCATATTAAGGTCAAAATAGTACTACCAATCTAGGAGTCTCATACGATGCCATTTCAACGATTGTACCACAAAAGCCCGAAATATTACAAGGTTCAAATTCCAGAGTTACATGGCTCAAATTCAAAGATTACAAGGTTCAAACTGATATTAGAAATGAAATTCAGCTCATTCAGCTGCAAACGCCCGTGCTGATCAGCTGAACATGGATATAAGAGAGGTTTAAACTAAAAACTAAAATAGTAAGGCCGCTTTCCAAACCTCGTTATTTCTACAAAGGGATCAGCCGCTGACAAGTCATGTATGGGTTTGGCACAATGACTTCCAATTACTCTGCCATATGCTCTTCCAATACGAAGTTTAGCTTTTTTGGAGCCTCTTGCATTCTGCAGTAGCTGCCGGCTCTGATCAACAAACCATTCATCTTTCCTAATTAAATGCGTGTTTAACCTCAGTACCTTCAGCACCCTTGCTCTGGCAAGAAAGAACCTGGCGAATGTAATCTCCGGTAAGGTCCCTCGGTAGTAGTTCAAAGTAATATTTGAGAGATGCAGATCCAGGCATTCGATGTGATTGTCGTTATAAACATTATCCACCTCCGGGCCTATTATTATCTGCAAAAGAAGAGAATGTGTTAGTGCCTACATGCAGTTTTGAACACTACTACATGCCTATTTCGTTTGCAGGATTTGTAAAATGCACCAACGTGCCATCTTCGATCTGACATGATTAACATGGGCATTTGATTACAATCTAGAAAAATGTAGCCTTCTTCACAAGAGGTTGGATTGGATGAAAAATTCCCTAAGAAAACTAGTACAGATGAATCCAAAGGAGAAATGCTTATGGATTGTAACCATATGAATCAAGCAACCAATATGGGGTGGGGGGGTGTATGTCCTAAAATCCTCCAAAATTCCTTCAGAAATCATAGTACATTATCATTGTAAACTTGGGAAAAGGTGCAAAAAATTGAACTCCCTTACGGTTAACATTTAACAGGAAAGGAACATCACCTTGATATACAGCTTCTTCAGGCATGGAAAGCATCTCAGGAAACTGACAACTTGGTCCAGGTTGGGGCCAACAGATTCTAGTGCCAAGACCTTCACTATGCGCAGAATCTGGGTGAAGCTTTGCTGGATGACAGACGAACATACATCTTCAAAACTAGAAATAATGTTGATATCAAGAAGGAGAGGTAGAAGGCAACTGTTGTACCTGAAAGTAGTAGTATTTGACAGACGAGTAGCCCACCACTGTCAATTTCGGCGTAGAAATGACATTGATTCTTGTTGGGCCTTGTTGATCAACTACAAGTAATCTCTCAAGTGAAGGTGTGTCCTCAATGACCATATTGTGGTCCATCTTTTGTGATCTCTCGTTGCAGCACCAGCAACACACATAAATAGTCCGGAGAGTCCTGGAGGTGATGTGGAAGCTACTCGACCAATTCATCGCCTGAAGACGAAGGAACTCAAGTGCAGTACAGCCACGGAGCAGGCGCTCCATGTCATCCTTTGGGATGCAGACGACGATGAGCTCGAGGTGCTTCAGTCATGGTAGAAAAAGAGCGGGCGCGTCATTAAAGGGGGGAAATGGTAGTTCATGAACTTGGCGAGGCGCAGCGTGGGCGCGAAGCGGAGCACGGACGTTGGCAGCGAGCGCATATGCCCATCATTAAAACTGAGCTCCTCGAGCTGATCTAGGGCGGGGGATCGGAACCACTCGTCAAGCTTGGCTCGGTCCTTGCCATTGGACCAGAACTTGCCCATGATAAGGCCTCTGATTGGGCCATGGTGACTGCCGAGGATCTAGGAGAACGCATCCAAGCTTTTGCGACAGCCATGGCAGAGCTCGTGGGTGTCGAGGAGGTCGAGAGGGGTGGAGAGCCATAGGGGGCGCCACCACCGGGAAAGGGCGGTTGTCCTCAGCCCATATTTGATTGGGAGGAGGGATATGATGACTGTCAACATATCATCGGGGAGGCTGCTGATGAAGTCTTGGCCTGCTGGAGTCGCTTGCGGTTCTTTCTCGACCTGCCTCCGCTTGTTGGCAGCCTCGTTCTCCACCTCTTCGGCGGCGACGGAAACCTCTGTCTCCATATTCACGCCGTGCTCCGGTGCTTCAGCAGCCCCGGCGTTGCCACTCCCTCCGATGGGGCGCTTCGGCGGCATCCTCATACACTGACGGCTTTGAGGACTGAGAGCGGCGTCGAGGATGCGGGCGGAGAGAGAGGATTGTGTGTGTGGCGAGGATGGGGGGTGCCAGCTTTGAGGACTAAGAGCGGCGTCGAGGATGCGGGCGGAGAGAGAGGATTGTGTGTGTGGCAAGGATGGGGCGGGAGGCGGGGATGCGGCCGCTCGGGCGCGCCATTAATACGGACCAGTGGGAGCGAGGCTGGCGGCGGTCAAAGGCTATCTCGCTTCCCGGTGAGCCTGCGCGGCGGACTTCTGGCATTCCTATACCATCATTTCACGGAGCGAGGCGGGCACGCCATTAATATGAAGCAGTGGGAGCGAGGTGGGCGGCGGTCAAAGGGCTGGCTCGCCTCCCGATGAGCCTGCGCGGCGGACTGCTGGCAGGCCTACCGTCATTTCACACAGCTACTAGCACGCCCCACGGTGAGTGCGTAGCGAACACGCGCATGCCTAGGCCTCCCGGTTTGCCTGCTAGCATGCGTCTCGTCAACTCACGCATGCTCGTACGGCACACGGGACGCGTGCGTGGCACGTATTATATTGATTTTTCTTTTTTGATGATTAATTCTGCCGCTTTATTGCTTAACCGAAGCACGACACTTACATTGTTGGTCTAACGCACACGGTTCGAATAAAGAGTTCGTTTTTGATATTGGTTGATAATTATTTATAATTTCCTGTATGTAAGAAGATTATATCAAAACTTGTCTCAAATTTGAAAAAAAATAATAACATCACAGTCTATTGGTGTCCATATGACACCACGATAAGTTTCATGAATTTCAACTTAGTTTTGGATTTATTGGATTTTAAAATCAAGATTCTAGATGTTAGAAATTTCTTGCATGGGGACTAAACATGCACCCAGGGACATGTACACATATGATTTTGCAATCCATTTTCATGCACTATCACGGGTCTCATGTAGATCAAATTTGATTTTGCACATTTAAATCCCTGGGAAATCAATCAATGTATAAAAAACAAATAGATGTTATCTATTTTTTTTCAATTTTCAACACTAAACTCTTTTGGTCGCATGTTCGCTGCAGAAAAAGTTTGACATGCATCTTTGGGCCACATGCACGCGGTGGTCCTAGGATACTCACTCGCGTGGGCCCGCGAGGTCGCCGTCCAGCACTATGACATGCGATGAGAGAGGTTAATTTGACCAACAAGGATGGTCATTTTTTGGGTTTTGTTATACGTACGGTAGGAGTATATATCTATAGTACGCGTTAAAGAGGGTGGCCGGGGGCAATACTACGCGTCATATAGGACACTCACTCGCGTGCGATGCTTCCATCCGTGGGCCCGCGATGTTGTCCTCCATCACTTTGACCCAGCAAGGAGGTTTCTTTTTCGGTTGTGTTGCAGTAGGAGTATATAGTACACGCCGAAGAGGGGAGGAGGGGGCCGGGGCAGCACATATATACTACACACACGTCATGAATCGATCTCGCTCCGTGTGGGGACTTTTCGGTTTCCGAGGCAGGTGCCGCAAAGAAGTTGTGCATATTGCGTATTAAAAACATCACCAACACATTGGGCCACGTGCAGACGATGGTTGTCACTCATTCGCCTGTGACTCTTCCCTCCATGGGCCCGCGAGGTCGTCGTCCATCTAATATATGACACAACGAGAAAGGTAATTTGCCGAACAAGGAGGATTATTTTCGGGTTGTGTTACGGTACGTACGTAGGAGTATATATTACGCGTCGAAGAGGGAAGGGGGGCAACATATATATACTACGTGTCATGAACCTCGGTTCGTGTGTGGGGGACTTAAAGGTTTCCGAGGCAAGTGCCACATCAAAGTTCTGCATATATATTAGGTATTCAAACATCACAACCACACATCTCCATACATATGTGTTTGGCCCACAAGCAAGCGATGGCGGTTGTCCTCTAGCGCTCACTCACGGGGTTATCAGCGAGATGCTTCGTCCATCTCTGTGTGCCTTCTTGGTCAATCACTTCGACCGACAGGGATAGAGGTTAATTTGACTTATAATTAGGAGTGGATTAAATTTTGGTTCGTCTTATACGGTTCGGTACATGCAACTATACTTCGCGCGCATGTGTACGCACGAATCCCTCCCACCGGGTCGAAGTGGTGGGGGGGGGGGGGAGCACGCGACGCATCATGAACCAGATCTGTGTGGGGACTGTGCGTTTTTCGACGCATGCATGCACCACATCAAAATGTTGTGCTTTTGGTATTCAAACATATATGCATGCATCACGCATGTCCATACATATGTTTGGGGCACATACATGCAGTGGTTGTCTTTGGACACCCTCCCTCGCTTGGTTATCGTCGACGGCCTATATATTCATGGGCCCGCGTGGACGTCTCCATCACTTTGACCAACAACGTGAGAGAGGTTACCAGGATGGATTCTTCTTCTCTTGGTTCGCGTTACTGTATAGTCGTACGTCGATCATGATGAGATTCGAGACCTAAGTTTGAGGGCTCGCATACACATGAATCAAAGTTGTGCATTGGGTATATTATTCAAACACCACATGACACTTCATATATATGTTTGGGCCACATGCACGCAGTGGTTGTCTTCAGGCACTCCCTCACGTGGTTATCGGTGACAAGCTAGCCTATTTTGTGGGGCCGCGTGTGGAACGTCAATGGATGACTTTGACCCAACAAACAAGAGAGGTTATACGACCAAGGTGGCGATTCTTCTTGGTCAGTCTTACAATACGCCTTGGTGACATGCCCCCTCCCACCGACTCAAAGTGTGTGTGTGTGTGTGGGGGGGGGGGGGGCACAGTACTACTTCGTACTAGATGAACCTCCATGGGGTTGGGGATGCCGGTTTTGCGATGCACATGTGCCACATCAATTTTGATTTGGTTATTTAATATCATAGCACATCGTTTTCACCACCGCACCACACACACATCGGGCCACCCGCAGGTGTGGTTGGTAAGTGGTGTCACCCATCTAACGCCAAAAGAACACATCTGTGGGCCCGCACACGGTCCACATTTGATCGGAAGCAAAGGGGGGAGGGGGGTGATGTACTCCTTTCGGTTTTGTGTTACGGTACGGTTGAGATGTCAGACCTAGCTATTTGGGGGCATGCGTTCATAGCTAGGATTCCCCTCTCGGCAACACGAAGTGTGTGTGTGTGTTGTGTGTTTGGGGGGGGGGGGGGGGCTAGCAATAATAACGTGTGCTTGGCTGTGCGACAGGTGCCACATCAAAGTTGTGCATTGGGTATTTGAACATAAAACCACCCTTTTCATACATATATTTGGTCCACATGCAAGTGTGTTCGTGTTCTGACCCTTTCCCGTGTTTTTTTGGCCAAATTTATAAACAACATACGAGTCGGACGCAGCAACCGTCTGCGATCGGGTATGAAACAGGCACGGTTCCCTAG
The DNA here is from genome assembly GCA_011799875.1 of Thinopyrum elongatum. Classification (NCBI taxonomy): domain Eukaryota; kingdom Viridiplantae; phylum Streptophyta; class Magnoliopsida; order Poales; family Poaceae; genus Thinopyrum; species Thinopyrum elongatum. The sequence goes on from CM022297.1 coordinate 380,526,950, forward strand.
GACTACCCGTGTGCCGCGCCCCTGCCCCTCACCTGTCACCCACATGATCACAGTAGATTGGGCTCCACGAGGCTTCCCTCCCCCTCTCGAAAATATCTACTCCCTCACAATCTCGAAAATATCTACCCGCGTAGATGGTTTTTTTCTGTTCAATAGCACACGATTAATATGTCTGGACCGTGTGCGATGTCTGTTACTCCCGCTCTGCTACAATCAGTAGATCCAAATTTTCAGAAGTCCCGGCATTTTACTCCCGCCCCGCTCTGCTTCAATCCCTTGATCGAAATTTTCGGTAGCCTTGCCATTTTACTCCCACCTAGTAAAATTTTCAGTACCCGCGGCATTTCCTTAAACACCACCTTGGACTCCCTCCACACACACACCCCAAATCCTTCGCTCACCCCAAATCCCCCGCTCACACACATACACACCACCCCTCCCTCGCTCCAAACCTAGCTAGGTCGTCGCCGCCGCCGCCGTGCCACCTCCATTGTCAACCTCTGCCGGTCTGCCCATGCAGTTTACCCACCGATATACATACCCTCGCCGCCCTGAGTTTCTTAGATGACGCCTACGAAACGCCCCCTTTCCAAGAGATCCCCATCCCCATCCACACCCCCTCCCCCACTCCAGCGCATCGCAGCCTAAGCCCGGCTATGCTTCCTGGGGAGCTTGAGGAGCGAATGGCCCAAAAGAGCTTTACCGTGGCCTCTTCGCCCGACGTCGGCGAGGTGGCTGCCGAGGAAGCTGACGACGATGACTGGACCTGGATTGAGCCTTTCAATCAGCTGGCTAGAGTATTCTGGCATGTCGCGGACGCCGGCTACGACATCGAGGTCGTCGACACCGACGGCTTGACGCGAGTTATGTCACAGGTTAAGTTGCCCACCCCCAACCCTTCGGGTTCGACAACCGTCGATCTCATTGATGGCCCTGCCGCTGATCTCCTGCGGCTCGTTATGAACAATTTGCCATCCTTCATCTCCATGGAGCCCCTTTTGTCATTTTTGAAGGACACGTTCTGCGACGCTGGCCTGGGATCCTCAGCTGGCAAGTCAGACCTCATCGACGGCGACCACGAGGAGGAGCCAATCTGTGACAAGTGAGGAAACCCATGATTTGTTTTCTCGAACCCCTTTTGTAGTGAGAACCTGTCCAGTATTTATTGCTATATTAGGTTGTTTGCATTACGCCTTGTTTATTTCTACGGTTTATGGTTGTTCGGTTGTTTGTAGTTAGCATATGTCCAGTTTCAATTGCCATCTTTGGTTGTTCGTAGTATGCCTTGTTTATTTCAGCTATTAACAGTGTGATGTTCTATATGTGCTAGTATGAACTGTGTAGTTCAATTTCATCAATACCAAATTTAACAATAGCTCTATGAATGACTATATTTGGTTGCTGTTAAGCATGTTATACTCCCTCTGAATCTTTTTAGTTGGCATATAAGATTTGTCTAAAGTCAGGCCTCTTAAAGTTTGACCAACTTTATAGAACAAAATACCAACATTCACAATATGAAATAAATATCAGTACATGTGTCATGACTTAAATTTTCATATTGTATAACTTTAGCATGCTAGATGTTGATATTTTTTCATATAAATAAGGTCAAACTTTATGAAGTTTGACTTCAGACAATTCTTATATGTAGAGTAAAAAGGACCGGAGGGAGTATTGAACACACCTTTCCATTTGATTTAACAATGGCACTGTTTGGATACTCTAACTTAGCTAGAGGTTAGAGTTAGTTTCTAGCTCATGACAGTTAAAAGGGAGAGAGAGAGATTGGTGGAATAGTTGATTGTATTGCTTGAGCCTCGTGGGCATATATATAGGAGTACATGGTCATCTTGGAGTACAAGTCAAGGTAGAATAAATCCTACGCTATCCTACCTTTCCTAAATAACAATGATACTCAACAATGACTAACCCTGAACTAACTCTAGCCAAAGAGGTGTTTGGATGACAGTGTTAGATTGACAATAAATGCACTAGGAGAACTAGCCCCAATCAGCACCTCTTGGGTGGGATAGTTGTTTTGGGTGGGTTTGACGCAACTAGCTCAAACTAACCCTCATGTTTGGATACTTTAGGGCTATTTGAGCCCAAACTAGCTCATACTAACTCTAACCCATGGATCCAAACAGGGCCAATAACTAGTGTACTTAGACCTGCACAATACAACTTTGAATGACTACGTTTGCTTGTTTTTAAATATTAGGCCTGTTGCAGTTAATAACACACCTTTCCACTTCTTGTTTTTAAATATTAGGTTTTTAACAATTTGGTCTTGCACATGTAGGTCCTGCTGTCAGAGGTTTTGACCCATTGTTTGACCCTTTTTGCATATGTGGAAATGAGTTGTCCATTAATATCAGTCAAGTCAAGACACTCAGAAAGATTGTTACGATAAAGAAATTAGCGACAAAAAACAACAAGATCTTTGTCTGCACAATGAACAAGACATCAGTTCACTACGGGATGGTACTAACTGTTATACCTTGTATTTTTAATTCCTTTGCGCCTTTCAAATCTGGAGAAGATATTTATGCATATCCTTGTTTTCAGGCCTTTCCAAAGTAGTTTATTGATGATTACCTCTCAAACCACCTGTATGGTCAGGAGGCGAGGAAGGTTTTCATACAACACCCATGGTTCAATATTGAAATGTTCCTTAAGAGGACGAAGGATGGACGGTCAATCATCCACAGGCACTGGCCTAAATTTGCAAAGACCTTCAACATCAATGAAGGCTCAATATTCGCCTTTCGCTTCAGCAGTTTTCCAGATGAGATTCATCTGTCTATGTTCCATCTATGATGCTAATTTTGAAAGGTTGTAGATGTTGCATGTGAAACTTGGTGCTCGTGCAGTTGTGTAATGGGGTAGCTGAGTGCTGAAGCTATATGATGTTGTACTCTGATGTATTTCAATTATGAAATCCTGCTTCCTTAATATGGAAATGAAATATATTGTGTGCTTAATATGAAATGTCAATTAGATTAATAAATGGATTATTAATAATAGGGCAATTAGCCTGCTAATTTGGTTTTTCTATTGCAAACAGTGTCGTGGTCTCGTCACGGCAGATGTCCTAGAGAAAGGACTTAGTCGTGGAGCCATCACGACGGGTTAGCTTAAAGGGGTTAAAGCGGACAAGGGACGCAGAGAGTTTATACTGGTTCGGCCCCTTGCGGTGAAGGTAAAGGCCTAATCCAGTTGGTGTGGAATTGCTAGGGTTTCGATGACCAGGGAGCGAATCCGCTATGCCTGGCTCTCGAGCTGTCGTCTGTCCTAAACCGCCGCCGGGTCATCCCCTTATATACATGGGTTGACGCCCGTCGTTTTACAGAATCCCGAGGCCGGCTCATAAACATGTCCGGCTCGGTCTCTACTCTTTTCTTATCTTATAAGTTACATATAATATGGCGGTTTACACCTACAAGCCCTTAATCCGCCTTTGGGCCCTGGGCCTTCATAAAGCGCCATACTCCTTGTCTTCATGGGCTTCAAATATAAATAACTCATTATGGGGATAACCCGGCCTCTCCTGGCCGGTTTACGCCCAGTAATAATATCCCCAACATTAGGCCCCAGATTGCTTTGAACTTGTTCACATCAATCTTCAATACCTGACTTGTCACAATCTTGCATCACTTGTCTGATAATCCTGACTGTAACCCGCCATGACGTCAGCTCGCAGAATTTTCTTAAACCGCCATGATGTCGCTTCACATTAACCTCGCACGTGGCCCAGAACATCTTGACTGATCTTTATCTTAATAACCGTCCCGAGAATCGAGGCGTCCATATAGCCATATGATGATTTTGGCCTCCTCGATTCCCGCGCATGCCTTGTATCCACCCCCTTATAAATAGGGACAGGGGCCCTTATCATTTCCCCCCTCGTTTCCTCCTTCGTCTTCCGCCACGACCTCCGACCGCCGCATCAACGCAGACCGCTGCATCAACCTGATCGGACCAGAAAACCGCGACGCCTCTCCGCTGTTCCTTTTATACTGGTAAGCCTTCTCTCCTTCCACCCTAGATCTTATCATTAGGGTTTGTACTCATCGGAGTTCTTCGAAGTTCTAGAGCTATTCTTCCCTGTTCTTCTCAGTAGCGCAAATGGCAAGTTAGATCTGATATTTTCCGGTGCCTTTGTAGTTAAAGCTCCCTTTTTCCCCATTAGAGCATCCCTTTCATACAGAAAAACTCATCTGAACCTGATGAACTGTTTAAGTACCTGAAGTTTAGGTCTGAGTATATTCTAGTTTTCTGTCGCGCTGCAGATATGAAATTATCATATCACTTTGTGAAACTTGTTTTTCCCTCACTTAGGTATTTTAGATCTGTATCTTTCATACCAATATAGGCGGTTTAGCTTTGTCAACGAACAATAATCCGGTAGGCATCATTAGTCCCCTCTTAAACCGCCGATTCATTGATCTTTGCACCTTCTCCATCGTCAGACTCCGGTTTAGTAATATCAAACTCCGGTTTAACAATAAGCATATACCTTTGCTTCTGCTTATCTGCATTGCTTTATGCTCGCTCGTCATAAATCTTAAACCGGCAATAAATATGTTTCAGCTTCCCATTGAAATGGCCAAACAAGTTTACGAGTGCAACTGGGTTCCTTCCCGGGTTACTGAAGAGCAATTAAACATATGTGTCACAACTGGCGCTTTAGCCAAGAAAGAAGTCATCCACTGGAGGGCCCCAGGTCTGGAAAATCCTCCTGAACCCAAGGACGGAGAAGTAGTTGTATTTGCTGACCATCTGGGTCGAGGCTTTAGCCCTCCCGGTTCAAAATTTTTCCGGGATGTGCTGGCCAGCTTCCAACTCCACCCTCAAGATATTGGACCAAACTCTGTGTCCAATATTTGCAACTTCCAAGTATTTTGTGAGGCCTATCTTCAAGAGGAGCCCATAGTTGAACTGTTCAGGGATTTCTTTTATTTAAACCATCGCACAGAGTTCACAGACGGACCCAACACTGAGCTTGGTGGAATGGCAATTCAAAAGAGGAAGGATGTCAGCTTCCCTCATGCCAAGCTTCATAGTCACCCCAAGGACTGGAATCAGACTTGGTTTTACTGCAAAGACACATCTCCAACTGATGAAAATCCTCTGCCGGGTTACCGTCCCCACCGGCTTAGCAACACTCATCCCTTCCCTCAAAGGCTGACTGCCAAGGAACGGTCCAACTATGCACCACAACTGTCAAAGCTCAGAGCCTTTATGGCAAACAGTTTGATAGGAGTCGACTTTGTTCGCTGTTGGATATCTTGGAGCGTTCTGCCCTTAAGCCGGCGCCCCGGTTTAATGTGCGAGTACACAGGGGATTTGAAAGACCCTCAATGACACATCGACATTCAGCTAACAGAAGCCAAAATTACTGAGGCTGTCAAGAAAATACTGAATGAACCGGAAGCTGTCTGTAGCCAGACCGGGTTAAGCCCTTTCTGCGTCTCCAATAAACCGCCAACTGTAAGAATCACAACTTTCTTGTCTTATTTTACCCCTTTTTAGATAGTCTCAAAATTTTGTCCATCTTTCACAGGGCGATGACCCATTCTAGAAGAAAAAACCACAGGATAAACCGGCAAAACCACTTCGCCCGAAGACCAAAGTCACCAAGAAACCTGCCAAGAAGAGGATCGCTGAATCTTCTGAACCAAATGCTGATGCGGATCCGGCTAATCCGGACTCAGAGGTAGAACTTGACTCTCTTGGTTCTTTTTTCATACACCTTATTGACAATGACTGTTATCAGGACGACGCTGAAGGCAGCCAGGCTGACGATGCAGAGGTAATTATCCTTCCTTCCGGTTCAGACCCTCTGCCAACACAGAAAATCTGTCAAGCAAACCGGAAAATAAAATTTTCTCACCCCTTAGCTCACTTGGACCCAAACTTTCTTTTGAAGAAGCAGCAACATGAAGCCCGCCGCACAACCCGACACAGTGGCCAGGTAGTTACCTCTGCCGGTTTACCGAACACTCCGGTCCGGAAACGTCGATCAGAGGTCTCTTATACTCCTGACATTTCTTACCCCAAGGCGGGTTGTTTTCGACAGCCTCTTAATCCGTCTGACTCAAATTATCAGGGAACACCTAATTCTTCCTCTGGCGAGTCAACGGACACACACCTTCCAACCCTCAAGACGGTCCCTGGGTAGGTTATGCTTTAATCTTATCCTTAATGTGTTATGTTTGCATACTGTACTGATCTTTATGTTTGTTCTTCTCAGTGCCAAGCCTAGACCCAGTAAGAAGGCCCGGTTAAATAAACCGTCTGATGACAATGTGGATATTGAACCGAAGAAGACTCCAGATCTAGAAAGAACAAATACTGATGTTACACATGATGATCCACTGCTTCAAGATTATAACTTCATAGTTGAACAAACAGAAATTGACACCACAGGCCACACTGATAACCCGACTAGCCCGGCTCGCGTGGATGATAAGTCGGCCAGCCCAACTAAGGCTGCTGATAAACCGTCAACTCCCGTGAAGGCTGCTGATGATAAAGAAGATGATATTATGATTACTGGCGTCGGCCACACCGCTCCTAGCAATCCTGTTGCTTTATCGAAGCATAGTGCCAAGGACGAGGTTTCTGCTATGGGCAAAGGCAAATGGAACACAGATTTGTCAACCTACGCTCACCTCAACGCCCAAGACATCCATTTTGGTTTTTTAAACCACCTGTATACAAGCCGCGACTTTGAAGCCGGTTTAGTGAATCTAATGAAGGAGCGATATGAGGTAACTGCATAACTGCTTCTCTCTTGTGTTCAATTCCAAATATTAACTCCAGTAGCCCCCAAGTGCCGGTTTATGATAGTCATCTAAACTGGGACTTTTGTAATATCTCAACTTTGCATGCTTAGCCCCCAAGGGCCGGGTTATCTTTCTAAGATGAACCGGTACCTTAGAATTGCAATATTACAACTTTCGCCGGTATAGTCCCCAAGGGCCGGTTTAACTGATGAAGATGCACCGGGACTTTTTTAGAAGAATACTCATAATGTCACTTTGAGCAAGCATACATTAGCCCCCAAGTGCCAAGAGTAATACTTGTATTACACTTGGGACTTGTAGAAATTTCTGATTATGAGCAAATATGCATTAGCCCCCAAGTATCAGGTGCATAACTTGTTATGTGCTTGGTACTTCAAATATGCACTGCCAATTCATGACATGCTTGTCTCTTATAGGCTGAGCTGAGCAAAAAGGAAATCCAAACCGCTGATCTGCAAGAAAACATCAAGTCCCAGCAGGCAGAAACCTCCAAAACCAAAGATGAGCTGACCAGTGCCTTGGCCGCTATGGAAAAGCTGAAGGAGAGTTTCAACAAGGAGCGGGCGGATTGGGACACAGAAAAATCCGTATTGCAAAAAAGAGCCGAGGACGCAGAAGCAGCTCTTAAACCGGTGGTAGACGAGCTAATTGGTGTAAAGCGGCAAATACATGCCATGACTGCTGCTGTGTTTGGTAAATATCCTGGCTTTAAATTTTCAACATATCCTCCCATACATTGCCGGTTTACTGATGTTTGTAATGGCACAGGAACTCGCATTAGTCATCTGGGCTCTGACGTACAGAAGAAGCTGAAGGCTGCCTATACTCTTATAGAGCAGTTATATACCGGCGCGCAACGGATCATCTGCACTGCTTCTCACAACAAGCCGCCCCCAACTTTAATCAAGGAGACCTTAGAAAGGTTGTCAATGCTGCCTGTCCGGGTAGAAGAGCTAAAGAGATCTGCTGCCAGGGCTGGTGCTCTGACCGCACTAACCCGGGCAAAAGCATGGGTGCCTGATCTTGATCCGGTGGATGTGGCTAAAGGCTATCCAAGCTTAAAAGAAGACAGATCAGAATTTGGCAATGAGGACCTCCGAGCAATAAACCGGGAAGTACGTCCACTGGCTTGCCAACTGGCTGAAGAAACTGATCTTTCATATAACAGGCGAGTTATGATGTCAACAACAAACGGGTTGCTGCACGAATCCCTGAGGCTCAAAATCTTATCCCGCCAATCCGTAAGCACACCTATGCCCCTGACGTTGAACCGTCGACACTTATAAGCGATGAAGCTGTGTTCCAAGCCTTAACTGGGATCGATTGGGCCACCATTGACTTCCAGCCGCTGGGTAGAGAGGAAGAGGATGAACCGGTGCAAGGCGATCCACAACCGTCAGGGCAGCCCGGTGACGAGTCATGATCCGGAGGCCGATTTAACCTTCCGCGTGCTGCAATACTTGCCAAAAAACAATTACTCTTTTGGGCACTGAAACGCCTTGTAATAGGCTAGTTTAAACACTTGGTCTGCTATGCCATCGTGCATATTTACTTTGCTTGATACCATTAACTCATCATGCTTAAGATATATGATGTTCATAATCCAGAGCGATTTATTCAGGCTGTTCCTGCATACAAAAAGTTGAACTTGTCTTGGCGGTTTACCACCGGACGGGTCATGATGCCCAAAACATATAGCCTGGGTTTATAAACAAGGCTATTAAAAATAATCAAATATGAAAACAAATGATACCTGTGACATTGAATCACATCGTAGGTTGACTAACTTTTGTAGTAAGGGCGATACCCCTAATCATGAGTATTGATAACTCCTTCCATATTGTGCCGGTTTATAATAAACCCGTACCGGGTTGTGAAAAAACACCGGATTACTCATATATAATACTGGCGACTTATAGTCAAAACCAGACCGGGTTAATAAGCACCGGATTATGACTAATCATGTACTGACAACTTGTAGTTGAAAGCCGAGCCGGGTTGATTAACGCCGGTTTACCAAAATCATCATAAATCTCATCAAAGGAGAAAAAACTTGGCAAATAAAAGCATATGAAAACTTGTAGTCGAGGCTTTTCACGGGCTGCCAGGCCCCAAATTCGAGGCTTTTCATGGGCTGCCAGGCCGCTGAGTTAAACCATTTTACAAAGCCTTTTAAGATGGACCTCAATCTTTAACCAATCGTCGTTTTAACTTTGACAAGTTCAGGGTCTTATGAGATTGACTTGTCGAAGTTCGACGGGTCATACCAGGTTTACCTGGACGGAGTGTCTTACTTAAAAAAGGCAGGCTAACCCGGGGTTTTAGGAGTATACACCAGGCTTCCAAGCCGTGGCTTGATAGCCTATTACAAGTGTAGATTCTTTGTTCATTGTGATAGCAAAGAATCCCCGAGCAATATTTTGAGCTGTGCTCAGTGGGTGCCTATGTTTGAGTTGTTCTTTTGGAACACTCTCTTTGGCCCCTAGGTAATTTTTCTTTTTGGCTCTGAGCCAATCAAGAGGTGTAGCTATGGTTCGAATATGACCAAGCCCCCAAGTGATTTTTCTGGTGGCCTTGCGCCTATCAAGAGGTGTAGCTAAGGTTCGAATACGACCAAGCCCCCAAGTGATTTATATATATGGCTTGATAAGCCGAATCAAGGGGTAAACCGGACGCCACTTTATAAGCAGAAACCTCCATGTAACCACACCTGATGTAAGAAAAAACAACATATACCCCGCTTTAGCTGAGGCTCCGGTTTATTATATTGATCATAATATATACATTGTCATAACTATGTACATAGCAGAGCATAGGGCTCAGGTATAGTAAGGCCGTAGATGAGCGATATTCCATGGCCGGTGGGTCTCCTCCTCCGATTTACGTGAGTCTTTGTGCTCTCGAACATCGATTATGTAGTATGACCCGTTGTGCAGGTTCTTGCTGACCACAAAGGGTCCTTCCCAAGGCGGGGATAACTTGTGCATATCCGTCTGATCCTGGATGAGTCGGAGCACCAGATCGCCTTCTTGAAAAGTTCTGGTTCTAACCCGGCGGCTATGATAACGACGCGGATCTTGCTGATAAATCGCCGAATGGGCTGCAGCAATGTCACGCTCCTCATCTAACAGGTCAAGTGCTTCCTGCCATGCCTTTTCATTATCAGCTTCAACATAAGGTGTCACTCGGGAGAACCGCCTCTGCTCCGTAGACCATGAAAAAAGGTGTGTAACCCGTAGACCTGTTGGGCATGGTATTGATGCTCCATAACACAGAAGGTAACTCCTCCACCCAACAACCCGGCGTCCGTTGCAAAGAAACCATAAGCCGGGGCTTGATGCCTCTCAAGATCTCCTGATTGGCTCTCTCCGCTTGACCATTAGACTGGGGGTGAGCCACTGAAGATACGTCAAGTCGGATGTGCTCGCACTGACAGAACTCTTTCATAGCACCTTTGGACAGATTAGTACCATTATCAGTTATAATGCTGTGTGGAAAGCCAAACCGGAAAATCACCTTCTTGATGAATTGAACCGCCGTAGCTGCATCACACTTACTGACTGGCTCTGCCTCCACCCACTTAGTAAACTTATCAACCGCCACCAAAAGGTGGGTCTTCTTGTCCTTGGATCTCTTAAAGGGCCCAACCATATCCAGCCCCCAAGTTGCAAACGGCCAAGTGATTGGAATCATCCTTAATTCCTGGGCCGGAACATGAGCTCGGCGTGAAAATTTCAGACAACCATCGCACTTTTTCACCAAGTCTTCTGCATCAGCATGAGCCGTCAGCCAATAAAAATCGTGACAAAAAGCTTTAGCTACCAGGGACTTTGAACCGGCATGGTGACCACAATCCCCTTCGTGGATCTCACGCAGGATCTCACGGCCTTCTTCAGGAGATACACAACGTTGAAACGCCCCTGTTACACTGCAGTGATGTAATTCGCCATTGACAATATTCATTGACTTGGATCGCCGGATTATCTGTCTGGCCAAATTCTCATCCTCTGGTAACTCGCCCCGGTTCATGTACGCCAGATATGGGATGGTCCAATCCGGAATAACATGAAGTGTTGCCACCAATTGAGCCTCCAGATCAGGAACAACCAGATCCTCCTCTGTGGGAAGTTTAACCGACGGATTATGCAGCACATCCAAAAAGACGTTGGGTGGAACCGGCTTACGCTGGGAACCCAAACGGCTTAAAGCATCCGCCGCTTCATTCTTCCGCCGGTCCACATGATCAACCTGATAGCCTTTGAAGTGACCTGCAACAATATCCACCTCTCGACGATATGCAGCCATGAGCGGATCCTTAGAATCCCAAGTACCAGACACTTGTTGAGCCACCAGGTCCGAGTCACCGAAGCACTTAACCCGGCTCAAATTCATCTCCTTAGCCATCCAAAGACCTTGGAGTAAGGCCTCATATTCAGCTGCATTGTTAGTGCAAGGGAACATTAAACGGAGAACATAACAAAACTTATCACCTCGTGGGGAAGTTAATACGACTCCAGCCCCCGAGCCCTCCAACTGCATGGATCCATCAAAATGAATAGTCCAATAAGTATGATCCGACTTCTCTTCTGGCGCCTGTAACTCTGTCCAATCATTGATGAAATCCACCAATGCTTGTGATTTGATTGCCGTCCGAGGCACATAATTTAACCCGTGAGGTCCAAGCTCAATGGCCCACTTGGCAATCTGGCCAGTCGCTTCCCTGTTTTGGATTATTTCCCCCAAAGGAGCAGAGCTGACCATAGTGATGGGATGACCCTGGAAATATTGCTTAAGCTTCCGACTCGCCATAAAAACTCCATACACCAGCTTCTACCAATGTGGGTACCTTGCTTACACTCAATAAGTACCTCACTGATGTAATAAACCAGCCGTTGAACCGGATACTCCTTTCCGGTCTCCTTGAGCTCCACCACAATAGCCACGCTAACTGCCCGGGCATTGGCAGCCACATATAACAGCAAAGGCTCTTTATCAATAGGAGTAGCAAGGACAGGTGGCTCGGCTAGCTGCTGCTTTAAATCCTCAAACGCTTCATTGGCGGCGTCGCTCCAAACGAAATTATCTGTCTTCTTCAGCATCTGATATAAAGGGATAGCCTTCTCCCCGAGGCGACTGATAAACCGGCTCAAGGCTGCAATCCGGCCTGCCAAGCGTTGAACATCATTGATGCACTTCGGTTTAGCCAAAGAAGTTATGGCCTTGATTTTCTCCGGATTAGCTTCAATGCCCCTGTTAGACACCAGAAAGCCCAAGAGCTTGCCTCCCGGTACACCAAAGACACATTTGGCCGGATTAAGCATCATTTTATAAACCCGGAGGTTATCAAAGGTCTCCTTCAAGTCATCTATCAATGTCTCTTTCTCTCTGGATTTCACCACAATATCATCCACATAAACATGAACATTGCGGCCGATCTGATCATGGAGACAGTTCTGCACACAGCGCTGATAAGTCGCCTGGGCACTCTTTAGCCCAAAGGGCATAGACACACAGCAGAAGGCTCCAAAGGGAGTTATGAAAGTTGTCTTCTCCTGGTCCTTAACTGCCATTTTGATCTGATGGTAGCCAGAATAAGCATCCAGGAAACTCAAACGCTCGCAACCCGCCGTAGCATCAATGATTTGATCAATACGAGGGAGGGCAAAAGGATCCGCTGGACAAGCCTTGTTCAAATCTGTGTAGTCCACACACATACGCCAAGTGCCGTTCTTCTTAAGTACTAGCACCGGATTAGCCAACCACTCAGGATGAAATACTTCAACAATAAAGCCAGCTGCCAAGAGCCTGGCCACTTCCTCACCAATAGCCTTGCGTCTTTCTTCATTGAACCGGCGGAGAAACTGCTTGACTGGTTTAAACTTGGGATCAACGTTAAGAGTGTGCTCAGCGAGTTCCCTCGGTACACCTGGCATGTCAGAAGGCTTCCACGCAAAGATGTCCCGGTTCTCACGGATGAACTCGATGAGCGCGCTTTCCTATTTCAGATCCAAGGTAGCGCTGATGCTGAACCGCTGGGATGAATCGCCAGGAATGAAATCAACCAGCTTAGTCTCATCAGCCGACTTAAACTTCAAGGCCGGATCATGCTCTGTAGTTGGCTTCTTCAAGGAAGTCATATCTGCCGGATCAACATTGTCTTTGTAAAACTTCAACTCCTCTGTTGCACAAACCAACTCAGCATAAGCCGCATCACCTTCTTCACATTCCAAAGCGATCTTACGACTCCCATGTACCGTGATAGTCCCCTTATGACCCGGCATCTTGAGCTACAGATAAACATAACAGGGCCTCGCCATGAATTTAGCATAAGCCGGCCGCCCAAATAGGGCATGATACGGGCTCTTGATTTTCACCACTTCAAAGGTCAATGTTTCTGATCTTGAATCATGCTCATCACCAAAAGCAACCTCCAGAGCTATCTTACCAACCGGATACGCCGATTTACCAGGCACCACACCATGGAAGACCGTGCTGGATGGTTTAAGATTTTTATCTGTTAACCCCATGCGACGGAAGGTTTCATAATAAAGGATATTGATACTACTCCGCCCATCCATGAGTACTTTAGTGAACTTGTAACCTCCCACCTGAGGTGCCACCACTAACGCCAGATGACCCGGATTATCAACCCGAGGTGGATGATCCTCTCGACTCCACACAATGGGCTGTTCAGACCAGCGTAAATAACGGGGCACCGCCGGCTCAACGGAGTTCACTACCCTTTTATGAAGCTTCTGATCACGCTTGCACAGGCTGGTGGTGAAGACATGGTACTGTCCACTGTTTAACTGCTTCGGGTTGCTCTGGTAACCCGACCGTTGCTGCTGCTGTTGGTTCCCCTGATGATTATAACCACCTTGGTTGCCTTGATTGCCTTGATTACCATGTCCGCTTTGATTACCATGGAATCCTGAACCGGAACTGCTTCCACCATAACCCGGCCCATGAGACCAGGGGCCTGAACCGCCGGCCGGTCCATTATCATTCCGGAAAAAATCTGAATTTTTGAATTCTCGCATAATATAACAATCCTTCCAGAGGTGCGTGGCCGGCTTGTCCCGCGATCCGTGCTTTGGGCAGGGCTGGTTCAACAGGTAATTCAGGCGCTCCGGATTGGGACTTGGTTCTCTTCCACGCGGGGGCGGTTTACCCTTCCGACGCTGACCATTACCCTGCGCGTTGGTATTAGCTACAAAATCTGAACTGTTATCCGCTTTACGCTTACCGCTGTTTCCATGCCCCGCTGAGTTATGTTGCTACCCTTTGGTGCTGCCACCCTTCTTTCCCTTTCCTGTCTTGTCATCATCAGATTCAGGGTCCTTGGTACTATCAGAGTCGGCATATTTCACCAGAGCTGCCATAAGTGTCCCCATGTCATTGCAATGGCGTTTGAGCCGTCCCAGCTCCAACTTAAGAGGCATAAACCGGCAATTGCCTTCCAACGTCAAAACGGCCGTATCAGCGTTGATGCGGTCCGATGAATGCAAAATCTCTGAAACCCGGCGCACCCAATGGGTTGTTGATTCTCCTTCCTCCTGGACACAGGCAGCTAAATCCACAATTGACATGGGCTGTTTGCACGTGTCTTTGAAATTCTGAATAAACCGGGCTCTTAGCTCGGCCCATGACCCAATGGAGTTAGCTGGTAGGTTTTTTAACCAAGTGCGAGCTGTCCCTTCCAACATCATGGTGAAGTACTTAGCACATGCCGCATCATCTACGTCCAGCATCTCCATCGCCATCTCATAACTCTCCACCCACGACTCAGGGGATAAATCGGCAGTGTAATTCGGCACTTTACGTGGTCCCTTGAAGTCCTTGGGCAGCCGTACATTACGTAATGCTGGGACGAGACACGGCACCCCCAAAGAACTGGAGGTAACCCCTGGTTCCACCGAAGTTGTTGGACGAAACGGAGTAAACTGACGGGCCGCGTTCTGTGCTGCTAACTCAGCCTCTCGACGTGCCCTAGCACGGTCCACCACATCCTGAGCATCAATACTGCCACCCGCCGGGTTATGGCCTCGTGGCGGATTACGGTTGCAGGCACTGCTAGATACAGCCGGTTCATCAACATGCCTGCTGTAACTCCGGCTCGGGCGGGGGGTGGAATGAATCCTCTCGCGACTGTACGAATAAGCCTGTTGCTGAGTCAAAGCTGTCTGAAGGAGCTCCCTAGCCCGTCGTGTCTCCACCGCTACAGGGGACTCACCATCGACTGGAAGGGCTGCCAATCGTGAAGCGGCTGCGACTATGTTATCCAAGGGGTTGGAGTAATGACCCGGAGGCGTGGGCACATGCTGGGATGGGATATTCTGAAGAGGCAGATCCATTGCGCGTGGCTGAACCGGCGTCCCCATTCCAGGCGCTTCTACCCGGTTTACCACTGGCTGGTTGCTGGTTCCGGCCCCCGGCGTATTGAAGAGATTCCTGGCTTCGTAAACCGGAGGCAGGTGAGATCGGTACCTTCTTATTACATCATTTGACGCGTTCTGATCCAACGTAAGCCGATAGGCCTGTGCATCTAACTCGGCCCGCTCTGCAGCCATCCTGGTGTTTTCAGCTGCTAAGTCCACCTTGGCTTGGGCTATCTGATCCTTCACCTTCGCCACTTCTGTGTTGTGCCGCTCCTGATTCGCCGGGCTGACTTCAGCCGCTAACAGTGCTGCCAAGGTGTCGAATAAATCGGACAGAGCCTGAGCCGGCGGTGGCGTAGGGCCTCCTGCCCCAACTGCCGTCGCCGCTGCTGAACCGGAGATCATCGCCGCAGTGGTCGAGGATTGTGGTGCTGACTGTGTACCGGCCATGAAGATCGCAACTCGGCTTGGCGGGTCAAGAGAGTCCGGAATACTGTCGCCATCGGAACAACCACCAAACCGGCCATCCTGCAGCTGGTACAATGACTCGGTCTCTCCAGTAGATGACTCGTCACCGGAATAAACAGCGGTTCCGCCATCATATTCCGATCTATCCTCAGATTCCACTCCGTGGATGACTCCCACGAAGACATGCTTCATGACAGGCTTAACCCGGGCAGATCTCGCACGCTGAGCCGTTTCGACGATGTCGGTGCAGATGTCCGGCTCAGGGCCCGGTTCGCCAATCTTGCCAATGAACACGTGAATGCCGCCGAAGGGGACCCGGTACCCGTACTCAATTGAACCGGCCTCGGGGCCCCAGCCTGCGTCGTCGATGTAGAGCTTGCCGCGATGACTTTTGGTCATCCGGCCCACAGCGTATCCCTTGAGTCCTTCGAAGCTGCCCTCTAAGAACTCGAAACCATCGTGCGATAGCCCCACGGTGGGCGCCAACTGTCGTGGTCTCGTCATGGCAGATGTCCTAGAGAAAGGACTTAGTCGTGGAGCCATCACGACGGGTTAGCTTAAAGGGGTTAAAGCGGACAAGGGACGCAGAGAGTTTATACTGGTTCGGGCCCTTGCGGTGATGGTAAAGGCCTAATCCAGTTGTTGTGGAATTGCTAGGGTTTCGATGACCAGGGAGCGAATCCCCTATGCCTGGCTCTCGAGATGTCGTCTATCCTAAACCGCCGCCAGGTCGTCCCCTTATATACATGGGTTGACGCCCGTCGGTTTACAGAATCCCGAGGCCGACTCATAAACGTGTCCGGCTCGGTCTCTACTCTTTTCTTATCTTACAAGTTACATATAATATGGCGGTTTACACCTACAAGCCCTTAATCCGCCTTTGGGCCCTGGGCCTTCATAAAGCGCCATACTCCTTGTCTTCATGGGCTTCAAATATAAATAACTCATTATGGGGATAACCCGGCCTCTCCTGGCCGGTTTACGCCCAGTAATAATATCCCCAACAAACGGTTATTGAGAAAACACCGTGGGCGATGACCTCAGGCAACACACACAGTTTCCAGGAATAAACCGTGTTGGATCAATGAACAATCACACACGACATCCTCTTGAAAACTGTTTCCGTTAAGCCACCTTGCGCAAATGTTTACCACATAAAAACTGTGTGTGATGGACAGCCTTTGCCACACAGTTTCTTCTACGCACCATGTGTGATGCATTCAATAACGCAAATGATGAAATTATTAATATCGTGTGCAATGGCAACTCTATCACAAACGATTTAATGGGGAAAATTGTGTGTGATGTACCTGCGAACGGAAACGTTTTCCTTGGAGCGACTGTGTGGGATGTATATACAAATGGAAACATTTAGCGGGGACTGACCGTGTGGGATGTACTTACGACCGGAAACGATTTTGCCTGTATAATTGTATTTTTTTTAGCACTACTGTACGTATAACCGTATTTGATCGCTCGCTGGTCGCACACGACCTCATTTTGCCGAGCGTGTGTGCTAGGAGGGCATATCCCCGACGGTTTCTGGGTCGTGTGGGAAGGACCCCCCTATCGCAGTCACTCACTAGGCGACGGTTCAGAACGCTGTCGCGGAAAGGGGTTAAAAACCGTTTGTATAGCACCTCGTTGTACCAGTGTGAGAGTGGTTTGAAATACAGACAATGCATGGCTTTTGCAATTCATCTATAAACATTAATTAGTGCACTCCATGTTGTTAGTGTCAGGCACTTTATACATTTGTCACATACATGGATACATTCCAAATTGCTAGCTACGAAATAGAATACATGTTCAATTCAACATAAAGATGGTTTCGAAGATCGCCGCAAAAAAAGATGGTTTCGAAGATTCGAATTCATAGGAAGTGCATTCATCTATTTGAATTCAAGATAATGGCATTTGTAAATCAGATCTAAAAGGGGGCATCAATCTTTGTTGTGCGTTTGAGCATGCTATATATTCATACACATGTCTAACTATTTTTTTGCAACCAAGGAGATTATATCTGGAACCATGCATGAATTGAGCTAAGCTGCATATTTTTTAATATATACTCGTGTACAATGTATATTCAAATGTACCCCCTCCATTCCCAAATAATCGTAGTTTTAGGATTTTCAAGAGTCAAGATTTTTGAAGTTTGACAAATCCTGAAAGTTCAATTCAAGGGAACTGTAAACGTTAATGCTTCTGCTCCCAAATATTGAACGAAGCGCCAAATAAGCCTTTGGTCGCCCGAAATCACGCGAGACTAATGTTTGGTGGTAGGAAATTACTGTCCTGACTCTGACCCGTGTAGCCTATCGGCCGATGTCAGAAGATCTAAACCGGGGAAGGTTTGTAACTTCACCAAGACGCCAGTCAACCACCTCCGAGAAGCATTCATACACCGTGGGCGCCTAAACACTCATGCGCTCGGCCGAAATCTATCCCGCCCACTATTTGGGACACCTGAGATTACTGTCCTACCCCCGAGCCACAATATGTCCGAAATTTTAGATGGGGGCAAAGTTTGTAACTTTCCCCAAATTTCAAACAAGCGCATCCCAAACCGAAACATTGTTCCCCCTTCGTTCCCCTCCCTCCGTTTCCCCATTCATACTCCGTGGGTGCCAAAATGCCCTCTCCACCAGCCGCGTAACCCCAGCCTCCTCCGTCCTCCACCCCATCGCGCCCAATCCACCGCCGCCCTCCTCCATCAGGCCGGAGCCGGTACCCCGACGTTGTCATCCAACGCAACCGCAACCGCAACGCCCTCAAGGACTTAGTAGCTGAAGTCGAGGCAGAGCTGCCTCCACGATGCCGACGCCGACAAGCGCCGTACCAGAACCACTTCGACCACACCGTCCTGCGCCTCACCGCTCCCGCTCCCGCTCCACTATCGCAACCGTCCACCGCATCGGAGCTGTTCCCGCTACGCCGTTGTTTGCCGCCTCGGATCTGGTTCCCCGCCGCCGACAGACGGCCACCGCACCACACTCAACAACTTGGCCATGGGTTCGTCCAAGGCTCCATCGTCCCCCAGAACTTCTTGTTTCCAGCGAACCACAAGAAGATCGTTGGAAAAACAGAAGGTGGACACAACACTGCCAGCAGAAAGAGGTACTCCTCTTCCCTTATTCGTGCAAATCTTACATCTCTTCTCACACCGTATTCATCCCACGAAAGAAACTAGTTGAGCGCTTCTTACTACACCTTCTTCGTGATACTAAATGCACAAGGTTTCCTCGCATTTACTATTTCACCTTAGCTAGAGGTCAGTCGCCCGCCTGGATTTCAATTCAGGCTCAGTTGATTCGCAATTAAAAGAAGCAACACCCGCTTAGGCGCGTGGAGCACCTAGTCCGCCTGTTCACCAGGGAAGCGACACATCGGTGTCTATCATAGGGGTGTGGGGCGCAGGAGCTGCTTGCGCCCGATCTGGACACTACAAAAAAAATACACTTCCGTGATGATACGTGTTTGTCACAGTAGGTCACGTTTTCTGTCATGCATGTACATCCATGACGATTATATGACAGAATCTAGATAGTCATACCTGTGCTGTCGTAGAAGTGTTCCTTGACAATACCAAAATTATCATCACGGAAGTGTTCACTTCCATGACGATAACAGATGTGTCATGGAAGTGCTTTCGTCAAGGGTAACCGACACGTGGCATCCACCGTAATGGGTTGCCGTTAAGCTATCAGTCCGGTTTTAGACCCGATAACCCGTTAACATCCTGGACCAATGGGGATTTTCCACGTGTAAAATTCTCATTGGCTGAAGGAAACACGTGTCAGCTCGTCATTGGGTCAGATAGGCGCCTATGATATGTCGACACGTGCGACGGCCCAACACTGGCCCATTTAGCTTACAAAGGCCGACCTATTTGACTTGGTTAAAAGCTAGCGGGCCATCCCATGAAAAGCCTGTTAACGGTCTATTCGCATATAGCCCATTTTACAGCCTGGTAACTCACAGCCCGTTAGGGCCTTCCCGAAATCGGGCCAACAGCGTCATGTGGGCCATCGAATATAACACTAGCCCGTTTCACTTTTCGCCCATGTATGGCCCACGACGTATTTCGGCCCATATGAGGCCTTTCGTATCTTTGGGCCCTTTAGTGGCCCATGGTGACTCTGGCCCATAATGAACAGTAAATTTCTTTGTACCCATTAACGGCCGGTGTTAGCTTTCGGCCTATTGATGGCCCATACGTTCTTGGGCTCCTTTCCGGCCCTCGATTACTTCTGGCCCGTTACTGGCCTGTTCACCTAATGGGCCAAATTCGGCCCGTGGTTAGAATCGGCCCATTTGTGGCCTGTTAACCCGTTGCGCCGTTTCCAGCCCATCCTATATTCTGGCCCATTAACGACCCGTTATGCCTATGACATAATTAAGCCGTTGCTATCTTCCAGCCTATTAACGACCCGTTACCATGCTGGCCCGATACCAATTACGCCCGTTTACGGCCCATGTAGGCCCATTTATCCGTCGGCCCGAGGCCCACTGATTCTATGGCCCGTTGGAGGCCCATTTATTCGACGGCCCGTAGGAGGCCCATGGATCCTACGGCATGTAGCAGGCTCAAGGTTACCACAGTCCATATATGGCCCATGGTTGTTGCAGCCACTAGAAAACCAAGGAAAAAGAAGACTAGGAAATAAATAAGCTAGAAACTGACGCTAGGCTATTAAGGCGATTGCACATATTACATCCACTAGGCATCAAAGTTCGCCACCAGTGCAAATATAGGGAACACCCTACACTATACAAAAATGGCTTGCTGTTTTCTTGAGCCGGTGGCTGCACGTTAAGAACAAATTTTGTATCGCAACAAAACAAATTACAACCATAAAACAAAAGGAAGGTTGGCATAAAAGTTAACAGTCCGGCAGATAAACGCACCACCAGAAGTTCAGAAGCTCAGTTCATTTGACCTGACTGTTACGTTTTCATGCTGTACTGTCCGATGGAGCACCATAACCTTCGCCTTCATTTCTCCTAGGCTCCTGAACAACATAGCAAATGTCTGATAGTCTGGTTTCAAAACCATGCATATCTTGATGACATCGAACAATGGCTGTCCTTGTTTCACAAAGGGTCTCTGTTAGGGAATGGACTTGTGTCTGGAGCGCAGATATAACATTGTTTTGAGCTTGCATATCTTGATCATGAGGCAGTTTGGACGAGATTGCCTTAACAACCAACCCAGTATTACGCAGGAACGTGCTTTTGGCACTGTTAGTGGACATGTATTGACCCACTGCAGCAAGAGGTGACATTGCGGTTATAGTTGCCTCGTCACCTTCAGAAGGTGGCGGTTCCACCATTTGTTACATAACTTGCTAAAAAGTTGAGTTTTTACATTAGTAGTACCAGAACAGAAGATATTAAGGAGGCAGCAAAACCAAACAAAATAGCTTTGGTCTATATACAAAACTTATTCTGGTGAACCCTTGTAAAATATTAGTTGTATTTTACTGCAAAGTACATAATAAAACCAGGTTCCAAACATATGACCATGTACCATGGCTAACGTATTGTCTATTTCTTCACATTGTATTGACAGCTAAGGATAAAGAGACAAATTTTATAATACGGTAAGCATAGTATGAAATCATTCATATCACAAAACAACTGAGAACAGACAAACATGCAATTGTAACGTTGTGTGGGCAAGTCCAGCACGTAACTAGATTACAGATCAAGACCAAAGGAACATCTCCTCTCTTTTAAACCTTGTAAGGTGCAATGATATGCTAAGACAATTTTGTATAAAATTGAGAAGAGTAATAGACATTGGCTGCAAACCGTGCAGTTCAATGCACAAGTCAGAGTAAGTAGTAGTTAAAAGGCATGAGGATTAAGGACTTACAACAGCGGCTTTGACTGGTGTAGTCATGCCCTTCGTCTTGCTGGTGTGACAGTCCTTGAAGATTTCCACAGCATTTGGTTTAGGTACTTTTTGGTCCTTGCTGGCTTTCCTCTGTATTTGGAAAAAAGTCAATATAGATATGATAATATGGCACAGTGAAAAGAGTGAAACAGCAGCTAATTACAAGAGCCTCACAGTGTGCAATATAGCTATGAGATCCTGTCGTTTGTTGGAATTTCACTTTCGTACGGCTGGCCTTGTTCTTTGAATAGTTCACCTACAAGAAGATAGATTTGTGAGGCACATGCGTAAATAGGAGTTCAACATGTGATCTGATCACACACACACACACACACACACACACACACACACACACATATATATATATATATATATATATATATATATATATAACATACTTGATACTTTGGATCAGACCAGTGTTTAATGAGGCCTCTCCAGTCTTCATCCGATATATTTTCCACTGGAGATGTTTGGGCAAGTTCACTGTTAGCCATGCCTTCAAAGTGAGTTTTCCTCAAGTTATACCGATACTGTCACAGAGCAGACTTGAAAACATGGGTGCAAGCTTGTCTGGTTGCATCATCTTGGCTATCCAACTTGAACCTCATCTGTTGAAAATTATGGGAGTCTCATTATCAGCAACCTAGAAAGTATGGGACAGAGCAAGACGATATTACTAGTTTCCATACATAACCATACTTACAGATAAATGGTCGAGGAAGGTGTTAAACTGGGTTTCGTCTTTGTCATTCCTGTACTGAATCCATGTTGGGAGGATACGTGCATGACACCTAACGGCAACCGCTGCCTCTGATACTAACTTGGCTGACTCTGTAGCATCACGTGGCCTTTTTAAACCTGCCTCAAAACGGATCTCCATTCTTCCTCCTCTAGATTTAGTTAACCTATCAAGCATTATCCCTGATGTATGTTTCCTCTTGCGCCTAGGTGCTAGTCCAACAACGAACATAAGAAGTGTTAGTGTACATCAAACTGTGAGACTACATATAAAGAAGCATGCAACTGTAACTTGACTCCAGCAACTACCTTCTTACTGTTGAAGCTCACAAGGTTCATCTGATCTTGCCAACTCGTCTTGTGTCAAGAGTGCTTCGGAAGTAGTGTCAGGTGGCAAGGGAGCTTGGGAACGTGCTGCTAGCTGAGTTGACAAACGAGTAACTCGTGCATCTGGTGGTACTGTGGAAGGTGTTTCAACAACTAGGGCTGTCGCTGCTTGTTTGGTGGCAGCTATTAGTTTCTGTTTGGATTGTTTTGCAGCTCGTTTAGCACAGGATAGTGCATTTGTACAATTTTCCGGTGGACTTTGACCTTCTATTGCACCATCAGTACCAGCAGAATCTGCATAATTCTTCCGCTTCCATTTCCGTGTGTCCTGAGTACTAACACCATCCCCTGCCATTCTGTGTTCCTTCCTCTTTCTCTGTGCCATGTCAAGTCAAGCCGACAAGAAAAAGGAATAAAAATTTAGTTCTTCAGAACAAATTGATGCGTGATACAGACGAACTAAACTTTGATGTTAGACAACCGCATGATAGGAGGATGTAATATGTACGAAAAACAGGACGGCATGAGATAATCAGAACTATGATGTGTAAACTAAACAGAAAGCATTTCAATAAATTAGAAGCAATGCAATGGAAGGTAGACACCATATGAAAGATGCTACAAATATCGCTCTGCCAAGTTAACAGTGTCTCGTCATAACTGGCATTTAAACAAATATGAAGCAGTACAAGAAATAAATCATATGCAAGATGCAAACAACATCACACTACCAAGTTAAAGGTCTCTCGTCATTAGTGCCATTGCATATTCATAGCATTGCATATTCACAGCTATGATGTGTAAACTAAGCAGAAGGCATTTCAACAAATTAGAAGCAATGAAAGCTAGACACCATATGTAAGACGCAACGAATATCACTCTACCAAGTTATAACTGTCTCGTCATTAGTGCCATTTCAACAAATTAGTAGTACAAGCTAGAAAAGAATGCGAGATGTAAACTATATCAGACTCCCAAGTTAAATGTGTCTTGTGAAAAGTGATTGTTGCAGGTTACACAATAGTAGTAATTTGATGTAAGAACATGGTGTGATAGACAAATATTGTATGTTCTAGAAACAGGAACACGTGTCTTATTCACAAGTATAATGTGTAAAGTAAGCTGATGGAATTCAACAAAATTAGAAGAAATACAAGCTAGACATCATACATAACATGCAACCACATATAACAGTGCCAAGTTAGAGGGAGCACCTGTGATGGTGTACTAGGGGAAACGTGCTCATCATCAACACAACTACGTTGAGTGTCTATGCATGTGTTGTGTTGCAAATCTTGTTGGGGGGATGGCGGAGTAGAATCTATAGAGGCCCTCTGTTTCAGTTGTTTGGAAGGAGCACCTTTATCCATAGCCTTGCTAATTTCCTTCTGCTTTATTGATTTTGCATTGTCAAGTAAAACCAACAAGAAAAAGCAATAAAGTTCACTCTTCAGAACTCAATCATGCATGATACTGACAATCACTACTTTGATGTAAGGCAAACACATGATACCAGGATGGAATATTTACGAAAAATAGGACGACATGGCATATTCACAACTATTTGTGTAAACTAAGCAGAAGCCATTTCAACAAATAAGAAGCAATGCAAGCTAGACACCACATGAAAGATGCAACCAATATGACTCTGCCAAGTTAAAAGCGTCCCATCATAAATGGCATTTCAACAAATTATAAGCAGCGCATGCTATAAATCATATGAAAGATGCAACCAATATCACACTGCATATGCTAAAGGTGTCTCATCATATTGATTGATGCGGGATACAAAAAAAACAGTAGTTTTATGTAAGGACATGCTTAATAGACATATGTATTATGTACTAAAAACAGGAAGGCATGTCACATTAACAAGTATAATGTATAGACGAAGCAGAATAGCCCATGCAATTTAACCAGATTGGAAGAATTACAATATAGACACCATATGCAACATGCAACCACATATCACGCTGCCAAGTTAGAGCAAGCACCTGCGATGGTGGTGTAGGGGAAATGCGGTCATCAACTACAGAGCTACGTTCACTATCTTCATCTAGCCTTGCTGTTTCTTGAGAATCATGTGAGGAGGCTGACACTGCATTCTTTAAAAGAGCATCTTTTCTCACAGTAACCCACTGGGGTGACTGTCTCATCATAAGTGATTGATGAGGGATACACAAGAACATTATTTTGATGTAAGAACATGGTTAATAGACAGATGTACTAGTATGTACCAAAAACAGGAAGGCATGTCATATTCGAAGGTATAATGTGTAAGCTAAGCAGATGCAATTTAACCAAATTAGAAGCAATACAAGCTAGACATCCGGCTAGAGTGGTGAGCATGATCATCGAGGACCTGATAGCCTGGTGGGAGGCAGGCTGCTTCGCCACCATCGTGGCTTTTTAGTTGGCTTCCAGGTGATGCCTGTCTGTGCTGGGCTTGTCACTAGCTCGGCCAGTGCCCTGACTAGCTATTTGTCTTCTGGTGCTCCCGGGATGGTGGTTCATGTAAAAAATATATTTCCTTATCTTAATAAAGACCGACTTCAGCCTTTCGAATACAAGCTAGACACCATATGCAACATGCAACCACATATGACACTGCGAAGTTAAAGCACGCACCTGGGATGGTGGTTCATGGCGAGCGAGATCATCAACTCCGGAGCTACGTTTACCGTCTCCATCTGCTGACACTACACCCTTTATAGCACCGAAACGTGTCTTGCCTAAGCTCGAAGAAAGCTGGAGCTGCTTCTCTCTTTTATTTCGTGCTTCTATCAACCGGCTGGCAGAGGCTGAAATACCCATGCATGAAAAAACAATAGTGAGAGTATGGGTGAAGTGTGTGCGGAACTAGTGCACTGTAAAAGTAGCAGATAGCAAGTGGCTGAAAAATAAATGACAGGAGACATATGATAGCTCTACAACATTGCATGGCAAACAAAATTAGGGGCTGTTTGGTTTCTAGCCACATCTTGCCACACTTTGCCACACCTCACCTTAGGCAAGTTTGACCAAGTTAGGTGAGTGTTTGGTTCTAGCCACACGTAAGGCAAGAACTTTTTTAAGAGAAGTGAACCCTACATGTCATAGACAGAAAAAGTGTGGCAAGCTTCCCTTAGGCAAGCAAAAAGTGTGGGTAACAATTTGAGCAACTCAAGTTAGGCAAGTGTGGCAAGTGTGACAAAAATAATGTGGCAATATATGGCAAACATAGTCACAATCCAAACAGCCCTCATTCTACTCCGTATGATTTTGTAATATATGAGCACAGGGATGGTTGGGAAATGCAGGTACTCCTCCAGCACACCACCACATGTGGTCCTATCAAAATAACAGTCGACTGAAAATAAATAGGTCAGTCGATTTTTTTATGAACCGTCCGATCTACAAGGAACGGGCAGATGGCCTTCGTCTATCTCTCGCTAGTCACTGTTGACGATCTTTCTTGAACCGCCAGCAACCACCGGCCCAGACCCCTGCCTCCGCCGCCCCGCCCTCCCCTCGACCTCACACCACCGCCGTGCTTGGCAGCGCCCCTGGCCATCCCTTTAAGCCCGGTCGACCTCCAGATCGGGCGCCAGCAGCTCCTAGGACCCACACACCCCTAAGATAAACACTGAGGTGCTGCTTCCCCGGCGTAATAGGCAGACTAGCGCCTGTTATGCCGGGGAATGCTTCCTTTAATTGGGAATCAACTGACCGGGAATTGAAATCCAGGGGGGTGACAGACCTCTAGCTAAGGTGAAATAGTATATGAGGAGAAACCTTGTGCATCGCGAGTTACTAGGAACATCTAGTATCAGGAAGACGGTGTAGGAAGAAGCAGTAACTAGTTTCTTCTTTGGGATGAATACCGTGCAAGCAGACACGTAAGATTTGCACGAATAACGGAAGAGGAGTACCAGTTCCGGTTGCTAGTGTTGTGTCCTCCTGATATCGCGGTGATGTTCTTCTTTTTATCGGGGAACCGATGTTTTGGAGGAGGGTGGAGCCTTGGACGAACCCATGGCCAAATTGTTGACTATGTTGTGGTGGCCGTCTGTCGGCGGATGGGAAGTAGATCTGAGGCGACGAAGGACAGCGTAGCGGGAACAGCTCTAGTGCGGTGGACGGTGGCGACGTTGGAGCAGCAGCGATGAGGCGCAGGGCGGCGTGGTTAAACTGGCTCGGGTACAGCGCACGTCGGCGTCCTGGAGGCAGCTTGGCCTCGGCTTCAACTACTAGCCATGGAGGGCATTGAGGTTGTGGTTGCGGTGGACGACGACGTCTGGGTATCGGCTCCGGCGTGATGGAGGAGGGCGGCGGTTGATGGGTGGGATGGGGTGGCGGACGAAGGACGCCGGGGTTTTGTGGCTGGTGGAGAGGTAGTTTTGGCACCCACGGAGTACGAATGGGGAATCGGACGGGGGGCGGGGGTGGCGGGGGGAGCTAAGAGGGAACCATGTTTTGGTCTGGGACGCGCTTGTTTTTGTTTTTTTCGAAAATATGGGACGCGCTTGTTTGAAATTTGGGGAAAGTACAAACATTGCCCCCCTCTTAAATTTCGGACCTACTGCGGGTCGGGGGTAGGACGGTAATCCCAGGTGTCCAAAATAGTGGGCGGGAGCGATTTCGGCCGAGCAAATGTGTGTTTAGGCGGCCACGGTGTATGAATGTTTTTCGGAGGCGGTTGCGTGGCGTCTAGATGAAGTTACAAACCTACCCCGGTTTAGACCTATGGACGTCGGGCTGGTAGGCTTCACGGGTCGGAGTTAGAAAAGTAATTTCCTTCTACCAAACATTGGTCTCACGCGGTTTCGGGCGAGTAGAGGCTCTTTTGGCGCATCGTTCAAAATTTAGAAACAGAAGCATTCACGTTTAGAGTACTCTTGAACTTTGAGGATTGACCTAAATAGACAACGTTAAATTTGACCTTGTATGTTTGAAAACCTCATTAAATTATGCGCTTGTTTTTGAAATTTTGACACTTGAAAATCCTATAACTACGATTATTTTGGAATGGAGGAGGTAAATTTGAATATATTTTGTACACGACTATATATGCTATTATGTACAAAAGCAGAGCAAAGATTGGTGCCCCCATAATTTAGGTATGATTTACAAATGCCATGATCTCGAATTCAAATAATTGAATGGACTTCATATTGAATTCGAATTTTTAAACCCCCTTAAGTTGAATTCAAATGTATGCTAGTTCATAGCTAGCTATTTATAATGTTCATTGTGTAACTTTTGTATGTATAATGTGCTTTACACACACAACATGAACTATACTCATGTTTATATTCGATTGCTAAAGCGATGCATTGTCTGGAGTTCAAAATACTAACTCCATGGATCAATTATGTCGAATAATAACATAGACATGCTCAAATTCGATAGAATATAGATGTCTGATGGATCAATGACCGTTCCTTACGCGAATTGCAAATATCATGATCCCATCCTAATATTTGGATACAATTTATATTTTTAATCAATGTGTACATCAGTCTTTTACGTGTAGTTTCACTCTCCATAGGCCCCTCCTCACACACGCGCTGACTTTCTCTCTCACACGTACGTGCACATGGTGTATATCCATCGGTGGTCTCTCACACATGCTCACACACTCTCTCCCGAGGTGTCTTTCTCGCAGACATGCTCTCAATATAACCCTCCCTCCCTCTTGATAACCCACAAGTATAGGGGATCGTTTGTAGCCTTCTTTGATAAATAAGAGTGTCGAACCCAACGAGGAGCTAAAGGTAGAACAAATATTCCCTCAAGTTCTATCGACAACCGATACAACTCTACGCACACTTGACATTTGCTCTACCTAAAACAAGTATGAAACTAATTTGCAAGAATAAAACACGAGTACTTTGCGAGAATAAAACTATGAATAAATTGCAAGGTAATAAAAGTGGATAGCTTTTGTCAACAAGAAAGTCATTTGTCCCTAGGCAATAGATAACAAGTACCGGTAATCATTCTTGTAATTTTATATGAGGGAGAGGCATGAGCTAACATACTTTATCTACTTGGATCATATGCACTTATGATTGGAACTCTAGAAAGCATCCACAACTACTAAAGATCATTAAGGTCGTGAAACCCAACCATAGCATTAAGTATCAAGTCCTCTTTATCCCATACGCAACAACCCACTTACTCGGGTTTAAGCTTCTGTCACTCTCGCAACCCACCATAAGCGAATCATGAACATATTGCAACACCCTACAGCGGGGGCCCCTCATCTTTGCGTGAGACGGAGGGCACCGTAGGACAGCACCATAAATAAAATATACAATCATACCAACCAAGATCACGATTAACCCACAGATCAAAACGGATCTACTCAAACATCATAGGATAGCCAAATATCATTGGGAAATAATATATGGAGTTGAGCACCATGTTTAAGTAGAGATTACAATGGGGAGAAGGGGTGTTACACCGCTGCATAGAGGGGGAGAAAGTTGGTGTTGACGGTAGCAAGATTGTTGATGTAGATCGCCATCATGATCCTTGCCCCGGCGGCACTCCGGCGCCACCGGGAGAGAGGGGGAGAGAGCCCCCCTCCGTCTTATTCTTCCTTGTCCTCCCCCCTAGATGGGAGGAGAGTTCCCCCTCTGGTCCATGGCTTCCATGGCGGCGGAGGGGCGGGAGTCCCTCCGAGATTGGATCTCCCTCTCTGTTCTCTTCTGTTTCGCATTCCCCAGATCTAGCCAAAAACCGTTTCTTATATTCCCGGAGATCCGTAACTCCGATTGTGCTGAGATTTTAACACGATTTTTTTCCGGATATAAGCTTCCTTGTGCCCAAAGTAGAGCTCCAACCGACATCCGAGGAGGGCACAACCCACCAGTGCGCGCCTGGCCCCTGGGGCGTGCCCTGGTGTCTTGTGGGGACTGTGGGCCCCCATTTGTGTTCATTGCAAGTCCCAAAAATCACATATATTCCAAAATAATTCTCCGTAAATTTTTATCGCGTTTGGACTTTGTTTGATATGGATTTTCTGCAAAACAAAAAACATGCAAAAAAAAAAACAGGAACTGGCACTAGGCACTGGATCAATAGGTTAGTCCAATAAATCATATAAAATGTTGCCAAAAATATGTGAAAGTTGTATAATATTGGCATGAAACAATCAAAAATTATAGATACGACGGAGACATATCAGCATCCCCAAGCTTAATTCCTACTCGTCCTCGAGTAGGTAAATGATAAAATAGATACTTTTTGATGTGGAATGCTACCTAGCATAAACTTGATCATATGTCTAGTCATGGCATGAATATTAAGACATGAGTGATTCAAAGCAATAGTCTATAATTTGACATAAAGACATCAATACTCAGGCATCCCAACAAACAATCATGTCTTTCAAAATATCAACACTAAAGAAAGCTATCCCTACAAAATCATATAGTCTTGTCATGCTCTGTCTTCTCGACACAAAGTATTTATCATGCACAACCCCGATGACAAGCCGAGCAATTGGTTCATACTTTTTAACGCGCTTTAGCTTTTTCAACCCTCACGCAATACATGACCGCAAGCCATGGATATAGCACTATAGGTGGAATAGAGTATGATGATAGGGGTAAATATTGAGAAGACAAAAAAGTAAGAAAGTCTCACATCGACGCGGCTAACCAACCGGCTATGAGATGCACTACAAAAAAAACCACTTCCGTGATGATACGTGTTTGTCACAATAGGTCACGTTTTCTGTCATGCATGTACATCCATGACGATTTTATGACAGAATCAAGATAGTCATACCTGTGCTGTCGTAGAAGTGTTCCATGACATTACCAAAATTATCATCATGGAAGTGTCCACTTCCATGACGATAAATCACGCGTCATAGAAGTGCTTTCATCAAGGGTAACCGACACGTGGCATCCACCGTAACGGGTCGCCATTAAGCTATCGGGTCCAGTTTTGGATCCGATAACCCGCTAACAGCCACAACCAATGGTGATTTTCCACGTGTAAAATTCTCATTGGCCGACGGAACCACGTGTCAGCTCTGCGTTGGCACAGATGTCAACCGTCCATTGGACAAGAATCACCAATGAAATGTTGACATGTGGGACAGCCCAATAGAGGCCCATATAGGTTTAAAAGCCGGCCCAGGAATAGGCCCACAAGATTTCGTCAGATCTAATGGGCCGCCCCGTTAATAGCCTAACATTTTCTGGACCAAATTACGGCCCACATCAGATATGGGCCGTTAAAGGACTGCAATATTCTGGGCCAATTTACGGCCCATATCAGATCCGGCCCGTTAACAGCCTGCAATAGTTTGGGCCAAATTATGGTCCATACCGGATCCGGCCCGTTAACTGACTTTCATTTCTTGGGCCAAATTACGGCCCATAACAGATACGTCCCTTTAACAGCTACTGTGACATCAGGCGCATTGGGGGCCTGATTTGCTCTTCAACCTCTTAATGGCCCGTTTAACAGTTTGGCCCGATATTAGTTTCGGCCTGTCAGTGGCCCTGTCTACATATGGGCCTCTTTCGGCCCGGTTTCGCTTTCCGCCATTTAAATGCCCGAGTTGCACCTGGGCCTAATTCTGGTCCATAGTTACTTTCAGCCTCTTAACGACCCATAGTCTTCGTGGATACATTCTAGCCCAAACTGCCTATCGGCCCGGTAAAGGCCCTTGAGAGTGTTGGGCCTAATTTTGGCCCGTTATTCATCCGGCCTGCTTCCCGCCCGTCATGTAATTGGGTCAGCGAAGGCCCAAAAACATTTCAGCCTGTTATTGGCCCGTCACACAAATGGGCCAATAATGGGCCGATGTATATTACAGCGTGATGTCGGCCAGTGAATTGTTCGCCACAATTAAGGCTCAATCTAGTTCTCAACCTGTTAAAAGCCAATTTAATTTTCCGCCCAATTAAGGCAAGCGGTTTACTCGGCCTTTTAAAGGCCCGAAACTAATAGTGGGCCAGATTAAGACTAGACCTAACTAATGGCCCAAGATGATTGTAGGACCACGGTTCGGCCTGTACTAGCGATTGGCGACCGACCGGTTTTAGTACCGAAATTATTTTTTTATAAACCTAACCTATTGGCTCATTGCGCTCTGATCGAAGATTACGACCTTTTCTCAGAGCGACGAAATAAACAGCAAATAAATTACAACATCATGACAAAGAATAAACCTAGACTATACAACAAAGAAATTACAGCTTATTACATCCCCTGGGCATCAAAGTTCGCCGCCAGTGATAATAAAGGGCAACCAGACAGCAGATTCCATAAACTGGGCAGGTCACCACCAGTGGAAGTAAACAGGCCGACAAAATAATAGACAGAACCGACATCACTTCAACATAGTTCAAGAAAGGTTAGCCCGGCCCAGGAGCTGCACCGCAAGAAGCTTAGCAACCTGATCAGATTGCACTTGTTTGACGCTTATATCCACCAACTTAAGCTGCATAGCATCAATAGACGTCCTGTACTTATGGTTAATCTTTCATAGAGGTTGGAGTTCCAGTCGGATTTGAGCGGAAGCATGTCTTTCTGCTTGAATTTCAGACTGAAGAAGTCAAACAGATTCAGGCGGCGACTTCATCGAGCTTGTGTCACTGAGTAAGTTCGACACTACATCAAGACATGACTTTGTGGTTGTATCCCTACCCTCAAGATGTGTTGCCTTCTTCTCTGGAATATATGTTAGATGGACAAACAATGGGTTCGTCTCACTATCATTGTGGCAGTTCTTCCTAGCATCAGTGTTGTCACCCTGAAAGAGAAACAAGTAGGTAGATAACAGGTTTTGCACGTATAAGCATCAGCGCTGTCAATTCATCTCATTTCTTTGTCATAAATAAAGAGACATGGTTTAAAATAGCATTAACATAATAGGCATTGTTCATAGTTAAGACGGCAGGAAATGGCATTGTGCTGGAGCGGCCAGCTTCACCATACCACTGGATTACAAATCAAGAACACAAGCATATATGTAGTGCTAAACAATGTATAAGCATGAATGGTGAGTGTACTTTCAATTTATACCATTTCAGATTGGCAAATAAAGAGACATGATTTAAATAACATTAATATAATATGGCATTGTTCATAGTTGAGACATAGCAGGATATGACATTGTGCTGGAGTTGGTAGTTTCACCACACCACTGGATTACAGATCAAGAACACAAGCATACACACAGTTCTAAAGAAGATAACTTGCTATGTTTAGTTTAATTTACATGGTATGAATAAGGAACTAGGTTGTACAACTAAAAACTAAAATTGAGAAGGACAAACTTATGTTTATGTACTTCTTCGTTATAAACTTTGAACAAGCAATTTGATGCAGATGACAAAAATAAACAGCATTTGCACTCATAGCTATCCAAATATACACAACAAAGTTTGAAGGCTCGAGGAGGACAAACTTACATTAGGAGTGAAGACCGACTCTATAAAGCCCTTGTCCATATTGATGTGGGGGGAGGGGCAATTCAAGAAGTTTACCGCACACTCTTCTTGAAGAGCATTGCCTTTATTCTACATTTTGTTAAGAGTAAATATAGATGTGAAAATATAGGAACAAATGGCGATTATTTAACCTAAGATGCAGAGTACAAATGTAAATACAACATACAGGCAAAAGGCACTGACAAGAGCAATGCAGAGCTAAACTTCTTCAGTAACATTGGTTTTATTCAATATTTTCGCTAGAGTAAATATAGATCTGATGTGTAGAAAATGGAGGGCAAGGGAAAATAAGCTGCAAACTGTACATGAAGAACTAGCTGACAATATAAGTACAGTGATGAAGGACAGCAAATACTTACAAGAACAATGCAGAACTAAATTTCTTCATAAGCATTGGGTTTATTCTACATTAATGTAAGCATTAATATAGATCTGATAATTTGGAGCGAATAGTGGATAAGCAAGCTATAATGCACAATGATGTCACATAATCCACCAGGTATGAATGTAAGTACAATGATAGGACAATAGGTACTCACAAGAGCAAAGCGGCGACCAGCATAGTTGTGATATCCTAGGTTTTGCGGCGCTGGTTCTATCGCCAATATACATGGGGTGCTATCTGATTTCTCCGGTAGCACCACCTTTTTCAAGGACTTTGCTTGTGCTCCTTCAGGTTCTGCAATCACCCTCTTCCTTTTGGATGTCTGAAACACAAGAACAACATTTGAATGGAAAAACATGGTATGACGACAAATGGAATAAGTATTGATAATGGATGGGCATGGCATCTTCACATATATCATGAGTAAACTAAGCAGATGGCGGTGCAACGAAGCAAAAGAAATGCAAGACACCTTATGCAAGATATGTGCAACCAATAAAACCTTGCCAAATTAGAACATGCACCTTATTGTGTGAACAAGATAGGCCATCTACCTTTGACTCCTTGAGCTCAGAATAGTCATTAGGATCATATTCTGAATACGAATCTATAGGTCGGGATCAGCATGTGGGTTTCATTGCATCCACAATGGACCTCAATCCCTTGATGCCAAGTTTGTTACCCATTGAACTATTCCGCAATATTCTTCTGACGTGCGCATTCTTATATTCATTGTGATTACGTACAATATCTGAAAAGCATGAAAACATAAATAGTAGTGAGATTATCTTTGTAATGCAGAGGATATTGTAATATAATATGGGCTCCCTGTAAACCCTTGTGTGCTATCACTGGATTCTGATGAGAGAGCCCATGTGTGCTGTAATATGGTGAGTAGATTAATATAATCTGGCACAACTACACAAAAAAATAGGCTCCCTGTTGGGAGCTCCAGATGTAAGGATAGTTGGCAGATGATAGGTTCATAATATACCGTATAGAAAGTTTATTGCCAAACCATGATAACGAGAGCGCACAACCACTAGGAAGATCGTAGTGTAGATAATAGGGGTACACCATAACCACCATAAATAAATCGGGAAAGCGGAACTAGCTGGAAAATACAGGGTTTTGCCGCTACTAATATGCAGCCTATCGATCACCTTCAGGCCAGCTCTATTCATCTGAAGGCGCACAGCTGTTACTATCAGTCTAGTCTATCAAAGACTGCGCGGCTCCCACCATTTCCGGGATATTATGGCAGACCAACTCGAAGTGTGAAATCATGTAGCAGAACCGGCCCAATAGAGCTGTCGACTGCAGATGTCCTTGCTCCCCTTCCTGACAAGGAACATACTGTACTTACTAAAGAAGCACAGAAGAGGAACATGTTAAAGAATAGAAGGGGAAGCATATTATTGAGATTCCCCTTCTTTCTATACAATGTTGGTTGCCCGCCCATGATGAATCAGAGCGCCCAAAGAAATGCCATTCCATGATGTCTCTCTATATGTGGCCACATGCATTTGGAAACTCAAGTGGGAGCATTAGCTAACCAATTAAATGTGTGTCTGTTAGCTAATGTCAGTATCATATCACATTCATATTTGAAGAACCTTAGGACGTATGATTGGTGTGTTATTTAGCTTTAAAGGGTGGACAGCTGCTAGTAGGACACAAAGCACCTACGCAGATCATAGTGTAGATATAATGGGAAAACCCTAAGCATAAGGAGTAAAATCAAGAAAGTGGAACTTGCTGGAATATATGTGCTAGTATTGCCGGTACGGCTAGAAAGGCTTCGGATACCAGCTCTCTACAACTGAAGGCGCAGCACTGTTACTATCAGTCTAACTCTCAAAGGCAACACATACGACTGAATACGAAGAGTTGAAAGCGTCCATGACAATCGACATGAAGACCTACACGAAGAGTTGAAAGCGTCCATGACAAGCGACCGAATAGACCTGTACACTGCAAATGTCCCTGCTCCTCTTCACTACAAAGAACATACTGTACAACTATTATACTCCCTCTGTTCCTAAATACAAGTCTTTGAAGAGATTCCACTATGGATCACATACGAATGTATATAGATACATTTTAGAGTGCAGATTCACTCATTTTGCTCCATATGTAGTCCATGGACGAATCTCTACAAAGACTTATATTTAGGTACGGAGAGACTACTTAGAAAAGAAGAATAGAAGAGGAGCATGTTAAAGAAGAGCAAGCAGATTTTGGATAATAAAATGTTGGTTGGCCACACATGATGAAACAGAGTGCATTAAGAACGCAACTCCTTGATGTCCCTCGATATGTGGCGCATGTGCTTTTCGAAAGTAAAGTGGGAGCATTAGCTGACCAATTAAACATTCTCTACTTTATTACATGTCAGCATCATGTCAGATTCGTATTTGAGCAAAGAAGTTTGGAATTATGAGTGGCATGTTGTTTAGCTTGATGGGTTGTGGAGCACTGCTTGCACGTACGTCTCGAAGCACCTACGATAATGGTACTGAATATATGGGAATGTCTACATGCAAGTCGCCTGACGTTCCTCATTTGGGTCAGTCGACCATTTCAGGCGGTTGGATGAAGATCCTACGTCTCCTAACCCTTCTTCTTCCTCGCCTCTTATTCTTCCCCTAAAGACCACCGCACGGGCCTCCGGCCGAACCACCGGCCCCCGCCCTCCCCTGAACCGCCCACCACCTCCGGTCTTCCACCGCCCCCGGCCATCCCTCTAGCTAACCCCACCCCCCACCCACGTCAAGTTTTGCCTCCGGCGAGGCCCCACCATAGCCCGACGACAGCCCCCCACAACCACGGTCCCCACCCAAAACCCTAAGATAGATAGTGGGGCAACCCTCCGGCGAGCCCCTTCCTTCCCTTCGGCGAACTCCCAAAAATGGACTGACCCCAATTTGAAATTCAGTCGACTATCATTTAAGCTAATGTGGAATATAAAAGGGGAAACCATAAGCATTGCGAGTATAGTGGTGCGCGTGCCATGGCGGATCTGAAGGTGCAAACCGGACAAAGGCAACTTTGCAACCAATGTTTGGTTTCAACTAACATGTAAGATTCTAAGTGATGGACAAGAAATCACAGTACAGCAGTGGCGATTATTTTCTTGCTGAGTTAAATAACTTGAGCAGATACGAAAGAGTACCGCCTCTGGTGTGGCGCCGTGTAAGCATCTGCTGAGGCGTTGAGGGTGATGCGGTAGCGATGGCTGTCGGCGGCATGGAAGCAGATCTAGGAGGGCAGACAGTGGCGGCGAGGGAAATATCCTGGCGCGGTGGACGAGACGGTCGTACGAGTGGCCTCGGCAAGGTGGACGACGGCGCGGATGAAGCGAGAGGACGCGATGCAAGGATCCTGGTCCGAAGCCGTGGATGAGAGAGGTCGATCTCTTGTAATGGACGACGGCATTGGGGTATCAGCTCCGGCATGGTGGAGGAGGACGGCGGTGGATGTGGTGGCGGACGAAGGAGAGTCAGTGGAGAGGGTGTTTTGGCACCCACGGAGTACGAATGGGGAAATGGAGGGAGAGAGGAAGGGGGGAACCATGTCTTCAGGGCGCGCTTGTCTCAAATACGAGGAAATTTACAAACTTAGCTCCCGTTTAAAATTTCCTACATCACAGCAATATTAGTCGGTTGGGGATAGGACGGTAATCTCGCATACACCAAATATTTGTCGATGGAGATTTCGGCCGAGGAGAGTTTGTTTTGGCGCCCACCGTGTATGAATCGGGGAGGGAGGTGAGAGGTGATTTGGGCCGAGGAGAAACTGTGTTTTGGTGCCCATCGTGTGTGAATCCGGGAAGGTGAGAGGCGGAGGCGGTTATGTCATGTTTGAGTGAAATTACAAGCCTACCCCTATCGAAACCTATAGAAATCGAGCCGATAGGCTTTGCGTGTCAGGGATAGGCAGTAATTTCCATCTCGCAGATTTTGGTTTCGGGCGGTTACTGCGAGTTTCCCCACTTCGTTCAAATTTTTGCAGAGAAAGAGTGCACGTTTACCGTGCCAACTCAATTCGAATCCAGTTTGTATTTTTTTTTCCGGGCAGGATCCATTTTGTATTCGAATACAAATCTATATACATCATTTTTTTATATATAATTTCAAAAGCACAACACCCTTTATACATAAATATGGTTTACAAATGGCATGATCTCAGATTCATAAGGCTGGATCCATCTTAATTTGGATTTTCAAATATTTGAAACCACTTTATGTTGAAATCCAATGTATGCATTCCTCGCTAACTGTCTCCAATTAATGTGTGTTTCATGCGGGTTTCTTTTTTTACTTCTCAAACACGTATAATGTGTTTGACATACGCAACATATAGTGTAATCCCATTTAGACATTAATTGCATATAAACCATGCATTGTCTCTAATTAAAGAATCTATGGAACTCTAATATTGATAAACTATATAACATTACATGTGTCCCCAAATTCAAATGAACATGCATGTTTGATAGACCAATTTTCGTTATGATATTATCGATGTCGTGATCTCTAGTTTAAATATTTGAATCTCCTTTAATCCAGATATTCATCTCATATAACTATCACTCATGCTTGTATATCTCTCTAGACCTATACGCCTTCATCGTCTCTTGGGTATCTTTCGTGCTACTTGTATGTCGACAATGATCTTTTATCTTCGTAACACACTGACGGTACTCTCTCCCTCGACATTCACTCTATCTCTCTCTAAGTATATCTTGCTCCCTGCTATGTGTCTCTAACTATGATTCTCCCTGTGAAATCTCTTTCTCTCACACAAACACAAACTTCGTCTCCCGGGGTCTCATTTCTCTCTACTATTCCCCTGTGTGCCACTCGCACACCCCCTCTCACACAGAGATGTCTTGCACTCCTTAGGTATGAGAAGCTGCGACTCTCCCTCTTAAATATCTCTTTCTCACACACAAACACAAACTCTGTCTCCCAGGGTCTCATATCTCTCCACCATTCCCTTGTATGTTGCTCACACACACTCTCTCTCCCTAGAGATATCCCGCGTTCCCTGATATGTCTCTCTAGCTATCACTCTCCTTGTGAAATATCTTTCTCTCTCGCAAACACAAAACTCCGTCTCTCGGGATCTCATTTCTCTCTGATATTTGTTTGTATGTGACTCACATGCACCCTCTCTCTATCTCTCACACCCACACACATAACTCAACCTTCTGATCCACTCGACTCTTATCTCTAACACACACACTAGCTAGCCGATCTCCCTCTAGCTAGCATCTTTATCTTTATATTTATCTGTTTCTCCATCAACCTTCTTTCTCGCCCTCACTCTTGCTTCCTATCACGCACACTATATATGTTTCTCTCTACATGCAGTCATGCGCCCTCTTTTTATCTTTCTCTCACACACACATAACTTCAACCCTCTGAACCACTCGGCGGTCATCTCTAACACACAAACTAGCCGATGTCCCTCTAGCTAGCATCTCTATCTCTCTATCTATATGAAGTTTCTCCGTCAACCTTTCTTTCTCGCATGCACTCTTGCTTCCTATCACGCACACTATATCTGTCTCTCTATACATGCATCTATACACTACTGGAATCAGCTTCTTTGCCGTCCGCCACGGCGGACGGCAAAGGCATAGATCACGGACGGCAAACCTCTTTGCCGTCCGCCAGCAGACGGCAAAATGTCCGGATGAACACGTGCCAGCAAAGGCCTTCTTTGCCGTCCGCTTCCTGGAAACGGATGGCAAAGGATTGTGCCGTCCGCCTCTGGTGGCCAGCAGACGGCAAAGATCGTGGACGGCAGTGAGGTGGGGTGAGGGCCATTAGGGGTTAACGGCGTGCTTTGCCGTCAGCCAGCGGATGGCAAAGAGGCTAACGTCTTTGCCGTCCGCTGGCAGACGGCAAAGTGCTCAAACATGCCAGTCCCGGGAATCAGAGGTAGCTGCCACGTGGCATGTTTGCCGTCAGCTAGCTGACGGCAAAGAGCCTGTACAGCCCTGTTTTTAATTTAATTCATTCAATTTGACAGCAATTCGTAGATATACATATATACACAACAAGCATATCCAACACACTAGTTTCATCATATATACATACATAACCAACACATATATAGTTCCATCCTTACATATTACAAAAGTTTCACATTGTTCATCCAACACTGTTATCCATCCATCCATATAACAAGTTCCAACCATGCAAGTTCATTGATACAAAATAAAAGCACAAATGGAAAAGAAGCACTCCATCCATGCAAGCTTCCGTGAATTAAATCAAATCTGCAAAATGATAAACAAGATGTTAGAAGAAGAAGAATAAAATGAAGAAGAAGAACAAGACTATAAGAAGTAAGCATACTTAAGTAAAATGGAGCTAACCTAGAAGAAAATGAAGAAGAAGAAGAAGAAGAAGACTAGAAGAATACTAGAAGAAGACTAGAAGAAGAAGAAGAAGAAGAAGAAGAAGAAGAAGAAGACTATAAGCTTATTATGTAAACTTGGTCATTTTGTGCTAACATAAGTAATTTTGGAGTTAACCTATAGGAAAGTAAGCATAGTAGAGATAACTTAGCATATTAGAGCTAACATAGGTAACTAAGCATATTAGAGCTAACATAGGTAACTAAGCATATTAGAGCTAACTTAGAGCTAACTTATGTCATTTCAGAGGAAACAAAGCTAAGTATATATAGATCATTTTGGAGATCAAACATACCTGACATAGTTCAGTTCTCATTGTTCTTCTCCTTCTCCTTCCTCAGCCTGATGCGCCAAGAGCGGCGAGGCGGTGGAGGCAGTGGGATGTAGTCTTCTACCACAATTGGCGTGGTCATGTCGCCCAGCTATGGGATCACCGGCGCCACCACCGGCGCGAGGTCATTGTCAGGCACCACCACCACCGCGAGGCCATCTTCAGGCAGGACAGGCACGACCATCGCTAGGTCATCCTCAGCCACCACCATCGCTAGGTCATCCTCAGCCTGATGCCCACTCTGCTCCTCTTCTTCCCCACTCCAGTCCGGATCCTCCTCCTTGCTGTTGCTTTTGCTATAGCCAGAATCACTGTTGCTTTTGCTACAGCCAGAATCGCTGCTGCTGCTCCCATTGCCTGTCCAAATGCAACAATGACCGTTAACAATCGATGCGAGACAAAGCCAAATGTAGAGGAATAAGAAGAGGCAGAACATACTGGCATCATCGTCGTCAGCGTAGCACATGCGACACATAGTCGCGTTGAACACCTTCACGATGAGCATGGTGGCGTCGTCGTCGTACCTGAAGAGAAGGAAGTACCCCTGCCACAGGTCGTAGGCACGGTAGAACTTCTCCCAGCCACGACACAGGTACATGTGGCCCTCCTTGATCACCAACTCCACGTCCCACAGCCTGCGAAACCCACTGCCGGCCTGTCGCAGCTTCACATTATTTGGCGGATCTTCACCCAGCATGTTCATAAAAGTGTCAGGCAGCCTCTGCAGTTTGAGACAATGAGTGATGTAGCAAACAACAGAGTTATCATAATGAGATGGGTGAAGGGGAGATCTCTCCTTTTATATACCTGCCTCGTGGATGATACTGAAGTCCCAAGTATGATACTGAAGAACTCGAAAGCATCCAACTCGTACTCCGGTGTGGCAGAGCGGAGTCTGCGGTGGTGGCTTCCCCCCATCTCTGATAAGCAGCATAAGATAATCAACTACACCAAGTTATCATTTCTCATTCAAAAAACAATGCACTTGTGGACATATGATGGCTCTAGTTGAATTTATTAGTAGCACTAGTCATAAAAAATGTTGACTTTAGTTGAATTTCATATAATAACTATTTTAACTTCTTTGGGTCAGCAAACTAGGCAACTAGCTAGCAGTATAAAAACATTCAACTAAAGAAAAGAAAGAAACTGCAAAACGTGGCGGAACCCTAAATAAGAAAGTATAAAAACATGTCTTTTTCTTCTTCTTCCCCTCTTCTTCTTTTTTCCTCTTTTTCCTTTTCTTCTTCTTCTTCTTCTTCTTCTTCTTCTTCTTCTTCTTCTTCTTCTTCTTCTTCTTCTTCTTCTTCTTCTTCTTCTTCTTCTTCTTCTTCTTCTTCTTATTATTATTATTATTCTTTTTCTCCTCCTCTTCCTCTTCTTCCTTTCCCTTTCCCTCTTCTTCTTTTCCTTCTTTTCCTTTTTTCTTTTTCCTTTTTTTCCTTCTTCTTTTCTAATATGTAAACTATCTAAAACTATATCTAAAGAATTGGCGGGGGGGCGGTTTTATGGTGATATGTCTTTTAGGTGGACAGGTTCTATGGTGCCCTTGAAGCTGGACAATGCTACTGGAGTTTCACAAAACTTTCACAACATTCAACCAGATACAGAAAGCAATATTGCAGGGCAAGTAATACAAGAATATCGTATTTCTTGACATGCGTGGAAGAGCGATCTGAGATGGTTAGTCTTCTTTTATGCTCGCGTACGATCCACCTGACTCCCGAAGATTCTAGTACTTCTTCGTCGAGTATTAATTATGTATGTGGCTTATTTTGCTCGTCTATGTTCTTCTTCTTCTCTCCTCCCCTCTACTCTTCTTCTTCTAAACTAAAACTAAAACTAATCTAAAATAAACTAAACTAAAAATAAAACTAAACTAAATTGAAACTAAAACTAAAGTAAAACTATAACTAAACAGAAACTAATTAACTAAAAGAAACTAAACTAAAAAAAAGGGGGGGGGAAGATCACTCACCTGCAGGCAGGGGATCACCGGTGGAGGGGGAGGCGGCGTCCCGGTGGAGGGGGAGGCCACGGGCGGGTGGGGGTGGACGGAGGGCAAACGGGTGCCGAAGGGGGCGATGGGAAGAGGAGGCGTCGGGGTAGGAGGAGGAAAGGGGTGGAGGGGAGCAAGAGGCGATGGGTGGGCGATCGGACGGAGGACAGATGGGAGGGGCGAAACCCACCGCGAAGATCGTAGAGAAGGATCTAAGGGAGGGGAATAAAAGAAGGGGGACGGGGGAGGGGAGGATGGAAGGAAGAGGAGAGGTATGGAAGGAGTGGAAGGCGGCGGGGAGCTTCTTTCTGAGGGTGGTGGGGTGTGGCGGGGGAAAGGACGAGGGTCGGACGGAGACGGGTGGTGGGGAGAAGGCGGAAAGGGGGGAGGGATGGGTAGTTAGGGGCGACGGGGCGAGGGGCGGCGGCGGGTGGTGCGGGCGGCGGTGCTCTCGTCGGGGAGAGAGGGACAGAAAGAGAGAGAGAGAGAGAGGGAAGGAGGGGTGGGGATCCGTTAGTTAGGTTATCTCTTTGCCGTCCGCCCCCCTTTGCCGTCCACTTTTTTTCTCTTTGCCGTCCGCTAGCAGACGGCAAAGAGGGGGCCATTAGTTTTTTTTCTAAGCAGCTCGTTAGTGGGGCCCACCTCTCTCTTTGCCGTCCGCCAACTAACGACAAAGATTCTTTGCCGTCCGCTAGCCGACAGCAAAGAACTGGCTGATGGCAAAGACCTTCTTTGCCATCAGCTAGTTCTTTGCCGTCCGTTTTTTGTAAGCGGACGGCAAAGACCTTCTTTGCCGTCAGCCAGCAGACGACAAAGAAGTGGCAGATGGCAAAGAAGTGGATTCCAGTAGTGATAGGTTGATCTCTTTTGCACAATCGTTGTGTCTCGCTCTCTCTGCTCGCCATAGATGCATGCTCCAGCCCACGCCACTATCTCTTAAAGACAAAAGCACATGCTCAATTCTCGGGCCTTCTTCCCTCCACTCTCACATGCATGCATATTGTCATACCGATCCGTCTCTCCCATGTCGTTGATCTTATGACTTATGTCTTCTTTCTTTTATCTCAATCATGTGCGTGCACACACACACACACATCCCACGTATACATGTATACCTCTCGCACATGCATGTTCAAGGTATCCTATGTCTCCATACGTAGTTAATTACCCTCAGCCCTAACCCCACATCGAATCGTTCTCTTTTTGTGTGCACATGACTTCCGCCAAGATGGGTCTCTTCTCTAAAACACACACTCACACTTAACAATCTCCTTCTAGCTACCCCCTCTCTCACTCTTCCCCTATATCCTCGAAACCAATAAGACCATCCCTTCGTTTAATTCCTGCTTACATGCACCATCGATATATAGTAGTCTTCCTCGGTGTCTCTCGAACAAACACGTTATCTCGTTGTCGACTCCTCTCACGCGCACACGCCTTCTCTTCCCTCTTTACGGGCCTCTTCTCTCTCGCACCCCCCACATTTGTGGCCTCTGCCATACACATCACCTCTCTACGATGAAGCCACACACACTTAAATTACTTTCGCCACCGAAGACTCCGCTTCACACACACACACACAGAGAGACATTAAGACTCCATCTCACACACACATGCTCTACGTGGAGCATTTGTTCCTACCACCTTCGTCCAACCTTACCCGTATGATAAACAATCACCTTATTTACTTATATAACATGGACAAATTCCACTTTATTTTATTAGTTAGCAAAGTTCTCATAATTTTATAACGCAAATCACGAGCAGGAAGTGACATTTTTTTTACACAACCACGTTAACATGGCCACGTAAATCACAAGCTAAAG
The DNA here is from genome assembly GCA_011799875.1 of Thinopyrum elongatum. Lineage (NCBI taxonomy): Eukaryota > Viridiplantae > Streptophyta > Magnoliopsida > Poales > Poaceae > Thinopyrum > Thinopyrum elongatum. Next base: position 380,571,015 of record CM022297.1, read on the forward strand.
TGTAATACCATTATACTTATATCCTGATGCAAAAGGTGGAGTACATGTCCGAAGAGTAGAGTCGCACACACGCACTCTATCTCTCAGAATCTCACACACATACCAGTTACGTGACGACCCCTAAGCAGATCCGTATGTTACAATTTGTGCATCCGCGGGTACACGTGATGGTGCGCATTTATTAAAGCCGGACGGCGAACCCAAACAGTAGCTGCATTCATTCCCCTCCCGCTGCCTCTTCTCTGGTCACTTTCGCCCGATAGCCATGGCCCGACCGAAGGTAACTACATACGCCATGCTCCCGCCGGAGTGGCGCTTTGATCTGGAGGCGGCACGAAGCCCGGATCGTAGCCGCCCTGCCTGCGGAGTCCGGACTAGCCGGATCCGGACGAGGAGGCGTTGGAGGCGGAGCAGCACGCGGAGCTGGAGGAGGAGAACGACGACGCGGAGCCGGAACAGGAGGATGACGACGCGGGCGAAGCGGAGCCGGAGGAGGACGATGATTTCCATTATACTCAGACTTAAAGGGCTTTGAGTTTCACGCCAATTTATTTCATAGAGATACAGAAAGGAAATTTTAGTGGTCATGCATGCACCTATTTGTGCTAGCACTCCTATATAAGGGTTGACAGGTCGCTTCCCGCGGACGTGCGCGGGCGTCGGGCGGTGGAAGAGGAAGGAGAAGGGAAGCGGGCTGTGGAGTACGCTAGTTGCAGCACAAGCTCCAAGGAACATTCGTGCCAAACAATGCATAGTAGTACAGTCTAGTCCAGCGGAGTATGAATTGGCCTTTAGGTTGTGTGTGGATGACTTGGCTACAACATGCAGGCTGCAGTTCGATAGCCTACCGCTCCGCTTCGCACGGTTTGGTCACGCAAGATTTGCATGCAAGCATGTCACGCACGTACTTGTCGAAGGCGTGCTCGAAAAAGGGCGACCAGGTCCACTAGTCCATGTTGGTCCATGCGCCCGGAAAACAACTAATCCCAGTCGCTGTAAATGTCACGCGTGCTTTAATTCCGGGCTAGTGGATGGACGCGAACGTGCCGTACAACAAACCGCCCGCCAGCTCCCTAATCTCTATCTCTACTCTTATAATAATAATAATCTATCTATCTATCTATCTATCTACTCTTATAAAAACAGAGTTGGTGATGATGGTGTGCCTGCCATCCTGCAATATAGGCCGTCCGATTTATATCTGACGGATAGGAAGGAAACTTGGCAATTTTGCAAAAAGATACCCACACCCCTCTCCACATTTGCAAATAAGGCCTTCCCTCGTTCATCCTTTTCTCTCACAAGATAAACTACTCATACAAATGCATCTTGATGTTACGTGCAACTCACGGGCATCTTGCTAGTAATAAATAATAATAAAATAAATCTTATACTCTTATAAAAAACAGAGTTGGTGATGATTGTGTGCCTGCCATCCTGCAATATAGGCCGTCCGATTTATATCTGACGGATATAGGAAGGAAACTATCTCAATTTTGCAAAAAGATACCCACACCCCTCTCCACATTTGCAAATTAGGCCTTCCCTCGTTCATCCGTTTCTCTCACAAGATAAACTACTCATACAAATGCATCTTGATGTTACGTGCAATGCACGGGCATCTTGCTAGTAATAAATAATAATAAAAAAACCGAGTTGGTGATGATGGTGTGCCTGCCATCCTACAATATAGACCGTCCGATCTATATCTGACGGATAGAAAGCAAACTATGGCAATTTTGCAAAAATATACCCGCACCCCTCTCCACATTTGCAGATAAGGCCTTCCCTCGTTCATCTTCGTCTCCCACATCTTATTGCCATGTCATCTTATAACATTTCAATACATGTCTCTTTGCACTCCAGGAGCAGGAGTAGTTCTTTCCTTTTTTTTTTATTGATTGGGATAGTCATCTACGCAACTTTATAATGCCAGTTGTATAAACTATAAAGGACTTAACAATTTCAATTCCGTGTAGTACTAGCTAGGTAGCCATAATCCCATCAAACAAAACTACTCCTACTTTAATTAATGTACATGGCCCAGGTAACACTCTCAAATTGTTTGTCGTCGCCCGTGCCGCAACTGGTCTATACATTACTTCCGTTCCCCCTCATAGAAATAAGCAATATAAAGTATTTTATTTTAATCCGTATCCCCTGCTTACGTCATCTTATCATAATGCATGGACCATAACCATGCACGTCAGCATGTATCCAGGTTTGAGATGCTAGGTGTACCAGATGGACGGCGGCGTGTTCGACCCCCGTGATGCTACCTGGGTGCGGAAGAACACACTTGAAGAGTACTCGATTTTCATCAGGGACAACTACCCCATAGTGCAAATGATGCCACCTTCCGTGCACGATGCCGACGGCCTGCCGTTCATGAAGAACGGGTGCGTTTTCATTGCGCACCGATGGATTCATATCTTGAACGCCCCTATCCATGATCTATGCCGCTTCAGTTTGGATGAGTCTCCATCGTAGGGAGCCACACTTAAGAAGCTGCGATGATATGGACTCCCGTTGCCCACTGTTATGGATCGTTCCATCTATGAAGAACACGTGGGACTGGAACTATGAGATGGACATGTACCCAGGGATGTACGAACCTGAGTAATGTAGCGTAGTAAGTGAAGTAGAAAGGCACAAATACTATGAACATGCGTGGCATATAGGCATTTGTCTTTTACTACCACTAAATGTTGTACGTACAATGCACGGTGATATTATGATGTACGTGCCTAAGTACTCTACTACAATATTAATTGGAGGCACATATTAGGTTTTATATTTGTTTACGTGTATGGCCCAAGACCTTCCAACTAGACGTGTCTTTCTCTTCGGGTCGCACTTTGTATCGTTCGTACTACTAGTACTACGTGTGGTCTCCGACCTAGAAGTGGAATAAGTGGAGACGCTCTACCACGCTATCCATGTCCCACTCCTTTCGCTGACGCGTGGGACATCCAGCACGTGCCGTGTTTGGCACTCCTTTGTCGTAAGAGTTGAAACGCTAGCTTTCATCAAAAATAAAAAATAAATATAAATCAGCAGTGGTACTATACTACGCGGTTTCCTTGCTCCTCGATATCGGAAAAAATACTTCCGTTCGCTGACATGTGGGACGTCGACCATCCTGGTCCACTTGCCATGCACGCAGAACTCCAAGGGAGAGTCACCCCGGTCGTCGCGCCACAGTAATAATGACTAATGAGCCGTCAAATCACAAGCCTAACCTTTCCCACTGTAAAGTTGCTCGGACGAAGGAACCATCATGACTTCCTTGAATTCCGCTTCTTGAAGAAAACTAATGTGCTAGCAATACTGCTAGCTATAGTAGTACTGTACTCCAGCGGAGGCCTCCTTTGGTTCATAGGATAGGAATTTTATAGGAATATCAAAATCATAGGAAGTGAGATGACATGCATATCAATTCCTATAGAGAAAGAGATTCCATTTGATGCATAGGATAGGAATTTTTCCATTGAGTCTAGGCTAATGTACTGGTAATTTGCTCTAAAAACTACAGTAGTAACTAGTACTGGTACATGCTCGTAATTAATTAAACAAACGTATGGGCGACACAGCCACACACACTAACTACTAGTACTACTACTTCTCACATGCTGGCCAGACGCCATCGTTCTCCTTCCCGGCTTTGTCGGCGACACCCCGCCGTGCTTGGATCTCCGCCGAGCTCTCCACAGCAGTGCGTGCGTCCTCTTCTTTCTTGCGGCAGCGGGCCTCTCTTTTCTTGAGTGCTTTCTGCCTTTTCTGCTCCCTCTGTGCGGCTTTGGCCACCTCTTGCTCTACCGCCATTCGGCCTTGGCAGCTTCAAAGTCTGCCCATGTAGGTGTTAGGTCGCGAGCGACGATGAACTCAGCACGACGGGATGCCATCGCTTCCCTACCATTTTGTGTGTGGTCGTGGGCGGCGAGGAACTCGGCGCGGCGGGATGACATCGCTTCCTTACCGGTTAGTGTGCGGCGTGGTGGCATGAACGACGCTTAGTGAGAGCTCTGGGGCGGAGTGGCCGGACAACCGTATAGTGCATTGGTTTGTCAAGAGCTCAAGGATAGACGACGAAGGAAATTTGGATTCCCCTTCAATCCTGGTCATTTATTGCCGAGTAAAATGCATTGGCGGTCATCGAACTTGTCTTGATAGCTCACTTTTATCATTGTACTTAAGAATACGGTCAATACGGTCATTATATACGAGATATGGTGATTATACGGTCCCTATCATCACACCCGTGTAGCTGTAGCTGGGATTTGACGTTTCTGCACCTCCGTCTTGTTTGATGCATGTAACTACAAATAATATCACTAGAAACTATGTTTATTAGTAAGGTACACGTGCATTGCACGCTTGAGATTTGGTAACCAAATTATGAATAAATACCACACTATAGCGTGTAAGCTTTTAGTCATATATGCATGATGTAGATGTTCGTTAATTCTTATAGTGGTAGTAAATTTCTACAAAATGCACATAATGGCCTAAATATGGTAAATGAACCCGGAGAAGTGCCAAATTTGAACACGGTGCTTTGTAGGGTGTATGTTGATCATAGAAAAAAAAGTGAACTGCCACATTAATTGAGTACTTTTGCAAACTACAAAAACAATATACCACCACGCTAGCGTCTGACCGCCCTGGCCTACCGAAACCCCTTCCATCGCTAGCGCGCGCTTCCCGCCTAAAACAGTCACCGTCGCTCCAGAACGTCAATGCCGCATCCATGTCCGATGCAACCTCTCACTGGCGCCGGCATTGCAGCAGCGCGACGGCCGAGAGAGCGCCAACCGCGCGGCATCCCGGTGCAAGCGACTGCTCCGCGTTAACGACACCACGGCCATCCGTCTGTCTGCCGCCCACATTAATGACATGCGGCTGCCGATGTACCTACTCCGGCGCCAGCCGTCCATCCGTCTGCCGCGGGTCATTGCCATTCGCCCGCTATATTAACTTCAGCCCCAGCCCCCAGCCATAGCCAAAGACCCACAGTCATTCTCCTCCGGTCCCTTCCTTCTGTCGGCACCACTCCAACCATGGCCTCCTCGCGCTCCAAAGCTCTCTTGGACGTATTGTCGCAGGAGCAGACGAAGGACATCGCCGGCTCCGCTCTGGGCGCGCTCCAAAGCTCTCTTGGACGTACTGTCATAGGAGCAGACGAAGGACATCGCCGGCTCCCCCCAGCCGCCCTCCGCCACCACGACCACAAAGCCGGCGCGTGTGCGCAGGCGTAGTCGGCAATGAGGAAGAGTAGTACATGGTAGGTCACCGCCGCTCTGGTCCCAGGAAGGCCACCGCTCCTTCACTCAGTCGACGCCAAGCTTGGTGGGGCAAACATCGACGGCCGATTAGCCGCTTGATGGCAACGTGGAGGCGGAAATCTTCAGAACCTTGTGCTCCGGAGGAGGAGGTTATCGAGGTGGAGCTGGACAAAGCCGAGGCGGATGAGGAGGAGGCAAAGGCAATAGCCGGAGCGTCAGTTCTCTGGCCTCATGGCCGGACATGGTGGTCGGGCACTGGCGATCGTTTAGATTAGGTTTACAGTAGGTTTTAGTATGGTTTGTGCGAAATATGTAATGAATTTCATCCAGTTTATAGGAAAAGTTTTCGAGATGTAATGAATTTCATCCGGTTAATTTGAAATTTGCTTTTTGCTTGAATTTTGTTCGGTTAGTTCATATAGTTGTCGAAAGGTATACGGGTAGCATTGGATGGCATCCTCTGGCATCAGTGTCCTCGGACAGATGCCGGTGTAAATTTGTGGGTCAGCGCTGGAGATGCCCTAACTATCATGCTATAATCGGTAACAATGCTCCATTATTTCGCAGGGAACAGTTATCCCTCGATCAAAATCAGATCCGCCGTGTTTCGCACTCCTCCCACGTAAGAGTGGAGATGCTTGCTTACATAAAAATGGAGCAAGTGGACGGCACTATAGCACGTCATATCACTCAAACCCACTAGGCCAAACTAGCCCGCCTAACGCGCGGGAAAGCCCCACCCTCGTCATTTTGTTCTGGATTTCTATTAATCGATTGCAAGAAAATGTTACACGTTCAAAAGGAAAAGGCGGCACACTTAAAGCACTCATGTCACGTTCGCGTCGCACCTCCGACAGTCCGGCTCGCACGCCGCTCACCAAAGGGGACACGCGTTGTCTTGCATTTTCACTGACATGTGGGACTGCAATTGAATAAACCGTCGATAGCTGAAATCTAATCGCTCAGCGGGCGTCGGCTGAGAAGAGAGAGACGGGGGAGGGAGAAGAGATCGCCTGCCCGTCATGCACGGACTCCAAGAAATATGATGATAATGTGAGGTGGGCCATACGGGAGTCCGGACCGCTTCCAAGCCCGCTTCTGACCACCCTGGCCCACCAAAAAACCCTCCCCCACTCCCGCGCGTGCTCCCCCCTCAGGCGCCAGCTGCCCGCATTCATAGCAAGTACAATACTGGGCTATAAGCCCGCTTATGTGGAGGAGAGAGGCATTGAAAAAGGGTAAGGAGTGGGCTCTGCAAGAGCCCGTCTCTACACGTGCTCCTAGGTATAAAAAAACTAATTCTAAAAAAAGTATAAAAAAACAATTGTGTCTAAAAAAAGAAGGTAAAAAACATTTGAGAGGAAATAGATAAAGAGAAAGTGAGCAAAAGTTGTAACCTTATAGCCAACCTTATAGTCAACACTATGGTACATGAGGAAGGAGGGAGTTGTGCACATGCCAAGTTCACTGGGCTGCCGTGTTTCACACTCCTCCGTCGTAATAGTGGACACAATAGCTTTCATAAAAAATAAACAATGAATACTCCTTGCTCGTCCTGGATATTGGAAAGAATACTTTCAATCACCGACATGTGGGACGTCGACCATCCTGGTCCACTTGCCATGCACAAAATTATCCTGGTCCACCCCGGTCGTAGCGCAGGCCCAACCTTTCCCACTGTAAGTTGGTCGGACGAACGAACCATCATAACTTCGTTGAATTCCGCTTCTTCAAGAAAACTTACTATACCCGCAATACTGCTACCACATGCGAAGACTGGACGGCACTGTAGCACGTCATATCACTGAAACCCACTAGGCCAAACTAGCCCACCTAGGATTTGTACGTCTTTGTACTACTATGATTTTGTGTTCTCAAAAAATATCCTTTGTCAATCTAACGATTAGGAGTAGAAAGAAATGGGGGCCTCCTTTGGTTCATAGGATAGGAATTTTATAGGAATAGGAAAATCATAGGAAGTGAGATGACATGCATCTCAATTCCTATAGAGAAAGAGATGTTATTTGGTGCATAGGATAGGAATTTTTCCATTGAGTCTAGGCTAATTTTTTTCCTCCAAAATATGAAGGATTGATTCCTATCCTACATAGGAATAGGAACCCATTCCTATAAACCAAAGGGCTTCAAAGGAATTTTTCCTTTGTAAATCCTATCCTATAGAGTTCCTACAAAATTCTTACAAACCAAAGGAGGCCGGAGGGTCTTTCTCTCTCTCTAGATCTCTCTCCATCCCACAACCCCTCTAGCACACCTACACACTCTCTGTAGCCACTCCGAAAGTACGACGTCACTACACATTCACGCTTCCAACAAAAAAATTACACATTCACGCATGTTACAAGTATGTGCCAATTTTGCTGGCTATTAATGTGAATGTATCCGTGAACCAACTATTTGAGTTTGATGTGAATTAATGTATAATTGTGGACTATTGTCTAATCGATCGCTAAGCCTACAATTTTAGGAGCTTGGGCTATTGGCCGATAGACGATGGATCAGACCTATAAGCGTACCATGAGCTCATCAGCCCCAACATTTCTCTTCGGTGAGTGTTTGCAATTACTATAGCTCGCACAATACCTAGCCTACTAACACAAAGAATCATCAAACAAGCCCTGCTGATATGATAAACAGTTCAAACTTACATCTAAGCATGCCATATATTACATCAAAAGCTGGTGAGGATACATCTGTTTGCATAACTCGGAGAGGGTTCGCATGATTCACTATCAAACAAAAGTAAAGTACCGCCCACACAAGGTAGTGCACTAGCCCTAAGATGGTTTGGTAACACGCATCGTTCTGCTAATTAAACACAATGCAAACTACCTTTAAAGGATTAGCACGACCAACTATTTCTTGTCATCGATCTCTCAGGCGATGACCACAGCACGAACAGTGGCATGGGAATTGATCTCTGGGGCGATGTCCACAGGACGGACCGCGAAATCGGAATCGATCTCTGGGGCGATGTCCACAGGTCGGACAGCGGCATCGGAATCGATCTTCGGGGTGATGTCCACATGACGGACATCGGCATCAGAATCGATCTCCGGGGCGATGTCCACAGGATGGACCGTGACATCGGAATCATCAAGGACATCCACCGGCACCTGCACGACCCTAACATATTAGCAAGCACATTGCAAATAATCAAAAACCACAACTATGGTAAGCCATTTTTTTACCTTGTGCAGCACACTGGGGGATCCCATCCCTCCGGGGGCCATCGCCTTGCCAGGGAAATACTGCTTCTCAACGGCGACTATCTCCTCAAACTCGGCCTTAAGCCTCTCATAGGTGGCCGTTAGAGTTTCTAGGGTAGGCACAATGGGGCCCTTGCTGTTCTTCCAGCTTTCTTTAAGGAGTTCGTCCGCCAATGTCGTCAACTCTTTGGCCAGTGCTTGTTTCTTGGAGTTCTTCGTCTCCATGGGTTGGCCCGCCAACATGGCCAACTCGTTGGTCGGTGCTTGCTTCCTGGAGATCTCTGTCTCGAGTGGGCTGTCCGTCGGCAACTCTTTGCCTAGTGCTCCAGGATCCATCAATAAACTGACAAACAAAAAGCAATCGAAAGGAAACCACAATCGCAATGAAAACGGGAAAAGAATAGGCAGTGAGAATCGGTCGGTGCTTTGCAAAAAGAAGATTCTTGGAATGAAAATATAGTAGCATCACTGATTCGCCCACCTTTCCTTCGTCGGTACAGAAGAAAAATGGCAGAAGTGAGTAGCCTGGAGTGAGGTTTTCTTCAAGAAAGGGGAGAAAGGGCTTCAATGAGCGTTCTAGTGAAATGATGGTTGCTTCGTCCAGTCCAACTTCGAGGCCACTTTACCACTGCTGGTAAAGGTGTGGGTTTTGTGATATGATGGGTCATGACGGCCACACCGGAGTGACTGGTGAGTCTCGACTGTAGCACCTCGCTGTGATTTGGTGGATGGCACGCGGGCCCGGATGCTTGATGTCCCGCATATAATAGAGCGGCTAGTCATATAAGTAGTTTGGACGACAGACGAGGAGCTCCGTCCTGGTTTATTGGTCCTTGGTCCCTATGATAATCTGTGCCAAAATTTGACTATAAATTTAACTAACCAAATGTTCATGCATGTCACAAAAAATTACATCATTGAAAACTATGTTCAAATACGAATCCAAGGATATAATTTTTGTTAACATGCACTAACATTTTGCCAGTTAAATCTTTGGTCAAAATTTAGGACAAATTACAAAGGGGCCCAATAAAGATTGTACTCTCACATTTTGTTTTGAGGATACTCCCACATAGAAAATATAAATAATAATGCATGTTGGTGCAGCCCACGTTTCCGATAATTTTAGCCGTGGGCTTGTTCACAATTTTTATGAGGCGGTGGTTGTTCACTTAATGGAGGGTCTAGTACCAGACTTGAACGATACAAAGTGCGACCTGGCACACCGTAACACCACTTGGAATAAGCGGGTAGCTATCTCAAAAAACAATCAACAACTCAAAAAAAAGGCGACCTGGCACGTACACAATTTTAAACGATTGTTTTGATGGAGTGAAAAAAGAAAACTACCCCACTATACGTATATATATAGGCAGGAGCCTCCGCGTTTGCTTGCTAGGGTTGGTCTATTCACACACTCTCATCCTCTCTAGATCTAAACAAGATAGCGGTGGTAACACTGTCTTTCTATCCTCACCGCTTGTTACAGATCCAGACGTATCCCCCTCCGCCGGTGAAGGGGAGGAGGGGCAGCGTTTAGGCCGTCATCGACAGCAAGGGAGGAGACCCACTGCCGGCTGCACCGTTATCTCTGGCTGAGCGCCGGCGCGGGAGGTCCTCCGATCCCTTCGTCGCTGCCCTAGTGTGGGCGGATCCGGCCTCCCGCCGCCCACCTTTCCACACCCCGACGACCTTCAGGTATATCTTCCTTTGAAACCGGCCTAGCTCTACTTCCCCAGCTCGCTACGTCGCTGCATGTGCATCATTTTCTACCTCTCAGCCCCCCTCGTAGCTAGGTTCGATCGGATGGTCCAACGTCACCTAATTTTTTTTTCTATTGTTAGAGGTAAAGCTACTTCATGGAGTCGAATCTTGTACTTGGTTCAAACAAGAAATAAAGGGGGAAAATTTAGTATGTACATCAGACTTGGTACAAACAGGAAAGAAAGGGGGTGAAAGTAGTACAAACTGGTCATCCAACCGGTCTCTTGGTCGAAAAGGGAAATCTAGGGGAAACGCTGTACACAGTGGTATGACCAGGACTAGATTAGCTATCCACACATAGGAATAGGTGGCTAGAGTGAACAAAAATGGGACCAACCCAGATATGTTTCTTGGATGTTTGTTTCTCGGGGCAACAAACTCTGAATTACCACTTTATGCCCCGATTTAGGTACATGGTACTGGACTGCTGGTGCACCCACTGTCCCATAACCTTATAGAAAATATTTAGTTGTTCTTAATCTAATGCCCCTGGTAAAATGAAGCCATGCCACTATTATGAGCCGTGACAAGTTTAACCAATTGTTTTTGCCAGTAATTGTTTGAGACTCTGACTGTTTCCTCTGTAGCTTTTTGTGCAAACAGGGATATCCATTTCACCTCATTGCTATTGCGACCTTTTGGTGCACTGCACAAAACACTTCTTAAAAGAAGTGACTTTTGTGCTGTTTAACTGGAATGTCAGAATGGAACCGTTGGTTCATTTCGGTGGAATTGCGCAAAGGGAGATCTATGTTCCAATCTTCATCCTCCATATTGGCACCATAACCTTCCTTTAGGTAAGAATGGTATTTAATGCATGTGTTCACCTCTATTTTGCGACTACCATGAGAAAATAATTCTATTGTTTACTAGTACACTTGTACTCCCTCACTGACAAAACCAATTCTGAAATAGAAGGCCAATCATGTACTTGGTTTCACCAACTGGTGAGGATAAAGAGAAACAGAGCATGAAGAGGAAGACGAAGAAGAAGAAGAAGAAGAAGAAGAAGAAGAAGAAGAAGAAGAAGAAGAAGAAGAAGAAGAAGAAGAAGAAGGAAATGAAGAAGATCACATGATAGTACCGTCCTATGTTATCCTAACATCTTGCTAGTGGTATTGTATTGCTGTGTTGCTACTAGTCTTACTTTACTTGGAAGACTAGCAAGATGCCCGTGTGTTGCACATAACATCAAGATGCATTTGTATGAGTTGTTTATCTTGTGAGAGAAAAGGATGAATGAGGGAAGGCCTTATTTGCAAATGTGGAGAGGGGTGTGGGTATCTTTTTGCAAAATTGCCATAGTTTCCTTCCTATCCGTCAGATATAAATCGGACGGCCTATATTGCAGGATCGCAGGCACACCATCATCACCAACTCTGCTTTTTATAAGAGTAGAGAAGTAGAGATAGATAGAGAAATGCAGCAGAGTAGTACTTGGTTTGACGACACATCATACTACTTAACTGGATTCTGGATGCATGTGTGACCCAGCTCTACACGATCAACAGTGCCAAGGTGATCTTGCTGAAGCCGAGGCCTCAGTCGAGGCCATTCAAGGGCTCCGGCAATGTCTCCCTTACATGTGAGATGATCCTCCAGGAGCCCTTCCACTTCTGCTATCTCTCCTGTAAGGTCACTTAATTAATTAGGAGTACTTAAGTAGCACTAATTTATTGCTGCCTAATTTTCCTGTCAGAGTTAAACAAATCTTTAGTAGCACCCTATGCTGAATCATGTACGTGTGTATGTGTGTCTGTGGAGGTAAATCATGTGGTGGAGCAGGGAGGGAATCTTGGTAGTGTCATGACATAATAATGCTATTGTTTTGCATGTCAATTTATTGCCACTGGTTCAATGAGTCAATGTTTTGTGTATTGTCCATCATGAATTTGATGCTACTGTTAAAGTAATATGCTAATGTCTTTCTATCCTTTCTCACTAAGATAATGAAGGTTTCACCTTGTTCCTACTTGTGCAAACAGGGATCATGTTGTGCCAATCGTACATTTTAGTGGAACTGCACAAGAGAATACAATGAACTGTATCCCAGCCAGTGCTTTAACTCTGCTGGAAGTTCTTGATAATCTTTCGATATAATCTCACCACTGGTAAACAAGAGTGATGTCAACCATACATTTGAAGTGCACAAAAATATATACTATTGAATGATTCCAGTGAGCGCTTTATCATCTCTTCTGGGACTACTTGAATAAGCTTTTTTTCTCAGGTTGGTGCCGGCCTAAGGCCTTCATCCATATTAGTTTGCTGTCATCTCTATTTGTATCGTGCTACTGTGTTGCTACTGTCATGAGAAACTCCTTTATCTTTGCACGTTAAAGTTTTGCAACCTATGATACATGGCAATGCTTTGAGTGTTGAGCTAATTGGCACTGATTAAATAAACTAATACCTCTCTTTAAGCAAGACTACTATGTAGCTAACTTTACCCATTAAGATAATGAGGGTGCTTCTATTTGTTAGTGTATGTTTCATCAACTAGTCCCACTATTACAGTAATCTCACTCTCTCAATATATGTGCCAACAGGGATGCTCGATTTTGGTGGAACTGCACAAAAACTTTGGGTGCTTCATTGCCTCGACTGCTTCCTTCCTTTCCTGTCAGTCGCTTATCTCGGCTTCCAGTCAAAGGAAATAGTATTTGATATGCTACCTCACACAGGTTGGTACCGGTCTTTATCCTGATTATTGTGCTTGTCATATGTATTGGTAATTTGGTATTGTGCTTCTGTTTGCCGATTTCATAAAGGAGTAACTTGGAGCCTGAACTCGCAGGCAAATCATTACATTCGGCGATTTCAGTAGAACTACACAAAAAGATCAGCTGGACAGATACTTATGCTGCTGCTATGTACTCCAAAGTTCACTCAGACAAGCATCGATGTTGACAAGAAGAAGTGCCAGAGTGAACGCCAACAATATTGCTTGGCGCATAGCCCAGAAAAAACGCAGTCCAGTCATTGGTCCCAACTTGTGCCTTTTGGTTATCGGCACACATGGTAGCGAACTGTATGGCATGGAGTCTAAAGATTCCAGACAAGTTGGTTGACTCGTATATTCATCTGGCACTTAATCAGTCTGCACGCCAGGGGTGCTCCATTTCAGTTGAACTGCACAAAAAATTTGGGTGGTTCATTTTATCGACCGCCTCCTTTCTTGTCTGCAATGTAGAAAGTAGTGGCCAAGTTGCTCAAACCTCCCTCGGCATCGAGGCCACTATCTCGAGGATAAACCTACAAGCAAAGTTCAGATTGTCTGTGCTGCCTCTTATGTACTCGAAAGTTTACTCGTACAAGCATTAATTTTAGCAAGAAGTACCACCTAGTGAACACCATTTACCAATCTGTACCTAGGTAATTAATGTTTGTCCATGGATGATATTGGCTGTGATCTCAATCATTTGGATGCATAAACATGCTGAACATGTGTATATCTGAATCTTTTTGTGAATTATCTATGAATATTGTCTTGTGATCTATCAATCATTTGGATGCATAGACATGCTGAACTTGTGTATATATGAATCTTTTGAGTTGTTGATTGTGAATGTTGGCTATGAATATGAACGTGTCATGTGAACCTGAATTTGATACGAATGTTTACCTTTTCTGTTCTACTTGTGTGTGAACTTGTTAGAATGTCTACTGTGGGATTGTGACGTGTGAGTGTCAACGGCACACCTTCTTCCCGAGAAGAATTGCACCTGTTTGTTAGGGTAGCAACGGCGCATTAGCTCTTTTTTATCTTTTTGCTCTGTCTTCCCCCTCCCCGCTCAACCCCTGCCGTAATGTTTTCGGCCTGAAAACAAACATAGTACTGTGTTGTTTTTGGGCCTTGATGAAAAATCAAGTGCTGCTTTCTGTAGGTTGGCCCACCCAGCAAATGGGCTGCTGGTCCACCATGGACTGGGAGGCTAAAAATACAAGTTGTATGGTGCAGAGGCAAGTAAAAAAAAACGCCATCGAGAGCCATCCACTGAAAAAAAATCGCGTCTGATGTGCTTCTTCAGTCGCGCCGCCGGGCCCCTCTTTAATCCAGTTCGCTCCATTCCCCAACCGGCAGCACGAGATGGAAGTTTATTTCCCCCTCGCGCTACCGGGGGATTGAAGAAGCGCGGCATCGAATCCAACACCGGCGATGGCTGGTTGTCCAAGTGTTTTTCAGATAAGAAATTGCATGTTTCAGACGCAGAGCATTTAAATCAGCACGCACTTTTCAAACATGGATAACAGAATGTTGGAAATTTTATTCATGGTAAAAAATGGAACTAACAACAAGTTAACATCATGCTGATCAACATTCATGTATAGCACATCTTCATATGATGCAAAGTCAAAAAGATATGCTATTTTCAAAATGGCAAGACAATGTTGAGTGTGCGAAAAACTGGGTAAACCAGGGATGAAATTTTGGCAAGTGTTAGATATTTTTCAACTGCACTAGTTGGAATCGAACCCGGGCAGTACAACTTTTGGGTGAGAGGGCTGCAGCCACCGGGCTAGTGCGGTATGTTCGAAAGAATGAAGGCGTCTTCCCCGGCTCCGGTTCTTTTCCGTCTGTGTGCGCTCGCCGTGGCGCCGCCGTATGCCGTTGTCAACATGCTTAACAAATGAGAGGAATCTGGAGAGGACTGTACGCCGAGAGGCTAACACTGGGGACCCACCAGGTCCAAGCCGTACGCAAGCAAGTGCCTCATTGGAAAAAAAGCTTCCTCCTAATTGTATACTGACGTTGGGGTCCACGGGCTTATCAACCTAGTCAATAAACAAAATAAAATTCCAACGATGACTGTCATCGGGGAGCTTTTTTTTTTCAGGGGTATCGGGGATTTTTTTTTGTTGCGGAAAGGGGTATCGGGTATCTAGCTGGTATCATTTTTTTCAGAGGGCGAACAAGTATCAGCTAGGCCTAGGTTTTGTTTTTTAACATGCGTAGCCCACGACATACCGAGACAGTGGTTTCAACTTATTTTTTTGAGGTCCATCATGTACGTACTGGCCTATGGGCCTTCCAGCGTAGGTTTTACTTTTTCTTAAACATCAGCAGCCCAATGTATTTTTTTAATAAAACGTAGATCTCTGTTCTATTTATCTATATATAAGAATAATAATGCAGTGTCCAATTTATGTTTTCCCTTCTAACCACATTATATATATTTATAATATTATTACTATTATCGTATATTTAATAGAGACTTATAAATACATTATAAAAACATCCCACGTCTTATTAACTTATAAAAGTAAATGTTTAATAGAAGTTGGCAAGTAAAATCCTGGTTGTTTTTGACTCATAGGCAAGGAAAATCCTGGTGATTGCGTACAAAAGTTTGCGAAGATTTTAAGGACTAATGTAATAATAACGCGCTCATTTTTCTTTTGAGCAATAACTCGCTAATTTATTAATTTTATATATAATAAAATGTGTAGCTTCGGTTTATTTTTTTGATATTAATTGCTCCTTCTAACCTAACATTAAATATAGAACAAGCCCAGCTAATTCATGTATTTCAAGAAAGTGCAAATGGGCTGGGATTTCTTAGAAAATATTAAATGGGCCGCATTGATGCGAAATTATTTGTTCACCCAGCCCAGCAAATGGACTGTAAATTCTAGAAAACATGGGTTAAATATATGCCACATTTTTGCAGGCTGACATGTGGGCCAATAGGTCGAAGCCTATGCAAGGCGTTGTCAACTTAGTCAACAAATGATTCGGACATCCACATCCATTGGATTTATATCCAACGGCCAGCATGCACCTTCAATCTCTCGTCCTCTTCCTCCAGCATCGCCGGGACCGCCTGCTCCAGCCTTCGGCGGCTAGCAGCTCTGCTTAGCATGCATCACTGTGAAGCGCTACCCCACCGCCGGCCAGGCTATCCCTCCACCCCTCCACACCTCCTGTTATTCTCCACCGACTACAGCCCCACGCCACACTAGAACCAGTTATATAACCCTTGTACTCCTCTCAATCTGTGACTCCACTGCCGCGTCTTCCCAGCTCCGGGTCGTTCCCATCCGGGGCCTCGCCGTCGTCCACCGCTTTCCTGCGCTCGACGCGGCGTGGTGAACATTTGAGAGGCATCGAAAGAGGACTCTACGTGGAGAGCCTGACAGCTGGGACCCACGAGGTCCATGGTCGCATGCAAGGAAAGTTCCTCCTTATTAAGCTGAAAAAAATGTTTCCTCCCCCTGACAGCTGGGACCCACCGGCTGTATCTTCGCACGGAAGGAAGTGCCTCCTTGTTATGCGAAAAAAACTATTCCTCCCGATGACAGCCGGGACGCGGCAAATTTGGTGGCTGACTTGTGGGCCTACTAAGCTGACGCGTACGCAGGGCTTTTGTCAACTTAATCAACAAATGATTCTAGCAGCTGGACCGTTGGATGTTAATCCAACAGCCATGCTGCTTCTTCAACCTCTGTTCTTGCTCCTGTCTCCCATGGGCGGCAGTGCTGCCGCGCACCCGAACCAGTCAAGTTTCCCATTCCTCTCCATCTGCGACTCCACTGCCGTGTCTTCCCCATCTCCGGGTCATTCTAGTCTGGGGCCTCGCCGTCATCCATCGGCCTTGGTGCGCTCGGCACGGTGTGGTCAACGTGGTCAACAAACGAGAGTCATCGGAAGATGACTGTACGTGAGAGGCTGACAATGGGGACGCACCACGCCCATGGACGCATGCATGCAACTGCATCCTTTTTACCCTGAAAATAATGTTTTCTCCCCCTGACAGCTAGGACCCACCAGCTACATCTTCGCACGCAAGGATGTGCGTCCTTATTACGGGAAAAAAATGATTCCTCCCCCGGACAGCTGGGACCCAGCAGCTATATCTTCGCACGCAAGGAAGTGCGTCCTTATCCTCCCTGATAGCTGGGACCCACCCGGTCGAAGCGTACGTAGCGTTGTCTGTCTTGTCGCGAACGTGTACGTACATACTGGTCGATCGGTCGCTCTGCAACAATGAACCGTGGCCGAGTAAGTAGCGGCACATGTCATACTAGAGCCCCCCACGTAGCAGTTCAGGCTGTCCCATCTAAACCGTGTACACATACATACAGCCACACGCCAAAAAATACGGCCACGTACGTACATACGAGCGGGGTCCCGAAACGCGTACTCGCACATACGGACGGCCAGGGCTCATGTACTTGGAGAGGCAACGGACGGCAGCAACGGCGTCCTATTCACTGGGAGCCAAGTGACTGGGTCGGAACAGAGGAAACATCGTCGTGTTCACTGGGAGCCAAGTGACTGGGTCGGAATGCGTCCTGTTCATTGGGAGCAAAGCCACTGGGTCGGAATGGGTCGTGTTCAACGGGAGCCAACTGGCTTGGACGGAACAGCCAGAACGGGGGCTGGCATACCACAAAAGGGAGGAAAACGGCCTTTTGTTCGACCACGTAAGGTCGAAACGGGGTCCTGTTCATCGGGAAGGGTCTGGCGTACCACACAACGGAGGAAACGGACTTGTGTTCGAGTGCCTACGGTCGAAACGGGGTGCTGTTGATTGGGAGGGGTGTGGCGTACCGCAAAACGGAGGAAACGGACTTGTGTTGTAGCGCCTACGGTCGAAATGGGGGTCCTGTTCATCGAGAGGGGTGTGGCATACCGCAAAATGGGACTCCATGTGCTACTGTTCATCCACCATCTACTGCCTCGCTCCAGCCTCCACGGGCTACTGTTCATCCACCGTCGACTTCCTCCATCCTCCACAAGCTACTGTTCATCCACGGGGTCATGTTCATCCAGCCTCCACCGGCTACTGTTCAACCAGCCCTCCACGGGGTCATGTTCATCCAGCCTCCACCGGCTACTGTTCAACCAGCCCTCCACACGGGGTCCCGTTCAACCAGCCCTCCACGGGGTCCCTCCACCGAACACTGTTCATCCACCCCCACCTCCTCGATCGGGGTCCTGTTCATCCAGCGGCAACTGCCTCTACTACCACGGGATCCTGTTCATCCAACCCCCACCGGGAACTGTTCATCCAAGCCCCACCAGGGACTGTTCATCAAGAGGCAGTTTCGATCGGCTTCAGTTAGCAGCAGTAGCGAAGGAATCACTCGGGTTCAGTTAACAGCAAGGGATTGATCGGGGTTTCAGTAACGTAGCTAGTGTAATCGCTCGGGTTCAGTTAGAGCCCAACGCCTCGCTCGGGTTCAGTTAGAGCGCAACGCCTCACACACACGCGTGTACGTGTATGAGAGAAACGCACAAACCTCCATGCATCGCTCGGCCCCGACCACCCACCGTAACCGGGAACTCCCCGAAATTTTCCTCGCCCTCGCTTCTACCATGATTTTTTCCGTCATGGATGGCCCAAAGAATGTCATGCAGGTGCGTCTCCGGCCCACCCAGGACGAAAAGCCCATTTTCTATCATGTTTTTTTCATAGAAGTAGGAGCCCACCACATCTATGATGATACCGGGTTTTGTCACAATTATCGTCATAGAAGTGTCATAAGCATGACAGAAAAAAAATTCGTTCGGCCCAAAATGTCATGGATGTGTCTTTTTTTTGTAGTGATGCCCATCAATTGATATCAATGTGAGGAGTAGGGATTGCCATGCAACGGATGCACTAAGAGCTATAAGTGTATGAAAGCTCAATATGAAAACTAAGTGGTTGTGCATCCAACTTGCTTGCTCATGAAGACCTCGGGCATTTGAGGAAGCCCATCATCAGAATATACAAGCCAAGTTCTATAATGAAAAATTCCCACTAGTATATGAAAGTGACAACATAGGAGACTCTCTATATGAAAAACATGGTGCTACTTTGAAGCACAAGTGTGGAACTAGCATGCCCCTTCTCTCTTTGTTTTTCTTTTTCTTTTTTTTTCTTTTCTCTCATTGTCCGGAGTCTCATCCCGACTTGTGGGGGAATCATAGTCTCCATCATCCTTTCCTCACTGGGCAATGCTCTAAAAATGAATAATGATGATCATCACACTTCTATTTACTTATAACTCAAAAGAAATAAAAATTACAACTCGATACCTAAAACAAAGTATGACTCTATATGAATGCCTCTGGCAGTGTACCAGGATGTGCAATGATCTAGCATAACATGTATGAAAAATGATGAACGGTGGCTGAGCCACAACTGCTATGTCAGCTATATGATCATGCAAAGCAACATGACAATGAATGCTCAAGTCATCAAAACGGAAGCGGTGGAAGTTGCATGGCAATATATCTTAGAATTACTATGGAAAGACCATAATAGGTAGGTATGGTGGCTGTTTTGAGGAAGATATAATAAGGCTTATGTGTGATAGAGCGTATCATATCACGGGGTTTGGATGCGCCTGCGATGTTTGCACCACATCTCGAGGTGAGAAAGGGCAATGCACAGTACCGTAGAGGCTAGCAAATTGCGGAAAGGTAAGAGTGCGTATAATCCATGGACTCACATTAGTCATAAAGAACTCATATACTTATTGCAAAAGTTTATTAGCCCTCGAAGCAAAGTACTACTACGCATGCCCCTAGGGCGATAGATTGGTAGGAAAAGACCATCGCTCATCCCCGACCGCCACTCATAAGGAAGACAATCAATAATAAATCATGCTCCAACTTCATAGCATAACGAGAGACTATACATGCATGCTTCGGGAATCACAAACATTAACACCAATATTCATACTAACCACAACCGTTTACTAGTACCTCCCACATATTCCATCTCTATATCACAAAACTATTGCAAGGAATCAAACATATCATATTCAGTGATCCATAAGTTTTATGTAGGATTTTATGACTAACCATGCAATTGACCAATTCCTGTTGACTCTCTAAATAGATATAAGTGAAGCAAGAGAGTTTAATTCTTTCTACAACAGACCATGCTCTAATAATTATAAGTGAAGCAAAAGAGCATTCTACAAATAACGGTTTTCTATGTGAAGAGAAACAGGCAATCCAAACTTCAAATGATATAAGTGAATCACATGAAGCATTCTATAAAGCCATACTCAAAAGATATAAGCGAAGTGCAATGAGCATTCTATAAATCAACCATGAACTATATCATACCAGCATGGTGCATAAAATAAAAAATAAAACTAAACACAAAAGACGCTCCAAGATTTACACACATCACATGAACGAAATGAAGATGAAAACATACCGATACTTGTTGAAGAAAGATGGGATGCCTTCCGGGGCATCCCCAAGCTTAGACTTTTGAGTCTCCTTGAATATTTACTTGGGGTGACTTGGGCATCCCCAAGCTTGAGCTCTTGACTCTCCTCCTTCTCCTCATATCGAGACCTCCTCGATCTTTGATCACTTCATCCACACAAAACTCAACAGAAAGCTCGGTAAGATCTGTTAGTATAATAAAGCAAATAACTACTCTAAGTACTGTTGCAAACCAATTCATATTTTGTTTTTGCATTGTATCTACTGTAATATGACTTTTCCATGGCTTATACCACCGATAAAAATCGATAGTTTCATCAAAACAATGCATCAAAAACAGAATCTGTCTTAAACATGATAGTCTGTAGAAATCTAAACACCTACCATACTTCTGGTACTCCAAAAATTCTGAAAAATTAGGACAAAATAAAAAATTTGTAAAAAAAGACTGTGCAAATAGTTTCAGAAACTTTCGACGTTCCAGTAAAAAATTAAAAATCATGCACTATAGCCAAAGTTTTTTTTTGCACCACACATACCAACAAGCAATCTAATCATCCAAAAGGCAAATCTTGGCACATTATTTTTATAATACAATGGATTTGTACAAGGGGATGATTATTTTTGTTGAAAAGTTTCTGTAATTAAGATTCACAAAGTTTCCATGGGCATGAACAAAGTTCAAGGCTAGCTCCCACTTTCAGAATGCTCGTCCCTCTCACTTTCACTTTTCTTTTTGTGAAGTTTTAAGTTCCCCTCTATATTTTTTGTTTTTAAACTTTATAAAAGCATTCAACAGAAATAAATGACTCTCTAAAACTTCCGGGTTGTCTCCCTGGCAGCGCTTTCTTTAAAGCCATTAAGCTAGGCATAAAGTGCTCAAGTAATGAATCCACCTGGATCCCAAGGTATATCAAAGCCAATTTTAATTAACAATGATTTGGCATTTAGTAGTGAGCACAAAGCAACATATATCATGCAATGGCAAAGTCTAACTCTCTTCCTATGCATCGGCATGTCATACAAGAACAATTCATGCACATCAAGTAAAGGCCAATACATAGCATAAGCAGTTTCTTGCAATTTTATCGTGTTGGAAACATAGAGATGTGGAGATATAGTTCCTCTCTCATAATAATTGCAAGTAGGAGCAGCAAGCACATGCATGTTATATTCATCGAAATCATCATGTGTAGTAGCAAAACACAACCCATCAATATAATCCTTAATAAGAGCAAACTTCTCCGATATAGTGTAATTTGGAGAATTCAAAAAGATAATAGGACTATCATGTGTGGGTGCAATAGCATTAATTCCATTCTTAACATAAGGAATAATAGCAAGTTCATCTCCATAAGCATAATTCATATTGGCATCTTGACCACAAACATAGCAAGCATTAAGTTCATCAAAAAGGGATATTTCAAAAGAATCAACGGGATCATAGCAATTATCATAGCATTCATCCTTCGGTAAGCATGAAGGGAAATTAAAAAATGTATGAGTTAAAGAGTTACTCTCATTAGAAGGTGGGCACGGGTAGCTAATCCGCTCTTCCTCCTTTTGGTCTTTGCTCTCCTCATCATCTTTTTCATCCAATGAGCTCACAGTTTCATCAATTTCTTCTTCCATTGACTCCTGCAAAATATTAATCTCTTCTTGGACAGCGGAGACTTTCTCAATAAATATATCAATATCGGAATTGCATTTATAATTTTCTTAGAAATATTTAAGGATGGAAAAATTTTCAGGCCTATAAACGTCACCATCAAAAGCTTCGTACTTTTCAAACAAAGATTCAATTTCATAAGCACCCTTAAAAGCAACAAATTCTTCTATTCGTTCCACATCATAGTAATCATATCTACCATTAGCATAAGAAGCTAAGGTTTTATTGTCATTAAATTTGCATGGAAAGGGAAGGTGTGGAGCATTCGTCCAAGAGCAACAAGTATAATCATATCTAGAGCATAGATTCCAAGCATACCATTTCAACATATGAATTTGATCCCATAACAGTTTCCCTTTTTATGTCAAGCGATAATCCCTAAAGTATTCACGTTGATCCAACGTGTCTCCCATTATCAAGTTGAACGGGGTTTTCTCAGGATTATCAAAGTATTGCATAATATTTTTCACATAACGAGCATTGAGGGTTTTAGGAGGTTCCCCATCTCCATGAGTAGCAAGTACAACTAATTTTTTTGGTATTTCGTGTTCCATATCCATAACTAAAGATAGAGAACAACTTAGAATAGGAAATAAAAACTACTTAGTGATAAAGCAAACAAGCACACACGAGAATATTCACCCCACGCTATTGCTCCCCGGCAACGGCGCTAGAAAAAGGTCTTGATAACCCACAAGTATAGGGGATCGTTTGTAGCCTTCTTCAATAAATAAGGGTGTCCAACCCAACGAGGAGCTAAAGGTAGAACAAATATTCCCTCAAGTTCTATCGACCACCGATACAACTCTACGCACACTTGACGTTTGCTCTACCTAAAACAAGTATGAAACTAATTTGCAAGAATAAAACGCGAGTACTTTGCGAGAATAAAAATACGAATAAATTGCAAGGTAATAAAAGTGGATAGCTTTTGTCAACAAGAAAGTCATTTGCCCCTAGGCAACCGATAACAAGTACCGGCAATCATTCTTGTAATTTTATATGAGCGAGAGGCATGAGCTAACATACTTTCTCTACTTGGATCATATGCACTTATGATTGGAACTCTAGCAAGCATCCGCAACTACTAAAGATCATGAAGGCCGTGAAACCCAACCATAGCATTAAGTATCAAGTCCTCTTTATCCCATACGCAACAACCCACTTACTCGGGTTTAAGCTTCTGTCACTCTTGCAACCCTCCATAAGAGAATCATGAACATATTGCAACACCCTACAGCGGGGGCCCCTCATGTTTGTGCGAGACGGAGGGCACTGTAGGACAGCACCATAAATAAAATATACAATCATACCAACCAAGATCACGATTAACCCGCAGGACAAAACGGATCTACTCAAACATCATAGGATGGCCAAATATCATTGGGAAATAATATATGGAGTTGAGCACCATGTTTAAGTAGAGATTACAGTGGGGAGAAGGGGTGTTACACCACTGCATAGAGGGGGAGAAAGTTGGTGTTGACTGTAGCAAGATTGTTGATGTAGATCGCCGTCACGATCCTTGCCCCGGCGGCACTCCGGCGCCACCGGGAGAGAGGGGGAGAGAGCCCCCTCCTTCTTCTTCTTCCTTGGCCTCCCCCCTAGATGGGAGGAGAGTTCCACCTCTGGTCCATGTCCTCCATGGTGGCGGAGGGGCGGGAGCCCCTCCGAGATTGGATCTCCCTCTCTGTTCTCTTCTGTTTCGCGTTCCCCAGATCTGGCCAAAAACCGTTTCTTATATTCCTGGAGATCCGTAACTCCGATTGCGCTGAGATTTTAACCCGATTTTTTTCCGGATATAAGCTTCCTTGCGCCCGAAGTAGAGCTCCAATTGACATCCGAGGAGGGCACAACCCACCAGGGCGCGCCCTGGTGTCTTGTGGGTGCTGTGGGCCCCCGTTTGCGTTGATTCCAAGTCCCAAAAATCACATATATTCCAAAATAATTCTCTGTAAATTTTTATCGCGTTTGGACTTTGTTTGATATTGATTTTCTGCGAAACAAAAAACATG
This sequence comes from Thinopyrum elongatum, assembly GCA_011799875.1. NCBI lineage: Eukaryota > Viridiplantae > Streptophyta > Magnoliopsida > Poales > Poaceae > Thinopyrum > Thinopyrum elongatum. Next base: position 380,595,152 of record CM022297.1, read on the forward strand.
CAAAAAACAGGAACTGGCACTGGGCACTGGATCAATAGTTTAGTCCAATAAATCATATAAAATGTTGCCAAATTTATGTGAAAGTTGTATAATATTGGCATGAAACAATCAAGAATTATAGATACGACGGAGATGTAATACCTCTCGCAACCATTTACGAATGTTTTCACTAACCTTTATCACAAGCACTCTTCCTCTCACAAGCATACACACGCACAATCCCCATCGACCCTTTCTATATACATAGACCTGCCTACGTGTCTCCCGCAAGCACATTATCTTTAGGTCGGTCTCGCACGCATTGTCTCCACCTCTCTTCCTAATTGACGAGTATGATTCTAGCAGAGCATTCTGTAGGATGCCCCTTAAAGTTAGGTTGGATGAATGGTAATATTAGAGATAAGGGGTTACCTTAGTCCGAGGACCTAGGGTTACAAATCCTAGCCGGCTTTGTCAGTGGACACAGAGTCCTTGACGAATCTCGTATCTTTGTCTTGTATGACTAGTCCTCCATGGGTCTCCCTGAATGCGTCACAGGCCGACCAATGTGGCGCAGGATGGAACCGAACCACGGGCCTCACCTCGGCCCACCGGACCTCACGCGGTGACACTCCCTCTGCCCCCAGGTCTTGTTATCTTCTCACACCCACACATACCAACACAGACACCACACAAAATATTTTCTCCTCGTGCCTCTATCCCCTCCCCCTTTGCATATACACACTCAAGGGCATCTCTCGCCATGACATCCTATTCGTCTCTCTCTCTAGACCTCTCTCATTTCTCATGCTATCTCTCCCACGTCCCCCCCCCGCAGGCCCCTCTATCCATGACTCTCTCGACTACGTAATACATACACATACCTCTCTAGGCCCTGCCAAATACGTCAACTACACATTCACACATGTTACATCACGTACCCCATTGATCTAAAAAGCCCTCTCTTCACGTTTATTTCGCATACAGCATTCCTTTTGAATAAAACCACACAAAGTGTGGCCAAAAAATTATTTTAGAATTTCTACATATATACAACATTACAAAGTTATATGGAGGAGTATGAACGTTAATTTGCATTGCATGGTGCACCCAATGATATTTATTCCGCATTGTGAATTTTTATATTTTTATACTATATATAAAGTTAGTCATAATAAAGAGAAACGAAGAGCATCTCTCTCTCCATCGCATACACCCCCACTACGCCCCTTTCACGTACGCACACAAACTATCTCCAGGTCCTCTAAAAGTACGCCCCCAGCACATTCACGCATGTTTCATCTTTCTCTCGTGATATATACAGTGACGATCATTGTATTTGAAGCGAAACTACGATACGTACATTGGACTTTAGAATCCACTCATTACGGTCACCATTTACGTTTTGTGGTTATTATACAGTCACGGGCTCACCGTACAGCTCTGTATTTGCTCAAGACATGACTAGTTGACCAGTTAAATGCTCCACGTGGCACCTCTAGTGTTGCATCACATTATCTCACTACCATTGTGCCCACCTGTCGGTGTGTATAAGAATGAAAACAAATGATAAAAAAAATATTGGACGGTGGTTCGAAGTCATGACCGCGGGCACAGCGGACAAGGTGGCCTTGTATTGGTATGCTGAGCCGTCAGTTTTAACACACAGGAGCTGGTGTGGTGATTATACACACATGCACGCATGCACACGAACTGCATGCATGCAACACTCACACTCACACATGTAGCCACGCACGCACGCAACACTCACACGTACACACACAGCCACGCACGCACGCAACACTCACACGCACACATGCATGCACACACCACACGACCAACACACATCCTCACGCTCAAGTGCTCAACCTACACGTGCATGCGCACATATCAGGCCCTGACAAACACATACACAACCAGGTGGTTCCCGCGCATGAGTTGGAGTCTTGCCACGCCTGCGTAAATTTGTGTTTATCTTACCTTTTTCCTATGCGAACTGACAGGTGGGACCCACAAGGAACGTGGTCAATTTAACCAGTCAACATAGTGCCACGCAGACTATTTGGCCGGTTAATAGAGTGCAATCCGATGCTGAACGATGCGCAAGTGACCGTATAATCACCGCAAAACGTATATAGTGACCGTAATGAACGTATTCTGAAGTTCGGTGACCGTATTACGCTTTTCGCTTGAAATACACTGACCGCCCGTGTATTTATCTCTTCTCTCGCTCTCTCTGTGGAGCCAAGTAGGCCAACATGCCAGTGCCTAAATTGGCGCACGCCACCACATTATTGATGTACTGGTTTCGTAAGAGCGAACAAGCATTCACGTCTACTGTACAAACTGTAGATATGAGTTACAAATGCTACGAATACGAATACAAATATTTGAGTCCAGTTTATGCCCAATTTCTATCTATAGGCCCTCCAAAAGTACATCTCTACACGTTCTCGCATGTTACATCTAACAACTATGCAATACAGCACTACCACTACACTCGAACACAATAAATCATATGTGTTTTTAGTTTTACTAGATCTCATATTGTTACTTAATTATTCAGTTTGCATACATTAAAATTGCCTTTGAAATGTATGGCTAGTGATCGAAGTCAACTCCACGGCCTCGGGTACTTCCTCCTTGGTGTCAACCATACTCTTCGGGTGTAGAAACCCTTAATAAAGACATGAGGCTCTGATACCAATTGAAAGGATCGATATGGTTGACTAGAGGGGGGGTGAATAGGCAACTACCAATTTTTAGCTTTTCTTAACAAATTAGGTTTAGCAACAAATAGTTTGTCTAGATCTGCAACTAGGTTAGCAACCTATATGATGCAACCAACAACAACAACAAGTGCAAGCAAAGGATTCAACACAACAATAGCTTGCACAAAGTAAAGGGAAGAGATACCCACAAGTGGAGCCGGTGGAGACAAGGATGTGTTACCGAAGTTCCTTCCTTTTGGGGGAAGTACGTCTCTATTGGAGTGGTGTGGAGGCACAATGCTCCCCAAGAAGCCACTAGGGCCACCGTATTCTCCTCACGCCCTCACACAGTGCGAGATGCCGTGATTCCACTAGTGGTGCCCTTGAAGGCGACGACCGAACCTTTACAAACAAGGTTGGGGCAATCTCCACAAATTGATTGGAGGCTCCCAATGATACCACGGAGCTTCACCACAATGGAATGTGGCTCCGAGGTGACCTCAACCGTCTAGGGTGCTCAAACACCCAAGAGTAACAAGATCCGCAAGGGATTAGTGGGGGGAATCAAATTTCTCTTGGTGGAAGTGTAGATCCAGGCCTTCTCAACCAATCCCTAGAAAATCAACAAGTTTGATTGGCTAGGGAGAGAGATCGGGCGAAAATGAGCTTTGGAGCAACAATGGAGCTTGGGGGAAAACAGGTAGTTCTTCTTGGGGAAGAAGACCTCCTTTTATAGAGGGGAATCAAATCAAACCGTTATCCCACAACTCAGCCCGCAGAGAGCGGTACTACCGCCCATGGGAGTGGTACTACCGCACTAGGCAGCGGTACTGCCCCTTGGCGCAGCGGTAGTACCGCTGGGGCTGTGCACAAAGAGTAGAGAGAAGGAGCAGGAGAGAGAGAGGGCCCTCGAGCGGCACTAGTAGTGGTGGTAGGATGGTACTACCGCTTGTAAGAGGTACTACCGCGCCTACTGCCGCTCCTACTGCCGCCCAACCCGACACGAGAAGCGACGATCTCGAATCGAGGCGGTACCAGCGCGGAACTGGAGCCGTACTGCCGCTGATGGCCACGAGCGGTACTACCGCTGTGGAACAGCGGTACTACCGCTTGAGGCTATCAGCGGTACTGTCGCTCTGGTTCGGCGGTACTACCGCTGGCTCCTCCCATGTGCCACTTTCGCGATAACGGTATACTCCAAGGAAGGGAGAAGGCGCTGGGGGTGCGAGAAAGATGTGTACGTGTTGATTCCACCCTAGCCTTTCTGATACTTACTCCCTCTTGATAGTGCGGCGTCTCCTACGACTCAACTCCACCAAAACCGAAACGAAAGAGACTACACCATCTTCACCTTGAGCTCCGAGGGGAAAGAATCGTCTCTTGCCAATGAATGAATATCTGAAATGCTCAATGCACACGATTAGTCCACAAATGCATTGTCATCAATCACCAAAACCACTTAGAGAGAGACATGCCCTAACAATCTCCCCCTTTTTGGTGGATTGATGACAACACGAGATTTGCATAAAGATATGACAATAGAATAAGCAAACCCCAGAGACTACAAAATATAGACGGGCTCCACCTAGATGTGTGCACTTAATAGGAGTGCCTTTGGAATGCAAAGTACACACATTTGGATCAACACTCCCCCTATATTTTATAGCCTGACAACACTTGCATCTAAAATAAGAGAGATATAAGCTAGGATGCAAGGGTGTAGTAATTGAGCAAAATGGAATCATAAGCTAAGCATGCAACTCACATACTACCAAAGAACTAGACACGCATTAGATAATAAAAAGATAGGATAGCATATGTCTCACACCATATGACAGGGTAACCAGGTCTCACAAACACAAACCAAACCAAAGCAATCGACCGATAAAAGAGTTTGCGAGAGAGAAAGACAAGGCAAATAAGACGCACTCGCAACTCGAAAAATCCCTAAACTCTCTCCCCCTTTGGCATCGAGACACCCAAAGGGAAAAGAGTGCTGCTACGGTCACAGGTGATAGCAAAGCTGAAGATCTCCATCATCACATTCCCGCGTGGTCGCCCGCGCCTCCGTCATTAGCAGTGGGCTGCTCAGACTCTACATCCGTCCAAGGACAGTGCTAAGAAATCCACTCCTCCTCATCAGTGATCTTGCCCTCTGACCCACTAGCAATCTCTGCACTCAGTTGGCGCATAAGAACCTTGTGATAGCTGCGTGACTGCTTCTCAGACACATGTGCCATATACTGCCCGTGAGACTCCATGCAGAATAGCTTCTTCATCTTGCACTTGAGCTTCTTTTTCCATGAGGGCTCCACACCAGAGGGCTCATAGTCCTCATCATCCTCAACCTCAGCCTCATCAGCTCCAGAAGGAATCTCAGTCTCTGGAATAGGAGTGCCCCAGTTTTGCTTCTGTCTCAGACACTTAATCTCGTGAGAGACCAAGTCACCGGTCTCCAGTGAGATACCAGGATAAGTGTGCGCCCATGCCTTCTCAATGAGCAACATCAGGTAGGGGGCATAGATGGGGCACTTGCGCTCAGTGATGGCAGAGAGGAGCTCTGACCACATGACATGAGAAATATCCAAGGAATCTCCTGTGTTGTTCTCCTTCTCATGCTGGCAAAACAGTAACATATCCACAAGGAACGAATGAACCATATCCAAGTTCCCAATGCGAGGGAAAAGAGTGTTCCTGAAGATGCGATGAAGGATGTCCAGAAAGGGAAACAGCTCATAGGTCTTCTTCTTCGTCACGGGGTGAATCTTCACAGTGCTGTAGGGCCAGAGAGCTGACTTGTGAGTAGAGGTAGCATTCTTGTGAGGACGAAAGCCAACCTGGTTGTCAAGGCCCTGATCTTCAACACCTAACAGTTCCATGAATGCCTTCCATTTGACTGAGAGAAGTCTGCCATTGGTCATCCAAGTCAAATTCCTTTCCTCATCAGTCCCAAGGTGAACCGTGGCATAAAACTGAGCCACCATATCCGCATCAAAGTCCTTGTTGAACTCCATGAGCTTGAGAATGTTTAGCTGAGCACACATCTCCAGTGCCTCGCCAAAATGGCACGATTCTTCTCCAAAAAAGAAATGTCGATGGAGCGGACATCTACATAGAGATTATTCTTTGCTTTGAGCACATAAAAGTAGACAGACCACTGAAACCGGTTCCAGAAGGGGCGGTTGACAAGAGCTGGATCTTGATCTTGAGCATACGGGTTGCGACGACGAGCCACACAGAACTCCTTAGAGGTCATCTCTGTCACAGACTTGGCCTTCGACTTGGGCTTGTTGGCAACTTGCTTGGAAGGAGGCTTGGGCTGAGTTGGAGGAACACTTGAAGATGAAGTGGCTGTCTTAGAGGTGCGATAGCGCTTTGATCCTCCTGGACGCCCCGGGTTGATACGACGGACGGGGGGCTCCGAAGTGCCATCACCTGGAACCACACAAACACCGGCAAAGAAAGCCAACAAAACAAGCATAAGCCAGCAGAAGAGCAACGCAAATCAATATTTGGTATGAGAAAAATGGAGGCCGGTACCCCGAGCGGTAGTACCGTTCTTAGCAAGCGGTAGTACCTCCCGAAGCGGTAGTACCGCCCGAGGCGGAGAACAAGGGTCAGGCCACATCTGCTGCAAGATCCGGTACTACCGGGTGTGCCAAAATCAAAAGTACTACTACCAAACATCTATCCAACTAGTCTAGCAGCCTTCAACATCCTACTCAAGCCTCGATGTCGGGGAACACAGACAAGGGTATATGTTTTCCCCTGACTGTGCACGGATAGCAAGCCAACAGGCTCGAAGACAAGATTACAGGACCAAGATCAGACCAAACAAGGAGGATCAATTCCTTTGAAGGATCCAAGTGCAAGTCGAGAAGGCCAAGGTGAGCTAGAGGAACAAGGCATCACTAAGGGAAGGACCTACCTTGCCGGGCAGGCGAGCCGGGCAGGGTTGGGTTTTTCCCCGGAAGCAAGCTCCCAAATCATCCCGGCAGGCCTGCCGGGGCTCGCGGAGGCAAGCCACTCCACCGCTCCACCTCACAAGCGACGCAAGTCATTAATCAAAGCGGTGTCGAGCTCCAAGGTGACTAAGTGGCTGCTTTTTGCCACATGGCAGCCACTTCCTACAGCAAACACCTCCATATGACACCCGTCGTGAGACGTGTCAAACGAGCAGGCGCGAAGCTGACAAAACAGCCCGGCAGGACCTGCCGGGCGAGCTATGATGTGACACTAAGCGGCACATTTAATGCTCTCTGTCAGCCTGCAAAGTTAGGTATGATAGCACTATTAGCTATCTAATCAGTACGCAAAGACTGATTTGCCGCTGTGGTGACCCCTTAATCTATAAAAGGAGGCCCATGGCAACCGTAGAAAGGGTTGGACCCTCACACATTCATACACGCGTAGCCACTCTCGCCCCCAGAGCGACCTTGCCGGGCGAGTGTGCTACGTCCACCACCATTATCCACCATCAATCCACCAAAGCAGGAGTAGGGTTTTACGCCTCACGGCGGCCCGAACCTGGGTAAAGACTGCCCGTGTGATCTCTGCCGTGCTGTGCGATGCTTCCCTGCTCTTTGTGCAACGTGCCCATCCCCCCGCCGAACCTAAAAGGGGCTAATGGCCCCATAGGTGGCCGTGGTTTCCCACGACACTCGATTTGGTCAAAAATCGAAAAATGCTAAGACTATTGCCCCAAAAGCCTAGATCTGAAAACTAGAAGCAACGAGGAGAAGAACGGGGGCAATACCAGCATCAATGGCAAGAGGAAAGGGTGGGAATCAATTCCACTGGTTGGAAATGCGAAGGACGGCCCAGAGAAGGCGGCCCAGCGGCGGCCTCCCGCGGCGAGTTCATCGCTGGAGTGAGAGAGGAGTGGACGGGGCGAGTCGAATGGGTATGGGGGAGTAAAACTCCCCCTGCCTGGTTCATAACCCCCAGTACCGCCCCGCAGCTGTAGTACCGCTCGGGCGGGCAGTAGTACCGCTTGATGCTACTCAGAGGTAGTACCACCCGTCCACAGCAGTAGTACCGCCCAACAAAAACTCGACGAGACAGGAAAGAAAAAGGCATAGCTCCAACAAAGAGAAACACCGAGACGAGCCGAGGGAGCAACTCCACAAGCAAAGCACAACCAAAAACCAGAGATGCACCCACGGAGAGACTAGAAGCAAAACACAATAAAACCACAAACCAAATCAACTGGAGAAAAAGAAAGAACCACACATTTCTCAAAGAGAGGGTGGTGGCCGAGGGCACCTATGTTTGAGTCAAGTGGTATGGTACCGCGAAGATTTTAACCTTGGGCCCATGACCTAAACTCATCTTTGAAGCACAAGTACCATAAAAAATGGCTAATGTGAAAGACGTGATCGATTTATGCATGATGGGGGAGGGAGAGTTCATTGAGAGAACAACACTTCCCCTATGTCCATGCCTACATCTATAACAAGATATAATGACGAGTGCGGTGGGGTGTGCCTAGATTCAAGCCACATTGCTCAAATCAATGATATTTAGCTCATGCCTTAACTCGCGAAATCTTGCTTCATCTAGAGGCTTGGTGAAGATATCCGCTAGTTGCTCTTGAGTGTTGATGTAGATGATATCAATATCTCCCCGCTTGATGTGGTCCCTAATGAAATGATGACGAATCTCAATATGCTTTGTCTTGCTATGTGCACCGGGTTGTGAGAAATCTTGATAGCACTTTCATTGTCACATAGAAGAGGCACTTTGTCACAAGTGACACCATAATCCTTTAAAGTTTGCCTCATCCATAGCAATTGTGCACAACAACTGGCGGCGGCTACATACTCGGCCTCGATGGACGAGAGAGACACACATTTTGTTTCATTGAAGACCAACTCACCAAAGAGCGACCAAGGAATTGGCACCCTCCGGAAGTTGACTTCCTCTCCACACAATCTCCCGCCCAATCCGAATCTGAGTAACCCATGAGATCAAAGCTTGCTCCTTTGGGGTACCATAAGCCAAAGTTTGGGGTATGAGCCAAATATCGAAAGATTCGCATGATCGCCACATAGTGACTTTCCTTAGGTGCGGCTTGAAACCATGCACAAATTCCCACACTCAACATGATATCCGGTCTAGATGCACAAAGGTAAAGCAAGGATCCAATCATGGAGCGATATACCTTTTGATCCACTGCTTTACCATTGGGATCACTGTCAAGCTTGCATTTGGTAGGCATTGGAAACTTGACCGGCTTGACCTCATCTAGCTTGAATCTCTTGAGCATGTCTTGGGTATACTTGGCTTGGTTGATGAATGTTCTTTCTCTTCTTTGCTTGACTTCGAACCCAAGAAAGAACTTCAACTCTCCCATCATAGACATCTCAAACTTCTTGGTCATTAGTGCGGCAAACCCATCATTGAAAGATTTGTTAGGAGAACCAAAGATAATATCATCAACATATAGTTGGCATATGAACAAATCCCCTTTGACCCTCTTAGTAAAAAGAGTGGGATCGATTTTCCCAATTTCAAACCCACGATCTTGGAACAACTCGGTAAGGTGCTCATACCACGCACGTGGGGCTTGCTTAAGGCCATAGAGCGCCTTTTTGAGTTTGTATACATGAGTGGGGAGCTTGGGATCCTCGAATCCTGGAGGTTGTTTGACATACACCAACTCATTCAAAGGACCATTAAGAAATGTACTTTTCACATCCATTTGTTGCAATTTAAAATCATGATGAGATGCATATGCAAGCAACAGGCGAATAGATTCAAGACGTGCAACGGGGGCAAAGGTTTCACCGTAGTCGATGCCCTCAACTTGGGAGTAGCCTTGTGCCACCAATCTCGCCTTGTTTCGAACAACCACACCGTTCACATCTTGCTTGTTCTTGAAGATCCATTTGGTACCAATGACATTGTGTTCCTCCGTTGGCCTTGGCACTAATTCCCAAACTTGGTTGCGCTCGAAGTTGTTGAGTTCATCATGCATAGCTTCAAGCCGATCCTCATCTTCGAGCGCCTCATGTACCTTTTGGGGTTCAACACACGAAACAAACGCGTGATGCTCACAAAAGTTTGACAATTGTTTACGAGTAGTTACCCCTTTTCTCAAGCTTCCAAGCACATTCTCCATGACATGTTGTTGACGCTCGAGCTTGGAAGCCACCTTAGCGGCACGGAGCTCCAAAAGTTCCTCGATGGGCATTTGAGGATCATCTTGCACATCTTGAGCATCGTCTTGAGTTTGCTCTTGATCTTGAGCACTGTCTTGAGCTTGCTCTTGACCTTGAGCACCGTCTTGAACTTGAGCAAGCTCGGAGGTATGAACTTGATCTTGGGCATCATTTGGTGCATCACCATCTCCATGGGGTTGATCTTGCCCATGATCTTGTTCATTGAGTTGAGGGCCTTCACTTTGTTCTTCGGAAGCGTGTGGGTCTAGCGTAGGTGATGGCTCCACTTGAGTATAGCATTGCCTTCTCCTTCGGCCACAAGGGGTTCCTCAATGGGGAGTATTTGACCAATCCCCATTCTTCTTATGGCTTGGGGAGGAATTTCATCACCTACATCACAAAGACCACTTTGCTCCACTTGGGAGCCGTTATTTTCATCAACTCCACGTTACACGTCTTCTCAATGAGTCCGGTGGACTTGTTGAGGACACGGTAAGCATGAGAGTTTGTAGCATAACCAACAAATATGCCCTCTTGAGCTCTAGGTTCGAATTTAGATAGACGAACACCTTTCTTGAGAATGAAACACTTACAACCGAACACCCGGAAGTACTTGAGATTGGGCTTGTTACCGGTAAGTATCTCATATGGAGTCTTGTTCAAGCCTTTGCGGAGGTAGAGCCTATTGGATGCATGACATGCGGTGTTGATGGCTTCGGCCCAAAAGTTGTACGGAGATTTGAATTCCGCCATCATGGTCCTTGCCGCATCCATCAACGTCCGGTTCTTCCTCTCCGCCACACCATTTTTTTGAGGGGTATAGGGTGCGGCATATTGGTGCTTGATCCTCTCATCACTAAGAAACTCATCCAAGGTGTAGTTCTTGAACTCGGTGCCATTGTCACTTCTAATCATCAATATCTTTGCTTCATGTTGACGTTGAGCTTCATTTGCAAAGTTGATGACGGTTTGTTGAGTCTCACTCTTCCTCTTGAAGAAGTATACCCATGTATATCTTGAGAAGTCATCCACAATCACCAAGCAATACTTTCTTCCACCAAGACTATCAAAGGATGGAGGTCCAAAGAGATCCATGTGAAGGAGCTCCAAGGGCCTCTTCGAGTAAATGATAGTCGAGGGACGATGAGCCGTTTCATGAAGCTTTCCTTCGATACAAGCACTGCAAGTATGGTCTCTGGCAAAACCCACATTTGTTAGTCCATGGACGTGGTCCCCTTTGAGGAGACTTTGCAAAGATCTCTTATTGACATGGGCTAGTCGGTGATGCCAAAGCCAACCCACATCAACTTTAGTCATTAGGCAAGTCGCGGTCTTAGTGGGTCGCTCCAAAAAATTTACCATATAGAGACCTTTCTCGACATGCCCAACAAAGGCTACTTTGAGAGTCTTGCTCCATAAAAGGGCCATGGTATCAAGATCAAAGAATGTTGCAAAGCCCATAAGTGCAAGTTGACGAACGGAAAGTAAATTGTATGCAAGGGACTCAACAAGCATGACCTTCTTAATAGATAAATCTTGAGAGATGACCACCTTGCCAAGTCCTAATACCTTAGAAGTTGAGGCATCACCAAGTTGGACATGGGTGGGCATAGATGGAATTGGTTGCACATCCAGCACCAAGTCCTTGCTCCCGGTCATATGATTTGTTGCACCACTATCAAGCAACCATGACACTCCACCAAAAGCAAACTCCTATAAGAGATCAATGCTTGGATTTAGGTACCCATTCTTGAATGGGTCCTTTGAGGTTAGTAACAAGGGTCTTAGGAACCCAAATAGACCATTCAATGTACTCATAGTAAGAACCAACGAATTTGGCATAAACATGTCCATCACTAGCACGGCATAAAACATAAGAAGGGTTAAAGTCGCCGGCTTTGTTGTTAGTGGCGGTTTTGCCCTTCTTGGCATTACCACCCACTTCCTTGTTCTTCATCTTCTCATGAGTACCCTCACCCGCCTTGACAAAAGTTTCCTTTAGTGGGAGAGGATGCTTGGTCTTGTTCTTCTTCTTATTCTTTGACTTGGGTGCAAACCCAAGTCCCTCCTTTCCTACAACTTCCTTTTGGCTTGTTAAAAGGTCACTGAGGTTCTTTTCACCTTGTATGCAAGTCACAAGGCCCTTCTCAAGTTGCTCTTTCAACTTGGAATTTTCCTCCACAAGATGCACATGCTCACAACAAGGGTTAGTAGCATGGGCATTATCAATTAGAACGAACGGAGGGCAAGTGAAAATCTCCTTGGTTAGCTTCACTTGGAGTTGATCACGAGACTCTTTGAGAGAAGCATGAAAACCCTTCAAGACATTGTGAGCCTTGTCAAGTGTATCAAACTCTTTCTTGAGTCTATCATGGCCAACCCCAAGTGCAACTTTCTCAGATTTAAGCACACGAGTAAGAATGATAGCATGATCTTGATCCTTTTGCAATTTAGCATGATTAACATTGTGCGACTCCTCAAGAGTCAAACGAAGATCTCGCTCTTCGTTGAGAGCAATGGAAGGATCTGCAATCTCATCGGCATAGTCACGACTATGCCCCTCCAACTTGGAGATAGTATCCTCATGCGACTCAATGATATCATTGGCCTCACCAAGTTGTTCCAAGAGAGCAACAAAGTGCTTCTTGGGCTCACCCTTGAGCTTGCTCACAATCTTGGTGAACTCATTCTCATCAACTTTCTCCACCTCACTATCATCAACACAATCTAACAATGAAGGAGTAGTAATGATGGTGGTTTTGATGTTAGGAGTTACCTTGTTGATACCTTTGGCCATGAGGCACTTGGCAATGATGTTTTCGTTGGGGGCGCCGAAGAGAGACACCTTGGAGGGGGGAAGATGTAGCAATGGCAATGGTTGTCGTTGTCATTCCTTCCCCATTGTATCTTCCTCATCATCATCGGAGGGGTACTCTTCATGTGCCACCAAGCCCTTCGGAGGAGACTTCTTGGTGAAGTTCTTCTTGCTTGGGAAAGACTTGGCTTTGTCTTTGCGAATGAGTTTGCCACCATTGTCTTCCCTCTTCTCGTAAGGGCAATCCACCACAAAGTGACTCACATTGCCACAATTGTAGCAAGTTCTTACTCGTTGCTTGTTCTTTGACCCACTTGAGTTGTTCATGGTGAAGTTGGGCCTTGAGTTCCTCTTGGTGCTCTAAAATTACCTTGACGCAAGAGCCATGTGCTCATGGTAAGCATATTTGGTGTCCTCGGGGCCAAACTCCTCTTCTTCTTCCTCTTCTTCTTCCGGAATGGCCTTGGCCTTCAAAGCAAGGGTGGGAGTGCTTTTCTTTGACCGGACACAAGCAAGAGCATTATCGGCGGTCTTGTTCATGATGTTCATGGCAATAAACTCATCCAACACTTCACTAGAGGTTAAGGTGTGAAAGTCCGGCCTTTGACGAATCACGGAAGACATGGCCTTGTTGAATGGCATGATGGCCTTGAGGAACTTGCGCTTGATACAAGTGTCATCCGTATCCTTGCTTCCATGGTCTTGGAGAGCAACCGCAAGAGTTGTCACCCTCCGGCAGAGATCATGCGGATCCTCATCTTCAAGCATCACAAATTCATCGGCCTCATCAAGGACCACTTCAAAGTTGGACCGTTGGATGCTTGAGCTCCCCTTGTACATAGAAACAATGTGCTCCCAACAATCCTTTGCACGAGTGAAAGGTCGTAAGTGTGATAGATCTTCGGAAGGGACCGCATCTTGAAGGATGAACAATGCGGAGTGATTGTATTGATTGTCCACTTCTTCTCTTGGGGTGAAGTTGTTTGGATCATGCGGGTAGAAGCCTTGCTCAATGATTCTCCAAAGATTAGTTGAGCAATGATTCAAGTGAGACTTAATGCAAAAGACCCAATTAGCAAAATCACCCTTAGCAAGCTTGGGAGGAGGACCATAATTATTAATGCGAGGTGTAGGGACCGGTCCTCCATAGACCGGGGGAGGGGGAACCGAGGCAAAGGTTCCCGTCCCATTCTTGTCATGAGGAGAAGGAACATGTGTACCTTTAGCCGCTTCCTTGGCGGAATTGGCCTCCGACTCCGATGCCATGGGATTAACCACAAGCAAGGGATCGACAGTGAATTTCATCCCCTCAAGTAATTCTTTAAGCATAGACTTGACTTCGGTCATCATAGACGTCTTAAGTGAAGCCATAACTTCATTTAAGTCATCTCGAGTGCTCGAAGTAAACTCCATGGCCTCCGGCACTTCCTCCTCGGTGTCAACCATACTCTTCGGGTGTTGAAACCCTTAATAAAGAGACAAGGCTCTGATACCAATTGAAAAGATCGATATGGTTGACTAGAGGGGGGGGGGGTGAATAGGCAACTACCAATTTTTAGCTTTTCTTAACAAATTAGGTTTAGCAACACATAGGTTGTCTAGATGTGCAACTAGGTGAGCAACCTATATGATGCAACCAACAACAACAACAAGTGCAAGCAAAGGATTCAACACAACAATAGCTTGCACAAAGTAAAGGGAAGAGATAACCACAAGTGGAGCCGGTGGAGACGAGGATGTGTTACCGAAGTTCCTTCCCTTTGGGGGAAGTACGTCTCCGTTGGAGCGGTGTGGAGGCACAATGCTCCCCAAGAAGCCACTAGGGCCACCGTATTCTCCTCAAGCCCTCACACAATGCGAGATGTCGTGATTCCACTAGTGGTGCCCTTGAAGGCGGCGACCGAACCTTTACAAACAAGGTTGGGGCAATCTCCACAACTTGATTGGAGGCTCCCAACGATACCACGGAGCTTCACCACAATGGAATGTGGCTCCGAGGTGACCTCAACCATTTAGGGTGCTCAAACACCCAAGAGTAACAAGATCCGCAAGGGATTAGTGGGGGGGGGTTAAATTTCTCTTGGTGGAAGTGTAGATCCGGGCCTTCTCAACCAATCCCTAGAAAATCAACAAGTTTGATTTGCTAGGAAGAGAGATCGGGCGAAAATGAGCTTTGGAGCAACAATGGAGCTTGGGGGAAAAGAGGTAGGTCTTCTTGGGGAAGAAGACCTCCTTTTATAGAGGGGAATCAAATCCAACCATTATCCCACAACTCAGCCCGCAGAGAGCGGTACTACCGCCCATGGGAGAAGTACTACCGCACTAGGCAGCGATACTGTCGCTTGGCCCAGCGGTAGTACCGCTGGGGCTGCACACAGAGAGTAGAGAGAAGGAGCAGGAGAGAGAGAGCCCTCGAGCGGCACTAGTAGCGGTGGTAGGACAGTACTACCGCTTGTAAGCGGTACTACCGCGCCTACTGCCGCCCAACCCGACACGAGAAGCGACGGTCTTGAATCGAGGCGGTACCAGCGCGGAACTGGAGCCATACTGCCACTGATGGCCACAAGCGGTACTACTACTATGGAATAGCGGTACTACCGCTTGAGGCTATCAGCGGCACTGCCGCTCCGGTTTGGCGGTACTACCGCTGGCTCCTCCCATGTGCCACTTCTGCGATAACGGTATACTCCAAGGAAGAGAGAAGGAGCTGGGGGTGCGAGAAAGATGTGTACGTGTTGATTCCACCCTAGCCTTTCCGATACGGATCCCCTCTTTATAGTACGACGTATCCTATGACTCAAGTCCACCAAAACCGAAACGAAAGAGACTACACCATCTTCACCTTGAGCTCCGAGGGGAAAGAATCATCTCGTGCCAATGAATGAATATCTGAAATGCTCAATGCACACGATTAGTCCGCAAATGCATTGTCATCAATCACCAAAACCACTTAGAGAGAGACATGCCCTAACACTAATTGATTGATTAAAGGAATAGAAAAATGTAACCTCTCTCCTCTTTCTCCCATGCTTGGACGCATGTACAGTATAGAGCATAGAGTCTACTCCCCTATCCCTTCTATCACAAATCAAAAAGCAGTCAGGCGTCAAATCACAAAGCACGAACGAAGCAACCATCATTTCACTCTTCGCTGACTCCCCTTCTCCATCATCTTCTTCGAGAAACCACCTTACCGCACTAAGCTGGACGGACGATGCTGTTGTGTAGTACTAGTACATTTACGCGTCCTTTGGTTCAACGGACTTCCTGGATGCAAAGAAGGCGGTTGTCTTGGCTTGTAGGAGGCACTTGTGAATGACTTACCATGGTCTCCCTCAATGGTGTGCTCCGTCGAACGCACTTCGCCAAACCACAACATTCGAGATATCGTCGACGTCACCCAATGGGGAAGGAAGTCAAATAGTTACTACCTCCATTTTTTTGTATACAAGGCCAGTATCAAAATTTCAATTTGCAGAAGGCCACTAACACTAATCGAGGCAAAATTGATGGGGTTTGCCTTGTACTAGCAATCAAGCAATGAAGAGTGAGATGGTTACCTCTTTGGGTGTTGGAGAAAAAAATACGCATTAATTGACACGTTAAACGAGGATTTGTATCGATCAATCCCGCGAAGGAAAACCCCTCCTTTCTTTTTTAACACAAGTAGTACGTATGTACTTGTATCCTGTTTGGGTCTAGGCCTTGCATTGACATACTTTGCCACACATTTTTGCCAAGCTTACCTAAAGTTTTCAAAATGAAAAGGAGGTACACTTGCGCACGACTGTTGCGGTCGCAAAGCACCCTCACACAGTCGCTCCTGCACGCCGCAAACACAACCAAGGGAACGCAGCCTCACTGACACGTGCTACCGCATGTGATCAAACCAAACTCAGCCATCCTACCGCTGACACATAATTTTTGTTCATACAATATGTTTATCCAACCGCATGTTGGGGAAGATCCGTACGGCCCGTGCGGTGGTCTGTTGGGGAAGAAGAAGAGGTGAGGAAGAAGAAGGGTTAGGAGACGTAGGCTATTCATCCAACCGCCTGAAAATGGTCGACTGACCCAAATGATGAAGGTTAGGCGACTTGCATAAATATATGTTTTTACAAAGCAAAAGATCCCTAAAAACAACAACATAAAGAAAAACTATCACTGCTCGTGGAACGAGATGGCCTCGTCATCTTTGGCTGCCGGCGCAAACCAGCCATAGCTGCCGATGTGTGTCTTTGCACCGTGGTTATCCTCGGCCTCCAGCTACTCGTTCACGTGGAGCGTGTGGCCGCTCTGCACGGACACGAGCATCACTCGGTTCAAGTCCAGGATGTCCGGTTCCGCCTGCAGGATGGCCTTGATGGCAGCGGCATCCTCGCGCTCCGCGTCGAGTTGAGCCTCCGCCGCCCGACTCAAGTCCAGGACGTCCGGTTCCGCCTGCAGGAGGGCCTCGATGGCAGCGGCATCCGCGCACTCCGCGTCAAGTTGAGCCTCCGCCGCCCGGTTCACATCCACGACATCCGGTTCCGCCTGCAGGAGGGCCTCGATGGCAGCAGCATCCGCGCGCTCCACGTCGAGTTGAGCCTCCACCTCCCGATCCTCCTTTAGGATCACCAGGTTGAACCGCTAGTCCGCCTGCACCATGGGGGACCCGGACACCGGCACGAAGTCGACGTCCATCGTCTCATATGCATCAGGGGCTTTCTGCGCCGTGACCTCCGCCATGAACATTGGATCGGCTTCCTCCTCCTCGGAGCTTGGCTCCAGAGAACTCGGGGATTGGCCCGCCGCAAAGCGAGCTTGGGAACGGAGGTCTGTGGCGCCGACCGCCGCCGTGATTTCTGCGCGGCGCTCCGGCGTCAGCATCTTGTAGTACATTATCTTGCGGCGCACCATGGCTTTCTGGTGAACTAGGGGACGATTGATGCGGGCTAGGGGATCGAAAGGTGGGGGAATGGGCTGGAGAGGAGGTGCGGTTTTGGGGCAGTGGTGACCGGCCGGCAAGTAGCTGGCATAGGCTGAGCAGCGAAGGTTCTGGTGTGAATAGTGGTTCCGGTGACGACCGGTCAATCGGTTTTAACTGTGCGGAGTTTGCAAAGCCGGACGGCTGGAGCCTGGAGAGTTGTGGGGTGGGATGGGACCAAAGTTTCGGAGTTTCACGTGGCAGACGTCCGGACCTCCCCACTGTTCCTGTCGACGATGAGGCGGTGACTTCGTAAATCTCAAGATGACTAGCAAGATGCCCATGCATTGCACGGAACATCGGGATGCATTTTTTTATGATATCTCGAGAATTTCATCGAAAAATGGTATCTCGAGAATTTCATCGAAAAATGATATCTCGAGAAAGATGAGAGATAAGGTGATGAGGAGTGGGGCGCTGTGGTGATTGGTGGTCAGACTTAGCGGAGGAACGGACGGTGTACATCACTCTTGTCGCGTTCGCGTTGCACCCCGGCACGCTGGACCCTCCACCTCGCTCACCGAATGGAACATGCTTCGTCTTGCATTTTCGCTCGCTTGTGGGACCGCAGTTGAGAGCAAACCGACGTCCCTCTCCCTCCCCCGCCCGCATCATTTATACTACTAGAAGAGAGACAGGTCGGCCGAGTGTTACTAGTACTCCCTCCGTTTTATGTGGAGTAAATAAAAATGGAGGGAGTATACTACTAGTACTATGAGCACTGCATACTCTACTGCAGATGTTGTCAGTACGCCACTACTACTACTACTACTTCTACTACTATTGGACAGGGAGCTTAAAAAAAGTTACTATTGGACTGGCTATACGTGGCGAAATCCTAGTAGGAAGAGCATGTGCGAGAACAAGCACATTCACGTGTTTGAAAACAAATTGGAAACCATCTCTGTTTGAATACAAATCTAGGAGTACGTACGAATCTAACAATATTGATTGGGCGTTGTTGAATGTTGATACTTTTTTCTGTAAGTTTGATCAAAGTAGAGATACTTTGACTACACATAAAACTTATATGTAAACTAGAAAGGATTGGAGGGTGTATATTGTACGTTCAAAAGCGAAACAAACATTGAATACCCTTTATATATGATTTGCTGATGCTATGATCACCGGTTCAAAATTTTGAACCCGCCTTAGGTATCAGACATGCACCCACTGGTTCTCTCTTGGTTTCATCTCGGGGTCCGGAGATCGATTGAAAGAGGACTAGGGTGGGTACAGTACGTTCATTTCGCTTTTGAACGTACAATATACTCCCTCCGATCCACACAGACACCCCCGGGTCATTTCTATCATAGAAACACACCAAACCTTTATCTCCTTGCACGACACACACTTGATCTCTCAACATCAATCGATCTCGTCAAGATGTGTCGGGGCATGAACCGAATGGGATGTCAAAACTAAGATGGGAAGCGACACGTAGTTGAGGCAAAGTGAAACTTTAAATGAACCGTTTGTCTGTATGCATGTCGGACAAATTACAACATTGGAAATACAAGCATGGTCTAGGCCCACATGCGAATGATACTCGGTGGAATGTTCAAATGAGGCATGCGGGAGGATGGACTCGACCGGAGGGCGGCATGATCGATGGAGAAGAGGGTTGTAGAGGAATGAGAAATAAGCAACGCCACATGATTATACTTGAACGGCTCAAATAAACATTAAGTGTTCTTGTTTTCCCTTCCGTCTTGGTCACGGAGTAAGATACTACCTCCGTTTTTATTTACTCTGCATATTAGGTTTGGCTGAAGTCAAACTTCATAAAATTTGACCAAATTTATAGAAAAAATATGAACATTTACAAGAGCAAATCTATATGATGTGAAAGTATATTCAATAATGAATTTAATGGTATTGATTTGTTATTGTATATGTTATTATTTCTGTCTATAAACTTTGTCAAAGTTTACAAAGTTTGACTTTGAGCAAAGCTAAAATGCGGAGTAAATAAAAACAGAAGGAGTACGCAGGAACTAGTATAGTTACTACTGCCGGAACATGGTAACTTGGACCCCTAAATGCGGGCACGGACCGGGCACACCTGAATTATTCCTTCAAATAGTCGGACACCTACATTAGCACACCATCCGGCTACTTAATCAAGTGTTACGCTTCACTAGTTGAAAAGGAAAAGAGTGGTACCGTACCCAAAACCACCACAATTGGGGCTAGGGTAACAACTTGGTATTGTACCACATTTGAACCAGGGCACAAAAACCACCTGTTCTACGCCTAATGCGTAACGCGGAGCACTGACGCTCGAATTTGGCCAGGAAAACAGGGAAACCGACATGTGGGGCACACCTATCGGGATGACATGGCGCAGACTAATCCAATGGAGGAGCTGGCTCACGACCTCCTCGCCACCGACAACCGTGCATGTGGGTCATGGGGGCCAGCAACGTGGCGCAGCTCCCGCACCGCCTCTGGACACGGCGACCGTGGTGAGCGACATGCTCATCGTCGCTGGACACGCTCGGCTTCAGGGTGCCGAGGGTGGCGTTAGCGCTGTGGCACGACTAGCAGATCAACACCCGGCTCGTCGAGGATGGACGGGGCGCCGAAGTGCGCGCGTGCAGCGACGTGTCCGCAGAGTGTTCTAGCGCGGCCAACTGCATCCCCAAGACCTGAGACCGTGTCGGGTCGTCTTGCTTTTTCAATGACATGTGGGTATCGCATGTGAGCAAAGGGCATCTCCAACGTTGCCACGACCGCAGCTGACTACCCTGGCACACCAAAAACCCATGTTCCTCGCGCCGTCGCGCGGTGCGTTCCCAGCCGACGCCAGCTACCTGCATTCATGCTGTCCGTTCTTATGCCGTCATTAAGAGGCTCGGTGCACGAGGAACCAACTCCGGCGACTTAATGACGCACCCGGGCGCTTGGCCTCACCGGAATGCGCTACTTAAAGCGGCAACGCCCAGCTAAACTCCACACCATAGCGCATCCTCCTGCTACCTGGCACCACATCCACCATGACTGTCGCCGCCCTCGCTCAAGTTAACGTAAATTGCCTCTCTCTCCCCCCTGATTTTCATGGTGGTGGGCCCCTCCCTCCCCCCAATCTCCAATCAACAGCCCACACATTTCACATTACGTTAATTACGTAACTGGGATTACGTAGGTGTAGCATTACTCGTCCTAAAAAAACCAACTAAGCCAATCACCCAGCATATCACGCGGGAAAAGACCTGGCTGCGCCATTTTAGTCGGGATTACCGGATTACAAGTAGTAGTATCGATGGATCGTGCGAAGCACCAAGTTTAAAAGGAAAAAAGGCGGTACACTAACAGCACGCCTGTCGCGAACGCTCTGCAGGAGAGCTTGTCTTATGGGATGGCGGCAATAGCGGCGTAGCCGGACGCGGACGCGACCGCACAAGCGGTGGCCATGCTGGCGGCCGACGACGGGAGCACCATCAGCCACTCGTCCTACTTGCCGCCATCCAACGTTCGGTGGCGCATGTGGCAGGTGAAGCGACGGACCGTCCGTGTCCATCATCATCGACCTCACATCCACCGGCAACGCCGAGGTCGGGGACTCCTCCGAGGATGAGTAGGGCATGGGAGGCGGCAGGGCATGGTGTGCCAACTAGTCGGTCCGTCTCCCGTGTTCTACTCTTCCTCGTCGGAGACCGCACCTTCACTTATGGGTCTTGAACCCCGCCCCCGTACATGGAGATGGTAGATGGAGGACGTCGGTCGCCGCCATAGAATAGGTTTAGGGTCGGGTTTCTTTTATTTTTCTGTCCTATAAAAGTTCGAAATGTAATGAAAATCTGCCGTGTTTGCATGAATCTCGTCCGGTGTATATGAACTTTCACAATAATAGTAAGATATATTGTAGGAGTATGAAAATATATGGAATGATGATTCGATTTTGTGTGTATAAACTTAGAAGGTTTGATCCGAGACAAAGCTAACATGCGAAGTAAATAAACACATAGGGTCTACATACACAATTTATCTTAGGCACTCCAATAGTACGTCCACTACACATTCACGCATTTCACATCTTTCTACATCTACGGGAACCTACGAAAGGGTTAACGTAAATTGCCTCTCTCTCTCCCCCCTGATTTTCATGGTGGTGGGCCCCTCCCTCCCCCCAATCTCCAATCAACAGCCCACACGTTTCACATTACGTTAATTACGTAACTGGGATTATGTAGGTGTAGCATTACTCGTCCTAAAAAAACCAACTAAGCCAACCACCCAGCATATCGCGCGGGAAAAGACCCGGCTGTGCCGTTTTAGTCGGGATTACTGGATTACTTGTAGTAGTACCGATGGATCGTGCAAAGCACCAAGTTTAAAAGGAAAAAAGGCGGTACACTAACAGCACGCCTGTCGCGGTCGCATTCCACCCCTCACATGGTCGGTCCTGCACACGGGTCGCACAAACGGAACGCGCTTCGGCTTGCCTCTTCACTGACACGTGGGACCGCACTTGGAGAAACAGACCATGCGCCAAACTCCCCCGCCCACCGCGCGAAAATCCCCCCCAAATCCCAAATTCAACCGCCCTTCGGCCAACTAGCCAATAATATTCCCCAAACCCCCCTCCCCCCGGCCCCCTCCACTCCGTTCGCTCCGCCAAAGCCGCCCTCCCCGCTACGCCGATACATCGGCGCCGCGGTTCGTCGAGGGGACGCACGGCGATCCTCTCGCTCCCACAGTACACTCTCATAGACTGCCATCCTCTAGCTGCGCCACCACCTCTGGCGATGTTCTTCTGGAGACGCACGGCGGTCAGCTTCTCCCACAGTACGCGCATTCTAGACTGAGGCCCCGTGCATGTCGGAGTAGCGCTGAATGTTAGCTGATAGACGTTGTTAATCTCACTGTTTGCCAAAATAGTTTATAGTCAATATGCTCTGCTTAAGAAGCTTCCTTGCCCTGTTCTGCACTCAATCTACTTAGCTGAGATGGCATGCCACGCCCGATTAGTTGCTAAAATATCCGGCCATATATTTATTGTGACGTAGATTGCCAAGGTCTAGTAGCCAATCTGTTAGGTGAAATAGCTCTACACCGTTTTATACTCGATCTTTGTTGCTGAGATGGCCTTCGATGGCTGTGTGCTCGGTGTCATTGACTGCTGAAACAGCCTGCCATAATTTAGCACTCAAATATGTTTACTGAATTAGCTTTACATATATTTCGTTACTTAGATCTGCTTGTCCAAATATCTTGCATAGCTTTAGACATCGACCTAGGTATTTTTTTCTCGACTTCATAAAAAAGCATATATGTTTTTCCTGTAATATCTAGTAGAAGAACTAATTTGTATGTCTAACAGATGGACAGGACTTGGATAACTTCTTCTCGAAGATTCTCCGCTGCATATGTCAAGGGGGTTGAAAACTTCATGAACTTTATCAGAGCAGAGTACGGTGGTCCGAAATCAGATGTGCTTTGCCTGTGTAGCAGTTGTATGAATTCAGTTACAAGACCCCAGTCAACTGTGCAAAATCATCTACACTTGTATGGGATGTTGGTCACATATACTAGGTGGGTTCATCATGGTGAAGCTGTGAACGTCAATGTTACTGACTATGTGGAAGCAGCAGATCACCATCTTGATCTGCCTGATGCTCAGGTGGAAGAGGAGGAGGAGGTGGTGGTGGCGGAGCCAGTGAGTTTGACCAACATTGAAACAATGCTATGAAATGCTCACGCATTTCATGAACTTTCACCTGCAGAAGAAAAATGGTGGGCCCACATGTTGGAACAATGCAAAGTGGCTGTCACCCCAAGAAATAAGCTGTTAGTATTCTCAGCTATGGTCACCTTTCTTCAGGTGAAGACATCTGAGCGGATGACCAACAAATCATTCGATGCGATGTTGGCTGCTTTCCGCAAATCTTTCCCAAATACGTCTGAGCTGCCACACACCTACAGTAAAATGAAGAATTTCCTTCGTGCAGTTGGAATTGGATATGATATGATCCATGTTTGTAAGAATAATTGTGTTCTATTCCGGAAGGATTATGCCAACTTAAGTGAATGCCCAAAATGCAAATCACCAAGATGGAAAGATGGCGATGCTGTGAAGAGGATTCCTCATAATGTTCTGAGACATTTTCCAATTATACCAAGATTACAGAGGTTGTTTCATGATGCTAAAACAAGGGAGGATGTACTGTCGCATTCTAGGAACCAGGAGTACAAAGATCAGAATGTAATTAGCCATCCATCTCATGGTAGTGACTGGAAAAGCTTTAATCAAAAACACAAAAATTTTGCTGCTGACCCGAGAAACATTAGACTTGGCTTAGCTATAAATGGATTTAACCCATTTGGCCACCAGCGCGCCACATATAGCATGTGGCCAGTGCTTGTTATCCCTTACATCATGCCTCCAAATGTCTACACCAAAGAATCAAACTACATGATGGCCTTGCTCATCCCAGGTCCAAAAAGTCCTGGAAAGGATTTTGATTTATTCATGGAGCCTCTTGTGGAGGAACTTCAACAGCTATGGAGGGGTGTTTTCACTCGAGACCTATATAGCAGCCCACCAGCTGATTTCTTTCTGCGTGCTGTTATAATTTGGTGCATCCATGATTATCCGGCTTTGGGCACTATGACCGGGCGAACGACACATGGTTACAATGCATGTGTTCGCTGTGACAAGAATCCGCTGTCATACGCAATACTTAGCAAGATCTGTTACATTGGACACCGTTGTTTCCTTGCCAAGGACAAGCCGTGTCCTACAAAATACCGAAGACATGTGTTCAATGCAAAGCATGAAAACCGTGATGCGCCAAAGAGGCTCACCGGCGATGAGTTTGAAAGGATCGAGAAGAGGGGTCTAGAGGGGGGTGATTAGACCCTCAACAAGCAAAAGTAGCAGTTTTCTAAGTTCTTCAAGTTGAGGTGGAGTTTTAGCACAAGTTTAAGCATTCACAATACATTTCAAGCGAGCATGACAAGAGTATATGAGCAGCAGAAAGTAAAGCATGCAATTTGCAAGAAAGTAAAGGGATGGGATTGGAGTGTGCAAACGCAATTGGAGACACGGAGATTTTTGGCGTGGTTCCGATAGGTGGTGCTATCGTACATCCACGTTGATGGAGACTTCAACCCATGAAGGGTAACGGTTGCGCGAGTCCACGGAGGGCTCCACCCATGAAGGGTCCATGAAGAAGCAACCTTGGTTATCCCACCATGGCCATCGCCCACGAAGGACTTGCCTCACTCGGGTAGATCTTCATGAAGTAGGCGATCTCCTTGCCCTTACAAACTCCTTGGTTCAACTCCACAATCTTGACGGAGGCTCCCAAGTGACACCTAACCAATCTAGGAGACACCACTCTCCAAAAGGTAATAAACGGTGTGTTAATGATGAACTCCTTGCTCTTGTGCTTCAAATGATAGTCTCCCCAACACTCAACTCTCTCTCACAGATTTGGCTATGGTGGAAAGATGATTTGAGTGGAAAGCAACTTGGGGAAGGCTAGAGATCAAGATTCTTGTGGTAGGATTGGAATATCTTGGTCTCAACACATGAGTAGGTGGTTCTCTCTCAGAAAATGAGTAGTGTAAGTGTAGGCACGTTCTGATGGCTCTCTCACAAATAGAGAGGAGGGTGGAGGGGTATATATATCCTCCACACAAAATCTAACCGTTACACACATTTGAGCCAACTCGGTCAGACCGAATAGGTGAACTCGGTGAGACCGATTCAGTTCAAAATGTGAACGTTAGGCTTTTCGGTGGGACCGATATGATCAACTCGGTGGGCCCGATGTGCTAGGGTTAGGGTAAAACCTCATCTCGGTTTGACTGATTACACAAACTTGGTGAGACCGATTTTAGTAATAAGCAAACAGAGAGTTGGTCAGGCAAACTCGGTGGGACCAATCGCTCATCTCGGTGAGACCGAAATGTTACGAATTGGAAACAGACAGTTTGCAAGCCCATCTCGGTGAGACCGAGATCCCATCGGTGAGACCGAACTGATTAGGGTTTCTGGCAGTGGCTATGTCAAAGGAACTCGGTGGCACCGGATAGATCAAATCGGTGGGGCCGAGTTTGACTTTAGGTTTTGGACATATTTGGAATTGAGAAAGTGGTTGATGGCTTTGGAGCATATCACTAAGCACTTTGAGCAAGTAGACCATTAAGCAACACCTCATCCCCTTTTAATAGTATTGGCTTTTCCTATGGACTCAATGTGATCTTGGATCACTAAAAATAGAAATGAAGAGTCTTGAGCTTTTGCCAATCTTTGTCCTTAGCATCTTGAAGGGGTTCCACATCCTCTTGTCCATGCCACGCCATTGTTGAACTTTCTGAAATATACTAGATAAAGAAATTAGTCCAACAAGAGATATGTTGACATTAATTACCAAAATCACCCAGGGAGCACTTGTGCTTTCACAGGGAGCACTTGTTCTTTCAGAGTTGCAAGTGGAATTAGAGAAGGTCAGGCATATTACTCCAGGAAACCATCCTGATAATGGTAGCGGGAAAAGGAAGCGTGGCAGGGCAGAAGAGAGATTATTGTTTACCCGCAGGTCTACTTTGTGGGACTTGGAGTATTGGAAAGATTTGGATCTGCGGCATAATCTTGATGTGATGTACATTGAGAATAATATACGTGACAGCATTATCGGCACACTTCTTAATATTGAAGGCAAGACGAAAGATACCTTAAAATCTAGGATTGATTTGACACACCTGGGTATCAGAAAGGATTTGCAGGTGGAAGATGAAGGTAAACCACGGGATATGGCACCAGCTGTGTACGTCTTGGACAAGGTAAAAAGAAAAGAATTCTGCAAGGTCCTGTCACGTGTGAGATTCCCACATGGATTTACTTCCAACCCTGAAAGGAGAGTCAATGCAGATGGAAACAAGGTACAAGGGTTGAAAACTCATGACTGCCACGTCCTACTTCAAAGGGTTATACCTGTTATCCTTAGAGGATTGGGCCGCCCTGACTTATACAGAGCAGTTGCAGAGTTGGGACAATTCTTCAGGGAACTATGTAGTAGAAATATCAGGATAGATGCTTTGGAGCATCTTAGAGATAAGATACCAACTATTCTATGCGACCTTGAGAAGATATATCCTCCAACCTTCTTTGATGTGATGGTGCATTTGGCTGTTCATGTAAGTGCATCTAGTGCCCCTTAGTGATTTTGGTGTATTGAAACTTATAGGTTAAGGGACTAATGTGTTTATGAGTGTACACAGGTCTATAAGTCTATGAGGAGTTTGTTATTTATGAAGAATGTCGACCCCTAAAAATGAATGTCTTCAGTTGAAGACTTTGGTTTTCTTGAAGACTTTGATAGTGAGGAAATTGGTGTGACCTTGAAGACTTGATATTCATGCGAGGATTATGAAGCGTGAAGACTTTTGTTTTCATAGTTTTGTTTTTCCTTTCTTGATTCATAGGAAACACCGTACTGTTAAAGGGGGTCGAGGTAAAACTAAGGAAAAGTTTCCAAGTGATGCTCAACTCAAATCCTACACCTACCCAATCCTTTCGAGTGAAGCCATTGGATATCTCATACAGTTCAGTCAAGTTCTTCAGTGACAGAGATGAAGTTCTTTTGTTCTCTGAGGAATTTGTTCTAACTGAGGAGTTACGAATTCGCCAGTGCGGATTGCCTACAAGTGAGGAACATGATAGCCCTGAGGAATTTGAGAGCTCAAACTTCTGACCGTTGATGTGCTATGCGCCAGCTGTCCAAAATATCCTATCCACCTAACGGTCATATCATTGAAGGGCATTTATGTCTTATCATGTCGGGCTGCTCCCCGGCTATAAATAGCCGCCCCCTACAACCACTAGTTGGTTGGCTGCTCCGAGAGAAACTGACACTTGTCATTTAGAGCATCCCATCCTCCGAGGACTTTGAGCGAAATCATCAAGTGAGGAAAAATCCAAACCAACACCTAAAACCCAAAGTGATTGAGCATCACTGAAGAGATTGTTCCTGTGTGGAACCGACGCTTGTTACCTTTGAGGACTGTGCGTCCTCGAGACGGTTAGGCGTCATGGTCTAGAGCATCCAAGAGGAATTGTGGATCGCCGAGTGACCAAGTCTGTGAAGGTTTGGAAGTCACCTGTGAAGACTTACCACGAGTGATTGGGCGAGATCTGTGTGACCTTAGCTCAAGGAGAATACGGTGAGGACTGTGTGTCCTCAGGTTTAAATACCTAGCCGCTCCAACCAGACGTACAACTGTCACAACAGTTGGAACTGGTCTACCAAATCACTGTCTTCACCAAGCTACTGGTTCTATTTCCTCAACCCTTTCATTTCCTTGCATACTTGCTGTGTACTTGATCGTTACTGTTTGAAGACATTGACTGAAGACTTTCTCAATTTCCTCATCCCAATTTCTTCAGTCACATTGTCTTGAGCCTGCTTATCCTGTTTACACGCTACCTGTGCTCTGTCTTGTTTTATTTCATCATGATGACTATGTACCGCTTTGTTATGCATGTACCTGAGTACTTATTCCGCTGCTTGTAGTTCGTTGCTTAGGAAATTCCTCAAGTAGTATTTCCTCAGCGACGAATTCATAAAAATCGCCTATTCACCCCCCTCTAGTCGATATAACGCACTTTCAATTGGTATCAGAGCAAGGTACTCCCTTGTTCTGTGTGATTTTGGTTTAACCACCTGGAGTTTTAGTTATGTCGACTACAGGCATGATCAAGGTCTCGGCTGGGTGTCCTACCTTTGATGGGACGGACTACCCCTACTGGAAGAATAAGATGCGCATGCATCTTGAGGCAATTGACAATGATCTCTGGTACGTTGTGGAAAATGGCCTTCCCTCTCTGTCACTCCTTTCGTGAACACTGCTGATGTGAAGAGATTCAAGCAACTCGACTCTCAAGCGAAGAATATCATATGTGGCCATCTGAGCAAAGGACAGTACGGCAGAGTGAGTGCTTTGGAGTCTGCAAAGCTTATCTGGGACAGGCTGTCCAAGGTCAACGAAGGAATCTCAACTCAACGTGATTCTCGAGTTGACGTTCTTCGCAATCTCTTCAACCGCTTCAAAAGACTCGACAATGAGAATGTCCAGCAAACCTTTGATCGCCTCACTGACATTTGAAACGAGCTTCAAGCGCTGGGTGCCACTGACATCACTGACCATGATGTGGTGAAGAAATTGCTGAGGTCACTCGATTCTTCATTCGATACACTAGCACTGATGATTCAAAAACGTGGAGACTACAAGTCACTAGATCCTGCTGATATCCTTGAGAGGCTGAACACTCATGAATTCCAACAAGCTGAAAAGAGAGATCTCTACAGGCCAAGCTATGGAAGATCACGCGCACTGAAGGCCAAGGTAGTTTCCTCATCTGAAGGAGAAGATTCTGATAGCAGCCTTGGTGACCCTGAAGAACTAAGCCAGGAGCTAGCAATGCTCGTGAAGAAATTCCAGAAGTTCTCAAGGCATGGTCGCTTTGTAAAATCTTCAAAAGGTGATCACCCAAGATCTGATTCCTCATCCCGTGATTACAAGAAGAGAACTTGCCACAAATGCAAGAAACCTGGTCACTACATAACTGATTGTCCTCAGTGGGCAAAGGAATCAAAGAATAAGAAATACAAGGATGATAGTTCAGATGACTCAAAGAAGAAGAAGAAATCTTCAAAGTCCTCATCATCAAAATCTTCATCTCACAAGAAGAGCAGTTCCAAGAAGGCTCGGGCATTCATTGGTAAGGAAATGGATTCTGAAGCTGAATCTGAGGAACATGAGGAAGAGGAGGCATCTGAGGAGTCAGACTCTGGTGTGGCAAGCCTAGCCCTCGCTACTGCTTACGTCAGCAAGTCCATCTTCAACACTGAGGAAAATGGCTTCCCCAACACTGCTGATGTCGGCAATGATGACTATGCTCCCACCTATTGCTTCATGGCAAAAGGTGCCAAGGTATTCAAATATCCCTCCTCTGAATCAAGTGAGGATGAATCTGATGATAACCTCAAACCCAGCTATTCCAAACTTGCTAATATTGCTGTTAAACAACAAAAGGCTTTGGAAAAGGTTCAAAATATGCTAGACAAAAGCAATGACCTGTTAGGTGAGGAAATGGAGGGAACTCAAACACTGACTGATAATCTTCAGCAACTACAGTCTAAGTTTGACAACCTTCAAAGTCGTCATGAAACTCTCTTAGCCGATCATGAGAAGCTTTCTTATGAATTTCTTCAAAGAAAACAAGATCTTGAGAAGCTAAGGGTGAGTCATGAAGATCTTCAGAAGGAAAATGATTCATTACTTGCTTAATAGATCAGTTCCGCTCAAGAAGAATTTATTCCACCATGCTTGAAATGCATTGAACGTGAAACTGCTAATTCTTCACCTGAAAGTTCAAATGCTTCTATTGCTGCAAATTCTTCAACTATCTCTGTGGTCACAAATTCCTCATCTGAGGATACCACTAGTATCACTGACGAAAATGCAGGGTTGAAGGAATTGTATGTGACAGGCATGTACAAAAGCTTCAAAGGGCATCAGACTCTTTGTGATGTGCTCAAAAAGTAGATCTTGAACAGGAACCCTAGGAAAGAGGGTATTGCCTTTGAGAGGAAACTCAATGCTGATGGAACCTACTAGAAACCTGAGAAGTATCCCAAAACCTCATGGGTTGCTATGAAGGGACCTCCCGTAGATCCATCCACTTTATCTGGCTTTACTTGTGAATCCTCATATTCATCTGATGAGTCATTTGACTCCAACTATAAACTGTTCAAAAATCAGAATGGTGAAGTATTTGCTAGATATGTTGGAACTAACTGTAGGAATGGTCCCCCTATGAAGAAAATTTGGGTTCCCAAAAGGTGCCTTCAAAGTCTTCAGGTGAATGTCCTCATGAGACCACCAGTGAAAAATAGGAACCCCATATCAAATTCTTCATATGAACCAAAGTCTTCATATGGATCCAAGTCCTCTTATGGATAAAATTCTTCACATGGATCCAAGTCCTCATATGATCATCATCATGCTAACGCTTCTGTTTCGCAGGGAAAATATAAGAGTTCTGATTATGTGCATTATTCTTCAAATCATTATGTTCGTAAGTCCTCAAAGAATTTCTCTGCTTACTCATATGCCTATACTAATCCCTCTCCTGTGAAACGAAGCGCTTTGGCTTCAATGCCACCTTTCTCTTATGGAGCTCGCAGAATGATGAACTCTTTGCCACCCCTCCAGATGTGGGTGGTGAGGAAAAAGAACTAATCTCTTATGCAGGGTCAGGTCTCCAAACGAACAAAATCGTCTGAAGAATTTTCTGGAGACCTGAAATGCTTGAAAGGACGCAAGCTAATCATGAAGAAATGATTCATTCATTTCTCACGTCCTCATACTGCTATATATACATATGTTGCATTAATTAATGAAATTCTGTCTGATGAATTTGATGTCATATTCTTCACTCTGAAGTATATGTGTTCGTAAGATGCACTAATTCATCTGCAGCATGATTTACCCAAAGCTACTGAATGGGTCCTCGACAGTGGATGTACTAATCACATGACCGGTGACAAGAGCTTACTGATGAACACTCCTTTATCTCCATCACATTTGAAGCATATCACCTACGCTGACAAAGGCAAAAGCAAGGTATTGGGTCTAGGTAGGGTTGCAGTCTCAAAGGATCGACACATGGACAAAGTCATGGTTGTCGAGTCCCTCGGATTCAACCTCATGTCTGTCTTAATGCTTTGTGATCTGGATATGGTTGTTGTCTTTGGCAAATATCGCTGCTTAGTGCTCATGGAATCTGACAATTCCAAAGTCTTCGAAGGCTTTAGGAGAGGAGACTTGTATATTGTTGATTTCTCTGCAGGACCACAGCCTGCCACTTGTCTTCTTGCAAAAGCTTCAGAAGGCTAGCTATGGCATCGACGACTGGGTCATGCTGGCATGAGGAACTTACACATGCTCGTGAAGAAAAAGCACGTCATTGGCATTGAGGGTGTCAAATTCCTCAAAGATCATCTTTGTGGGGCTTGTGAGGCTGGAAAGATGACCAGAGCCAAGCACCCCTCGAAGACTATCATGACAACCTCTCGTCCCTTTGAATTGCTTCATATGGATCTCTTTGGCCCTACTCATTATGCCACACTAACAAATGCAGCATTTCTATATGGCTTTACTCTCATTACACATGGGTGCATGTCATTACTTACAAAACTGAAGTGCAGGAAGTCTTCAGATGATTTTCTTCTAGGGCTTCGATGAATTTTGGTGTGAAGATCAAGCATATACGCAGTGACAATGGGACCGAGTTCAAGAATACTGGTCTTGATGACTATCTTGATGAACTTGGTATTACTCATGAGTTATCTACCCCATACACTCCTCAGCAGAATGGCGTTGTGGAGCGCAAGAACAGGACTCTTGTTGAGATGGCTCGCACTATGCTTGATGAATACAAGACACCTCGTCGCTTCTGGCTTGAGGCAATTGATACTACATGCCACATCATCAACAGGGTATATCTTCACAAATTCTTCAAGAAGGCTTCATATGAACTCCTCACTGACAAGAAACCGAATGTGAGTTATTTCAAAGTCTTCGGTGCTAAATGTTGGATTAGAGATCCCCATCGCAATTCTAAATTTGCACCGAAAGCACATGAAGGTTTTATGCTTGGTTACGGAAAGGACTCGCACACCTACAGAGTCTTCAACACCTATCACAACAAGGTTGTTGAAACTGTTGATGTGCGGTTCGATGAAACTAATGGCTCACAAAGAGAGCACCTACCTCCTGTGCTAGATGAGATGACTCCTGAGGAATCCATCAAGCTAAAGGCTACTGAGGATGTCATACCTACTGAAGAATCTGCTGAAGAAGTCATTCCAGATCGTGAAGAAAATCATGCTGGTGCATCTGAAGAAAATGGCTCTGTAGAAAATGCTGAGCCAAATCAAAGTCGTCAACCTACTCATCCTCGCATTGCAAATGAAGTACAAATTGAGAGAATCATCAATGACATCAACGCACCAAGTCCTCTCACTCGCTCAAAAACTTCACATTTGTCTAACTTTTGTGGGCATTTTGCTTTCGTCTCTATCACAGAGCCCACCAAAGTTGATGACGCATTTCTGGAGCCTGAATGGATTCAAGCGATGCAAGAGGAATTACATCAATTCGAGTTGAACAATGTGTGGGAGTTTGTCAAGCGACCAGACCCACGCAAGCACAATATCATCGGCACCAAATGGATCTACCGCAACAAGCAAGATGAAAATGGCCTAGTGGTGAGGAACAAGGCACGTCTTGTAGCTCAAAGCTTCACAAAGGTTGAAGGAATTGATTTCGATGAAACTTTTACACCTGTTGCTAGACTTGAGGCTATTTGCATATTGCTTGCTTATGCTAACCATCATAATATCATCTTATATCAAATGGATGTGAAAAGTGCATTCCTCAATATTAAGCTTGAGGAAGAAGTATATGTTGCTCAACCCCCAGGTTTTGAAGATCCTAAGCATCCTGATCAAGTCTACAGACTCAATAAGGCCCTCTATGGCCTCAAGCAGGCCCCTCGGGCGTGGTATGATACACTGAAGGAATTCCTCATGAAAAAAGGCTTCAAACCCGGTTCACTCGACCCAACTCTTTTCACCAAAACATATGATGATGAATTATTCGTGTGCCAAATATATGTTGATGATATTATCTTTGGCTGTACTAACCAACATTACAGTGACGAATTTGCTTATATGATGAGTGAGGAATATCAAATGTCCATGATGGGAGAATTGAAATTCTTCTTAGGTCTTCAAATTCGTCAACAACGCAATGGCATCTTCATTTCTCAAGAGAAATACCTCAAGGATGTTCTGAGGAAATTCGGTATGCAAGATTGCAAAGGCGTCAAAATCCCTATGCCCACAAATGGCCATCTATGCACCGATGAAAATGTTATAGACTTCGATCAAAAGGTATACCGCTCCATGATTGGCTCCTTATTGTACCTATGTGCATCTAGGCCAGATATTATGCTTAGTGTTTGCATGTGTGCCCGTTTTCAAGCTACACCGAAGGAATCACACCATAAGGCTGTGAAACATATTCTTCGATATCTAGCTCACACTCCAACACTTGGATTATGGTATCCCAAGGGCTCGGCTTTTGATCTCATTGGATATTCGGACTCTGACTATGCTGGTGATCGAGTGGATCGCAAGTCGACATCAGGCACATGCCATTTCCTCGGACGATCTTTAGTATGTTGGTCCTCGAAGAAGCAGAACTGCGTATCACTCTCTACTGCTGAAGCTGAGTATATTGCTGCTGGTTCTTGTTGTGCTCAATTGCTGTGGATGAAGCAAACCCTCAAGGACTACGACATCAACATGAAGAATGTGCTGCTCTACTGCGACAATGAGAGTGCCATCAAGATTGCTCATAACCCAGTTTAGCAGTCGAAGACAAAGCACATCCAGATTCGTCATCATTTTCTTCGAGATCATGTGTTGAAGGGCGACATCTCTATTGATCACGTGAAGACTGAAGAACAGCTAGTGGATATCTTCACCAAGCCCTTGGATGAGAAGAGATTTAGCAAGTTGCGGTGTGAGCTAAATATCTTAGAATCTTCGAATGTTCTTTGAAAGGACACACACCCTAACACTTATGCAAAATTGATGACTTAGATGTGCAACACATGAAGTAACATTTTTCTTCAATCAATGAAGACTAACCCTCTAAGCGTGAAGAAATTAACGAAGAATTTGATTCTCAGAGCCCTACGACAATTGTACGCAGTGTCTGAAATGATCATTCTTATACGGTGGGTCATGCCACAAACAAAAAGTTGAAAATCTTCAAAATTGAGTTTTTCTTCATTTTGCAAATTCTTCAATTTTCAAATTCTTCAACTTGCGAAGTCTTAAAAAAAATTGACTGGTGTTCTTCATTGACTATATATATATTTGACTTTTTCATGCCCTCAACAGCATTCACTTATTGCTAATTCTTCAAGTTGACTTTTCCTCTAAGTGAATGTGATCGGACCCTTTCCCCCTCTATGCTAAACTCAACCCAGTCTATTCACAAATTCTTTATGTGCGTTCTGTTTGAAACCCGTTCAAAGTCTTCATTGTGTCCTTCACAACTGAAGAATTTGCGAACGAAACTTTAAAATTTTCATATCTGAATTTTCGGCTTTTGCCGCTCAAACCGTTCCGCATCCCATGATAAGATTAATCTATTCACCCACGATCTACCACGATCTCCACCTATCTGTACGTGGGTGACACATGTCGCTAGGATGGCAAGGGTCAGGGGCATGTTCGTCCAAAAATTTCGGACGGACAGTTTTTCACCTCGGCTATAAATACCCCTCGCCCTCCTCAGACCTCATTTACTCCGCTCGAGCACACTCCCCTCGCTCGAGCTCTCTGTCCTAGTGCCGCCACTACTCTCCATCGTCGCCGATGAGGAAGAGCTTCACTGCCTCGACCTCATCGCCGTCGTACTCGCGCTGGCCGCGGAAATCTTCACTCCGCCGCCGCCATAGTTATCTCTCACCGCCAAGTTAGGGCGTGGGAGATCTGAACGGACGAACTTCTCCACTTCCACTTCCAGTTCGTCGTGTTATTTGTCCAGGGTAATTGTAATCTGATTTTACTGCCCTACTTTGATTCTGATGATTTCACAAAATCTTCAAAAGGTGTTTATTCTTCAACTTCCGCATCCTTAAACACCAAGTTACATCTGTTCTTGATTTGTTTCTCTAAGCTATGTTTCTCTTCAAGATTCCTCAATTGTGTGGATTTTCTAATCTATACAACTCTAGAACCTAAGTCAAGAACACTTAGTGAAATTCCTCAATACTCCCCTGGTCAAATTCCTCAAACTTGATTTCTTTTGAAAAAAAATCTGAGAACGCATATGACCTCTCCAAATTCTTCGCACCTATACTCTGTTCACAGGTACAAAATGTCTGCTGTTGAGTCACTAGGTTCTCATCAACTTAACTCATTTGCAGCATTCCTCGAAGATAAGTTGCACACTTCCTCAGAAACATCCATTGTTCAAAATCCTCAAGTGAAGAAAATGGTTGATGGGAAGAGACCTTAGAAGGGAGGAAAGAGGCCAGAAACTAATACAGCTTTTGAAATCCCTAAAGACATCTATGATGAATATTGTACTCCTGATGAAGCAACTCATGGCAAGGAGAACAAAAATCAGCACAAAGTGCGCATACAGAGGATTGAGAGGAGATGGGCAAGGGAATGGAGGGAATATCGCTATGTCACTCCTAAGTACATGAAGAAATTCGCCGTTAACCCTCCATGTCCAAGACCTCCATTGGCACCAGGCCAAGAAGCTGATCCCTCAAGCATCAGGCGCAGTGAGGAATTTCCCAGAGAATGGGCTAAGCGTCAAGCAAAATTGGCTAAATTGGCAAAAGAAGCAGTGAAGAAATTCAATGAAGATTCTGCTGCTGCTGCTGAGGCCTCTGCCAGTAAGCCTAAAAAGGCCATGCCGAAGAAATCTGCTGTGAAGCCGAGTTCCTCAACAGCAATGCCCTCACGGCCAAGTTCCTCAAAGCCTTCTAAGAAAATTCCTCGGGCAACTTCTTCAAGGGTTGTGCCAATTCCCTCAGTTGCCACTAAATCCTTAGTTGCTGCTGCTAAGTCCTCAACACCAGTGCATCTTGCCATGTGCCAACGGACTACAGGAATCTCTATTGCCTCAAGAGCAACTGCAAGTTCCTCAGCTCCGCCATAATCTTCAACTGGTCCAATCTTGCTGAAGAAAAAGGCCACTACTGGACGAGGCCCAAGGCCAAGTCCTCACAAGAAGCATGTTGCCTTCCAAGTTCCGTCTGATGACGATGATGCTGATGATGAAGAACTTGCTGAGATCATCAAAGACAGGCAAGAAAAGGCCACTAGAGCCAAAGGCAGTGCTGTGCCACTCATGCTGGATCCTAAAAGCATCCTTGATTTCATTGATCTATGGCACAAGGATCCAAATACTCCTTTGCCTGAATTGAACCTCACTCCTGGCCAGAGCCACATGTTGACGGCCTTCATAGCCGAAGAAAAATGGAAATTTGAGAAGGCCAGGCAAGTCAAGAAAGCTCAATACAAGAAGGAGTGCTTTCTGAAGAAGCATGTTGTGAATATGACTCCTGAAGAACTTGTGAATCTGCAAAAGGAGATCAAAGCTCTCAGCGATGAATTTGACGCATATTGTGCAGATTGGCTTGGTGCCAAAGTCAGATTTCTCAGAATGGCCAAGGGGTTCAACCCGAATGTTGCAGCTCCATCACAACAACAAATTCCTCAGGCTGATGCATCTGCTCAGCCTACTAAAGAGAATGCTAGCATAGCTGATCAAAATCAGTCTGTTGAAGAAACTGAAAGTTCCAGGGCTGCTGAAGAAATTCCAGCTCCTGAAGAAAATGCCAGGGCAACCTCCAATGTTGCGCCTGAAGAACAACTCAGGTCAGCTGAAGCAAATTAAGCTGCGCCTGAAGAATCTGAACAAGCCAAGGCAACTGCATCAGTTGTGCCTGAAGAAACTGCACCTCTTTCATCTGCTCCTCCTGCAAAGTCATCACAGATGAAAGATATCCACCTTCCTTCTGCATCAGAAGCGAAGAAGACCAAAGTTGAAGAAAAGGCAGCTGTGAAGAAAAGGAAAGTATCAGAAACTGCAGAGTCTTCAGCTCCCAAGAAAGTGAAGACTTTGACAAGCTCATACACCAACCCCATTGATGTTGTTCCTATCTCAAGCATGCCATCAAAGGAAATTGTTCCCTTTGGTGAGGAATATGTCATTCCAGATAATAGTGATGAAGCGAATCCTTCTGCTGCTACTTCAGAGCAGTTGGATGAAGAAATTGAAGTGGATGATATCCCTTCAACCCCACTGGTATCATCACCCGTGCCTCAGTTCACAGCTGAAGAGGCAGGCGTTGAAGAAATTGATGAAGAAGATGAGGATGTGGACATTGGGTCTACTACACCAGTTCTCAATGATGATTATTGGGAAAGACATCATCCAAATTCTCCATTGACCACTCCTCTGCAACAAATTCCTCAATCCCCTGTGCAGACTAAAGAAATTCATACGGGCTCTGAAGGACATCAATCTTCACTTCATTCTATTCCAGAAGAAGTTCCAGCTACTAATGCTGAAGAAATGGAGACCAAGACTGCTGCTGATGAAATTGCTATGGAAATTCCTCAGTCTGTGGCTCCAGAGGTTGTGCACCAAGAGGCTGTGAAGACTTCAACTGTTAATCTTCAGCCCAAGCCACAAAATCCTCATACCAAGAAGCAGAAATTCAACGCTGATGATTTCTTTGCTGAGCATCATTTCTTCACGGACTACAATCCTTATGACTCTGCAAGACTGCGACGCAAGCGCTTCTGGGTAGCAAGTCAAATGAACTTTTACTCTTCCCTCCTGTTTGGTAAGAACAAGGTATTTGACCATGAGCAAATTCCTCATGTGGATATGGAGTCGCTTCCTTGCTTCCATCCAGTCCTCAGTGTTCTTCATGACGCTGGGCTACTAAACTTTTGCACTGACATCTGCGACTGGAACGAAGAACTCATTCTTCAATTCTACGCCACACTGCATATCACTGGAAATGTTGAAGTTGTGAATTCATGGGTGCTAGACTGGATGACCGGAAATACTCATTACAAAGCACCAGCCTCTGAATTGCTTCACGTCGTTTTAGTTAGTCCTCTGATTGAAGGCGCAAGACTCATGTATGCTGAATCTGAACTCTCAAATCACTTAATGCAGGTGCTGATGAAGCCTTTGAAGGCTGGCCAAGCTCCAAGGACCACCTTCCTTGTGAAAGAATTGCTCTATGTACCAAGGACTGTGTATCACATATTGACCAAAACCCTCAGTCCAATCAAGGGCCACAACTCTGATGAAGAAGAGGTTGTTGGCATCATGAAGAATCTGCTGTTCAATATGATACATGGCATTCCCATTAACTACCATGATTTCTTCATGAGGACTTTGGCCAATGCTGCTCTGTCACCTTTTGAGTTGAAGCCTTACGCTCCCTGGATCATGAAATTCATCAGATCAAGGACTTTAACTCATTATCAGGCTGATTTTCATAATCATCTCAGCTATTTGCCACCTATTGAAGTCCTCAAGTGGACTATTTCCTCACCTGATGAGAAGGGCAAGGCCGCTATTATTGATGAAGGCACTCGTCCATTAGATGGACAGTTTCGCAAAGCTGCATCCTATTCCACCAATGATGACTCTGCAACACAAGATTCTGCCGCCAAAGCTTCAAAACAAAATCCTCAAGCCACAGCTCCGCGTGTGATGACTGATCGAGAACTTCTCTTCAGTCTTCATCAGAAAGTTGATCGAAATCACAAGTGGGTCAAGCGTTAGTTTGGTGCAATTCTTCAGAACATGACAGTCACTCAAAATACTGTGAAGAAGAATCATTACTATGCACATGAAATCTTCGATCGCACTTGGGCTATTCTATCTCATCTTTACAGTGATGAAGATCTCAAGCAGATGGGATTTCAACAGGACTTTGACTGGTCTTAGCCACCTTCGAAGAAATTCAAGAAGGTCAAAGTTCCTCAGCTGGTCACAAGTTCATATTCTTCATCGCGCGAGACGGATGAAGCTGAAGATTTGAACGACACTGCGGCAGGCCCTACCTCAACGGATGACCCCAACAACGCTGGCGCTCCTCCATCGACATCATGATGATATTCTTCAGGGGCGCTAGTCCTTATTTTTCGTCCCTTTTGGTTATTCGATGACAAAGGGGGAGAAAATTGAGTTAGTCTTCAAGCGGGTCTTCTATATGGGCTATTTTTCTGTTAAGTTGCAACTCTCGCTCTTCTGAAGTGTTTATTGGTTGAGTTGTAAACTTAAGTCCTATGGTGGTCTGATACTTTTGAACTGCTTTCTGCATGCCTATTTCCTCAAGTACCTTAATGCACGCATGCTGAATTTCGTCAGACACCATATTTCATCATGCATTTCAAATTCTTCATATCATATGTTAAATGCGTGTATGAATTACAAGATATAGGGGGAGATCTCCAAGATATTACTCTACAATGTGCATTTGCAATCCAAAGCAAATTCCTCAAATATGCACATCTTCAGGGGGAGTTCCTCTATATATTGCAATCAAATTCCTCAATATCAGTATTTACACTTCATATGTTTTATCCCCGTTGAAAACTTAACCTATTTGTCATCAATCACCAAAAAGGGGAAGATTGTAAGTGCATCTAGTGCCCCTTAGTGATTTTGGTGTATTGAAGACTTATAGGTTAAGGGACTAATGTGTTTATGAGTGTACGCAGGTCTATAAGTCTATGAGGAGTTTGTTATTTATGAAGAATTTCGACCCCTAAAAATGAATGTCTTCAGTTGAAGACTTTGGTTTTCTTGAAGACTTTGATAGTGAGGAAATTGGTGTGACCTTGAAGACTTGATATTCATGCGAGGATTATGAAGCGTGAAGACTTTTGTTTTCATAGTTTTGTTTTTCCTTTCTTGATTCATAGGAAACACCGTACTGTTAAAGGGGGTCGAGGTAAAACTAAGGAAAAGTTTCCAAGTGATGCTCAACTCAAATCCTACACCTACCCAATCCTTTCGAGTGAAGCCATTGGATATCTCATACAGTTCAGTCAAGTTCTTTAGTGACAGAGACAAAGTTCTTTTGTTCTCTGAGGAATTTGTTCTAACTGAGGAGTTAGGAATTCGCCGGTGCGGATTGCCTACAAGTGAGGAACATGATAGCCCTGAGGAATTTGAGAGCTCAAACTTCCGACCGTTGCTGTGGTATGCGCCAGCTGTCCAAAATATCCTATCCACCTAACGGTCATATCATTGAAGGGCATTTATGTCTTATCATGTCGGGCTGCTCCCCGGCTATAAATAGCCGCCCCCTACAACCACTAGTTGGTTGGCTACTCCGAGAGAAACTGACACTTGTCATTTAGAGCATCCCATCCTCCGAGGACTTTGAGCGAAAATCATCAAGTGAGGAAAAACCCAAACCCAAAACCTAAAACCCAAAGTGATTGAGCATCACTGAATAGATTGTTCCTGTGTGGAACCGACGCTAGTTACCTTTGAGGACTGTGCATCCTCCAGACGGTTAGGCGTCATGGTCTAGAGCATCCAAGAGGAATTGTGGATTGCCGAGTGACCAAGTCTGTGAAGGTTTGGAAGTCACCTGTGAAGACTTACCATGAGTGATTGGGCGAGGTCTGTGTGACCTTAGCTCAAGGAGAATATGGTGAGGACTGTGTGTCCGGGACTGTGTGTCCTTAGGTTTAAATACCTAGCCGCTCCAACCAGACGTACAACTGTCACAACAGTTGGAACTCTTCTACCAAATCACTGTCTTCACCAAGCTACTGGTTCTATTTCCTCAACCCTTTCATTTCCTTGCATACTTGATGTGTACTTGATCGTTATTGTTTGAAGACATTGACTGAAGACTTTATCAATTTCCTCATCCCTATTTCTTCACTCACTTTGTCTT
The DNA here is from genome assembly GCA_011799875.1 of Thinopyrum elongatum. NCBI lineage: Eukaryota > Viridiplantae > Streptophyta > Magnoliopsida > Poales > Poaceae > Thinopyrum > Thinopyrum elongatum. Next base: position 380,636,346 of record CM022297.1, read on the forward strand.
CAGCCTACTTATCCTGTTTACACGCTACCTGTGCTCTATCTTGTTTCATTTCATCATGATGACTATGCTACTGCTTTGTTATGCATGTACCTGAGTACTTATTCCGCTGCTTGTAGTTTGTTGCTTAGGAAATTCCTCAAGTAGTATTTCCTCAGCGACGAATTCATAAAAATCACCTATGCACCCCCCCCCCCTCTTGTCGATATAACACACTTTCAGTTCATCTACCTGATGAGGCACTACTTAGAGGTCCAGTACGGTATGGCTGGATGTACCCTATTGAAAGGCGGCTAGGCACTTTCAAGGGCTATGTTAGGAATAGAGCTAGACCTGAGGGTTCCATTGCAGAGGCCTACATTGCTACAGAAGCATTGACATTCTGCTCAAAATACATTGAAACGGCTGATCAGCTTAGCAAAGAGGTGGGTGAAGACAATCCCGAGCTCAATGTTTTCGATTGTTCTGTTCGAGTTATAGGGAAGAGTCGACAAGACGACAAACCTAAAGATTTGGACAAGATGGTTTGGTATGTGTTGAATAACTATCCTAAGATTCTTCCTTATATCGAGTAAGTGCTAAGTACTGCAGCTTATACATCGTAATCTACTAAACTTGCAGCACATTCTTATATATTTAGATGTTTGACGCGATCACTATATTGTGCAGCATCTACAAAAAGGGGTTACTGCCGCAAAATCCAAGAAACATTGACAAACTGGTTATGACAAGATTTGCGAAATGGTTCAAGAGCCATGTAAGCTTTTGAATTGCACTGTCAGTTTTTTTTAATATATTGAGTACATAAGATGACCAGCTTGTGTATTTTCTAACCATAGGTTAAGAAGATGCTGGAGGATGGACAGGCAGTTAATGATGCCCTTTATGCACTAGCAATGGGTCCTGATACTCGGGTAAGACATTATGAATCTTGCGTTGTTGGAGATGTGCGCTACAACACCCTTGCACGCGACGAAGGCAGGAAGACACAAAACAATGCCATCACGAGCACTGATAAGTACGGCAAAGAGACAACAGAAATGTATGCTAACATAACAGACATTGTTCAGTTGCAGTATATCTCCAGCTTCGAGGTTCATCGGTGTGTGGTTCTGTTGTGCTATCATTGGTATATCCGGTTTTCTAGGATCGCAAAACCCAGAGCTGATGATTATTTCAAATCCATCAATGTCAAGGCGGCGTACCAGACCTACGAGCCTTTTATTTTGGCAAATCAAGCAACACAGATATTTTTCTGGGAAGACACATTTGCACGTAGCGATGACTGAAGAGTATTGCAAAGGTTTGAGCAGAGGAATTCGTTTAATGAAGTTGCACAACAAGATGATGCTTACACTGCTCCTGATGTAGAAGATTCCATAGATGTTCCTAATATCTTTGAGAACCATCACGTCAATGGCGCTGGCGAAAAGATTGCCTGTCGGGCTGTGGACATACGGGAGTTGATCAATAAGACGCCAACGTTCGAGGACATTGAGGATGAAGAAGAAGATGACACTGAAGGGAATTATGATTCAGACTGATACACATGGCGAAGATGTTGACGCTGCTGCTGCGGACGATGATTAGATTGCTTTTGTTGTATTTGCTTGTCAGAAGATGTTTTTTTATCTACTATGTGAAATTGTGTTTGCTATGACAACTGAAACGTAATGAAGTTGTTGTTTAGTATTTTGCTGTGAGAACATCACTTATTATGTATGTTGATTTGTGTTTGGTGATTGTATGACGACTAAAACATGATGACATTGTTGTTTAGTTGTACTCATATTTGGCTGTGAAACTTGTATTTGATGACATAGTTTGCTGTTGGACTGCAATTTGCTCGGCGTCTTCGAATAGGAACAAAGCTGACTCGACAGGGCCTCTGCTAATTTATTTATTTATTGGCAAAAGGGCCTCTGCTATTTATTTATTTATGAGCAAAAGGGGACACCCCCGATTTCCATTAATAGAAATCATTAGATGTTCACAACACTATGCCCAGCCTGCTAAATAGGTTTCATTCATTACTAGTTTCAGCCAAGTGCTCATGTCATAGCCACTGAATACATCACGAGTGCTACTTACACTGCAAATAAAGAGACAATCATCCTACAGAGCACATCGATTTTGCCCATTATCTTCACAAACTCTTTTATCTCCTCATTGTTGTCAAGGTCGTTCAGCAGCTGTTGTTTGGCCATGATCAGAGGAACTGCATGTTCAACCTTCTGCTCTGCATCTTCCTCTTCTGTTGTTCCTTCAGTTACTTGTCCAACACCCCAACCTGCTGGTATTGGGATTCCTCGGCTAACCAAATAATCAGCGTAGTTGCATTCCCCCACATCAGCAACTTCCCAGAAATACAAATCACACGAATCTTCCCTTTTCTGCATGAATCAAATTGGAAGATCATCAACCAAACTATTAAAAAAATCAGCAACTGAAAGCAGCGAAACAACACTTAAACATATTATTACCCCATGATTCGGGCATTTGTAAAAGACTCGGCCAGGTTTGAGGATTGTGGTTGAGACGCGACGGATGACTCTGCGTGATTTGCAGCAGTGGCACCACACCAACGGCAGTGGGTTGCGATGAGCAACCGCCTGCGGTGCGTGTGCCGACGGGGGTGTGATGAGACCCACAGGCGATGGTACGGGTGGCGACTTGGCGCATATCTGGTTGTTGCCTGCTGAAGAGCAGGTGGACGACCAGCCAGCGGACATGGTTGTTGCGGCCAGAGCTTCTGAAGCTAGGCAGGGTAAGTAGAGAAGAGGAGAAGCGAACGTTGGATATGTCAGTTTCATTACTTGCAGAGTAGCATAGCACCATATATAGTCATAGTCTAGGTTTGGATTCGAACCAGCTACAGGAGCACGTCTCACTTTTTTCTAAAACTTAGCAATGTCTCTTTACTGGTACACTAGCTTGTTCTGTATGCCTTCTCAAGTTTTTGATTTCTTTTGCGAGGAAGGAAGGAGGAGAAAATTGAGGGTTCCTGGGACTTGAACCCACTACCTCTCAGTTGAAAACTAAGGGTCCTAGTCACTTATGTGGCAAACGTTCCCTGGGAGGAGGACGGCAAACGAACGCATTTTCCTTGCAGTTTTAGTTGCGATGCAAGATCAAACGGTCGTAGTTTCGGGAATGTTATCTGGCGAACGAGCCCAGTTTTTCTTTTCTTCCTATATATAAAAAAGTATGCTACTTGGTGTCGGCTTAGTCAACAAAGGATTGTGCCAACCTTGACCGTTGGATTGACATTCAACGTCTGTCGTGTTTCTTCAGTCTCTTCTTCCTCCAGCCGCCAAAGCCAAACCAGCGCAGGCGGGACCGCCTGCTCCCGCCTCCCACGGCTGGCTGTGCTGCCGCGCACGCATCGTGGCCACATCGCACCCTAAAACTCTGCGCATCTTCCCCGGCTCATGTTTGTTCCCGTCCGAGGCCTCACCATTGTCCTCCGCCTTGGTTCGCTCGCCGCAGTGCCGCCCTCCGGTGTTGTCAACATGGTCAACAACCGAGAGGAATAAGGAGATGACTGTACATGGTGAGGATGATAGTAGGGACCCACCAGGATCATGGCAGTAGGCAAGCAAGTGCCTCCTTTATTACAAGAAAAAAAGGGTTCCTCCTGATGGTTTCCTGACATTTGGGTCGCACGCCACTGTTAACGTAGTCAATAAGCGAGATAACTGCACAAGGAGCGGCAGACACCTGGGACCCAGCAGCGCGCGTAGTAATTTTTTTTTGTTTCTGGGACGGAGAAGGGTATCAACTGGGTTGTGCGGGAGCTGTGGCCCATCTAGCCCAGGCTTTTATTTCATATGTTTACCACATGACCAGCCCAGTTTTTTTTCCTTTCTGAAAATGGCTAGCCCAACTATTTTGTTTTTTGCAGAATAACCAACGTAGGCCTACTTGCTTTTCTACGCCCTGCTGGGCCGGAAATCTTTCAAGACGAGGAGGGATGCATTCGGGCTTGCCCAGAAAATGGGCTATAAGTAATAAGAAATGGGTTATAAGTAATAAGAAATGGGCTGTAAAATGAAAAAATACAGCAAACTGGCAATTAGTTCCAAAATAATTTTTTCTTTCGGATTTTAATATTTTATATTTCATTGTTTTTATGCGGGTAAAATTTCATTGGATTTAAATTAAGGTATGTTTAGTTTTTAAATTAATTTGAATCTGGCTAGAAATTTTGGGCTGTATACTGTTTGGGACACATTTGGAGGCTGACTTGTGGGTCTACTAGGTTGACATGTATGAAACGCTTTGTCAACTTAGTCCACAAATGATTCTAGCAGAAGTGACCATTGGATGTTAATCCAACGGTCGTGCTGCTTCTTCAATATCTGATCTTCTTGCTCCAGCCGCCCAAACCAGTGCCGGTGGGACTGCCTGCTCCCGCCTCCCGTGGCCGGCTGTGCTGCTGCATAGGCCGCACCGCCCCAGCCTACTCCATCGCTGGCCAGGCCATTCCTCTACTCACCCACACCTCCTGTTATTTTTCGGCGACGGCAGCTGAACCACTAAACCCTCGTACCTCCCACCGCATGGGCAACCACTGCCGAGTATTCCCCGGCTCCGGGCCGTTCCCTTCCTAGGCCTCGCCGTCGTCCACCGCCCTGGTGCTCTCGGCGCGGCGTGGTCAACGTGGTCAATGAACGACATCCATCGGAAGAGGACTGTATGTGGAGAGGCTGACAGCTGGGTCCACGACCGCACGCAAGGAAGTGCCTCCTTATTACGTGCAAAATAATGATTCCTCCACCTGACAGCAGGGACCCACTGGAAGGGCCTCTGTATTTCACGAAAAAAATGTTCCTCCCGCTGACAGCTCGGACCCACCAGTTATATCTTCGCACGCAAGGAAGTGCCTCCTTATTACGCACAAAAAAATGAATACTTCCCCTGCTATCTGGGACCCGCCATAGTTGGAGGCTGACTTGTGGGCCTACTAAGTTGATGCGGACGGAGGGCTTTGTCAACTTAGTCAATATGAACAATTCTAGCTCAAGTGACCGTACGATGTCCATCCAATGGCCGTAGTGCTTCTTCAACCTCTGGTCTTCTTGCTCCAGCCGCCCAAACCAGCGCCGGTCATGCCGCCTACTCCTGCCTCCCGTGGCCGGCTCTGCTACCACGCAGGCCTCACTGCCCCACCCTAATCCCATCGATGGCCTGGCCATCCCTGTACTCACCCAGACATGCTGTTATTCTCCGGCGACGGCAGCCTCACACTGCAGCCCAACCAGTAAACTCTCGTACGCCCGTCCGTGTGGGAAACAACTGCCGAGTCTTCCCCGGCTCCGGGTCATTCCCTTCCTAGGCCTTGCCGTCATCCACCACCTTGGTGCTCTCGGCGCGGCGTGGTCAACGTGGTCAAGGAATGACTTACATCAGAAGAGTACTATACGTGGAGAGGTTGACAGCTCAGTCCACAGCCGCAGCAAGGAAGTGCCTCCTTATTACGCGTAAAATAATGATTCCTCCACCTGACAGCAGGGACCTACCGGAAGGGCCTCTGTATTTTGGCTTAGCTGTATTTTGCGAAAAAATGTTTCCCCCCTGACAGTTGGGACCCACCAGCTATATCTTCGGACGCAAGGAAAGTGCCTCCATATTAGGCGTGAAAAAAGATGAATCCTCCCCCTGACAGCTTGGACCCACCATCAATAACTTCGCACGCAAGGAAGTGCGTCCTTATCCTCCCTGACAGCCGGGACCCACCTGGTTGAAGCGTACGTAGCGTTGTCGCGAACGTGTACGTACATACTGGTCGATCGGTCTCTCTACAATGATGAACGATGGCCGAGCAAGCAGCGGCACGTGTAGTAGTAGAGCCCCCGACGTAGCAGTTCAGGCAGTCCCTTCTAAACCGTGTACATGTACGTACAGCCACATGCCAAAAAATACGGCTATGTACGTACATACGGGCGGGGTCTTGAACGCGTACTCGCGCATATGTATGGCCACGGCTCGTGTACATGGAGAGGCAATGGACGGTAGCAATGGTGTCATGTTCATCGGGCAGCCAACCGGTTAGGTCGGCACAAAGAAATAGCGTCCTGTTCATCGGGAGGCAACAGACTGGGTCGGAATGCGTCTTATTCAACGGGAGCCAACCGGCTTGGATGGAACAGCCGAAACGGGGTCTGGCGTACCGCAGTATGGAGGAAACGGCCTTCTGTTCGACCGGCTATGGTCGAAACGGGGGTCCTGTTCATCTGGAGGGGTGTGCTGTACCGCAAAACGGAGGAAACTGACTTGTGTTGGAGCGCTACGGTCGAAACGGGTGTCATGTTCATCGAGAGGGGTGTGGCGTACCGCAAAACAGAGGAAACAGACTTGTGTTGGAGCGCTACGGTCGAAACGGGGGTCCTGTTCATTGGAGGGGTGTGGCATACCGCAAAACGGGACTCCACTGCTATTGTTCACCCACCGTCGACTTCCTTCAGCCTCCACCTGCACTGTTCATCCACCGCGTCTTCCTCCTGCCTCCACCAGCTATTGTTCATCCATGGGCTACTATTCATCCAGCCCTCCACCGGCTATTGTTCAACCAGCCCTCCACGGGGTCCTGTTCATCCACCCCCAACCAGCTCGGCTATGGCGGCCTCCTCTCGGGGTCCTGTTCATCCAGCGGCAACGGCCTACTACTACCATGGGGTCCTGTTCATCCAACCCCCACTGGGAACTGTTCATCCAACCCCAACCACGTATGTCGCGACTCGTTCAACCAACCCCCACGATCACTGTTCATCAAGAGGCAGCAGGTTCGATCGGCTTCAGTAAGCAGCAATAGTAGCGATCGATCGCTCGGGTTCAGTTAGCAGCAGTAGAGAAGGAATCGCTCGGGTTCAGTTAACAGCCAAGGGATCGATCGCTCGGGTTCAGTAACGTAGCTAGTGCAATCGCTCGGGTTCAGTAAGCGAACGCCTTGCTCGGGTTCAGTTAGAGCCCAACGCCTCGCACACACGCGCGTACGTGTACGAGAGAAACGGGAAACCCTCCGTGTATCGCTCGGCCCCGACCACCCACCGTAACCGGGAACTCCCCGAAACTTTCCCCACCCTCGCTTCTACCATGATTTTTTCCGTCATGGACGGCCGAAAGAATGTCATGCAGGTGCGTCTCTGGCCCGCCCAGGACGAAAAGCCCATTTTCTGTCATGATTTTTTGTCATAGAAGTTGGAGCCCACCACATCTATGATGATACCGGGTTTTGTCATAATTAACGTCATAGAAGTGTCATAAGCATGACAGAAATTTTTGTCGTTCGGCCCAAAATGTCACGGATGTGTCTTTTTTTGTTGTGGGAGGTCGGCGAGGCTTGAAGGGATGGCCAGGGGCGATGCCAAGCACGATGGTGCGGTGAGGTCGAGGGGAGGGCAAAGGCAGGGGACTGGGCCGGTGGTCGCTGGCGTTTCGAGGAAGATTGTCAACACTGACTGGATGGAGGTAGATGAAGGCGATCTGCCGGTATTTGTACATTGGACGGTGCTGAAAAAATGGACTGACCTATTTGTTTTCAGTCGACTGTTATTTTCATAGGACCACACCTTGTGGTGTGCTGGAGGAGTATCTGCATTTCCCAGCCATCCCTGTGCTCATATTTCAAAATCCTAGAATCTAATTTCATGTGCCATGCATGTTGTAGAGCTATCATATGTCTCCCGTCATTTATTTCTCATCACCTGCTATCTGCTACTTTTACACTATACTACTTGTGCACACACTTCACCCATACTCACACTATTGTTTTTTATGCATGGGTATTTCAGACTCTGACACACTGTCGATGAATACACAAAAGAAAAGACAGAAGTCGCTCCTGTGTAATTCAACGATAAGCACTAAGCGTTTCAGCGCTCTAAAGAGTGTAGTGTCAGCAGATGGAGACAGTAAACGTAGCTCTGCAGTTGATGATCTCAATTGCCACACACAACCATCCCAGGTGCTTGCTTTAACTTCGCGCTGTCAAATGTGGTTGCATGTTGCATATGGTGCCTAGCTTGTATTGCTTCCAATTTGGTTAAATTGCATCTGCTTACTTTACACATTATACCTTTGATAATGACACGCCTTCCTGTTTTTGATACATACTACATCTATCTATTAACCATGTTCTTACATCAAACTAATGCTCTTGTGCATCACTCATCAATCACTTATGATGAGACAATCACCCCAGTGGGTTACTATGAGACGCGCTACTCTTTTAAAGAGTGCAGTGTCATCCTCCCCACATGATTCTCAAGAAACAACAAGGCTAAATGAAGATAGTCAATGTAGCTCTTTAGTTGATGACCGTAATTCCCCCACACCACCATCGCAGGTGCTTGCTCTTACTTGGCTATGTGATATGTGGTTGCATGTTGCATATGATGTCTACCTTGTAATGCTAATAATTAGGGTAAATTGCATCTGTTTAGTTAACACATTATACCTATGAATATGACATGCCTTCCTGTTTTTGGTACATACTATGTCTTTCTATTAACCATATTCTTACATCAAACTACTTTTCTTGTGTATCCCTCATTAATCACTTCTGACGAGACACCTTCAAATTGACAATGTAATATTGGTTGCATCTTGCATATCATTTCAAGCATGTACTGCCTCTAATTTGTTGAAATGCCACTTATAATGCGACACTTCTAACTTGGTAGAGTGATTTTGGTTGGATCTTTCATATGGTGTCTAGCTTGCATTTCTTCCAATTTGTCGAAATGCCTTCTTCTTACCATTTTTTGTACATATTCCATCCTCCTACAATGTGGTTGCCTTACATAAAAGTTGTGTTCGTCAGTATCATGCATCAACGAATTTGGAAGAGCGAATTTCATTCCTTTTTCTTGTTAGTTTGACTTGACAAGGCAAAATCTAAAAGGATGAACGCACGGGATGATGGTGGTCCTCTGGAGCAACCGAAACAGATGATCTCTGTAGATTCTCCCGCTGCTCCTACTGCAGTGCAAGTTCCAAATCTCATCTCCCCTACTCCACAACCCCAGGTGCTTGATCTAACATGGCAGTGTGATATCTGGTTGCATGTTGCATATGGTGCCTAGCTTGTATTGCTCCTAATTTGTTAAATTGCATCTCCTTAGCTTACACATTATACATGTGAATATGACATGCCTTCCTATTTTTGGTACATACTACATCTGCCTATCACACCATGTTCTTACATCAAACTACTGTTCTTGTGTATCCTGCATCTATTACTTACGATGAGACAGTCACGCCCGTGGGTTAGTATGAGACGCGCTACTCTTATAAAGAGTGCAGTTTCATCCTCCCCACATGATTCTCAAGAAATGGCAAGTCTAAATGAAGATATTGAACGTAGCTCTGTACTTGAAGACCGCATTTCCCCTACACCACCATCGCAGGTGCTTGCTCTAACTTCGCAGTGTGATATGTGGTTGCATGTTGCATACGGTGTCTAGCTTGTAATGCATCTAATTTGGGTAAATTGCATCTGCTTAGTTTACACATTATACCTGTGAATATGACATGCCTTCCTATTTTTGGTACATACTACATCTATCTGTTAACCATGTTCTTACATGAAACTACCGCTCTTCTGTACCCTGCATCAATCACTTACGATGATACACCTTTATTCGTTGCATATTGCATATTATTTCTAGCATGTTGCCTTGTATTGCTTCTAATTTGGTCAAATACATTTATGAGGCCACCCTTTTAATTTGGTAGTGTGATATTGGTTTCATCTTTCATGGTGTCTAGCTTGCATTACTTCTAATTAGTTCAAACACCTTGTGCTTAGTTTACACTTTACACATCATACATGTCAATATGTCATGCCATCCTATTTTTCATACATATTCCATCCTCCTATCATGCGACTGCCTTACATTAAAGTAGTGTTCATCAGTATCATGCATAAACGAATTCTGAAGAGCAAATTTTATTCCTTTTTCTTGTGGGTTTGACTTGACAAGGCAAAATCAAAAAAGAGGAAGGAAAAGAGTAAGGAAGGCGATGATGGTGGTCCTCTGCAGCAACGTAAACGGAGCATCTGTACGGATTCTCTTTGTACTGCTAGTGCATTACAAGTTCCAAGTCTCCGCTCCCCTACCCCACCATCCTAGGTGCTTGCTCTAACTTGGCAGTGTGATATCTGGTTGCATGTTGTATATGGTGTCTAGCTTGTATTGCTTCTAATTAGTGAAAACTGCATCTGCTTAGCTTACACATTATACGTGTGAATATGACACGCCTTCCTATTTTTGGTACATACTATATCTGTCTATCACACCATGTTCTTACATGAAATTACTCTTCTTGTGTATCCTGCATCAGTCACTTATGATGAGACACCTTTAAGTTGGCACTGTGATATTGGTTTGCGTCTTGAATATGATTTCTAGCATGTAGTGCTTCTAATTTGATGAACCCCACCTATGACGAGACAGTTTTAACTTGGCAGAGCGATATTGGTTGCACCTTCCATATGGTGTCTAGCTTGCAGTGCTTCTAATTTTTGAAGTGCATTCTGCTTAGTTACCACATCATAGGTGTGAATATGTCATGCCGTCCAGTTTTTCGTACATATTTCATCCTCGTATCATGACTTTGCCTTTCATCAGAGTAGTGTTCGTCAATATCATGCATGAATGAGTTCTGAAGAGCGAATTTTTTCCTTTTTCTTGTCGGTTTGACCTCACAATGCAAAATCAATAAAGAGGAAGGAAATTGGTAAGGCATTGGATGATGGTGGTCCTTCCGAGCAACTGAAACAGAGGGTCTCTACAGATTCTACTCCGCCATCTTCCCAATAAGATTCGCAAGATAACGCAAGGCTAGACAGTCAACGTAGCTGTGTAGATGATGAGCACATCTCCCTGTCGGTGCAACAAACATTTACATTTGTTGCCCGAACTTACACACAGACACACTAGCATCATTTGTTCAACATCAACACCCGAGCCAGAGAAGCAGCTCTTACTGAGATCAAAGAGCGGATAAAGAAGACCAAGGCAACCAAGACAGAAGAATATCACCTTTGGGAGAGCCTCCCTTGCCGGGCAAGAGAGCCTGGCTCGGTCGAGACCGTCCTAGGGGCAAGTCAAAAACTTCCCCGGCAAGCTTGCCGGGTCCGCCAAGGGCGAAATCCCCGCCAAGACACCACTGCTCCAGCGCACAACGATGCAAGTCACTTATCAGTGCGGTGTCGAGCCCTCGAGCGATTAAGTGGCCTCTGCTAAGCATGTGGCGGCCCATTGGAAGAGAAGATTTATCCAAGTGACACCCATCCAGAAGCGTGTCAAGATGATAAGCAAGAGATGGTTAAGCGGCTCGGCAGGCCTGCCGGGCTTCGTCCTCAGCATGACACCTAGCAGTGCATTTAATGCACTTTGTCCTAACTGCCAGAGTTAGGTATGATAGCACTGTTGGCTATCTAATCAGTAGATAAAGACTGTTTTGCCATTGTGGTTACCCCTTGAGCTATAAAAGGAGGTCCAAGGCGACCTAGCAAAGGATTCAGACCCACACACACTTGTACGCGCATAGCTGCACTCCCTGAGGCACCCTTGCCTGGCTTGAGCACTGCGTGCTCGTTGTGTTCTTCCACTCAATCCACCAAAAAGTAGGAGTAGGGTTTTACGCTACTCAGCGGCCCGAACCTGGGTAAAAACCACCCGTGTCACTGCCGTCGCGTTGATTCATGGCTTCTGCTCTTTGTGCAACGTGATCCCCCTTGCTGAACCACAAAGGGGCCCATGGCCCAATAGGTGATCGTGATCCACCACGACATCTTTAGCGTGCCAGGTAGGGGGAGTTGCTTGTGCGAACCTGAAGTTGTAAACAGCGCGTCGAGCTCCATCGTCGATCATCATCATCATCCTTACGCATGGCGCCCGAGAAGAAGTCTGGCGTGACCGCACACCCTTCCACTTTGAAAGCCCCCTCTGACGCAGCTGTGGATGCCGCTGGCCCTGCGGTGGCGTTAGAAGATGCGGGTACCACGGGAGACGCGACCGGCGTAGGCGGCGCTGTCGTTGTATCCCCTGTGGACGAAGCTGGAGCGGGAGGCGCCGGGGGAGGGCAGCATCAGTGAAGTTCAGGCGGACATGACCCGCAAGCCAAGGGTGGAGGAGGCGTCCAGTCCCCACCACCCCGCCCCACCAGCGGACATAGCCGCGGCGACGATGCCTGCTCTGGTGCGAGTCGTGACCCTCTGGCCACGCCTGTTACGGGTGCGACTGATAACCCACAAGTATAGGGGATCGCAACAGTTTTCGAGGGTAGAGTATTCAACCCAAATTTATTGATTCGACACAAGGGGAGCCAAAGAATATTCTCAAGTATTAGCAGCTGAGTTGTCAATTCAACCACACCTGAAAGGCTTAATATCTGCAGCGAAGTATTTAGTAGCAAAGTAGTATGGAAGTAACGGTAACAGTGGCAAAAGTAACAGTAGCAGTTTTGTAGCAATTGTAACAGTGACAACGGCAAAGTAATGTAGCAAAGATCAATATGTGAAAAGCTCGTAGGCAATGGATCAGTGATGGATAATTATGTCGGATGGCATTCATCATGCAACAGTTATAACCTAGGGTGACACAGAACTAGCTCCAATTCAACAATATAATGTAGGCATGTATTCCGAATATAGTCATACGTGCTTATGGAAAAGAACTTGCATGACATCTTTTGTCCTACCCTCCCGTGGCAGCGGGGTCCTAATGGAAACTAAGGGATATTAAGGCCTCCTTTTAATAGAGAACAGGACCAAAGCATTAGCAATTAGTGAATACATGAACTCCTCAAACTACGGTAATCACCGGAAAGAATCCCAATTATTGTCACCTTGGGGTATACGGATCATAACATGTAATAGGTGTCTACAACTTGCAAGATAGGATCAAGAACACATATATATTCATGAAAACATAATAGGTTCAGATCTGAAATCATGGCACTCGGGCCCTAGTGACAAGCATTAAGCATAGCAAAGTCATAGCAACATCAATCTCAGAACATAGTGGATACTAGGGATCAAACCCTAGGAAACTAACTCGATTACATGATAAATCTCATCCAACCCATCACCGTCCAGCAAGCCTACGATGGAATTACTCACGCACGACAGTGAGCATCATGAAATTGGTGATGGAGGATGGTTGATGATGACGACGGCGTCGATTTCCCCTCTCCGGAGCCCAGAACGGACTCCAGATCTGCCCTCCCGAGGAAGAACAGGAGGTGGCGGCGGCTCCGTATCGTAAAACGCGATGAATCCTTCTCTCTGGTTTTTCTCTCCCCGAAAGTGAATATATAGAGTTGGAGTTTAGGTCGGTGGAGGTCCAGGGGACCCACAAGGCAGGGGGCGCGCCCTCCACCCTTGTGGACAGCCGATGGTTCCCCTCTGGTTGATTCTTTTGCCAATATTTTTTATTTATTACAAAAATATTCTCCGTGAAGTTTCAGGTCATTCCGAGAACTTTTATTTCTGCACAAAAATAACACCAAGGCAATTCTGCTTAAAATAGCGTCAGTCCGGGTTAGTTCCATTCAAATCATGCAAATTAGAGTCCAAAACAAGGGCAAAAGAGTTTGGAAAAGTAGATACGATGGAGATGTATCAGCGACCACTGGATGCTCACCTCGCCCGGGACAAGGCAAGCAAGCCGAAGCGCCGAACGGGGTCGTCGATCCCTGAGCGCAGCCCACTCATCAACAAACCGCCCTAGAAACCAATCCGCGACGGCGTGATCGCGGCGATGCCCCTGCTGGTACCACCAGGACTTGAGCAATGTCACGATCTGCCTCGTCAGCTATGGCAAGCACCGCTACGGAAGCCATGGCACGGGCCCAACTCCTACTAAGATTTCTGCCAGCAGCTGATCAGATGGATGAGTGGAGGGTCACCATCCAGAGTTTGATCGGCTTTGCTGAGGCTAGAGGATTGCGATGGGCGGAGCCATCACGGCGCCTGCAGGCGACGACAGCAGCTCGAGCTGCTGGCCGCGTCGAGGGGCCGCACAAACGGTGCAGTCCCCTCCGTGATAGCAAACCCAGAGGCAGCAACCAGAGCAACGCGACCCCGAGCCCGATGAAGCTTCGATGGCCTCGTCTAATCCATGAGCCCGTCGAGATCAGCGGCAGGTCCTGGAAGATCAGTGGAGGGAAGACGCACGCGTCACTACAGAGCGGCGTCGGGAGACCCGCTGTCAATCCGACAGGCGCAATGGCCCAGACGTCGACGAACCCGCGCCCAGTGAGGGTGGGTACTTACCTTTCGACGTTGGGTGCCCTGCCTTCACTCGCGAGCTGCGGCAAGTCCGTTGGCCATCTGCCCACGTTTTCAAGCCGGAATTGCCAGAAAAGTATGATGGAAGGCTGAACCCGGCAGAGTTCTTGAGCATTTACATGATTGCCGTTCAAGCCGCTGGGGGCAGGGATGAAAAAGTGTTTGCCAACTACTTCCCTTTGGCACTCAAGTCAAATGTGAGGTCGTGGCTGATGCACCTGCCAGAGAACTCCATCTCATCATGGGTTGACCTGTGCAATGAGTTTTTTGGTGCCTTGACGGGCAGCCATCAAGAGCCAGGACGCCCCAGTGATTTGCAAGTCCTTCCACAGAAGGAAGGGGAGAGCTTGCAAAAGTATATGCAGAGATTCAGTCGAGTGCACTGCAACATACCAGAGATACACCAGGCAGCTATGATTGCCGTGTTCCATTCGAACGTGCGCAACAGAAGGATACGTTCTAAGATGAACGTCTGACTGCCCAAAACCGTCAATGAATTTTACACCTTGGCGGTCAAGTGCGCTCGTGCTAAAGAGGGGAGGCGACTTCCTGGGGTGGAGGAAGGAGCAAAGGTTGATTCGGACGATGATGACGAGGCCACTGGCCCGAAGAAGAAGGGCCGAAGGCGCAACAAGAAATGCAAGGAGAAGTCAGTATTGGCCGTTGAAGGTTCTGGCGATCTCAGTACCGGCAAGAAGGCCAAAACCGGAGCCCCCGACAAGGAAGCTGCTCCATGCGCTGATTGCCAGGAGGCTGCGGCAACAGAGAAAGCTGGGAAGTCCGATGGGCCGTACTGCAAGATCCACCGTACTAAAGGACATAATCTCCATGAATGTCATCAAGTCGAGCAGCTTGTTAAGAGGCATAAGGCGGAGTATGAAAAGCATGACAGAGAGAGAGACCAAGAAGGTCCTGGCGGGAAGGGTCGTGGCGGCAGAGGAGGCCGCCGCGGCAAGACCCCTCAGCAAAAAGAGAAACCTGCCAGGGGCCGTGAAAAGAAGGAAGGTGATGATGAGAGTGATGGGGGAGATGAAGAAGAAACCAGTGAACAAGAATTTCAGAAAGCAACTGAGGCCCTGTGCATTGACGGAGGTGCGTCCTTGCACTCCTCTCACTGACAACTGAAGCAGTGGGCACGAGAAGTCAATGCCATGGAGGCAGCTGCGGATTCCTGGAAGCCACTCAAATGGTCCCGCACGCCTACCATCTTTTATGAAGAGGACCACCCCGACCGTACCACAACGGTAGGGTGCTTGCCGTTGTTGGTCTCACCAACAATCCGCAACCTCAAAGTCACGAAGATGTTAGTTCATGGTGGGGCTGGGCTGAATCTGATCCCCCCTAAGGTAGTCAGCAAGTTACAAATATCAGAAGAAGGACTCAAGGTTACTGGCACGTTCCAAGGAATCAACCCCGGTAGGAGTCGTCCTAAGGGGAAGATTACACTACCGGTAACGTTTGGCGGAGAACTGAATTACCGGACCGAGAGGGTTGTGTTTGACATTGTTGATCTTCCTCTGCCTTACAATGGAATCGTTGGCCGCCCAGCTTTGGCAAAGTTCATGGCAGCATCCCACCATGCTTACAATACCTTGAAGATGCCAGGGCCGATAGGCGTCATCTCTATCCCGTCAGACAAGAAAGACGCAATCATATGTGTGGATAAGATGCCAGGGCCACTGAGGCTGCAGCTCCCACCAAGGAAACAAAGAAAGAAAAGAAGGCTAGCAGAGACGCCGGCAAGGAATCTGGGAAGCGCACCTCTCCGGAGTGTGCTGCACCTGTTGATGACTTGCCAGAAAGTTCCACTAGTAAGAGACCCAGGATTGCTACGCCTGCTGTGAAGAAGGTCCCGACAAGGCAGGATGGCGCTGACGGTATGTTTACCATCAGCGCCGCCCTTAATGACAAATAGGAAAGCATGCTCGTTGCCTTCCTGTGGGTGAATGTCGATGTGTTTGCTTGGCAACCATCTGACATCCCCGACGTTCCCAGAGAGGTAATCGAGCACCACCTTGCTGTCTGCCCTCATGCTCGGCCCATCAAGCAGAAGGTCAGAAAGCAAGCTTTGGAGTGGCAACAGTTTATTGCCGAGGATATCAAGAAACTTGAGACAGCTGGTTTGGTCAGCGGGGTTTTGCATCCAACATGGTTAGCCAACCCATTGGTAGTGCGCAAGGTGAACGGGAAATGGAGGCTTTGCATAGACTTCACAGATCTAAACAAGGCATGCCCAAAGGACCATTTCCCCTTGCCGCGCATCAATCAGATTGTGGATTCCACTTCTGGGTGTGATCTGCTTTCCTTTTTGGATGCATACTCCGGATACCATCAGATATTCATGTCCAGGGAAGACGAAGAGAAGACCGCGTTCATAACTCCGTGTGGCACGTACTCGTACGTATGCCTTTCGGGTTAAAGAGCCTTGGATCCACTTTTGCAGGGGCAGTGCAGATTGGGTTTGAGCCTCAGCTACACAGGAATGTAGAAGCTTACATGGATGATATAGTGGTCAAAACCAAGGACAGATCAACGCTCATTCAAGATTTGGAAGAAACCTTTGCAAACTTGCGCAAGATCAACCTGAAGTTACACCCCGAGAAGTGCGTGTTCAGCGTTCCCTCCGGCAAGCTACTTGGCTTCTTTGTGTCTCACCAAGGGATAGAGGCCAACCCCGACAAGATCCAAGCAATCGAGCAGATACAAGCACCCAAGACCATCAAGGATGTGAGGCGATTAACTAGATGTGTTGCCGCGCTGAGTAGGTTTTCCATGTCTGCCAAGCGTGCCCTGCCATTCTTCAAGATCTTGAAGAAGGCAGGTGAGGGAGTCATGGACTAAGGGGTCCTCGTGGTGACGGCCCATTGTACATGGGCCGGACTGGTGGAGCCGTATAATGACAGGAGATCTACGAAGCCGTGGTGTACCCTCCAAGTCAAGAAGGCGGAGGATCTCTTTAATTCCTTATTGTAATCTATCTTAGGTAACCCTAACCCTACCGGTGTCTATATAAACCGAGGGTTTTTAGTCTTTAGGGTTAGAGCTACATTCATCACCTCATAGCCTTAGGGTTTAGCTCATGCTGATCTCGAGGTAGATCTACTCTGTAAACCACATCATACATCCAATATAATCAAGCAGGACGTAGGGTATTACCTCTTCGAGAGGGCCCGAACCTGGGTAAACACTGTGTTCGTTGTCCCTTGTTACCCATCGATCCTAGATCCATAGCTCGGGACCCCCTACCCCGAGGTCTACCGGTTTTGACACCGACATTGGCGCTTTCATTGAGAGTTCCGCTGTGGGATCGCCAGAGGAATCGATGGCTCAACCGGTCGTTGGAGACCACACCCACGCCGAGGGCTTACCCACCCTTGGCCATCTCCTCGTCTTCGGTGGCATACTAGCGCGCGCCGATCCCACTAGTCGCCTCGACCAGATTGAAGGCTTCACCCCGATCGAAGGGTTCATTAGTTCCGGGGCATCGACCCCAGGACCATCAGACTCACAAAAATCCGGTCTCCCTCAGAGTCCGGCCCTGAAGCCCGGCTCCGACGGACCGCCCCAAAGACATCCCGTCGAATCGCCTGAGTGTCCGGCACCCCCATGTGGCCAGCCGGCAGACCACCTGGCGAGCCTTTTTCGTGCAATGGGAATCTCTATTACAAGGCCTGCGGCCTACGATCGGATCGGGCTTAGACCCGACGACCGAGAAAGCAACACCCCTCCGGTCACACACCTCGTCGCCACAGTCGAAGAGGCCCAGGAGGGGCCACAGCCTAGCAAGCTAAAGACTGTGTACACTTGAATCCCTAGCTCGGAGTCAGACACCAGCCCGGATGTACATTTGGACATAACCCCCAGCTCAAGTCCCGGCCTCGAGCCTATCCGGCCGCACACCAGTTCGGATCCGAGCCCTGTGCGGTCAGAACCTGACATGACTCAACTGCCCATCAAGGATAGTCCGGATCCGTGGCAGGAGGGAGTTCTCAAAATTTTCCCGCCCGCCCACCACACGGAATATAATCCGGACTCGAGAAACCCAGACATATGGGACCTCATGTACGTCAAGCAGCTGCCAAACGAGATAGTCCACCATTATTGGGCTAGATTTGTCCTGATAAAGAACAGGATGGCACCTTGCTGTGACAAAGAAATAATTAAAGCCTTCTAGTTTAACTGCAGGGACGAGGGCCTCTTAAACGCCCTTGAACGTCGCTGAATTCAAAGCTTCATCGAACTATCAGACATGGTATGCAAATATTGCACCATGGAGAACACGTGGAGGGCGCAACAGCTGAACATGGGGCCACAGCTCGCCGTGCGTCACGGAAGGCCCCGCCTTAAACGGGCTTACACAAATCGGTTATCGGAGAGCCTAATGAAAGGAAAACTAGGCCTAGATTGGTGTTAGATGAGTTGCTAGATAAACCATGCCGAATACATTCGGCCTTGCTAGACGCAAACCCAACCCACAGACTTCGAGCCTGTCGGGTGGTAAGACAAGTGGCCAAATATGGCGAGCCAATCTTGGGCCTTACACCCCTAGATAAACAGTCCTCAGCTTCACCACAGGACCATAATGTCCTTACAGTATACGAGACGTTCACCTCAAACAGTAAAAGGAAAAAGCCTCTTCGAGAGCTCAATCAAATATATCAAGTGACGGCCGCACAACCATGGTCGGTCACGCCTATCACCTTCAACACGAAGGATGAGCCAAGCCCCCGCAATAACCATGCACCAGCCGCACTGGTCCTCGACCCCATTGTCGACGGTTTTCGGCTGACTAAAGTGCTGATGGACGGAGGCAGCGGCCTCAACCTCATTTATAAGGATACTCTAGACAAGATGCAGTTCAATAGGTCTCGCATCGAATGCAGTCATACCACATTCTGAGGTATAATACCCGGAAGGGAGGCACATTGCTCGGGACGCGTAACCCTAGACGTTGTGTTCGGTATAC
This sequence comes from Thinopyrum elongatum, assembly GCA_011799875.1. Classification (NCBI taxonomy): domain Eukaryota; kingdom Viridiplantae; phylum Streptophyta; class Magnoliopsida; order Poales; family Poaceae; genus Thinopyrum; species Thinopyrum elongatum. The sequence goes on from CM022297.1 coordinate 380,655,611, forward strand.
CCGACAACTACAGATCTGAACCCTTGCTATTTCACATTGTGCCCTTCCGTAGTGGATACCACGCCCTTCTACGACGTGAGGCATTCTCAAGATTTCAGGCCATACCAACGGGTATATGAAACTCAAGATGCCAGGGCCCAACGGGGTGATCTCTCTTAAAAGCGACCCGAGCAAAGACTTGCAAGCCAAAAATAATACGGCATCCCTCGCCCTAGAGGCACTATTCGAAGCCCTCCGGCCGAAGAGTTGACAGCGCTACGCACTACAGTCGACAGGGATGACGTGGTTCTCAGTAAAAGACAAAAATCCACGTCATTCAAGCCAGTAGATGAAATAGTAAAATTTCATGTGCACCCAACAGATCCGAACAAAATGGCATCCATAGGAGCACAGCTAGACCCCGCAGTCGACGAGGCATTAAGGACATTCCTGCATGAAAATTGGGACATATTCGCCTGGCACCCCTCGGACATGCCAGGAATCCCACGCAGGAAAGCAGAGCACAGCCTCAACATTCTAAAATGCTTTAAGCTAGTAAGACAGACCCTGTGCCGATTCTCTGAACCCAAACAACAAGCCATGGGCGAAGAACTCACAAAATTTCTGGAGGCCGGATTCATCCGTGAGATCAAGCATCCTGAGTGGTTAGCAAACCTGGTAATGGTACCAAAGAAGGATAAGTCCTGGCGGCTCTGTGTCGATTTCAAAGACCTTAACAAAGCCTACCCAAAGGATCCTTTCCCCCTGCCATGGATAGACCAGATCATCGACGCCACCGCCGAACACGACTCGCTATGCTTCCTTGACGCATACTCCAGATACCACCAGATCAAGATGAAAGAGTCCGACTAGGCGGCGACCGTGTTCATTACCCCTTACGGGCCCTTCTGCTTCAACACCATGCCGTTCGGATTGAAAAACGTAGGAGCCACTTACCAACGCATGATTCAAGCATGCCTCAAAAATCAAATTGGCAAAATGGTCGAGGCATACATGGATGACGTGGTTGTCAAAACCAAACACATCGACCAACTGATAGATGACCTACATCAAACCTTCGACAACCTGCGGGCCTACAACATACGGCTCAACACGGAGAAATGTGTCCTTGGGGTCCCTACCGGAAAGCTACTCAGATTCATAGTTTCCCATAGTGGAATCGAAGCCAATCTGGCCAAAATTAGAGCGCTATCTCAGCTCACAATACCAACGGGGCTTAAGCATGTCCAGAAACTGGCAGGATGCGTGGCCGCCTTGAGCCGCTTCATATCCCGCCTCGGAGAAAAGGCATTGCCGCTCTACAAACTGCTTAAAAAGACCAAGAACTTCTAGTGGACAGATGAAACAACCATGGCACTTGAGGAGATTAAAACACTCCTCGCCGGCAACCCTATCCTGGCCGCACCCGGCATCGGCGAACCCATGCAACTATACATTTCGGCCACAAATCAGATGGTCAGCGCGGTGCTCGTCGTAGAACGGGAATCCGAGGGCCACAAGTTCAAAGTCCAGAAGCCGGTGTACTACGTGTCTGAGGTGCTTACGCCATGCAAATCACGATACCCGCACTATCAAAAGATAGCCTACACGGTCTTCATGGCATCTCGAAAGCTACGTCATTACTTTCAAGTATGTTCGGTCACAGTAGCGTCAGAGGTCCCCTTGAATGATATAATCAATAACAGGGACGCCACAGGCCGCATCGCCAAATGGGCCATCGAGCTCCTCCCCTTCGAGATAACATACAAGCCACGCCGAGCCATTAAATCTCACGTGCTGGCCGATTTCATAGACGAATGGACCGGGGCCGAACTACCCCGGGAATACTCTACATACTCGCACTGGACAATGTAGTTCGACGGCTCAAAGATGTTAGCCGGACTGGGGGCTGGGGTCATCCTCATCTCCCCCACAGGCGACACTGTTCGGTATGTTCTCCAAATAATGTACACGGACTCGAACAACGCAGCCGAGTACGAAGCACTATTACATGGTCTTCGTATGGCCACAACAATGGGCGTGCAGCGCCTTGAGGTAAGGGGAGACTCAAATTTGGTGATCTCTCAAGTCAACAGCGAGTTCGATGACAAAGACCCCAAGATGGCGGCGTATAAAAACTCGGTCCTCCGGATATCCGCTCGATTTGAGGGCCTAGAATTTCACCATGTCGCTAGACACAGCAATCAAGCAGCCGATGTCCTTGCCCGCATGGGCGCCAAGCGCGACCCGGTTCCTAAAAACACCTTCCTCGAGTGGCTCGTTAAGCCCTCCGTGGTATGGCAGGACGACGTCATCGGTGCACCATCCAACGAGCCCGCTTGCAATGCCTCGCCCGAAAATGAACAAGACGAGCACGTCATTGGTGGCTCCGCACTTGAGGAAACACCTTCCGCACACGAGGTAATGGCCATAATCCCACCCTGGAAATAACCCCTGCTAGCCTACCTCACACAACATCAGCTTTCGAAGGATCAAACCTAAGCACGACGCATAGTTCGCCACTCTAAAGCATACAAGGTCCATGAGGGTGAACTCTATAAGAAGAGTACCACAGGAGTTTTATAAAGGTGCATCTCCGAAGAAGAGGGGCAACAGCTTTTGGCAGAGATACACGCGGGCATGGGCGGACACCACACGGTAGCTCGGGCTCTAGTCAGCAAAGCTTTCCGAGCAAGTTTTTTCTGGCCTATCGCCCGTGAAGATGCCCGGACATTAGTCCAACACTGCGTCGGATGCCATCTGTTCGCAAATCAAAGCCACATGCCCCCCACAGCTCTTCGGACGATACCGATCATGTGGCCTTTTGCGGTCTGGGGTCTCGACATGGTCGGACCACTAAAAGGGGGGTCAAACAAAAAGAAGTACCTATTGGTCATGGTCAACAAATTCACCAAGTGGATCGAGGCAAGACCCGTCACTTCGGCAAAATTCGGACCAGTCGTCGACTTCTTATCCAATGTCGTACACCGTTATGGTGTCCCCCATAGCATAATTACCGATAATGGTACCAACTTCACCGCCCATGAAGTCAAAGACTGGTGCGACAAAATGGGCATGAAGCTCGATTACGCCTCGGTTTACCACCCACAGACCAATGGGCAGGTCGAACGAGCCAATGGACTCATCATGAGTGGCATTAAGCCTCGCCTAGTTCGATCCCTTGAACAATCAGACTACCATTGGGTCAAGGAACTCGATTCCGTACTATGGGGGCTGCACACTACTCCTAATCGGTCCACCGGATACACACCATTTTTTATGGTATACGGTGCCGAAGCAGTTCTCTCATGCAACATTATCCATAACACGCCTAGATTGCGCATGTACGAAGAAAAGGAAGCCGAGCTCGATCGGCAGGATAATCTGGACGCTCTGGAAGAAGAGCGAGACATAGCTCGAGCTCGGTCCGCATTCTATCAGCAGCAAGCATGACGTTACCACAACCGTGAAGTCCGGGCAAAGACATACAACATGGGAGACCTTGTCCTCCGACTCCCCGAAAAATAGAAGAATAAACTATCACCTAAATGGGAGGGTCTGCAAATCATCGATGAAGTACTCATAGGAGGAGCATATCGTCTTCGCCGCTCGTCCGACGATGGCCTCGAGCCGAACCCGTGGAACGCAGCAAGGCTGCGTCGTTTTTACGCCTGAGTCCGACATAAATTTTTGCCTTTTCTTTCTTTTTATTTTTTACCCTTTTTCTATCTTTTGCCGTGGTGCTAGTTCGGCTAAACCGAACCATACCAAGCTCATACTATATTCACCATTACATGTAATACCCAGCTTTGATTGGGGGCTCCCTTAGAAGAGCCGAATATATGTATAAATCGCATTCATCCTGATTGCATCCTTCTCATACACGTTAAGCCAACATATGCATTTGTTTGCCTTAAGATCTTTGCCAAGCTGGGTTGCCTGGCTCCTGTGCTTACCCCTACGTTCCCGATTGTTCGGCTAGGGCGTAAAGGGAGCACCTCTGCGATTGTTACAACCGGGTTACCCGGGACCGCACCTTAGATGGGTGAAGCCGAAAGCTAGCGTTCTTATAGAATACAACAAGTCGGCCTAAGGGAAGTGAATACAGCCTCGAGCTTAATACCAGGGTTCTTTTTTAAAGCCAATGGTGTTCGTTGACCCTATGTGTCCAGACTGTAATTTTACCCAATGAAAGGAACTCTTGGAGGAACTATTTTCATCGGAAGACGTTTCTTATGTTAAACAGTAATATAACATCGCTCTCTGCATATGTTTCGTCTGTTCAAACCAGAGGGCCGGATTGCCTGGTTCCCGAATTGTTGCCTTGTTTCCTATGGCACACAGTACGGAACACTCCCCGATCTCTGATCAGAGAGGCAGAAGCCGATGGCCGGTCAAGACAACATTCTTTCAAAAATAACAATAAGAACGCGGATTGAGCACGGTCAACGTAAAGTACATAGATACATAGAATTGACAAGACTACTCATTCTCGACAATGTCTATCAACTGTTCTAAAGCACAATCCTTTTGAGAATAGCGAGCGGCTTGCATCACTTCATCATACACCAAGCTTAGTGGAATCTCTTGACCGTCAGGGCCCATGGGACCAACCCGGGCCATATGCACCGGGTCTATCTTGGTGAAGCGGGTCTTTACCATAGCACACGCCTCGCGCACCCCTTCTTGGCAGGCCGAGATCTTCCATAACTCAAACCTTTGCCGAGCCCCTTTAAAGCGACTGGCTAGTTCGGCCATACTCTATGGTGGCGCATCTGACGGCCATAACGCCTTCGCCATGCTCTTCATGGCTTTCCGGGCCTTTTCATAGGTCTTCGATAGTTCCTTTAGAAGGTTCCCATCATAAGTGCTTGGTTCTTCCTCAGGCCGCCCAGTCAGGAGACCTAACAAGTAGGTGTTGCACATCATCATTAGCACATCAATCACACTTGTTAACAGCATGTTATGATCAGTACTTACCGAATATGCCACCTTTTAGCTTCTGGTTTTCCTCCACAGTTTGGGCCAGCTGAGTTCTCAAACTTTTGATTACCTCAGCTTGCCATTGATTTTCTGCCTTGAGCTCATTTTTCTCCTCCTGACTTCGCGTCAGTACTCGTTTACCAGCCTCCAGCTCCCTCCGCAGCTCACTTATAGATCCCACGGCTGTGTGGAGAATACGGTGTTAATGCTTAGCATACAACGTATACCTACAAAAAACAGTCTTTCCTACTCACCGGATAATTCGCTGCCAGCTTTTTGAGCCGCATCCAGTTCGGCCTTAGCTTCGACCAATTGTGTCCGACTCACTTCAAGGTCCTCGGACAGCTTTTTGTTCTGCTCTCTTGCGGCCTACAAAAACAATATCATTATACACCCTTAACTCGGCTGTCCCGCCCGAATTAAGGCTTGGGGGCTAGTTGGTTAGGGAACATGATCTACTTTCAAGCTATATACCTGCACCTTGGCGGCAAATAGACCGGCAATCCTATCAAGACCTGTCCAGGCCACTCCAAGATACACATCCACCGAACTAAAAGCATTAAAGTCTTCTTCTGCAAAGGCAGTATGACGTAAAGTCTCCCTCCAGCGGCGATGGTTCATTACGCTCTAGACCTTGGAATTAGTGACCAAAACATCATCGGGGTCCGCCGGAGGTACACCAGCTGCCGCGTGTTCGGAGGAGGCTCTTGCTTGTGCCAAAGACTTGAGACCGGAGTTGCGGTTCGGCGCATCCGGGTGATATTCGGATTGGTGTAGGGGCATACGCCTTCTGCAGAATTGAGCGAGCTCTAATAAGAAAGTGCCAACGGCAACCCTTGCTGCAATCCTGAAATTTGTTACCTTTGGGCCGAGCGGGCAGGTGCCTCCGACTCGATGAAAGCTTTCCGCTTTGATCGCCCATTGAGGGCCAAAGCTGGTGCAGTCCGTGCCCCTCCCGAGACATTCTTACGCATAGTGCGGCGGCCCTTGGGAGTAGAAGTCGGCACGTGGGGGGTAGTGCGAGACGAGCACCCTGTTCGGGAGAGGGTCTTCTTTTCACTTACTGTGGAAGAGGGAAGAACCCCAGGGTGATCGGTTGTTATAGCCACTTTGCCGCCATCAAGGCCCTCCTGATAGAACACCCCATCTTCAAGTTTGATTGACATCTCTGGGTTGTCATGATACCCCGGATCGCTGCCACGAGAGTGATTCTCTGGTTGAGGAGGAGGACAACTAATGGGCGCAACCTGATGCCTCCATCCCTGTTCAAATGGCAAACAATAAGAATTCGGTGTGATCTGTGGGCTCAAAGTAATGGATTGTGACTTACCCAGTCCGCCGGATTGTATCCGGAGCAGCCTTCTCAAATATTCATGCGAGCAAACTCTGCTTCGTCTCCTTTGAAGAGATCTGCCAGTATTTTGGCCGGGGCCGCCTTGTTGTCTGGCCCTTGCCACTGATGACATGTCACATCATTGGTCCCGTTATAGCACCATAAAGGGTGACCCCACTATTGGAGGGGTTGCATGCATCGGGTAATGGCGATGGCCATGATCATGGTCAGCTTGCTGCTAGTTAGCTGCCTGACCTTGGCCGACAGTGCACGCACTTCTTCGTTGTCCTCTTGGGAAGGGCCTCTAGGCCGCCAGTTGTACCGCTTTATAGGCAGATCATTTGAATATTCGGGTAGCCCTTGCCGGATTGGATCGGTAAGGGGAACGTCTTCGATATAAAACCACTCGGAAGTCCATCCCTCGGGATCTTTCTGTGGGGTCCCGATTGGGTACCCTGTCCCAGCTATTCACCATACTTCAGCGCCGCCTACCTTAATTATAGATCCCTCCCAGAGGTGGGGGACAAGATAGAAATACTTCCTCCACAAGTCAAAGTGTGGCTCGCAACTCAGAAATATCACGCACAAATCTACGAAGCCAGAAATGTGCAATATCGACCCCGGGGTGAGGTTGTGGAGCTGGATCCCATAGAACTCTAGCAGACCCCGTAGAAAGGGATGAATAGGAAAACCCAAACCTCTTAGAAGGAAGGGCACAAGACATACCCTCTCCTCCTTGCTTGGGGCGGGGGAGTTCTCGGCAAGGGCGCGGCCATCAATGGAGATGAGACCGGCGCGGACTGGGACCAGATCGGCCGAAGGGAGGAAGCGCTGCGTCTGCAAGCAACTCAGCTGGATATGTGAGACCGAGCAGCTTGACCAATCACCTGGGAGCAGGCCGTGAGGGCGCGAGGAAGAACCTGGGATGTCGGCCATGGCTTTGGAGAATTTTTTCGGTGTTGTTCTTGGTGAAGGGGAAGATAACTGTTCTCAGCCCCCTTGGATCTATAAATAAGCGTCTTATTGTGAAGCCGAAAGGACGGGTGTGTGGAAGGACGGCATTGGGCCGCACGCCCTCTGGAAAGGTGTGCGAAGCCCTTGCCCCGAAGAACGGCATTAAACTCTGATGGTCCCACCTCAATCTCGAGATGTCTTTGGATCTTAGAATATTTAGACTGTCCGGACCCGAGTACATTAGAGCGGGTTCCGGATAAAGTTCAGCGAAATTAATACGGCTTCAAATGGAGTAAAGGAACTTGTCTCGCAAGCCGATGATGTGAAGATTCCAGAAGGCTATCCCCGGCGTTGGAGGCATGTTCGGGGGCTACTGAGGGAGTCATGGACTAAGGGGTCCTCGGGGCGACGGCCCATTGTACATGGGTTGGACTGGTGGAGCCGTATAATGACAGGAGATCTACGAAGCCGTGGTGTGCCCTCCAAGTCAAGAAGGCGGAGGATCTCTTTAATTCCTTATTGTAATCTATCTTCGGTAACCCTAACCCTACCTATGTCTATATAAACCGAGGGTTTTTAGTCTTTAGGGTTAGAGCTACGTTCATCACCTCATAGCCTTAGGGTTTAGCTCATGCTGATCTCGAGGTAGATCTACTCTGTAAACCACATCATACCTCTAATATAATCAAGTAGGACGTAGGGTATTACCTCTTCGAGAGGGCCCGAACCTGGGATAAACACTGTGTTCGTTGTCCCTTGTTACCCATCGATCCTAGATCCACAGCTCGGGACCCCCTACCCTGAGGTCTGCCGGTTTTGACACCAACAGTAGGGCCAATGAAGTGGACCCCGGAGGCAGAAGCAGCGCTGCGGGACTTGAAAGCCTATCTTTCCTCTGCCCCCACCTTGGTTGCTCCTAAACCACAAGAGCCATTGCTGCTATACCTAGCGGCGACTAATCAAGTGGTTAGTTCAGCACTGGTGGCCAATGGGAAGTAGACAAAGAAGTAGCTACAGCTACGGTCCTCCCGGGAAAACAAGCTGAACCAGTCACGGCAAGATTGGGCACAGACCAAATTGAGGATCAGTTCTGAAGTCGCGGCAAAGAAGAAAGTGGTGCAGTGGCCAGTGTACTTTGCTAGCTCCCTGTTGCAGGGGGCTAGGTCGAGGTACTCTGGAGTGCAAAAGCTAATCTTCGGCCTTATCATGGCCTCAAGGAAGCTGCGTCACTACTTCCAAGCCCACGAGATCATAGTTGTTACTCGTTTTCCACACCAGTGCATACTGAGGAACCCTGAAGCTACCGGGAGGATAGTTGAATGGGCACTAGAGCTGTCAAGCTTTGGCCTGAAGTACGAAAGTACCTCAACTATAAAGAGCAGGGCACTGGCAGAATTCATTGCAGAATGGACACACACTCCAGATGAAGAGATATCAGAGACAGTTATCCCTGGCAGGGAGGCACCTCAGGAGTGGATCATGTATTTTGACGGTGCCTTCTCGTTACAAGGCGCAGGGGCTGGCGTGCTTCTTGTTGCGCCCACTGGAGAACACCTCAAGTATGTGGTCCAAATGCACTTTCCTCGGGAGAAAGCTACCAACAACACTACCGAATATGAAGGGCTCCTTGCCGGGCTCAGAATTGCGGTAGAGTTGGGGATCAAGACACTACTGCAGGATGCTGCTAACGCGACACTACAATCAGAGACCCTTCGACGAAACTGTGTGCGATGCAATAATCGCAAACGGTGGTGTAAAAAAACCGTCAAAAAAGGTGCAAAACGTTTGCGATGACGGATGCATCAAACACGGTTCAGATTTTAGTTGCGTGTGCGATGCAGGGCATACGGTTCAGTTCAATTAACTGTTTGCGATGAGGAGGAACAAAAGAAATGGGCAGCCAGATGAAGGTGTGTGCGATATACAGCATACGGTTCACTCGGATGAACTGTTTGTGATTAGGCAACACAAAAGAAATGGTCAGCCAGATCAAGGTGTGTGCGATATACGGCATGCGGTTCACTCGGATGAACTATTTGCGTTGAGACAAGAGAACAGAAACGGTTCAATATAACAAGATGTGTGTGATACGCGGCAAACAGGTCTGTAATCAGAAATGTGTGCGAAGACTGACAATAACACAAACGATTGCTGCTAATAAGACGTGTGTGTTGTGCAATGGGATTGCATACAGAATAACAACATATATATATATATATATATATATATATATATATATATATATATATATATATATATATATATATATATATATATATACAGACTTATAAGGACATGGTTGCATAACCAAATTAAACATCCACTTACATAGGTGGCTACTACAACCAGGGCATTTGCACACACCAAAGTAAACTATTACATGCATAATTACATAGGTGGCTACTACACACATGACATTTCCACATACCAAAGTAAACTATATATTACATGCATGATTAACTAGGATAAACGATCATCTGATCATCATCTACTTCTTGTGACGCTTGCTCTGCTTGTGGCTCGATCCGGCCTCATCGATTTGGGTAATGAGGCACTTCCTCATGTCAACGATCCGCTTGTGCATCTCATAGCATGTGTACACGCTCTTGGCCATGAACTTGAGGTGAGGTTCATCCAGTTGCCGCATCCAGGCCCCGTGCCAGGATACGGGACGTGTTCTGTTGGCATCCTGCTTCATATTTTCGTAGTATGGGTCGATGATGGCCGAGGCGAGTTCAACCAGAGAGTCCTTCTTCGTGCTGCCCCAGACACTGTAGTGCTCACGGATTTCGACAAGGTTCTTGCAGGCCAAGCCCGTAACCCTGAGCGCTTTTACATCGTCGATGGTTTCCACCGTAGCGAACTTGTAGTCGGTGCTGTTGACAAACCTGGCGAAACGATTGCAAGGCTCTGTGGCCATGCAGTAGTGGTAGATGAGGACATGATGGCGCACGCACAACAGGGCGACGGCAACCTTCTGATCTATGTTGGGATGACCGGCGGTGTACTGGAGGTCGATGCCGACCACCTTGTACTTGTCTTGAGCAAGCAACTGCTTAACGGTGTTGATGTAGTCATCCACCACGGCCGGGTCGATGGTGTACACCACCGAGAGATCCGTCTCCCTCGCGTGGGTCTCCACTTTATGCTCACCGAACTCCATTGGAGCGCCGCTAGACATCCCCTCTCTATGTGTCATCGTGGGTGTGCTTGTTGTGTTGTGGGGCACAATCGAAAAGTTGAAGAGACTAAGGTTATAATGGCCGCGGGAATTAAAGGGGAAGCTAGACGGCCTGGAATATCGGCACGCCCTGTTGGCAGTTCTAATTTGCAGCGCGTAACTCCATTGTGCCGCACATAACTGCATCGCGTGGAAACGCGCGCGGCACAACCGCATGCATATGGGGCCCCCGATGTGATCGTGCGCAGGCCCAACCATTGACAGAGCGTGCGCGGAGGGACGCGAGCAGAGCGCTCCGCGGTCGCCTCAACGGCAAGCAACCATATATATGCATATAGCAGTTGAACACGCAAGGAAAAGATGTCCACAAGCCGAGCACGCCGACGAACATGAGCAGAGCGCGCCGCGGCGCCTAACGGCGAGCAGAGCTTGCCGAGGGACGCGAGCAGAGGCCGGCACAGTGATACGTGGCAAATAAGATGAACTGTGCGAGCGATGTTGGAGACATCAAGCATGAATCAGATTAGCGTTGCGTGTGCGATACGTGGCATACAGTTGATCCATCTGAGATGTTTGTGATGGAATAAGCCGTGTGTGTTATGGGCAAACGCTTGCTGGTATGTAACCTTAAATTTAACGAACAAAATGTTAATGCATGTTACAAAAATTATATAACTGGAAACTATGTTCGAATACGAATCCAATGATATAATCTTTGGCGACATGCATTCGTATTTTATTAGTTAAATCCTACTTATAAACCAGGATGGGGGTATAGTAGATAATTAAATTGCAAACATTTTTTTATTAACCGTATGTGTACGTGTCCTTTCGTCCTCCTCTCGCACGTCTTGTCACCCCACTGCCGCAGACGGCTTCCAGCGCAAGCTTGAGCAGCACGCGGGGGCGATCTTTTGGCCATACGGTGGTGAGCCTGTTCCCGCACAACCGCGCAGGTTCCCGCGCAAGCTTCCCACCCGACTCAGTGAAATCCCCCAAAATCCCAATGATTACCAGCCTACTATATAAACCCTCACGGCCGGCGAGTCCTGCGTCGCATTTTCCCCTGCCTCCCTATAGCTTATCTCGTCTGCTTCTCCCACAATCGCCAATGGCACCGGTCCGTCGTCGTCGCTTAGCCACTCCGCTGTCATCAGAGGACAGCTCCAGCTGGGAGGCTACACCGCGGCGGCGGCGTAGTCCCCAGTGTAGTGTAGTGCACGTGGCGTCCCTGTTGGGTGTGCGCGGAACACCCACCACACGCTCCGCCGCCGCTGCCCGTCGGCAGCTGTTGCCGGCTGCCGTTACCGCCACACCACCGTCGAAAGCCAGGGCCATCGCCCGCTCCGCCGCCGCGGCCCGAAGGCGGGAGGTGGCCGTCATGGCCGCCACCCCACTGCCAGCCACCGTGGCCATCACCCGCTTCGCCACCGCGGCCCGAAGGCGGGAGGTGGTGGTCGTGGCCGCAACCCCATCGTCGGCCGCCATGGCCGCCAGCCCACCGTCGACCGCCGGGATCATCACCCGCTCCGCCACCGCCGCCCGAAGGAGGGAGGCGGAGGTGGAGGCCCGCACGTGCGTCAGCGACCTTGTGCGCTACATCAAGTTCCTGCGGGAGGAGGTGGAGCGCCTCATTGAGCACGCAAAGAGCCTTACCGCAGCCGTGGCCGCAGCACACGCCGACGTAGAGGCGAGGAATCAGGAGATTTATGAGCAGTCCGGCCGCTTCGAGAGGGGTTGTCTGGAGCGGCAGAGGGCGTTCGAGGTGAGCGTCGCTGAAGGTGCAGTAGCGGCAGGCACCGTATTGCAGTTGTCCAGCTAGTCGGTAGGCTCCTCCTCCTCTTCCTCTTACTGAGCGCGCTCGGCAGAGGAGAGGCTGCCGGAAGTAGTACAAAGCCCCTCTATAGTAGTAGTATTTAGGGGCTATTTTGTTCAGTTCATCTGACTATAGATGTGGTGGAACTGTACAACGTACTTAAAATTAGCTAGTATATATAGTTGAACTAGCTATTTCAGTACGTGGTTGGCAACAACTGGGGAAAAGTTTGGTCGGTTCAGCTGTCGAGTTGAACTATTTGTATAAATTAAGAACGACTGCTTAATCTAAGAATGAAATCTATGCTTAATTACTGAATTTTAGTTGCAAAAATTAGATAGTGCTAGTGATTTTTAGGTGCATATTTTGACAAATCGCAGTGTTACAAGGATTGACAAATTGCAATGTTACTAGATCAACAAATGTTAATCTTTCCAGTTTGACAAATGGCAATATACCCAATATGACAGATGCAAATCTTACCAAATTGTCTGTACGTGGTTGCACATGGGTCATCCGAAAAAACCATTTGCGTTGAAGGGAGGTACAAATCCTGCTTGCCAAATTTTCTCTTGGCTTAGCGCCGAAGTCTCGCTTTGCATACCTTATTCAATCTGAACCGTTTGCGTTGAAGAGATGCACAAATCCTGCATGGCGAATTTTCCCTTGTCTTATTGCCGAAGACCATAGCTCTCACTTTGCATATAGGTGTTCTATCTAAAATGTTTGCGATGAAGGGCTGCACAAATCCTGCTTGGCACATTTTCCCTTGGCTTACTGGGGAAGCTGTCGGTTTACATACGGGTGTTCTATCTAAAATGTTTGCGATGTTAGAGTGGCAGCTATTTGTTTCAAAATGCCTTTATTGGCTGTTATTCGAGTGCGCCTTCTCTCAAAATGGACACGAAAAATACCACAGCATGTCGGGTGCCATTCCATGATAGCATGCCAAGCTTCATGAGTTTCAGACGAGTTTTGGATTTACTAGAATTTAAAAACAAAGTATCTCAACGTTTTGCCGGCAATCAACAGTGCCCTGGTGTTTGAAATTCATTCCCATTTCTTGCATGGGACCTAAGCATGCACCCAAGGACACAGATTTGATTTTTCAACCAATTTATATGCACTGGAGCATGTGCATGTAGTTCAAATTTGAATTATGCACAAAAATGTCTAGAAAACCCAATTAATGTATAAAAATGTCCAAACGAACCCCGAAAAATTCCAAAATTTAACACAACACTCCTGTTGTTCTATGTTGACACTAGAAATTTTTTGAAAGCAATAAGAGGCAACGGATATCATTTCGTCCCCAAAGGTGGCACGTTCCCTACCGAAACCATCAGGCTTGTTGTGAGAAGCTCTGGTTTGTGAGAAGCTTATACCCAAACCTGCCCCAAATGGGACAAAATTTTTACCACGGCATGTTGATGCCGCTCCATGATAGCATGCCAAGTTTCATGAATTTCAGACGAGTTTTGGTTTTACTAGAATTTAAAAACCTGGTATCTCAATGTTTGCGGCCGAGTGACGGTGGCAGCGTGTTTGACATTCATTCCCATTTCTTGCATGGGACCTAAGCATGCAACCAAGGACACATATTTGAATTTTCAACCAATTTATATGCATTAGAGCATGTGCCTGTAGTTCAAATTTGAATTATGCACATAAATGCATTGAAAACTCAATTAATGTATAAAAATTTCCAAACGAACCCCGAAAAATTCCAAAATTTAACACAACACTCCTGTTGTTCTATGTTGACACTAGAGAAAAAAATTGAAATCAAGAAGAGGCAATGGATATCATTTCGTCCAGAAAGGTGAGACATTCCCTACCGTAACCATGAGGCTTGTTGCGAGAAGCTCTGGTTTGTGAGAAGCTTATACCCCAACCTGCCCCAAATGGGAAAATATTTTTACCACTGCATGTTGATGCCGTTCCATGATAGCATGTCAAGTTTCATGAATTTCAGACGAGTTTTCGATTTACTAGAATTTTAAAACCTTGTATCTCAATGTTAGCGGCCGAGCGACGGTGGCAAAGGTGTTTGACATTCATTCCCATTTCTTGCACGGGACCTAAGGTTGCAACCAAGGACACACATTTGATTTTTCAACCCGTTTATATGCACTGGAGCATGTGCATGTAGTTCAAATTTGAATTATGCACATGAATGCTTAGAAGACTCAGTTAATGTATAAAAATGTCCAAGTGAACCCCGAAAAATCCCAAAAATTGCACAACACTCCTGTTGTTCTATGTTGACATGAGAAAAAATTTGAAAGTAAGAAGACGCAACAGATATCGTTTCATCCCCCAAGGTGTCATGTTCCCTACCGAAACCAACAGGCTTGTCGTGAGAGAAGCTCTGGTTTGCGAGAAGCTTATACCATAACCTGCCCCAAATGGGACAATATTTTTTTACCCCAGCATGTTGATGTTGTTCCATAATAGCATGCCAAGGTTCATGAATTTCAAACGAGTTTTGTATTTACTAGAATTACAAAAGCAAGCACCTCAACGTTTGCCGGAGAGCCACGGTGTCGTGGTGTTTGAAATTCATCCCCATTTCTTGAATGGGACATAAGCATCAACCCATGGACACATATATCATTTTACAACCCATTTTGGTGCACCGGAGCATGTGCATGTAGTTTAATTATGAATTGTGCACCTGAAATGCCTAGAAAACCAAGTTAATGTATAAAAATGTCCAAACGAACCTTCAATAATTCCAATTTTTTTGACGACACACCTATAGTTGCATGTTCACTGCAGATAAAAGTTCTAGCAATTCAAACACCATCCTTTGCAGCTGTAACCCCATTATGTAATTCAAATCAAGACGAAAAATCAAGTAGATCGCACAAAGTTTATTATCACCAACCGTGTGAGATGCAGTACAAAATATCCTGGAGCGCGAGAAGGTGCGTCGGCTACAGTCCACAGCCGGCGTGTCAAGCACACTAGCTCGCTCCCCAAATATCATTTCACTATTCAATCATCGCCGATGAAAGATGGGGACGTGGACCCGCTTCGTGAGGGCAACTTCGGCGGCCCACTCCGGCGAGAGCGTGGCCGCAGCCGCCAGGCGCGTGCTAACAAGCTTCACGAGTGCGGCCACAATCTGCGACCGGGCGGCCAAGGCAGCCCAAACGGCCGCTGTTGCTTCTCAGGTGGCGGCAGCAACATCTGCCTCGGGGATAGCAACTGGCGAGAGCGGCACAACAGCTGTCCGTTCCACAGCGGTGGCCTTAGCCCTGTTGGAGGCCGCCCACGACCATGTCGAGGCCACCCACGCCTAGCTCATGGCGGTCACCACACAAATCGAACGAAGCTTCTCCGACAACGGCCGGCAAACCACAGCCGAAGACTTGGCAATCGCCGAGAGCGTTCGAGCAGTCGTCCGTTCCTGTGCGGCATACCTTGCCACGACGGAGCCCGCCCAAGCCAAGATCGCGGCCGCCCACGCCAAGCTTGTGCCAGCCTATTCCAAAGATATGGCGGATGCGGATGGCGAGATGCTTGCCGAGTATGGTGCGTTGGATGCCATGGAGCCCCTTCCCCAGGAGATCGTCGGGCGCGAGCTGGACATGGACGAGGCGGTAGATATCGACGAGCACCAACCGTAGTAGTACTCTTTGTTTTGTTTAATTAAGAGCGCCGGTCTTTAATTTGTTAGAGTAATGTTTAGGTCAGCTAGCTCTGTTTAATTGCTGAAATCGCTCGATTAAGAAGTGTGGGTGTGCTGTAGTCTCCTTTGTGTACGCAAATTATGCAATGACGTGGATATCCACTGTAACCAGGGAAATTCGAACCAAAATTTTTGACGTTCAAACTCATCACACACAGGTTAAGCTATCTGAATCGTTTGTGATGTTCACATATCGTACACAGTGCTGAATAAGGGACCGTGTCTGAT
Organism: Thinopyrum elongatum; assembly: GCA_011799875.1. NCBI lineage: Eukaryota > Viridiplantae > Streptophyta > Magnoliopsida > Poales > Poaceae > Thinopyrum > Thinopyrum elongatum. The sequence goes on from CM022297.1 coordinate 380,671,782, forward strand.
GACACTTTGCGCGCCAGTTTTGTCGGTGTACTAAGTATTGGGCCATTAGTACCCCGTACTTGTGCACGGGCAGTTGTAGCCAAACTCGCGGCAAGGCTTGTCGGGGAACAGTTCGAGGTTGATTCAAGCTATCGAAGAAATACTCAAGTCGAAGATCTGAGGATCAGCAGATAAGAAGAGCTGGAATCCGAAAGCCAGCCTCCCCGGCAAGATCTTGCCAGGGGGCCTGCGAAGCCCGGCAAGATTTCGTGCCCGGCAAGATTCGGCGCCCGGCAAGATTCTGCCACTGTGCCACCGCTTCGGCACAGCAACAAGCCTGACATTCTGGGTCCTTCTTTGGATGCGAGGCAACACGCCAGTGGAGGAGGGCTTAAGCGGTGCTGATGGGATGGCCCCTTTTTCCATCCCCAAGAAGGTGAGGACACCTAAACGGACACCTCACGGTGCATTAAATGCGTTTGTCCTAATCCGTCAGTGGTTAGGTATGATAACCATGTAGCTACTTTACACCTCAATGTATGTACATTTTGCCACTGTGGTGACCCCTTTGAGCATATAAAAGGAGGCCCATGGCAACTGCTACAGGGGAGGAGGATCTTCTGGCCCATTCTGCATGCGTAGCTGCTCTTTGAATGTACTGTTCATTGCAAGCGCTCCTGGAGCCTGGGCTCAAGAACACTCATAATAAAACAAGCCAGGAGTAGGGTTTTACACTGATCAACGGCCCGAACCTGGGTAAAATCGCCCCGCGTCGATCATTGGTTCTGCTCTTTGTGCATACCTCTCTCCCTGCCGAATCGTAAAGGGGTCCCTTGGGGTCCCATAGGTGTTGCACGCCGACATCTTTGGCGCGCCAGGTAGGGGGTTGGAAGGTTGTGCGAACCTGATCCAGTGATCGGCGCCTTAGTTTCTTCATCATATTCACCATCATGCCACCCAAGAAGAAGAGTGCCGCGACGGCGCAACCATCCATGCCCGTTTTGCCTGTGCCCTCGCGTACTGGAGATGGCGTGGATGCAGAAAGAAGAGGTTTAGAGCCTACACGGCGTTCTAGTGATCCAAGCCAGGCGAGCAGCATCGTTCGCAGCGGCAGCGGCAACCCACATGCCGCTGGATCCAGAGATGGGGCTGTGCTGCCTACAGGCGGCGCAATGAGCTCCAGAGATCGGAGGACGCCTTCTAGGGCTCCCGCGCCGGCGCAAGCGTCACGGCCTTCCCAAGTCATGTACGATAAGCAGCGTCATGGCGCTGGTGGTTCAGGGCGTCCCCATGAAAAGACTTCTGCGCACCAATCCCAAGGTGTGCAGGCCTAGCATGCACGTCAAACTGCCGGCGAAAGTGGCGCGCGGTCGTGTGATCATGACGGTGCTCCTTCTAACATTGTTAGGAGTCAGAGCACCTCACGTACCTCGCACCTGTCGCCGCCGCCTACGCCAGCAGAAGCTTTGGCACGTGCACAGCTGCTCCTCGATTTTCCTCCTGCTCCGAAGAAGATGGAGGAGTGGCGAGCTACTATCCAGAGCCTCATTGGCTTCGCCAATAAAGATGGGCCGCAGGAGGCAGGGCCCTCGCAGCGGCGGTCCATCGATCCGACGCGAGCCGATGTGGAGAAAACCAGAGGTGGTGCGACCACGGTGCACTCCCATCCATGACACCAGCGGCGGTCGACAACCCGGCGGACTGATGGCCGTGATGATGATTCACAGCGTCGTCTGATCCACGGATGCGCCGCGACTAGCATCAAGTTCTCCAGGAACGAAGCAAAGAGGACGCTCGAACCACCATCGAGCGGCGACGGGAAGCGCGCTATCAATCTGATAAGCGCGCAGGGCCCGCTATCGACGAGCCTGCGCCGGGGGACGCAGGCTACTTGCCTTACGAGGTAGGTACTCCAGCGTTTACCCGTGAGCTGCGGCAAGTCCAGTGGCCCAAGTCCCGAACCTTCAAGCCAGAGGTTCCAGAGAAATATGACGGCAAGACTCACCCCTCGGAGTTCTTGAGCATCTACACCATTGCGGTGCAGGCTGCTGGGGGCCGAGACGACAAGATACTTGCCAACTACTTCCTGTTGGTGCTCAAACCCAATGTCAGGTCGTGGTTGATGCATCTGCCGGAGAATTCTATTTCTTCTTGGTCAGATCTGTGTCATCAGTTTGTTGGCGCCTTTGTTGGAGGCCATCAAGCTCCTGGCCAAGAGAGTGATTTGCATATCATCCCTCAGAAGGTGGGCGAACCCCTGCGCAAGTTCATCCAGAGATTTAGCCGAGTGCAGTACAATATTCCTGACGTTCACCCTGCCGCTGTTGTTAGCGCGTTTCATCAGAACGTGCATAACCGCAAAATGCGTGAAGAGCTGGCGATGAACAAGGTCAGGAGTATTGCCGAGCTTTATGCTTTGGCCGACAAGTGCGCTCGGGATGAAGAAGGGAGGAAACTCCCTGGCGAGGCTGTTGGCACAGGGGGCGAATCGGAAGATGAAGACGTTGCAACCCCACCAACGAAAGGCCGGCGACGGAACAAGAAGCGCAGAGGCAAGGCTGTGCTTGCTGTCGAGAAATCCGGCAACCCCGACACCACCAAGAAGGCCAAAGTTGACGACCCTGGCAAGGAAGTTGCCGGGTGCTCTTCTTGCCAGGCCTTGGCGGCTGCCGATAAGTCGGAAAGCTCTGGCAAGCAGTATTGCAAGATCCATCGCACCAAGGGCCACGATCTCCAAAACTGCCAGCAAGTTGAGCAGCTTGTCGAAAAGCAGAGAGCAAAATATGAAAGGCGAGATAAGGAGAAGGCCCATGACGGTGCTGAGGGGTCCGGCAAGAAGCGCGGTGGCCGAGGGGGTTTCCTTTTTTATGGGGAAGGGGCGAGGCCACTCCATTTACTCCCCAATGACAATACGCCTCTGCAGGCATGCTGCAGTTGCAGCCTTTCAGCACATGCTTCCCACGTCATGCATTCAGCGCGTAGTGGGGGGCACAGTAAGTGGGATATTTACGAGCAGTTAATTCCCTACCACGTGTGCCCATGCACTGTTTTGGGCCTAGCCCAACAACGCTTCGCACTCGTGTGTGTCCTAGGCCCGGGGGCTCCTGTCGGTGTACTAAGTATTAGGCCATTAGTACCCCGTACTTGTGCATGGGCAGTTGTAGCCAAACTCGCGGCAAGGCTTGTCGGGGAACAGTTCGAGGTTGATTCAAGCTATCGAAGAAATACTCAAGTCGAAGATCTGAGGATCAGCAGATAAGAAGAGCTGGAATCCGAAAGCCAGCCTCCCCGGCAAGATCTTGCCGGGGGGGCCTGCGAAGCCCGGCAAGATTTCGCGTCCGGCAAGATTCGGCGCCCGGCAAGATTCTGCCACTGTGCCACCGCTTCGGCATAGCAACAAGCCTGACATTCTGGGTCCTTCTTTGGATGCATGGCAACGCGCAAGTGGAGGAGGGCTTAAGCGGTGCTGATGGGATGGCCCCTTTTTCCATCCCCAAGAAGGTGAGGACACCTAAACGGACACCTCACGGTGCATTAAATGTGTTTGTCCACCACGTCCAAAACCTTGGGAGCAAGGTATCTTTTGCTTCTGTTGCTCATCCTCGGAGCAACGGTCAAGCCAAAAGGATGAACACTGAAGTGCTGCGTGGGCTCAAGACAAGAACTTTTGACATGTTGAAGAAATGCGGCAGACGCTGGATCGACGAGCTGCTGGTGGTTCTTTGGTCCCTTCGTACGACACCAAATCAAGCCACCGGGCAGACCTGTCAGGCTCAATTCCATAATAACTCACAGAATAGCCCAAAATCACACCAGCCCCAAGATCAGGATTGTTGGTGGACTTCCGTGATATAGATAACCAGTACAAACATAATAATACATCGGGTTGAGCTAGAGTGCTCTACAATCTGTTACAAACTTGTAAAACAGGTGGCGGTGGAATATGACAATGGGTGACGGTGATACAACACCGATACAATAAAGTAAGCCAAGCATCAGGGTGAGGCTTGACTATTTTATTTGTGTAGCGGAAGCACTAGTGGATGATACACGTGGTAGACTCCAAGTCCACGGGTGACTGAATGGGAACACCTCTATGCGTGAGGCTCGCTAGCGCAATCCTCCTTCGCAAGCTCGTCCTCCTCCAGGTCTGGCCAAGACAATAGCCAGGGACAAGCCTGTGAGTACGTTGGAATGTACTCGCAAACATTATGAACGAGAGATATAACGAATGCAAATGCTTGTGATGGACTATGTTAAATGCACATGCTGGCCAGAATTAAATCATGGCATGATAATGTCAACCTAGTGTGGATAAATAATCAAATGACAGTAGTGATAACCAAGAAATTAAAGTGGAACATCGAGCGTTAGACCGCCTGAGAAATTCCAAGAAAAATGCCAAACGGGTGTCTGAAAGCGACGCCTCTTAAGGTCTTGAAGAGAAATTCCACATGGGTGTCTAAAAGCGACGCCTCATAAGGTCTTGAAAAGAAATGCCAAACGGGTGTCTAAAAGAGAATCGGACGAGACAGGACCGCCCGAGAACTCGAGCGACGCCACGAGAGGTCTTGAAAATAAAATTGTGTATCCAGGTAGTCTAGCCATCCCAAGTGATACTTAGAAAAGAAAATAAAGCTGAGTGCATGTGTAGTCTAGCCATCCCAAGTGACAATCAGTACAGTTGAATAAGAGAAACGGGTTAGTCCACCACAACAATAATATGCATAACAATAATATTCATGACAGCCTCGGTGGTGACCATAATTATCCTACAAAATGAATCAAGCTCAATTTAATTATTTTCCTCCAAAGACTGACACCGAGACCGATACATGACACCTCCCAACTATGTCCTTGACCGTGGACACGGCTATTCGAATAGATGTAACTTTGCAGAGATTGCGCTCTTTACCCATGAATATGGAATTCCTGTAGCCAATATCTAGACATTGACTAATTTCCATTACGGTCTTTGGGTTGGAAACACACCTGTCCAGCACACACCAGAATAACTTTCCAGATGCCAGGAATCACCCAAAGCATCTTTCAAGAAAAACTCTAAGTCGGGGAGACCATCGTCTCGAATAGCATGGGATCACTTTTAACACGCGCGGATTACAAGGGGTGCCCCCCTCTCGGCCTAGCCGGATACACCCATGCCCCCTGACCCGATGACTGGCATTAGTCCATGGCCGTGGAAACCTCATCATGGCCTCTCTAAGTGGTGTGTACACGCAAAGGGGTTAACAACTTACTAAATCACACTCCCCTTGTGGGAAGACAAGTGGCAGCACGTTGTTTAGTTAGGCTTAATGGAACAAGACTTGATCTAGGTCGACTTAGGAGGTGTTGTTATTAAGACTGGCATGTCTCACATTCCACAATGACACCGTCGTGTCATAACACAGCCCGTGCCCATCGGCACGTCCAGGGCAGGAGATACACTCCTGGATTCTTACCATGTCCACATGTTAGCAAAATATCCTGATGAATGCAATAGTGCTCATATGACATGCAACAGGGTTCATGCAATAGTGCTCAAATTGACGTGACTAATGCATGCTTCTACTATTACTAATATACGGTGCAACAACTTCCGATGCAACCATGCATGCAACTCATTATAACCCAAGTTCAATAATGCTTGCCTTGACCAAAGAAATAAACAAGGGGTCCCTCGAAATTCCCGGTATAGCCCCCCTCTTCGTTTTCTGAAAATGAAAATCCAAATTCAACTTTTTTGCAATAATAATAAAAGTTGTCCCAAAATATTTTTAATTAAACACAAAAATAAACTAGAGCGAAAAACAAGAATTTCAGAAAAAGAATCAATTGAAAATGATCTGTGGTTTAAAAGCTATTAAGGATTTAAAACCAGGGACCTCTTTGTAAATAAAATAACTGCCAGCGGGTCCCTACGGTAATAAGTGAAAGCGCCTCGGATAGGAATACGCTTCCCAGCCAGGAAAGATTAAACAGGTAAAAGACGCTTTCGAAAATAACACAAAAGAACAGAATAGTGACGGGTGGGCTCCACCCGTCAGGTTTGAAATTCAAACGCGCTCTACGCGCGCGTGTACAGAGGGGAGGAGGTGGTCACCGGCAGCGATCACCGGTGTTTCAGGAGGCGGCGATGGTCGGGACGTGTTCGGGGTGGCACCAAGCGTCGGTGTGTGGTGGTGGTCGTCGGCGAGCACCAGGACGACGGCAAGGTCGTCTCCGGCGGACGGCGGCGTCGGGTGTCGGTGTACTAATATTGGGCCTTTAATACCCTGTACTTGTGCACGGGCAGTTGTAGCCATACCTGCGGCAAGGCTTGTCGGGGAATAGCTGAAGATTAATCTAAAGTTATCAAAGAGACATTCAAGCCAATGGTCAGAAGATCAGGGGCTCGGCCCCCGGCAAGATCTTGCCGGGGTAGCCTGCGGAGACCGGCAAGATCTTGCCGGGATAGCCCGCGGAGCCCGGCAAGATTCGCACCCCGGCAAGGTTCCGCCACTATGCCACCGCTCCAGCGCAGCGACCAGCCTGGCATTCTGGCCCCATCTCTGGATGCGTGGCAAGGCGCTAGTGGAGGCGAGCTTAAGCGGTGCTGATGGGATGGCCCCTTTTTCCATCCCCAAGAAAGTAGGGACACCTAAACGGACACCTCACGGTGCATTAAATGCATTTGTACTAAACCGCCAGTGGTTAGGTATGATAACCCTATAGCTACTTTACACCTCGCGTATGAACAGTTTGCCACTGTGGTGACCCCTTTAAGCATATAAAAGGAGGCCCAAGGCAACTGCTACAGGGGAGAGAGCACTCTCGGCCCATTTCGCATGCATAGCCACTGCACGAACACACTGTTCATTGCAAGCGGTCCAAGGACTGGGACGAATACATTGATAATAAACCAAAGCAGGAGTAGGGTTTTACGCTGATCAGCGGCCCGAACCTGGGTAAAAATCCCCTCGCGCTGGTCCTCGGTTTTGCTCTTTGTGCATACCTCTCTCCCTGCCGAATCGTAAAGGGGTCCTTCGGATCCCATAGGTGTCGTACGTCGACATCTTTGGCGCGCCAGGTAGGGGGGTCGAGGTTGCGCGATCCTGATCCGGTGATCAACGTGTCATTTTCTTCACCGTCTTCGTCACCATGCCGCCCAAGAAGAAGGGTGCGGCAGCGGTTATTCCGTCTACGTCCGTCTTGCCCATGCCTACTCGGACGGGTGACGGCCTGGATGCAGGAGATGGAGGTTTAGAGCCTCCATGGTGTTCTGGTGATCCGAGCCAGGCGAGCGGCATCGTTCACAGCGGCGACGGCAACCCGCACGCCGCTAGATCCAGAGATGGAGCCATGCTGCCTACGGGCGGTGCAGCGAACTCCAGAGATCGGAGGATGCCTTCTAAGACTCTCACGCCGACGCAAGCATTGCGGCCTTCTCAGGTCGCACGCGACGAGCAGTGCCGTGGCGTTGGTGGGTCTGAACGTCCCCATGGAAAGACTTCTGCGTATCGATCCCAAGGTGCGCAGGTCCAGCATGCACGCCAAACTGCCGATAGAAGTGGCGCGGGGTCGCGTGATCGTGATGGTGCTCCTTCTAACACTGTTAGGAGTCAAAGCACCTCATGTACCTCACACCTGTCGCCGCCACCTACGCCAGCAGAAGCCTTGGCACGTGCGCAGCTGGTCCTTGATTTCCCTCCTGCTCCGGAGAAGATGGAGGAGTGGCGATCTACTATCCAGAGCCTCATCGGCTTCATCAATAAGGATGGGCCGCTGCCTGCGGGGCCCTCGCGGCAGCGGTCTACCAATCCGACGCGAGCCGATGGTGAGAAGACTGGTGCCGGTGCGACCATGGTGCACTCCCCTCCATGACAGCAGCAGCGGTCGTCAACCCGGTGGACTGACGACCGTGATGACGATTCCACGGCGTCATCCGATCCGCGGATGCGCCGCGATCAGCGCCAAGTTCTTCAGGAACGAAGCAAAGAAGACGCTCGAACTACCATCAAGCGGCGACGGGAGGCGCGTCATCAGTCTGATAAATGCGCAGGGCCTACTATCGACAAGCCTGCGCCAAGGCACGTAGGCGACTTGCCCTATGAGGTAGGTTGTCCAGCGTTTACCCGTGAGCTACGGTGAGTCCAGTGGCCCAACTCCCGAACGTTCAAACCAGAGGTCCCGGAGAAATATGACGGCAAGACTCACCCCTCGGAGTTCTTGAGCATCTACACCATTGCGGTGCAGGTTGCCGGGGGCCGAGATGACAAGATACTTGCCAACTACTTCCCGTTGGTGCTCAAACCCAACATCAGGTCATGGTTGATGCATCTGCCGGAGAATTCCATTTCTTCTTGGTCAGATCTGTGCCATCAGTTTGTTGGCGCCTTTGTTGGAGGCCACCAAGCTCCTGGCCAAGAGAGTGATTTGCATCTCCTCCCTCAAAAGGAGGGCGAACCCCTGCGCAAGTTTATCCAGAGATTTAGCTGGGTGCAATACAATATTCCAGACGTTCATCCTGCCGCTGTTGTTAGCACGTTTCATCAGAACATGCGCAACCGCAAGATGTGCGAAGAGCTGGCGATGAACAAAGTTAGGAGTATTGTCGAGCTTTACGCTTTGGCCGACAAGTGCGCTCGAGCTGAAGAAGGGAGGAAACTCCCTGGTGAAGGTATTGGCGCAGGGGGTGAATCAGAATATGAAGATGTTGCAACCCCGCCAAAGAAAGGCCGGTGGCGGAACAAGAAGCACAGAGGCAAGGCCGTGCTTGCTGTCGAGGAATCGGGCAACCCCGGCACCGCCAAGAAGGCCAAGGTTGATGACCCCGGTAAGGAAGTTGCCGGGTGCGCCTCCTGCCAGGCCTTGGCGGCTGCCGACAAGTCGGAAAGCTCCGGCAAACAGTATTGCAAGATCCATCGCACCAAGGGCCACGATCTCCAAAACTGCCGGCAAGTTCAGCAGCTTACCGAGAAGCAAAGAGCTGAGTACGAAAGACGAGACAAGGAGAAGGCCCAGGACGGTGCTGAGGGATCTAGCAAGAAGCGTGGTGGCCGAGGAGGCCGCCGCGGCAAGGCTAAGCAACAGAAGGAGAGGCCCGGCCGAGGCCGCGACAAAGACGAGGGAGGCGAAGATGATGAAGAAGACGACAAATCCAGTGAGCATGAGTTTTAGAAAGCCATAGAGGCCATGTGTATTGACGGGGGCGCTTCGTTGCATTCTTCTCATCGCCGACTTAAACAGTGGGTGCGTGAGGTTAATGCAACGGAGCCGTCGTTCGATGCATGCAAGCCTTTAAAGTGGTCCAGCACGCCTATCATTTTTGACGCCGAGGATCACCCTGATCACACAACTGCGGTCGGGTGCTTGCCCTTGTTGGTCTCACCAACAATTCGCAACCTCAAGGTGACAAAAATGCTAGTTGACGGTGGGGCCGGGCTGAACTTAATCTCGCCGGACGTGCTCAAGAAGCTACAAATTCCTGATGAAGATCTCGAGGAAACGGGCACATTTCAGGGGATCAATCCAGGAAGGACCCAGCCAAAAGGCAAGATTACGCTACCGGTAACATTTGGTAGCGAGCTCAACTACAGGACAGAGAAGGTAGTGTTTGATGTCGCCAAGATCCCTATGTCATACAATGGGATCCTTGGCCGCCCAACGCTGGCTAAGTTCATGGCGGCGTCACACTATGCGTACAATGTGTTGAAGATGCCCGGACCGATAAGTGTCATCACTATCCACTCTGACAAGAAGGATGAACTTATCTGCACTGACCAACTATACCGGGAGGCAGCTGCAGCACCTGCCGTCAAGGCATCTGCTCCTGCCGCTGGATCTCTCGGGGGGAAGAAGAAGACCGGCAAGATTTTTGGCGCAAACTCCGGCAAGCGCACCTCCTCAGAGTGCTGCGCTTCCGTTGAGGACGCACCAGAGAGTTCCACCGGCAAGAACAAGAAATCCAAGGCTGCTCCACCAGAGATCAAGAAGGTGCCCATCAAGGAGGACGGAACGGGAGGAACTTTCACCATAAGTTCCACCCGAGATGACAAATAGGAAAGCGCGCTCATTGCCTTCCTGCGGGCGAATGTCGACGTGTTTGCATGGCAAACGTCTGACATCCCCGGTGTTCCCAGGGAGGTAATTGGGCACCACCTTACTGTCTGTCCTCATGCGCGGGCCGTCAAGCAGAGGGTCAGGAAGCAAGCCTTGGAGTGGCAAGAATTCATTGCCGAAGAAATCAGAAAGCTAGAAGCAGCAGGCTTGGTCAGAGGAGTGCTTCACCCAACGTGGTTGGCCAATCCGGTTGTAGTGCGCAAGGCGAATGGGAAATGGAGGCCGTGTATTGATTATACAGACATCAATAAAGCCTGTCCAAAAGATCCCTTCCCCTTGCCGCGCATCGACCAGATTGTGGACTCTACTGCTGGTTGTGACCTACTGTCGTTCCTTGATGCCTACTCGAGATATCATCAGATCTTCATGGCAAAAGAAGATGAAGAAAAGACCGCATTTATCACCCCATGTGGTACGTATTGCATTATACGGATGCCTTTCGGGTTGAAAAGTGCTAGTTCTACATTTGCGAGAGCGGTCCAAATTGGTTTTGAGCCTCAGCTACATAGAAATATGGAAGCATACATGGATGACATAGTGGTCAAAACCAAGGATAAAGCGACGCTCATACAAGATCTAGAAGAAACATTTACAAATCTGCGCAAGATCAATTTAAAGCTCAATCCTGAGAAGTGTGCGTTTGGCGTCCCTTCCGGCAAGCTTCTCGGGTTCTTTGTATCTCAGCGTGGAATCGAAGTGAATCCCAACAAGATCAAAGCTATTGAGCAGATTGAAGCACCAAGACGCGTCAAGGATGTACGTCGTCTTGCCAGCTGCATTGCTGCCCTAAGCAGGTTCATCTCCAAATCCGCTGAGCGCGCCCTGCCCTTTTTCAAAATTTTGAAGAAGGCAGGTCCAATGAGATGGACTCCGGAAGCGGAGGCAGCGTTGCAAGATTTGAAGAGGTACCTCTCCTCTCCGCCGACGCTAGTCGCACCTAGGCCACAAGAGCCGTTGCTGTTATATCTAGCGGCAACGAATCAAGTGGTTAGTGCTGCATTAGTGGTGCAGAGAGAAGTTGACGAGGAGGCAACAGCAGTGGCAGGACCGTTAGGTGACACGCCGGGATCTTCCCCAGCAAGGTCTGGTACCGGCAAGACAGGATCTGCGCAGTCAGAGGAATCAGTTCAAAAGAGGAAGATGGTGCAGCGCCCAGTTTATTTTGTTAGCTCTCTTTTACAGGGAGCTAGGTCAAGATACTCTGGTGTGCAGAAGCTGCTCTTCGGCCTTCTCATGGCCTCGAGGAAGCTGCGCCATTATTTTCAAGCACATGAGATTACCGTCGTCACTCGATTCCCGTTGCAGCGGGTTTTGCGAAATCCAGAGGCAACCGGCAGGATTGTGGAGTGGGCGTTGGAATTGTCAAGCTTTGGTCTCAAGTTTGAAAGTACTTCAGCAATTCAGAGTAGGGCTTTGGCGGAGTTCATTGCGGAATGGACCCCAACGCCAGACGAAGAAATTCAAGAAACGACTCTTCCCGGCAAGGAAACAGATCAAGAATGGATTATGTACTTTGATGTGAAGACGAGTTGCCTGTATGGTGCCCGAGTGATGAATACGAGGCGTGGCCGAGCATTCTTGGCCCTTGCCGCAAGTCCTCGAGACGGGGTGACGGGGTCACATCTTTCATGAGTCTCTGCTCGTTACCGCACCCCCAAGGTACTAACGATTTGGATATGTGATCTGAGTGGGCCTCTGGCCCAATAGCACTAACCACCACGTGGGCATAGTATGGGCGTTCTGCATCGTATGCATCAGCCGAAAGCTCTGTCAGACGTCCAGTTCAGCATGGCGGCACGGTCGGATCGTGTTGGCCACCCGGGGCGATGCTGGTATCCACCCTGTGTGCAACGACCCGGAGGGTGAGGGGCGATGGCCAAGACCCCCTTGCGCTTAGGATGTAGACCGGCGGGGACCTCTCTGCTGAGCTGTAGGTAGGGTTGCGGTGTGTCGTTTGGCCAAGGCCGGGCATGACCCAGAAAGTGTGTCCGGCCGGAGTTAAGCGAGTGTGGTGGGTAAGTTGGTGCACCCCTGCAGGGAAGAACTAATCTATGCATAGCCGGATCCTCGGTAACGGACACTCGGAGTTGTTTCCCGATTGATACAATTAGAATTTGATACTATGGCTCTGGGATTGCTTCTCGCAAGGAGTCGAGAAGGGATCTCCGGACGAGGTTGATAACTGTATGGCTCTGGGATTGCTTTCTCGCAGGGAGTCGAGAAAGGATCTCTGGGTGAGGTTGAGACTTAATGATACTACTACATTATATTGTACTGTTCTACTCTCTTATTTTGCTGCAAGACCGCTGAAGATGCTAGTCTTCGATAGGTCTAGGCTTTCCTCTCTATTCTGGCATTTCTGCAGCCCAGTCCACATATACAGCCACTCTTTGATAATGTTGCATATGTAGTGTAGATCCTTGCTTGCTGAGTACTTCTGAGTACTCACGGTTGCTTTGCTTTCTTTTCCCCATATCAGTTTGTCGTGGCCAGATGACGGAGCCACTGAGACAGCTACCCCGCCGACGACCGACTACTACTACTACCCCGAGGGTGGTTACTGCTTCGAACTTGCCGTCGACCAGGAGAAGGTTCGGAGGGTCCCAGGCAGGAGGCCTGCGCCTTTCGATCGTAGTGTTTTCTTTTGCCCTGCCTTCTAAGGGTCTATCTGTGTTTTCTTTTATATCTGTACTCAGATATCTGATGCTTCCGCTGTTGCTTGTATGCGAGTTTATGTATTCGAGCCCTCGAGGCCCCTGGCTTGTAATATAAAGCTTGTATGACTTTATTTATGTTTTAGAGTTATGTTGTGATATCTTCCCGTGAGTCCTTAGGCTTGATCGTGTGCATTTGCGTGTATGATTAGTGCATGATTAAGCCGGGGGCGCCACAGTTGGCGTGATTCCGCCACCTCAGCCTCCGGCGCGGTTATGTGGGACGCTCCTGCCGCTTCAGTAGTTGACGCAGGTGCGGGCCTCGCACGCCGCGCAGGTTGCTGACGAACCCCTTGCCGTGGCGCAGCCTTGCCAATCGCCTTCTTGCCGGGAGCCTCACTGCTCGAAGAAGGTTGGCTTGTCGGGATGCCAGAAGCAGCTTTTTGAAGGACGCGCTTGGTTTTCTTCGGAGCTGGGGGCTCTTCCTGTGGCTCTTCTTCGGCTACGTCCTCGTCGGACGAACCCTCAGCGGCCGCGCTGCTCTGTTCCCCGGCAGCCTCAGCCTCCCTGGCAAGATTTTCTTCCACCACAACCTCGGCGTCACTGGTTTCCCATTCTGTGAAACCGACGCTGCCGGCCTCCGCGGCAAGATTCGCTTCTTCGACCCTAGAGGCAATATACGCCACTTCTTTGTCAGTGGTGGCGCGAATGAGGCCCGTCTCTTCTCGGATGGCTTTCTCCGGCAAGTTATCGAAGAACTTTTGTGCTTCCTCCTCGGTTGGCTCGGCCCAAGTCGCATCAAGACCATGGGCGTTGAACATTGGCATGAATGCAATGATCGACCCCAGCGCGGAGTTGTTGCACAAAGGAACAATTCTTGCCGGCAACCGATGTTTGTCATCGCGCTGGAATAGCTTGTGGCGAAGAGCGCCAAGCTGCATGGTCGTCAGATTGTTGTTCAATCCCGGGCGCAGCCTCATGATATCCGCTGCGTTCCGGTACTCCCAGGCTGGTCTTCCCCTGCTCTGTAGGGGGGCGATGCGGCGGCGGAGGAAATCGAAGCTGATCATCTCCATTGTAAGCCCGGCAGCTTTCAGGCGAAGGATCCTGGTGGTGGCGATTGTGAGCCTCTCGTCCTCCGCGGCAAGATCGCTCCAGTCATTGCCGTGGACCACCTTCTGCCGTCGAGGCGAACAGAACGGATGAGGATCTTCTTCCTTGATCCAGCACCACTCAGACCGCCATTCATCCCACTTCTCGCGTTGAACTCCATCTGGGTATATCTCCTTATTCCAAGCCCGTGGGATCCAGGCGATAGAACCGGAAAGGGCCTCCCCCTTTGGATGCGAGGAATAAAATAATGGCGAAAAAGGGCGGTGTTGGGAACTAGTCCGACAAAGTTTTCGCAAAGATGAGCGAAGATGGACATGCACATTACGGCGTTCGGCGTGAAATCAAGAAGGCGGAAGCCGTATGTGTACATAATATCGTTGAAGAAATCAGAGAATGGAGGACAGAGTCCGCAATAGAAATAAGCGGTCAAGAAACTATATCTGTCAGGGCCGCTCTTGGAACAAGAACCTGGAATCACGCGCGTTGTGGGATGAGCTTGTGTCCCCTTCGCCCACATGCACTAGTATCGGTTCTTTAAAGCCCTCGCATCCAGCGTCGGAGCAAAGACGACGAACTTCTTTCACATCTTCACCAGCGCGCTCTCCGGGACATCGGCCTTCGTCTCCTTGCTCTTGCCTTTGCCCTTGCTAGTCTTGGGCGGCATGGTGATTGCGAGGGCGGAGGCTGAGGATCGAGCGGGTGCGGAAGCGAAGAGCGGATGGGGAGAAGTCTGGCTCTGAGCTCAGGAGGGGAAGATAATGGCGGAATCCAGATTGAGAAGAAGAAGGGGATAAATAGGCTGCGCCTCTGCGGTTTTGTGACGCCCCCGGCCCGATCGTGCACTAATCATACACGCAAATGCACACGATCAAGCCTAAGGACTCACGGGAAGATATCACAACACAACTCTAAAACATAAATAAAGTCATACAAGCTTTATATTACAAGCCAGGGCCTCGAGGGCTCGAATACATAAGCTTGCGAACAAGCGTCAGCGGAAGCATCAGATATCTGAGTACAGATATAAAAGAAAGTACAGAAAGGCCTTTAGAAAGGCGGGGCAAAATAAAACACTACGATCGAAAGGCGAAGGCCTCCTGCCTGGGACCCTCCGATCCTACTCCTGGTCGTCAGTCAACTCGTAGTAGTATCCATCCTCTGGGTAGTAGTAGTAGCGATCGTCGGGGCATCTATCTCAGGGGGCTCCGTCCTCTGGTCACGTCAAACTGATATGGGGAGAAAAAGGAAAACAAAGCAACCGTGAGTACTCAGAAGTACTCAGCAAGCAAGGATCTACACTACATATGCAACATTTTCAAAGGGAGGCTGTATATGTGGACTGGGCTGCAGAAATGCCAGAATAGAGAGAAGGCCTAGTCCTATCGAAGACTAGCATCTTCAGCGGTCTTGCAGCAGTAGAAGAGAGTAGAACAATACCATATAATGTAGCAGTAATAATATCAACCTCACCCAGAGATCCTTTCTCGACTCCCTGCGAGAAAGCAATCCCAGAGCCATAAAGTCATCAAACCTCGTCCTGAGATCCCTTCTCGACTCCCTGCGAGAAGCAATCCCAGAGCCATATATACAGGTCTCATCACAGGTATCCAGTTCTAAATTGTATCAATCAGGATACAACTCTGAGTGTCCTTTACCGTAGGACCGGCTATCGATAGAAATGTTCTTCCCTGCAGGGGTGCACCAACTTACCCAACACGCTCGATTAACTTCGGCCGGACACACTTTCCTGGGTCATGCCCGGCCTCGGCCAAACGACACATCGCAACCCTACCTACAGCTCAGCAGAGAGGTCCCCGCCGGTCTACATCCTAAGCGCAAGGGGGTCTTGGCCATCGCCCCTCGCCCTCCGGGTCGTTGCGTACATGGCCCAGATCCAAGCACCACCGAAATGGCGCCAATCACTCCATGCCGCACTGCTGAACTGGACGTCTGACAGAGCTTTCGGCTGATGCATACGATGCAGAACGCCCATACTATGCCCACGTGATGGTTAGTGCTATCAGGCCAGAGGCCTGCTCGGATCAAATATCCAAATCGTTAGGACTAGGGCTTGCGGTAACGAGCAGAGACTCACGAAAGATGTGACCCCGTCGCCCCGTCTCGAGGACTTGCGGCAAGGGTTAAGAATGCCCGGCCGCGCCTCGTATTCACCACTCGGGCACCACACTGGCAACCCGCCTTCGCATCACACGCGGGTACCCCTCAGGGTCGACCCGCCTTTCCAAGTAACATTGTAAAGTCCAAGTATCCGTGTGTCCATAACATCAGGGAATCCGAGGTATCACCCTCATTGAATTCCCACTCGATGTATCCGTCAAGGTGAACTAGGAGGAATCACCCTCACTGGGTCCACACTTGAGGTGTTGTAGGACAGCGTCGTTATCGGAAGCGGTGAAGGAGGAATCACCCTCGATGACCACGACCGAATAGCTACTCTACAGAGTTAACATCAGAAGTGCTACAAGAGGTTTCACCCTCGGCACTCGATAGTAACGCTGCAGTGTCGTTACAACTAAGGGGGGGGGGTGATGTGCGGTGTCGGGTCCTGGTCTTCAATCCCATTGATCGGGTCTTCTGACGATCCAGCGCGGCAGTCGGGATAAGTGGGGTCACTGATAGGTCTCTACCCAGCCTAGACTAAACAGTTTAGGATATGTAGGTAATTATCAACAGCAGGTTACAATGAACAGGCTATGCATCAGAATAGGTAAAGCAGCAGCAGCAGTAATTCTAATGCAAGCATGAGAAATTAGAATGGCGATATCGGTATGCTCAAGGGAGGGGCTTGCCTGGTTGCTCGGCGGCAAGGGCAAGGTCGTCTATGGTGTCTTCAGGATCCGGAGCTGCGTCGGTCTCGGGGACGACGTCAGGGTCGGGGGCTATCGAGAGAGAAGAGGGGGAGGAAACAGTATAAATATATAGCAAACATGAGCATGACAAATACGATACACGGTGCTAGGGGTAGTCTAACGCAGCATCACACTGATACCAACTTGTGACGCCCCCGGCCCGATCGTGCACTAATCATACACGCACATGCACACGATCAAGCCTAAGGACTCACGGGAAGATATCACAACACAACTCTAAAACATAAATAAGTCATACAAGCTTTATATTACAAGCCAGGGGCCTCGAGGGCTCGAATACATAAGCTTGCGAACAAGCGTCAGCGGAAGCATCAGATATCTGAGTACAGATATAAAAGAAAATACAGAAAGGCCTTTAGAAAGGCGGGGCAAAAGAAAACACTACGATCGAAAGGCACAAGGCCTCCTGCCTGGGACCCTCCGATCCTACTCCTGGTCGTCAGTCAACTCGTAGAAGTATCCATCCTCTGGGTAGTAGTAGTAGCGATCGTCGGCAGGGCAGCTGTCTCAGGGGCTCCGTCATCTTGGTCACGACAAACTGATATGGGGAGAAAAGGTAAACAAAGCAACCGTGAGTACTCAAAAGTACTCAGCAAGCAAGGATCTACACTACATATGCAACATTTTCAAGGGGAGGCTGTATATGTGGACTGGGCTGCAGAAATGCCAGAATAGAGAGAAGGCCTAGTCCTATCGAAGACTAGCATCTTCAGCGGTCTTGCAGCAGTAGAAGAGAGTAGAACATTACAATATAATGTAGTAGTAACATTAAGTCTCAACCTCACCCAGAGATCCTTTCTCGACTCCCTGCGAGAAAGCAATCCCAGAGCCATACATTCATCAACCTCGTCCTGAGATCCCTTCTCGACTCCCTGTGAGAAGCAATCCCAGAGCCATATATACAGGTCTCATCACAGGTATCCAGTTCTAAATTGTATCAATCAGGATACAACTCCGAGTGTCCTTTACCGTAGGACCGGCTATCGATAGAAGTGTTCTTCCCTGCAGGGGTGCACCAACTTACCCAACACGCTCGATTAACTTCGGCCGGACACACTTTCCTGGGTCATGCCCGGCCTCGGCCAAACGACACATCGCAACCCTACCTACAGCTCAGCAGAGAGGTCCCCGCCGGTCTACGTCCTAAGCGCAAGGGGGTCTTGGCCATCGCCCCTCGCCCTCCGGGTCGTTGCGCACAGGGTGGATACCAGCATCGCCTCGGGTGGCCGACACGATCCGACCGTGCCGCAGTGCTGAACTGGACATCTGACAGAGCTTTCGGCTGATGCATACGATGCAGAACGCCCATACTATGCCCACGTGATGGTTAGTGCTATCAGGCCAGAGGCCTGCTCGGATCAAATATCCAAATCGTTAGGACTAGGGCTTGCGGTAACGAGCAGAGACTCACAAAAGATGTGACCCCGTCGCCCCGTCTCGAGGACTTGCGGCAAGGGTTAAGAATGCCCGGCCGCGCCTCGTATTCACCACTCGGGCACCACACTGGCAACCCGCCTTCACATCACACGCGGGTACCCCTCAGGGTCGACCCGCCTTTCCAAGTAACATTGTAAAGTCCAAGTATCCGTGTGTCCATAACATCAGGGAATCCGAGGTATCACCCTCATTGAATTCCCACTCGATGTATCCGTCAAGGTGAACTAGGAGGAATCACCCTCACTGGGTCCACACTTGAGGTGTTGTACGACAGCGTCGTTATCGGAAGCGGTGAAGGAGGAATCACCCTCGATGACCATGACCGAATAGCTACTCTACAGAGTTAACATCAGAAGTGCTACAAGAGGTTTCACCCCCGGCACTCGATAGTAACGCTGCAGTGTCGTTACAACTAAGGGGGGTGATGTGCGGTGTCGGGTCCTGGTCTTCAATCCCATTGATCGGGTCTTCTGACGATCTAGCGCGGCAGTCGGGATAAGTGGGGTCACTGATAGGTCTCTACCCAGCCTAGACTAAACAGTTTAGGATATGTAGGTAATTATCAACAGCAGGTTACAATGAATAGGCTATGCATCAGAATAGGTAAAGCAGTAGCAGCAGTAATTCTAATGCAAGCATGAGAAATTAGAATGGGCGATATCGGTATGCTCAAGGGAGGGGCTTGCCTGGTTGCTCGGCGGCAAGGGCAAGGTCGTCTATGGTGTCTTCGGGATCCGGAGCTGCGTCGGTCTCGGGGACGACGTCAGGGTCGGGGGCTATCGAGAGAGAAGAGGGGGAGGAAACAGTATAAATATATAGCAAACATGAGCATGACAAATACGATACACGGTGCTAGGGGTAGTCTAACGCAGCATCACACGTAACAGACGGAGCGGGAGAATATCTGACGATATTTCCCGGGTCTTTGGAATTATCGGACAGAGGATAAGAGGGGAACGGTTGCAAGTTCGGATAGTTAGGGACGCGTGACGACGAACGACCGCGTATGCAGATTCGTCTCGTCGTTCTGACGCAAACTTTCATGTACAAAGTATTTTCATCTGAGCTACGGATTTATTTATATGATTTTTCAAAGTTTTTATTAATTCTGGAATTAATTAATTATTTAAATTAAACATTATCCGAAACAGTGTCTTGCTGGACGTCAGCATGACGTCCGGACCAGTGGGGTCCCACCTGTCATAGGCTGTTAGGTTAATTAGTGATTAATAATTAAATTACTGTTTAATTACACTAACTACTTAATTAAATTAACCTAATCAGTGATTAATTACTAATAATTATTAATTAGTTTTATTATTTTATTTTTATTTTTATTATATTATTATTTTTTTAATATTCGTTCGGGCCTGGCCCCCATGTCAATGGGCTGGGCGGACATGTCGCGGCGTGCACGTCTGGGCGCCGGACATGTCCGGAGCGTGCCCATTTGGGACCCGGACATGTCCGGTGCCCAAATGGCACCGCGGCCGCGGACGAGGGGGGGCGCGACGGGCGAGCGCGCGGCAGCGCGCGGCCAGGGGGTGAGCGTGCGCCCAGGGGTCGCCGTGGATTGGCGCCGGTCTGGCGCGGCGAGGTGAGCGCGAGAGGGGGGGGGCGGTGTGGACGCGAGGGCGAGCGGCGCGGCGGGATGGCGAGCGCCGGCGGTGGCAGCATGGCAAGCGGGCGCAGGCGCACGTCGTCGGACGACGAGGCGAAGGGGCGTGGCCGGCGCTGTCGAGAGAGGGCCGTGTGGCGCGCGTTGGGGGCGCGTAGCGTCAAGGCCGGCGCCCGATGCGGGAGGCGAGCGAGCGCAGTCGGGTGCGCGAGCAGGCGAGGCGTCGCGGGAGGCGAGCGCCGAGCGGTGAGCCGGGCGGTGAGCGCGCTCCGGGCGCGGTCGGGTCGCGGCGACCGGGGAAAGAGGGGGAGCGCTCACAGAGGCGCGCAGGTCCAGGGCAGCGTGCTCGACGGAGTGGAGGCGAGGCTCGGCGCGGGCGGCGTCGGGCGGCGGTGGGCGACGCTGTCGGCGCGGTGAGGGGCGCCGCCAGCGCGCGGGCTTGAGGGAGGGAGGGGGATCGGGGGGGAAGAGTGGGGGGGTGTGGCTAGGGTTACCGGGGGGGGGGTAGCCGGCTATGGGGCCCGGCTGGGCCGGCCTGGCGGCCCGGTGGGCTTGCTGGGCCGAGGCCCAGTCGGGGGGGGGGGGGTTCTCCCTTTTCCTTTTTTTTTTCTTTTTCTGTTTTTCTTTATTCCTTTTTTCTGTTTGGTCTTTTATTTTTAGTCAAAAGACTTTTGTAAAATATGAACTTGCTCCATTATTTACAGTGTATTATTTGTCACTGCTAGAAATTGGTTTTGGGGTCCATATCTTTTTGTTTGGATTTTATTTAAATTGAAAAAGGATTGAATAGTGCTATGTTGCTGCTGTTTCTAGTTGTTCGAGTCCTTTTACAATTTCAACTAATGTTGCAATCATTTTTACAAATGCTATGGGAATATTTGCAACATGAGGCACATTTTGGTTTTCCAGTTTGAACAACTTTTATTTCCCACTTTAGTTTAAATCTGAATTTTGACTTAGGAGTTGAAATGCAATATGATGCTACTGATGATCATGCACTGTTAAGCTTGCTGACATGTCATTATCAAAAGTGATTACTGTAGTTAACCACCGGGGGTGTTACAGGTTTCCTTTTTTATGGGGAAGGGGCGAGGCCACTCCATTTACTCCCCAATGACAATACGCCTCTGCAGGCATGCTGCAGTTGCAGCCTTTCAGCGCATGCTTCCCACGTCACGCATTCAGCGCGTAGTGGGGGGCACAGTAAGTGGGATATTTACGAGCAGTTAATTCCCTACCACGTGTGCCCATGCACTGTTTTGGGCCTAGCCCAACAACGCTTCGCACTCGTGTGTGTCCTAGGCCCGGGGGCTCCTGTCGGTGTACTAAGTATTAGGCCATTAGTACCCCGTACTTGTGCATGGGCAGTTGTAGCCAAACTCGCGGCAAGGCTTGTCGGGGAACAGTTCGAGGTTGATTCAAGCTATCGAAGAAATACTCAAGTCGAAGATCTGAGGATCAGCAGATAAGAAGAGCTGGAATCCGAAAGCCAGCCTCCCCGGCAAGATCTTGCCGGGGGGGCCTGCGAAGCCCGGCAAGATTTCGCGTCCGGCAAGATTCGGCGCCCGGCAAGATTCTGCCACTGTGCCACCGCTTCGGCATAGCAACAAGCCTGACATTCTGGGTCCTTCTTTGGATGCATGGCAACGCGCAAGTGGAGGAGGGCTTAAGCGGTGCTGATGGGATGGCCCCTTTTTCCATCCCCAAGAAGGTGAGGACACCTAAACGGACACCTCACGGTGCATTAAATGTGTTTGTCCACCACGTCCAAAACCTTGGGAGCAAGGTATCTTTTGCTTCTGTTGCTCATCCTCGGAGCAACGGTCAAGCCAAAAGGATGAACACTGAAGTGCTGCGTGGGCTCAAGACAAGAACTTTTGACATGTTGAAGAAATGCGGCAGACGCTGGATCGACGAGCTGCTGGTGGTTCTTTGGTCCCTTCGTACGACACCAAATCAAGCCACCGGGCAGACCTGTCAGGCTCAATTCCATAATAACTCACAGAATAGCCCAAAATCACACCAGCCCCAAGATCAGGATTGTTGGTGGACTTCCGTGATATAGATAACCAGTACAAACATAATAATACATCGGGTTGAGCTAGAGTGCTCTACAATCTGTTACAAACTTGTAAAACAGGTGGCGGTGGAATATGACAATGGGTGACGGTGATACAACACCGATACAATAAAGTAAGCCAAGCATCAGGGTGAGGCTTGACTATTTTATTTGTGTAGCGGAAGCACTAGTGGATGATACACGTGGTAGACTCCAAGTCCACGGGTGACTGAATGGGAACACCTCTATGCGTGAGGCTCGCTAGCGCAATCCTCCTTCGCAAGCTCGTCCTCCTCCAGGTCTGGCCAAGACAATAGCCAGGGACAAGCCTGTGAGTACGTTGGAATGTACTCGCAAACATTATGAACAAGAGATATAACGAATGCAAATGCTTGTGATGGACTATGTTAAATGCACATGCTGGCCAGAATTAAATCATGGCATGATAATGTCAACCTAGTGTGGATAAATAATCAAATGACAGTAGTGATAACCAAGAAATTAAAGTGGAACATCGAGCGTTAGACCGCCTGAGAAATTCCAAGAAAAATGCCAAACGGGTGTCTGAAAGCGACGCCTCTTAAGGTCTTGAAGAGAAATTCCACATGGGTGTCTAAAAGCGACGCCTCATAAGGTCTTGAAAAGAAATGCCAAACGGGTGTCTAAAAGAGAATCGGACGAGACAGGACCGCCCGAGAACTCGAGCGACGCCACGAGAGGTCTTGAAAATAAAATTGTGTATCCGGGTAGTCTAGCCATCCCAAGTGATACTTAGAAAAGAAAATAAAGCTGAGTGCATGTGTAGTCTAGCCATCCCAAGTGACAATCAGTACAGTTGAATAAGAGAAACGGGTTAGTCCACCACAACAATAATATGCATAACAATAATATTCATGACAGCCTCGGTGGTGACCATAATTATCCTACAAAATGAATCAAGCTCAATTTAATTATTTTCCTCCAAAGACTGACACCGAGACCGATACATGACACCTCCCAACTATGTCCTTGACCGTGGACACGGCTATTCGAATAGATGTAACTCTGCAGAGATTGCGCTCTTTACCCATGAATATGGAATTCCTGTAGCCAATATCTAGACATTGACTAATTTCCATTACGGTCTTTGGGTTGGAAACACACCTGTCCAGCACACACCAGAATAACTTTCCAGATGCCAGGAATCACCCAAAGCATCTTTCAAGAAAAACTCTAAGTCGGGGAGACCATCGTCTCGAATAGCATGGGATCACTTTTAACACGCGCGGATTACAAGGGGTGCCCCCCTCTCGGCCCAGCCGGATACACCCATGCCCCCTGACCCGATGACTGGCATTAGTCCATGGCCGTGGAAACCTCATCATGGCCTCTCTAAGTGGTGTGTACACGCAAAGGGGTTAACAACTTACTAAATCACACTCCCCTTGCGGGAAGACAAGTGGCAGCATGTTGTTTAGTTAGGCTTAATGGAACAAGACTTGATCTAGGTCGACTTAGGAGGTGTTGTTATTAAGACTGGCATGTCTCACATTCCACAATGACACCGTCGTGTCATAACACAGCCCGTGCCCATCGGCACGTCCAGGGCAGGAGATACACTCCTGGATTCTTACCATGTCCACATGTTAGCAAAATATCCTGATGAATGCAATAGTGCTCATATGACATGCAACAGGGTTCATGCAATAGTGCTCAAATTGACGTGACTAATGCATGCTTCTACTATTACTAATATACGGTGCAACAACTTCCGATGCAACCATGCATGCAACTCATTATAACCCAAGTTCAATAATGCTTGCCTTGACCAAAGAAATAAACAAGGGGTCCCTCGAAATTCCCGGTATAGCCCCCCTCTTCGTTTTCTGAAAATGAAAATCCAAATTCAACTTTTTTGCAATAATAATAAAAGTTCTCCCAAAATATTTTTAATTAAACACAAAAATAAACTAGAGCGAAAAACAAGAATTTCAGAAAAAGAATCAATTGAAAATGATCTGTGGTTTAAAAGCTATTAAGGATTTAAAACCAGGGACCTCTTTGTAAATAAAATAACTGCCAGCGGGTCCCTACAGTAATAAGTGAAAGCGCCTCGGTTAGGAATACGCTTCCCAGCCAGGAAAGATTAAACAGGTAAAAGACGCTTTCGAAAATAACACAAAAGAACAGAATAGTGACGGGTGGGCTCCACCTGTCAGGTTTGAAATTCAAACGCGCTCTACGCGCGCGTGTACAGAGGGGAGGAGGTGGTCACCGGCAGCGATCACCGGTGTTTCAGGAGGCGGCGATGGTCGGGACGTGTTCGGGGTGGCACCAAGCGTCGGTGTGTGGTGGTGGTCGTCGGCGAGCACCAGGACGACGGCAAGGTCGTCTCCGGCGGACGGCGGCGTCGGGTGTCGGTGTACTAATATTGGGCCTTTAATACCCTGTACTTGTGCACGGGCAGTTGTAGCCATACCTGCGGCAAGGCTTGTCGGGGAATAGCTGAAGATTAATCTAAAGTTATCAAAGAGACATTCAAGCCAATGGTCAGAAGATCAGGGGCTCGGCCCCCGGCAAGATCTTGCCGGGGTAGCCTGCGGAGACCGGCAAGATCTTGCCGGGATAGCCCACGGAGCCCGGCAAGATTCGCACCCCGGCAAGGTTCCGCCACTATGCCACCGCTCCAGCGCAGCGACCAGCCTGGCATTCTGGCCCCATCTCTGGATGCGTGGCAAGGCGCTAGTGGAGGCGAGCTTAAGCGGTGCTGATGGGATGGCCCCTTTTTCCATCCCCAAGAAAGTAGGGACACCTAAACGGACACCTCACGGTGCATTAAATGCATTTGTCCTAAACCGCCAGTGGTTAGGTATGATAACCCTATAGCTACTTTACACCTCGCGTATGAACAGTTTGCCACTGTGGTGACCCCTTTAAGCATATAAAAGGAGGCCCAAGGCAACTGCTACAGGGGAGAGAGCACTCTCGGCCCATTTCGCATGCATAGCCGCTGCACGAACACACTGTTCATTGCAAGCGGTCCAAGGACTGGGACGAATACATTGATAATAAACCAAAGCAGGAGTAGGGTTTTACGCTGATCAGCGGCCCGAACCTGGGTAAAAATCCCCTCGCGCTGGTCCTCGGTTTTGCTCTTTGTGCATACCTCTCTCCCTGCCGAATCGTAAAGGGGTCCTTCGGATCCCATAGGTGTCGTACGTCGACATCTTTGGCGCGCCAGGTAGGGGGGTCGAGGTTGCGCGATCCTGATCCGGTGATCAACGTGTCATTTTCTTCACCGTCTTCGTCACCATGCCGCCCAAGAAGAAGGGTGCGGTAGCGGTTATTCCGTCTACGTCCGTCTTGCCCATGCCTACTCGGACGGGTGACGGCCTGGATGCAGGAGATGGAGGTTTAGAGCCTCCATGGTGTTCTGGTGATCCGAGCCAGGCGAGCGGCATCGTTCACAGCGGCGACGGCAACCCGCACGCCGCTAGATCCAGAGATGGAGCCATGCTGCCTACGGGCGGTGCAGCGAACTCCAGAGATCGGAGGATGCCTTCTAAGACTCTCACGCCGGCGCAAGCATTGCGGCCTTCTCAGGTCGCACGCGACGAGCAGTGCCGTGGCGTTGGTGGGTCTGAACGTCCCCATGGAAAGACTTCTGCGTATCGATCCCAAGGTGCGCAGGTCCAGCATGCACGCCAAACTGCCGATAGAAGTGGCGCGGGGTCGCGTGATCGTGATGGTGCTCCTTCTAACACTGTTAGGAGTCAAAGCACCTCATGTACCTCACACCTGTCGCCGCCACCTACGCCAGCAGAAGCCTTGGCACGTGCGCAGCTGGTCCTTGATTTCCCTCCTGCTCCGGAGAAGATGGAGGAGTGGCGATCTACTATCCAGAGCCTCATCGGCTTCGTCAATAAGGATGGGCCGCTGCCTGCGGGGCCCTCGCGGCAGCGGTCTACCAATCCGACGCGAGCCGATGGTGAGAAGACTGGTGCCGGTGCGACCATGGTGCACTCCCCTCCATGACAGCAGCAGCGGTCGTCAACCCGGCGGACTGACGACCGTGATGACGATTCCACGGCGTCATCCGATCCGCGGATGCGCCGCGATCAGCGCCAAGTTCTTCAGGAACGAAGCAAAGAAGACGCTCGAACTACCATCAAGCGGCGACGGGAGGCGCGTCATCAGTCTGATAAATGCGCAGGGCCTACTATCGACAAGCCTGCGCCAAGGCACGTAGGCGACTTGCCCTATGAGGTAGGTTGTCCAGCGTTTACCCGTGAGCTACGGTGAGTCCAGTGGCCCAACTCCCGAACGTTCAAACCAGAGGTCCCGGAGAAATATGACGGCAAGACTCACCCCTCGGAGTTCTTGAGCATCTACACCATTGCGGTGCAGGTTGCCGGGGGCCGAGATGACAAGATACTTGCCAACTACTTCCCGTTGGTGCTCAAACCCAACATCAGGTCGTGGTTGATGCATCTGCCGGAGAATTCCATTTCTTCTTGGTCAGATCTGTGCCATCAGTTTGTTGGCGCCTTTGTTGGAGGCCACCAAGCTCCTGGCCAAGAGAGTGATTTGCATCTCCTCCCTCAAAAGGAGGGCGAACCCCTGTGCAAGTTTATCCAGAGATTTAGCTGGGTGCAATACAATATTCCAGACGTTCATCCTGCCGCTGTTGTTAGCACGTTTCATCAGAACATGCGCAACCGCAAGATGTGCGAAGAGCTGGCGATGAACAAAGTTAGGAGTATTGTCGAGCTTTACGCTTTGGCCGACAAGTGCGCTCGAGCTGAAGAAGGGAGGAAACTCCCTGGTGAAGGTATTGGCGCAGGGGGCGAATCAGAAGATGAAGATGTTGCAACCCCGCCAAAGAAAGGCCGGTGGCGGAACAAGAAGCGCAGAGGCAAGGCCGTGCTTGCTGTCGAGGAATCGGGCAACCCCGGCACCGCCAAGAAGGCCAAGGTTGATGACCCCGGTAAGGAAGTTGCCGGGTGCGCCTCCTGCCAGGCCTTGGCGGCTGCCGACAAGTCGGAAAGCTCCGGCAAACAGTATTGCAAGATCCATCGCACCAAGGGCCACGATCTCCAAAACTGCCGGCAAGTTCAGCAGCTTACCGAGAAGCAAAGAGCTGAGTACGAAAGACGAGACAAGGAGAAGGCCCAGGACGGTGCTGAGGGATCTAGCAAGAAGCGTGGTGGCCGAGGAGGCCGCCGCGGCAAGGCTAAGCAACAGAAGGAGAGGCCCGGCCGAGGCCGCGACAAAGACGAGGGAGGCGAAGATGATGAAGAAGACGACAAATCCAGTGAGCATGAGTTTTAGAAAGCCATAGAGGCCATGTGTATTGACGGGGGCGCTTCGTTGCATTCTTCTCATCGCCGACTTAAACAGTGGGTGCGTGAGGTTAATGCAACGGAGCCGTCATTCGATGCATGCAAGCCTTTAAAGTGGTCCAGCACGCCTATCATTTTTGACGCCGAGGATCACCCTGATCACACAACTGCGGTCGGGTGCTTGCCCTTGTTGGTCTCACCAACAATTCGCAACCTCAAGGTGACAAAAATGCTAGTTAACGGTGGGGCCGGGCTGAACTTAATCTCGCCGGACGTGCTCAAGAAGCTACAAATTCCTGATGAAGATCTCGAGGAAACGGGCACATTTCAGGGGATCAATCCAGGAAGGACCCAGCCAAAAGGCAAGATTACGCTACCGGTAACATTTGGTAGCGAGCTCAACTACAGGACAGAGAAGGTAGTGTTTGATGTCGCCAAGATCCCTATGTCATACAATGGGATCCTTGGCCGCCCAACGCTGGCTAAGTTCATGGCGGCGTCACACTATGCGTACAATGTGTTGAAGATGCCCGGACCGATAAGTGTCATCACTATCCACTCTGACAAGAAGGATGAACTTATCTGCACTGACCAACTATACCGGGAGGCAGCTGCAGCACCTGCCGTCAAGGCATCTGCTCCTGCCGCTGGATCTCTCGGGGGGAAGAAGAAGACCGGCAAGATTTTTGGCGCAAACTCCGGCAAGCGCACCTCCTCAGAGTGCTGCGCTTCCGTTGAGGACGCACCAGAGAGTTCCACCGGCAAGAACAATAAATCCAAGGCTGCTCCACCAGAGATCAAGAAGGTGCCCGTCAAGGAGGACGGAACGGGAGGAACTTTCACCATAAGTTCCACCCGAGATGACAAATAGGAAAGCGCGCTCATTGCCTTCCTGCGGGCGAATGTCGACGTGTTTGCATGGCAAACGTCTGACATCCCCGGTGTTCCCAGGGAGGTAATTGAGCACCACCTTACTGTCTGTCCTCATGCGCGGGCCGTCAAGCAGAGGGTCAGGAAGCAAGCCTTGGAGTGGCAAGAATTCATTGCCGAAGAAATCAGAAAGCTAGAAGCAGCAGGCTTGGTCAGAGGAGTGCTTCACCCAACGTGGTTGGCCAATCCGGTTGTAGTGCGCAAGGCGAATGGGAAATGGAGGCCGTGTATTGATTATACAGACATCAATAAAGCCTGTCCAAAAGATCCCTTCCCCTTGCCGCGCATCGACCAGATTGTGGACTCTACTGCTGGTTGTGACCTACTGTCGTTCCTTGATGCCTACTCGAGATATCATCAGATCTTCATGGCAAAAGAAGATGAAGAAAAGACCGCATTTATCACCCCATGTGGTACGTATTGCTTTATACGGATGCCTTTCGGGTTGAAAAGTGCTGGTTCTACATTTGCGAGAGCGGTCCAAATTGGTTTTGAGCCTCAGCTACATAGAAATATGGAAGCATACATGGATGACATAGTGGTCAAAACCAAGGATAAAGCGACGCTCATACAAGATCTAGAAGAAACATTTACAAATCTGCGCAAGATCAATTTAAAGCTCTATCCTGAGAAGTGTGCATTTGGCGTCCCTTCCGGCAAGCTTCTCGGGTTCTTTGTATCTCAGCGTGGAATCGAAGTGAATCCCAACAAGATCAAAGCTATTGAGCAGATTGAAGCACCAAGACGCGTCAAGGATGTACGTCGTCTTGCCAGCTGCATTGCTGCCCTAAGCAGGTTCATCTCCAAATCCGCTGAGCGCGCCCTGCCCTTTTTCAAAATTTTGAAGAAGGCAGGTCCAATGAGATGGACTCCGGAAGCGGAGGCAGCGTTGCAAGATTTGAAGAGGTACCTCTCCTCTCCGCCGACGCTAGTCGCACCTAGGCCACAAGAGCCGTTGCTGTTATATCTAGCGGCAACGAATCAAGTGGTTAGTGCTGCATTAGTGGTGCAGAGAGAAGTTGACGAGGAGGCAACAGCAGTGGCAGGATCGTCAGGTGACACGCCGGGATCTTCCCCGGCAAGGTCTGGTACCGGCAAGACAGGATCTGCGCAGTCAGAGGAATCAGTTCAAAAGAGGAAGATGGTGCAGCGCCCAGTTTATTTTGTTAGCTCTCTTTTACAGGGAGCTAGGTCAAGATACTCTGGTGTGCAGAAGCTGCTCTTCGGCCTTCTCATGGCCTCGAGGAAGCTGCGCCATTATTTTCAAGCACATGAGATTACTGTCGTCACTCGATTCCCGTTGCAGCGGGTTTTGCGAAATCCAGAGGCAACCGGCAGGATTGTGGAGTGGGCGTTGGAATTGTCAAGCTTTGGTCTCAAGTTTGAAAGTACTTCAGCAATTCAGAGTAGGGCTTTGGCGGAGTTCATTGCGGAATGGACCCCAACGCCAGACGAAGAAATTCAAGAAACGACTCTTCCCGGCAAGGAAACAGATCAAGAATGGATTATGTACTTTGACGGGGCTTTCTCGCTGCAAGGCGTCGGTGCTGGCGTGCTACTTGTCGCACCCACCGGAGAGCACCTCAAGTACGTAATTCAGATGCATTTTCCCCGGGAGAGCTCGACGAACAACACTGCGGAGTATGAAGGCCTGCTTGCCGGTCTCAGGATCGCGGCAGACCTTGGTATCAAGAAGCTCGTCATCAGAGGTGATTCGCAGCTTGTTGTCAGGCAAGTCAACAAAGATTATCGAAGTCCATTGATGCAAGCCAACGTGGATGAAGTGAGAAAATGGAAGAGCGCTTTGATGGCCTGCAAACAAAGCACATTCCTCGTGCCGAAAACAGTATTGCAGATGACCTGTCAAAGCGCGCTGCCCTCAAGTTACCTGTGGAACCTGGGACTTTTGTGCTCCATTTAACTTAGCCATCTGTAACACCATCAATGAGGCAAGAAAAGTGACGGAAGTTGAATTCTGGTCAGTACTTTCCGGCAGAGCTCCCAGGAGCCGCCGGCAAGGAAGTTGCCGGGATCAACGACAAGCCTGCCGGGGAACAGCAGGCTCCAGCAGGGGCTCGGGCCCTTGCCGTCGAAACAAACATTCCCCCAGCAGAAGAGATGCCTTTAGTCCTAGTTGTCGAGCCCCAGGCTCCAGCTTGGGCACAGCTCATTGTCCATTTTCTTCAGACAGGAGAACTCCCTGAGGAGCAGGAAGAAGCGGAAAAAGTAGCCCGTCAGTTTAGCATGTACCAGTTCGTCGATGGCGTTCTGTACAGGAAGAGACTGAATGGTGTGAAATTGAAGTGTATTCCTCGGAAGGATGGACTAGAGCTATTGGCAGAAATACATGGAGGCATATGTGGCTCTCACATAGGGTTAAGAGCGTTTGCGGAAAGGCATTCTGACAAGGTTTCTTTTGGCCCACCGCTCTCCAGGATGCAACTGCACTAGTAACCAAGTGTGAAGCGTGCCAGTTTCATTCAAAGAAATCACATCAGCCAGCTCAAGCTCTTCAGACAATCCCTCTCTCCTGGCCATTTTCGGTCTGGGGGCTCGACATACTGGGCCCTTTTCCCCGTGCTATCGGGGGCTTTGAGTACTTGTATGTTGCAATCGACAAGTTCACAAAGTGGTCGGAGGTGGAAGCAGTGAGGAAGGTAACAGCATAATCAGCCGGCAAGTTCTTTAAAGGGATAGTTTGCCATTTGGGTGTGCCTAACAGGGTCATCACCGACAACGGCACACATTTCACAAGTCACACCTTCATGCAGTACGTCCAGGATCTTGGCGACAAAATCTGTTTTGCCTCTGTTGCTCACCCGAGAAGCAACGGCCAAGCAGAGAGGGCTAATGCTGAAGTGTTGCGTGGTCTCAGGACCAGGACTTTTGACAAGCTGAAAAAGTGCGGAAGGCGCTGGATTGATGAGTTGCCAGTGGTTCTTTGGTCAATCAGAACGACACCAAATCGAGCTTCTGGCCAGACACCCTTCGCTCTGGTTTACGGAGCGGAAGCAGTTCTCCCGACGGAACTCATATACGGGTCACCTCGAGTGCTGGCTTATGATGAGCTTGAGCAAGAGCAACTGCGGCAAGATGACGCTGTGCTCCTTGAGGAGGATCATCTTCAGGCTGCTGTCCGAGCTGCACGCTACCAGCAAGCTTTGCGTCGCTACCATAGCCGCAAAGTTCATGCCCGAAGTCTAGAGGAAGGCGACCTTGTTCTTCGGCAGATTCAGTCCGCCAAGAATTCAAACAAGTTGACGCCGAAGTGGGAAGGCCCTTATCGGGTAGTACGAGTCAACAGGCCCGGCACTGTCCGCTTGGAGACCGAGGGTGGCGTTCTAGTGAGTAACTCTTGGAATATCGAACATCTTCGCAAGTTCTACCCATAAGGCGCGGTTGCCGGGGGCTCCCGGCAACCTCCTTTTGTACGAGTTTTGCCGGCAAGGCATATAATCCTTTGTACAAAGCCAGGCGCAGACCCTGTGCGCAGTTAAATAAGCTTAAGTGTTGTACATTTCTTGTTGATTTCCATGTTTATATATATGCATGCCTGTCTGAGATATTGTATGACACTTGCTCCCAGTAAGCATTAACGAACCACCAAGGTTCCATATCTTTATTTTCTCTTCTCTATTTTTCTCAAAGGATAGAAGGTTCCTTCGCGCATAAGTTTGCCGGGGGAAGGAAGGTATGGATACCAATGGGCAATGTTCACAATTGATGTCTTGCCGGAAGGAGTACAGTGACAGAAAGCTAAGTTGCGAAACTTTGAGCAAGTTTTTCAATTTTTACAATCAGGCTATTTTCTTTAGACGATTTCGGTCCTTGTATGGAAAACCTGCACGCGAAGGAACCCTTGTCGTAATTGGTTGCGCCCTTATTTTGTTTCGAGCCCGCTCAACAGTTTAAGTGGCTGCACCAAGAGCGCCAAGGTGTCTTGCCGGCTGGTGCACCTCCAGCAGGCTGCTAAAGTCCCGCACCCAGCGCTCGCGGCAGGTTGCGCGCCGGCAAGTTTCCAGTTAGCGTAGGGCGTATACCATACGGAAAGAAATTGGACAGGAGAAATGGCATGCATGTATTCAATTATAGCAAGTTATATTACATCGATAGTTGCCACAGTTCTAACTTAACACTATATTGTCTTTGGCATGGAATGGTGGCAGGAAGGAAAAGTAAGACGGCTAGTCCCTACGCTGGCCTTCGACCCTCTTGATTGAATCCACCTTCTCAAGGATGGGCGCGACAAGCTCCTCAAGTGCCTTGAGATCTGCATCCTTCGGCAAGCGGTCGAGCATGTTGGTGAGATCAACGCCAGGGTTCTTATGTACCACCTTGACGAGTACCTTGCGGAGGACGGCCCAGCAAAGTTTGCAGGATTCATTGGCCAGTTGGGTCGCTCGGTTGGACTGTAACAGCTTCAGAGCATCAATGATGATTTCGAAGAATATGGTCAGCCTGGCGCTCGAAGATATCCTTTCTTC
This sequence comes from Thinopyrum elongatum, assembly GCA_011799875.1. Taxonomy (NCBI): domain Eukaryota; kingdom Viridiplantae; phylum Streptophyta; class Magnoliopsida; order Poales; family Poaceae; genus Thinopyrum; species Thinopyrum elongatum. Next base: position 380,704,369 of record CM022297.1, read on the forward strand.
AGAGGAATACCTGAAGTTTTGTAGGCCATCCTGACCCATGGTTGACAGCTGTGCTGTGAGCCTCTCCGCGGTGTCGACAAAGCGATCAGTCCAAATTTTCACACCCTTCTCATAGTCAATTTGGGCGGCGGCAGCGCTCTTAAGCAAGTTCTTCTCATCCTGAAGATCTTTGCTTAGGGCCTTCTCGCGAGCCTTGCCGTCCTCAAGAGACTTTTCCAGCGTGGATAGCTTCAGCCTCAGATCGGCAATGGCATCGTTGGCTGAAGAGAGCTGCTTGGTCTTGTCGGATATAGCAATTTGCATCTCCGCCAGGCTGTGGAGAGTTTTCTCCCTGTCGCCTTTGAGCATCGAGAGCTCCTTGCTGTGTTCTTTAAGATCCGCCTCCAACTTTTTCACTTTGTTGCTCAGCTCGTTCTCGGCAGCCTCGGCGGCATCGATGGTTTCCTTGCGCTTGCTGGCATGATCTGCAGTTGAAGCTTCAAGTGCCTCCTTGTGTTTTTGCACCAGCTCCTGGGTCCGCTGCACGACAAGCTTTTCAATCTCTTCGTCCTTGCCGCAGAGTTTGGCAGCAAGTGCTTGCTCGCACGCGACAAGATCTTCTTCATGAGCATCAAGCCCAATACGACGCTCCGTCAAGAGGGCTTCCTCGGCGGCAATCCTTTGCGCATTTTCCTCTTGCGCCTTCTCTATGTCGGATTACCTCAGGAGGAGCTCTGTCCGGCTTTGGTTCACTTGTTCCCGGCTGGCAGTCAACTCCTGAAGGGCCTCGGTGTACCAGATCTGCATCTGCTCAACGCGCTTCTGGAAATCTGCCTCGGCTGCTTCGACAACTGCAACTCTGGAATCTGCCTTCTCCTTTCGAGCACGGTGGAGTGCTTGGAGCTTGCGGAAATTATAGCCCATAGCCTGAAGGAGCCGATCTTCTTCAGATTTGCCACTGCTGGCGCTTGGTTCATCGACGATTTCGAGCCTGGCAGCAGTAATGATTTCTTCATCAAAGGTTTCCCCTTCGGTCGGCGCTCCAATACTTGCCGTGCCTGGCAAGTTGATGAATAGGTTGTCGCCAACCTTGAGATATTTGCTCGATGAGGGAGCCTCGGATGTCGATGGTTGATCCTCGACGATCGTCTCACCGGTAGCTGGGGGATCTATGACCGATGTAGCGCCTGGTGCTCCTGCGGCAGGAATGCCGTCAGTATGGTCATCAGTCTCCTCGCCGGCCCTCTCGGCAGATTCCTTGGCGGCTTCCTCGGCAGCAGCTTTGCTGACCTCGATAGTGGCGTCTTTGGCGGCCTCGCTAGCAGCGATCTTGTCAGCTTCGGCCGCGGCGTCTCTGGCGGTCTCCTCGATGACAACGTCGACGTCCATGTGTTCCATCACAGGGAATTCTGGAGGACGAAGGAGGGAAACAAAATAAGATCAAGATTGAAGTTCAAGAAGACAAAGGGAAAGAAAGATAAAGGAAAGAATGACAAGTGCTCTGAGACAAGCAGTCACCTGCGTCGAGCTGCTGAGGGGTGGTTTCATCCCTCCCGGCAACATGGGTTGCCGGGGAAAGGTTGCCGGTGCCCATGTTTGCCAGCTCCTCCTCTTCCAAGGTAGGCTCGTCGGTAGGAGCTCTTGCCGGGGATGCGCTTGCGGGCGGCGTGGTTGATGGAGGCGGCACGACGGGGGCATCCTCCAATGACTCTCCCTGTCGCTGTCCTTCTCCTGCAAGCCCAAAGATATCAGCGGCAAAGATAGAAACCTCAGCACTCGCCAGCGGAAAATGAGTAATGAAATCACGCTGGAGGCTGCGCTAGGGGCTGCGTTGAGGGCTAAGCTCCGGGCTGATGACGATAGGTTCTGGCACACTCGCAAAGCTTGTCGGGGGCTCGTCACCCGTGGAAGTCTTCGCCCTTTTCGCCATCCTTTCAGCCAAAGTTTCTGCGTCACTACAGAGACAAGACAAAGCAAGACAATGAGATCAATCGAATTTAGAATTTGGGAGATAAAGGCTGTGACAGGATATTTACTCTTCCTCTTCTCGTTCCGGGCTGAAACCGGAGATGTCGAAATCGACTTCCGCTGCGGCGTCCATATGGGGAGGCGGAGGAGGGGTCCTGGGTCGCTTGGCTGCGGTAGGTGTAGGGGGTTGGCGCGACTCTGCCGCCTCAACCTCTGGTGCTGTTGTGTGGGACGCCCCTGCCACCCCAGTGGTTGCCGCAGGTGTGTGTCTCGTGCACCGCACGGGTTGCTATCGAACTCCTTGCCGCGGTGCAGCCTTGCCGGTCGCCTTCTTGCCGGGAGCATCACTGCTCAAAGAAGGTCGATTTGCTGGGGCATCAGAGACGGCTTTTTGAAGGACACGCTTTGCCCTCTTTGGAGCAGGGGGCTCCTCCTATGGCTGTTCTTCGGTTGCGTCCTCATCAGACGAGTTTTCGGCGGCATTGCCACTCTGCTCCCCGGCAGCCTTGTCTTCCTCGGCAGAATTTTCTTCCAAAACGACCTCTGCGTCGCTGGTTTCCCATTCTGTGAAGCCGACGTCGCCGTCCTCTGCGGCAAGGTTCGCCTCTTCCACCCTAGTGGCAATATACACCACTTCCTCATCGGTGGTGGCGCGGACGAGTCTTGTTTCTTCCCGGATGGCCCTCTCCGACAAGTTGTCGAAGAACGTTTGCGCCTGCTCCTCAGATGGCTCGACCCAAGTTGCGTCAAGGCCATGGGCGTTAAACATTGGCATCGTGGCAATGATCGACCCCAGGGCGGAGTTGTTGCACAAAGGGATAATTCTCGCTGGCAACTTATGCTTGTCATCGCGTTGAAATAGCTTGTGGCGGAGAGTGGCAAGTTGCATGATTGTCAAGTTACTGTTTAATCCCGGGCGCTGCCTCATGATGTCTGCCGCGTTCTGGAACTCCCAAGCTGGTCTCCCCTTATTCTGCAGAGGGGCGATGCGGCGGCGAAGGAAGTCAGACCAAATCATCTCTATTGTGAGCCCGGCAGCTTTCAGACGGAGAATCCTGGTGGTGGCGATCGTGAGCTTGTCGTCTTGGGCATCAAGATTACTCCAGTCCTCGCCACGGACCACTTTCTGCCGTCAGGGCGAACAGAATGGATGGGGATCTGCTTCCTTGATCCAGCACCACTCGGACCGCCTTTCTTCCCACTTCTTGCGCTAAACCCCATCTGGATATATCTCTTTGTTCCATGCCCTTGGGATCCAGGCGATAGAACCGGAAAGGGCGTCCCCTTTTTCGATGCGAGGAACAAAGTAATGGCGGAAGAGGGCAGTGTTGGGAACTACTCCGGCAAAGTTTTCGCAAAGATGGGCAAAGATAGACATACATGTTACGGCATTCGGCGTGAAATCTAGAAGACGGAAGCCGTATGTGTACATGATGTCAATAAAGAAATCGGAGAATGGAGGACAGAGCCCGCAATAAAAGTAAGCAACGAAGAAGGGATATTTATCTGGTCCGCCTTTGGAAGAAGAACCTGGGGCCACGCGAGTTGCGGGGTGAGCCTGCGTCTCCCTTGCCCACATGCACTGGTACAGGCTCTTCAAGGCTTTCGCGTCGAGCGTCGGAGCAAAGACGACGTACTTCTTCTGCATCTTCACCAGCTCGCTCTCCGGGATATCGGCCTTGGTCTCCTTGCTCTTGCCTTTGCCCTTACTAGCCTTGGACGGCATGGCGATTGCGAAGGCGGAAGCCGAGGATAGAGCGGGTGTGGAGGCGGTGAGCAGATGAGGAGAAGTTCTGCTCTGAGCTCGGGGGAAAGAAAGTAATGGCGGATTCCAGATTGGAAAGAAGAGGGGGGTAAATGGGCGGCGCCTCTGCGGATTCCTTTTTACGGGGAAGGAGCGAGGTTGCCTCTTTTACTGCCCAATGTGAACATGCCTATACAAGCGCACTGCGGCCACGGCCGTTCAGCGCACGCTTCCCACGTCGCGCATTCAACGCGCGTAGTGGGGAAGCGCAGTAAGCAGAATAATTACAAGCAGTTAACCCCTGTCACGCGTGCCCGTGCACTATTTGGGCCTAGCCCAACAACGCCTCGCACTCGTGTCTGGCCTAGGCCCGGGGGCTCCTGTCGGTGTACTAAGTATTGGGCCTTTAGTACCCCGTACTTGTGCACGGGCAGTTGTAGCCATACCTGCGGCAAGGCTTGTCGGGGAACAGCTGAAGATTAATCTAAAGTTATCAAAGAGACATTCAAGCCAATTGTCAGAAGATAAGGAGACTTGAAGATCAGGGGCTCGGCCCCCAGCAAGATCTTGCCGGGGTAGCCTGCGAAGCCCGGCAAGATCTTGCCGGGATAGCCCGCGGAGCCCGGCAAGATTCGCACCCCGGCAAGGTTCCGCCACTGTGCCACCGCTCCAGTGCAGCGACCAGCCTGGCATTCTGGCCCCATCTCTGGATGCGTGGCAAGGCGCTAGTGGAGGCAAGCTTAAGCGGTGCTGATGGGATGGCCCCTTTTTCCATCCCCAAGAAAGTAGGGACACCTAAACGGACACCTCACGGTGCATTAAATGCATTTGTCCTAAACCGCCAGTGGTTAGGTATGATAACCCTGTAGCTACTTTACACCTCGCGTATGAACAGTTTGCCACTGTGGTGACCCCTTTAAGCATATAAAAGGAGGCCCAAGGCAACTGCTACAGGGGAGAGAGCACTCTCGGCCCATTTCGCATGCATAGCTGCTGCACGAACACACTGTTCATTGCAAGCGCTCCAAGGACTGGGATGAACACATTGATAATAAACCAAAGCAGGAGTAGGGTTTTACGCTGATCAGCGGCCCGAACCTGGGTAAAAATCCCCTCGCGCTGGTCCTCGGTTCTGCTCTTTGTGCATACCTTTCCCCCTGCCGAATCATATAGGGGTCCTTCGGATCCCATAGGTGTCGTACGCCGATATCGGGTGGTTGTGAGACTCGCCGGAGAGGGCTCCTTGCATCAAATTGAGGTGTGGGATCGACGAGTGGATGTGTTTAGAGGCTACTAGTGGAGTTTTGGAGGCGGAGATTGAGTAACGGCGTCGTGCTGATCGGGGTGGGTGGCGGCGGATCGATGGTCAGAGCCGAGGAAGAAGACCTCCCCGAGGTCGAGGTGGTGTGCAGGAGATCGATTGGGAAGGTGGTGGAGTGGTGTGGGTGAAGAATGGGGCTCGGGGTAGCCTTTTATAGGTGCTCCGAGGTGGTCAGTGGCGGAGTGGATCACGTCAGAGTTACTCCGGCCGGTGAGGTTGGTTTGGACGGCGGGCGCGATCGGCGTGGAGTGGATGAGGTCAGGAGAGCCTCTCGAAGCGCCAGTGCGATGAGTCCCGAGCTTTGTGGCCTTATCCGTGGCGCGGATCATGCACGGGTGTGGCAGCGGCGATCGGCTCCGGCGACTGCCAGACAGGCGCGGGGCGGTTCAGGCGGTCGGTCAACGCCGCAGAGGAGGTGCCGCGTGGAGAGGAGGTAGGCAGGGGAGCAACAGGGGAGTGAAGGCGGCCGGTGGCCATGCTGATCCTGTTCGGCCGCCGCGGCTGAGGGCGCTGGCAGGTGCACCGGCCAGCCACTGAGCCGTCATCGGCGAGCGGCCAACCAGAGGGGCCCGGGGTATCTCATTTAAGCCTCAGGTAGACGACACTGTGCGGAGAATAGGAAGAGGAGAAGTGCACGGCATCGATCTCCCTCTTTCTCTGCACTCTGAAGTTTAAATGAATTTTACTGAAGAATTTTGACATTGGTGAACAGTGCACAATAGGTGTTTGATAAAATGCCAGAGAGCTCTATGCATTTTAGAAATTTGTGATAATTTTTGTGGTGATGTGTTGATGCATAAAAGTGAGTTTGGCAAATTCTCAGAATTGTTGGAGTAAGGAAAATTGGGTTTTAACCATGAAATTTGAATCTGGTCCAAATTTGAATTGCCTAAAGTTTGAAAATTTTGAACTGTGGAACCCCATGTGTTTGGTGAAATGGGTTTTGGGTACTGTCTTGTTGCTAGGATAATTTTTGTGGGTGGAAATGAGTTGAAAAGGATATGGTTCCTTTGTAGATCAAAGGAACTAGGAATAATATAAATTCCAACTTTGGAATTTAATAAATATAGAAACAATATTTTTGTAGGAAGGGAAGGGTGTTAGATACTATCCTAGAAAGTGAGGAAGACTAGGAGAGAAATTTAGAGTGACAGAATAAATTTTTTGGGAAGAGCTAAAAGTATTTGAAAAGAGTGAAGTGACCAAATCCTTGGAGTATTTTTAAATGCCACAGAAATTCCTCTAACATGAGAAATGTTTTTTTATATTTGAAATAAAATAACCAAACCAAAAACTCATCCGAATAAAAACCATTTTAAAATTTTGAAAATTCAAAGGGATAATTTTGGGGTGTTACAACACCTACCCCTCTTAAGAAAAATCTCGACCCCGAGATTTCAGTTGTCCCTCAAACAGGTATGGATATTCAGTCCTGAGGTGATCCTCTCTTTCCCATGTTGCTTCTTCCTCGGTGTGGTTACTCCACTGAACCTTATAAAACTTTATCACACTCTACCGGGTCCTCCGTTCAGACTCTTCCAAAAAAATTATAGGGTGTTCCTTATATGTAAGATCTGGTTGGAGATCCAGGTCCTAGTGTTGGACTTGTTTGTCCGGATTGCTAACACATCTCCTTAGTTGTGATACATGGAACACATCATGAACATCTGATAATTCTGACGGTAGCTCCAGTTGGTAGGCAACCTTGCCTCTCCTTGCAATTATTTTAAATGGTCCAACAAACCGTGGTGCTAGCTTTCCTTTGACCTTAAATCTCTGTAGTCCTCTCATTGGGGATACCCTCAGGTACACATATTCATTAGGTTCAAAACTGATCTGGCGGTGTTTCTGGTAATAATAGCTTTTCTGTCGGCTCTGAGTTGTTTTCAGTCTGTCCCGAATAAGTTTCACTTTTGTTTCTGCCTCTTTGAGAACTTCCGGGCCAAAGATTTGGCTATCTCCGGTTTCAGACCAATTGAGTGGGGTACGGCATCTTCGGCTGTACAGTGCTTCAAAGGGTGACATCTTTAGACTGGCCTGATAGCTGTTGTTGTATGAAAATTCTGCGTATGGTAAACTATCCTCCCAACTGACTCCATAAGTAAGAACACAAGCTCTCAGCATGTCTTCCAATATCTGGTTTACCCGTTCAGTCTGCCCCCTGTCTGTGGGTGATATGTTGTACTGAATACCAATTGCGTTCCTAGGGCCTGCTGCAGGTGATCCCAGAACCTTGAGACAAACTGAGTGCCTCTGTCAGAGACTATGGTCTTGGGTACTCTGTGTAGGCAAACAATTCGAGAGAGGTATAACCTAGCAAGCCTCTGAGTTGAGTATGTTGTTTTTACCAGAATGAAGTGTGCCACCTTGGTTAATAAATCCATAATAACCCAGATAGCATCATTCCCGTGTCGTGATCTTGGTAATCTGACAATAAAGTCCATTCCTATTTCGTCCCACTTCCATTCAGGTACCCTAAGTGGCTGCAATAATCCTGCTGGCCTCTGATGTTTTGCCTTTATACGCTGACAAGAGTCACACTGTGTAACATACACAGCTATATCTCTTTTCATCATGTGCCACCAAAAGTTTTCTTGTAAGTTCTTGTAGATTTTGGTTCCTTCTGGGTGAATGGAGTATGGAGTCGTATGGGCTTCTGCCAAAATTTGTTGCTTTAGTTCTTCTTTATCGGGCACGCAGACCCTTCTTCCGTACCATAGGATTCCTTGCTCATCAACGGTAAACTCAGATGCCTTGCCTAAATTTACCTTCCTTTTAATTCCTTCAATGCTGGGGTGTCCTTTCTGAGCTTCTTTGATCTGAGCTTCTAATGTTGGCTTTACTTCTAACTAAGCAACAGTTCCTTCCGTAACTAGAACCATGTTGAGTTTGGCAAACTCCTGGTTGAACTCGTGCTGTGGAAATCGCACACTGTCGTTGTCGGTGCATGGATTTCGGCTGAGGGCGTCTGCCACAACATTTGCTTTACCCGGGTGGTAATGAATTCCCACATCATAGTCCTTAATTAATTCGAGCCAGCAGCATTGCCGTAGGTTCAGCTCTGGCTGGGTGAAGATATACTTAAGGCTTTTATGATCCATGTATATTTCACATCGGTTACCAAGGAGGTAATGTCGCCATTCCTTGAGTGCATGTATTACGGCTGCCAATTCCAAGTCATGGGTAGGATAATTCTCTTCGTGTCGTCGTAGTTGCCTTGAAGCATACGCTACCACTTTTCTCTCTTGCATCAAGACACACCCAATGCCCTTTCCGGATGCGTCACAGTATATATCAAAAAATTTGTGTACATCTGGCACGGTCAGAACGGGTGCAGTTGTTAATCTCTTCTTTAATTCCTGGAAACTTTTCTCGCATGCTTCGGTCCATTCAAACTTTTCATCTTTCTTGAGCAACTGAGTCATGGGTTTGGCTATGGTGTAGAACCCTTCAATAAATCATCGGTAGTAGCCAGCCAAACCAAGAAAACTTCTGACTTCAGTCACGCTGGTGGGTTGCTTCCATCCCAAGACATCCTTTACCTTACTTGGGTCCACTGCTATTCCATCTTGTGTTAGAACATGTCCTAGAAAACCCACTTCTCATAACCAAAATTCACACTTACTGAATTTGGCATAAAGTTGATTTTTCCATAATTCTTCGAGGACTATCCGAAGATGTTGCTCATGTTCTTCTGGTGTCCAAACACGATGTCCGGTGCATTCTGGGCTTCCTCAAATGTCACATGATTAACATGTCCCTTTCTTTGGTTGTTATTGGGGTTGCTGTGTCATGGGGCTGTGTTTGTCCCGCGGCCGTTGTTGTTGGGTCTTGGAGCATTATTTCCCTGTTTTGGGCATTGCCTAGCATAATGCCCTTCTGCACCATAGGCATAGCAAGTGATGCCAGGAAGGTTTACGGTTTCCTTGGCCCGATTGTTGAAAGTGTTGCGATTCTGTTGCGGTCGTGGTGTTGGTACTGCTGGTCGGGGTACCACAGGCTTCTGAAATTCATTTTGGAGCCATTCATTTCAGGGCCTGTTGTTGCGGACCGGTGCTGACTGGTTCATGCGGCGCTTGCGAATCTCATTCAGGTTGTGGTGCTCACTTTCCAGAATAATAGCCTTGTCTACCAGTGTCTTGAAATCTGGAAAGGTGTGGACCACCAGTTGGCACTTTAGAGACGGAACAAGTCCGTCTAGAAATTTTTCCATCTTCTTGTTCTCTGTCATGTATTCATCGTTGGCATACCGAGCTAGCTGAGTAAATTGGTCGAGGTACTGGGTTACCATTGTGCCCCGTTGCTTGTGATCCTCAAACTCTCTTTTCTTTAACTTCATGATGCTATTGGGGATATGGGCTCCCTGAAAGTTTTCCTTGAATTGCTCCCAAGTCATGTCCCCTCCATTGGGATGTGTGCCGCATAGATTTTCCCACCATGATGCTCCTGTACCAGAAAAATAATGCGGAGCATACAATACTTTTTCCTGGTCCGTACACTGGGCTATGACAAATTTCCAATGTTGTGCGCGCCCGCCCTGGTGGGTTGTGGTCCCCCTCGGAGCACCACCCAGGCGCTTCTCCGGCCCACTGGATGTCTTCTGGTCCAAAAAAATCAACAAAAAGTTTCGCTGCGTTTGGACTCCGTTTGGTATTGATTTCCTGCGATGTAAAAAACATGCAAAAAACAGCAACTGGCACTTGGCACTATGTCAATAGGTTAGTACCAAAAAATGATATAAAATGACTATAAAATGATTTTAAAACATCCAAGAATGATAATATAACAGCATGGAACAATGAAAAATTATAGATACGTTGGAGACGTATCAGCATCCCCAAGCTTAATTCCTGCTCGTCCTCAAGTAGGTAAATGATAAAAACAGAATTTTTGATGTGGAATGCTGCCCAACATGTCATCTCATATTCTTTCCTTTATAGCATGGACATTTGGACTTTTATATGATTCAAAGCAATAGTCTAGTTTTGACATGATGACTTAAATACTCAAGCATATCAACAAGGAACTATGTCTTTCAAAATATTAACGCTAAAATAAGTTATCCCTAGCCCATCATGCTCAACCATTGATCCATTCATGAAACACACTCGCATATTAACTACACCCAATGCTCGACTACGATCATAGTGCCTCCTAGTTGGTGCTTTATAAGAGAAGATGGAGACTCAAATTAAAAATTGCATAAAGTAAAGAAATGCCGTTCGCAGAGGGAAGTAGGGATTTGTAGAGGTGCCAGAGTTCAAAGCGAAAAACTTAGAGATAAAAACATTTTGGGAGGTGTGCTTTTCCCACCAACGAAAATGACTTAGAGTTCCCAACACTTTCCATGCTAGATATATCATAGGCGGTTCCCAAACCGAAAATAAAGTTTATTCCTTTTTCCACCATTTCTTTCACTTTCCATGGCTAGCCGTATCCACGGGTGACCTCCATACCAACACTTTCCAAGGAATTTATTATTTGACAACATAAAGTAAATTCATTTTTCATTTCGGGACTCGGCATCCCTAATACCTTTGCCTTACTCTCGTGCAATGACAAGTGAATAAACACTCATCGTGAGAATAACACATCTAGCATGGAAAATATTAGCCACCCCTCACCGCCTCGCGAGCGGTACGAACACACAAAAGAGAAGTTTATTTTGAAAATTAGAGATGGCACATACAAATTTGCTTAGAACGGCAAAAGAATATTGCATATAGGTAGATATAGTGGACTCATGTGGCAAAACTGGTTTAAAGGGTTTTGGATGCACAAGTAGTGATCATACTTAGTGCAAAATGAAGGCTAGCAAAAGATTGAGAAGCGACCAACCAAAAAACGAATAATATCATAAGCGAGCATTAAGCATAATTAACACCGAATAATGCATCACAAGTAGGGTATAATTTCATTGCATGACTATTGACTTTCGTGCTTGCATAGGGAATCACAAACCTTAACACCAATATTCTTACTAAAGCACAATTACTCATCAACATAACTCACATATCACATCACCATATCTCAAAACTATTACAAGGAATCAAGTTTATTTTGTCCAATGATCTTCATGAAAGTTTTTATTATATCCTTCTTGGATATCTATCACTTTGGAACTAATTTTCATGTGTTGCTTTTGATAAGCTCAAACAAATATAAGTGAAGAACATGAGCATAATACTTCTTTCTCTCAAATTAATTTAAGTGAAGCAAGAGAGAATTTCTTAAAAAATTTACTAAATCCCAAATAAATCTAAGTGAAGCATGAGAGCATTTCTTGAAAAATACTAAAGCACGCCGTGCTCAAAAAGATATAAGTGAAGCACTAGAGCAAATCCATAGCTCATAAAAATTTAAGTGAAGCATAGAGAGCAATTCAAACAAGTCATGGCATAATTTTGGCTCTCTCAAATAGGTGTGTCCATCAAGGATTCATAACTTAGAACACAAAGCAAAACAAGCAAAGACTCATATCATACAAGACGCTCCAAGTAAAACTCATAGTATGTGACCAATAAAAATATAGCTTCGACTAAAATACCGATGGTCGTTAGAAGAAAGAGGGGATGCCACTCGAGGCATCCCCAAGCTTAGTTGCTTGCTTCTCTTTGGATAATAGCTTGGGATTCCATGGGCATCCCCAAGATTAGGCTCTTCTTACTCCTTATTCCTTCATCCATCGTAAGATAACCCAAAACTTGAAAACTTCAATCACACAAAACTCAACAAAACCTTCGTGAGATCCGTTAGTATAAGAAAGCAAATCACTACTATAAGTACTGTATAAAACCAATTCATATTTTATTATTGCATTATATATACTGTATTCCAACTTTTCTATGGCAAAAACTCATCAAAGAAAACCATAGAATCATCAAAACAAGCACAACACGCAAAGAAAATAGAATCTGTCAAAAACAGAAAAGTCTGTAGCAATCTGCATATTTCGAATACTTCTGACACTCCAAAAATTCTGAACAAATATGACAACATAGGCAATTTGTATATAAATGTTTTGTAAAAAAATCAGAATTTTTCGTCTCGGTTGTGAATTTTCAAAATTATTTTACTGGACACAAAAGTTTCTGTTTTCCAACAAGATCAAATCAACTATCACCCAACATAATCCTAAAGGCTTTACTTGGCACAAACACTAATTAAGACACAAGAAACACAATTATAACAGTAGCATAATTGTGCAAACACTCAAGAACAGAAAGCAAAAAGCAAAAATAAATTTTATTCATTGGGTTGCCTCCCAACAAGCGCTATTGTTTCATGCCCCTAGCTAGGCATAAAGCAAGAATCTAAGTTTTGTCATCTTTGTTTCGAGATCCATAAGATGCCCTCATGATTGATTCATATGGAGGCCTAATTATTGTTCTAGGGAAGTGTTCCATACCCTTCCTTAGTGGAAATTGAAATTTAATATTGCCTTCTTTCATATCAATCACGGCACCAATAGTGCGTAAAACCGGTCTACCAAGAATAATTGGACAAGATGGATTACAATCAATATCAAGAACAATAAAATCTATGGGCACATAATTCCTATTTGCAAGAATAAGAACATCATTAATCCTTCCCATAGGCTTTTTAATAGTAGAATCCGCCAAGTGCAAATTTAAAGAGCATAATTCAATATCGGTAAGACCAAGCACATCACATAAAAATTTCGGAATTGTAGAAACACTAGCACCCAAGTCACATAATACAAAACACTCATAATTTTTAATCTTGACTTTGATAGTAGGTTCCCACTCATCATGTAATTTTCTAGGAATTGAAACTTCTAATTCCAACTTTTCTTCCAAAGCTTTCATCATCGCATCAACAATATGTTTAGTAAAAGCTTTATTTTGTTCATAAGCATGGGGTGAATTTATCATGGATTGCAACAAAGAAATACAATCAATCAAAGAGCAGCTATAATAATTAAAGTCTTTGTAATCCAAAATAGTGGGCACATCACTAGTTAAAGTCTTGACCTCTTTAAACCCACTTTTATCAAAATTTTCAACAAGATTTTCACCCTCCAAATTATCGGGACGCCTTCTAACTAAAGTTGACTCTTCTCCAGTCCCTTTTTCATCAATCTTAATTTTACTAAACAAGGAATCAATAGAAGAAACACCAATCATTTTAAGATCTTCATCACTTTTATGAAAGCAATCACTAGAAAACGCCTTTTCTAAAATTTCTCTTCTAGCTCTAAGCATAGCGGTTCTTTCCTTACTTTCATCCATAGAAACATAAAGAGCTTTAATTGATTCCTCAAATTTAGGCACAAAAATTTTCATCTTGAGATTTTCCACATCATGAGAAATTCTATCAACACTTCTAGACAAATCATCAATCTTATTCAACTTTTCTTCCATCGAAGCATTGAAATTTTTTTGAGTATTGATAAATTCTTTAATATTATTCTCAAGATCAGAGGTGTTCCTATTATTATTATAAGAAGGATTACCATAGGAATTACCATAATTATTAGAGGAATTACTAGGAAAAGGCCTAGGATTAAAATTACCTCTATAAGCATTGTTATTGAAATTGTTTTTGCGAGATAAAATTCACATCTACGGCATCACTATTTTGCTCAATCAAAGTAGACAAAGGCACATCATTAAAATCAATAGGAGCACTTTTACTAGCAACCAATTTCATAAGAGCATCAACTTTTTCACTCAAAGAAGAAATTTCTTCAATCGAATTAACTTTTTTACTAGTAGGAGCTCTTTCGGTATGCCATTATGAATAATTTGCCATGATATTATCAAGAAATTTGGTGGCTTCACCCAAAGTAATTTCCATAAAAGTAGCACCCGCGGCGGAATCTAAAAGATTACGAGAAACAAAATTCAACCCCGCATAAAATTTTCGTATGATCACCCAAAGATTTAACCCATGAGTTGGGCAATTCCTTAGCATCATTTTCATCCTTTCCCAAGATTGTGCAACATGCTCATGTTCAAGTTGCTTGAAATTCATGATCTGGGTTCTAAGGGAAATAATTTTTGCGGGCGGAAAATACTTAGTGATAAAAGCACCTTTGCACTTATTCCAAGAATTGATACTATTACGAGGCAAAGAAGAAAACCAAATTTTTGCATGATCTCGCAAAGAAAACGGAAATAATTTCAACTTCACAACATCATTGTCCACATCCTTTTTCTTTTGCATATCGCATAATTCCACGAATGTGTTAAGATGGGATGCGGCATCCTCATTAGGAGTACCGGAAAATTGATGTTTCATAACAAGATTCAGCAAAGCAGTATTAATATCACAAGTCTCCGCACTAGTGGCGGGAGGAGTAATCGGAGTGCTAAGAAAATCATTGTTGTTGGTATTTGAGAAATCACATAACTTGGTGTTCTCTTGGGTCATTGTGACTACGCAACAAGATTGCACTCAAAAACAGATCCGGTAAGAAAACGGCGAACGAAAAAGAGGGCGAATAAAACGGCAAATTTTTGTGAAGTGGGGGAGAGGAAAACGAGAGGCAAATGGCAAATAATGTAAATTGCGAGGAGATGAGATTTGTGATTAGGAACCTGGTATATGTTGAAGATCCTCCCCGGCAACGGCGCCAGAAATTCCTTTTGATGCGGCTTGAAGCTACGTCGGTATTTCCCCAAAGAGGAAGGGATGATGCAGCACAGCGGCGGTAGGTATTTCCCTAAGTGATGAAACCAAGGTTATCAAACTAGTAGGAGAACCAAGCAACACTACGTAAACAGCACCTACACATAAATAACAAATACTCGCAACCCGACGTGTAAAAGGGGTTGTCAATCCCTTTCGGGCAACAGCGCCAGAAATTGGCAAACGGACATGAGAGAGTAGTAAATATTGATAGATCGAACGCCAAATAAAATAAAGTGCAGCAAGGTATTTTTGTATTTTTGGTTTAATAGATCTGAAAATAAAAGCAAAGGCAAATATATTAAAGAAGAGATCCAGGGGCCATAGGTTTCACTAGTGGCTTCTCTCGAGAAAAATAGCGAACGGTGGGTGAACAAATTACTGTTGGGAAATTGATAGAACTTCAAATAATCATGACGATATCCAGGCAATGATCATTATATAGGCATCACGTCCAAGATTAGTAGACCGACTCCTGCCTGCATCTACTACTATTACTCCACACAACGACCGCTATCCAGCATGCATCTAGTGTATTAAGTTCATGGAGAAACGGAGTAATGCAATAAGAATGATGACATGATGTAGACAAGATCTATTTATTTAGAAATAGACCCCATCGTTTCATCCTTAGTAGCAATGATACATACGTGTCGGTTCCCCTTCTGTCACTGGGATCAAGCACCGTAAGACCGAACTCACTACAAAGCACCTCTTCCCATTGCAAGATAAATAGATCAAGTTGGCCAAACAAAACCCAAATATCGGAGAAGAAATACAAGGCTATAAGCAATCATGCATATAAGAGATCAAAGAAGACTCAAATAACTTTCATGGATAAAAAGATAGATCTGATCATAAACTCAAAGTTCATCGGATCCCAACAAACACACCGCAAAAAGAGTTACATCATCTGGATCTCCAAGAGACCATTGTATTAAAGATCAAGAGAAAGAGAGGAAGCCATCTAGCTACTAACTACGGACCCGTAGGTCTACAAAGAACTACTCACGCATCATCGGAGAGGCACCAATGGAAGTGGTGAACCCCTCCATGATGGTGTCTAGATTGGATCTGGTGGTTCTAGACTCTGCGGCGGCTGGAATTGATTTTCGTCTACTCCCCTAGGGTTTCTAGAATATTGGGGTATTTATAGAGCAAAGAGGCGGTTCGGGGGCACCCGAGGTGGGCACAACCCACCAGGGCGCGCCTAGGCCTCCAGGCGCGCCCTGGTGGGTTGTGCTCCCCTCGGAGCACCCCCCCCCCCCAGGCACTTCTCCAGCCCACTGGATGTCTTCTGGTCTAAAAAAATCCACAAAAAGTTTCGCTGCGATTGGACTCCGTTTGGTATTGATTTCCTGCGATGTAAAAAACATGCAAAAAACAGCAACTGGCACTTGGCACTATGTCAATAGGTTAGTACCAAAAAATGATATAAAATGACTATAAAATGATTGTAAAACATCCAAGAATGATAATATAACAGCATGGAACAATAAAAAATTATAGATACATTGGAGACGTATCAAACACCTCTACGCGTCAGGCTCGCTAGCGCAATCCTCCTTCGCAAGCTCGTCCTCCTCCAGGTCTAGCCAAGACAATAGCCAGGGACAAGCCTGTGAGTACGTTGGAATGTACTCGCAAACATTATGAACGAGAGATATAATGAATGCAAATGCTCATGATGGACTATGTTAAATGCACATGCTGGCCGGAATTAAATCATGGCATGATAATGTCAACCTGGTGTGGATAAATAATCAAATGACAGTAGTGATAACAAAGAAATTAAAGTGGAACATCGGGTGTTAGACCGCCTGAGAAATTCCAAGAAAAATGCCAAACGGGTGTCTGAAAGCGACGCCTTGTAAGGTCTTGAAGAGAAATGCCACATGGGTGTCTAAAAGCGACGCCTCGTAAGGTCTTGAAAAGAAATGCCAAACGGGTGTCAAAAGAGAATCGGGCGAGACAGGACCGTCCGAGAACTCAAGCGACGCCACGAGAGGTCTTGAAAATAAAACTGATTATCCGGGTAGTCTAGCCATCCCAAGTGATACTCAGAAAAGAAAATAAAGCTGAGTGCACGGGTAGTCTAGCCATCCCAAGTGACACTCAGTATAGTTGAATAAGAGAAACGGGTTAGTCCACCACAACAATAATATGCATAACAATAATATTCATGACAGCCTCGGTGGTGACTATAATTACCCTGCAAGATGAATCAAGCTCAATTTAATTATTTTCCTCCAAAGACTGACACCGAGACCGATACTTGACCCCTCCCAACTGTGTCCTTGACCGTGGACACAGCTATTCGAATAGATGTAACTCTGCAGAGATTGCGCTCTTTACCCACGAGTATGGAATTCCTGTAGCCAATATCTAGACATTGACTAATTTCCATTACGGTCTTTGGGTTGGAAACACACCTGACTAGCACACACGAGAATAACTTTCCGGATGCCAGGAATCACCCAAAGCATCTTTCAAGAAAAACTCTAAGTCGGGGAGACCATCGTCTCGAATAACATGGGATCACTATTAACACGCACGGATTACAAGGGGTGCCCCCCTCTCGGCCTAGCCGGATACACCCATGCCCCCTGACCCGATGACTGGCATTAGTCCATGGCCGTGGAACCCTCATCGTGGCCTCTCTAAGTGGCGTGTACACGCAAAGGGGTTAACAACTTACTAAATCGCAATCCCCTTGCGGGAAGACAAGTGGCAGCACGGTGTTTAGTTAGGCTTAATTTAACAAGACTCGATCTAGGTCGACTCAGGAGGTGTTGTTATTAAGACTGGCATGTCCCACATGCCACAATGACACCGTCGTGTCATAACACAGCCCGTGCCCATCGACACGTTCAGGGCAGGAGATACACTCCTGGATTCTTACCATATCTGTAACACCCCCAGTGGTTAGCCACAATAATCCCATTTTTTATTATGCCATGTCATCAGGATCAACAGTGCTTAATCCTCATTAGTATCATATCTCTTTTTAAATTCAAATTCAAATGGAAATTCCAAACTAAAAGTGGAAAATAAAAGTTATCTAACATAAAAACTAAAATGTTCAATAAATAACAAATATTCCAGAGACTATTCTAAAATTAAAACCAACAATAAATAAATTAATTAGGTGGCTCAAACTTTACCAAAACAGCAAGGTTTAATACATTCTATTTATTATGAAATTTGTGTGAGGTCCAGTTGACTCCAAACTAATTTTGGACAATGGTAGATAGTGCCAAACATTTAATGGAACAGTTGCCTTATTTTACAAAAATTATTTGGAATAAAAACAAGAGACAAAACAAAAAAGAAAGAAGCAGAAAAAGAAAAGGCCTAAGCATCTACTGTGCACTCGGCCTGCCCGCTACAGCCGCGGCCCAGCCCAATCCCGTGTTTTCCCCCACCTCCCGCACTGCTCACGCCGCTGTTGTCGAGCACCTGGAGCGCGTGAGCCAGGCCCCCCCCCCTTCGAGCGATCGACAGCGCGCCCGCACGCGCGCTGGGTAAATGAGCGACCCCCTCGACCTCGCGGACGAACCCTAGCCCAGTTTCCCCCCTTCCTCCCTCGCTCCCCACCTCGCCCGACCGCAACCATGGCCGCCACCGCGACGTAGCCACGGCCACCATGCTCCTCTCGCCGCCTCTCCGTGTCCACGAGCTCCGCCGCAACGCGCCCGACCTCCTCGACCACGAGCCTGAGCTCCGGGCGCCCTGCATCGCCCCCATGCCGTCGTCTTCTTCCTCGGCCACCGGAGATCTTCCTCCTCGCCGATGACGCCTCTGCTGCTCCAAAACTGTCACCGGGCCACCGTGCGCCTCCGCTGTGAGCTACTCCCCCCTCCTCATCTCTCTGTTGCTTCGCACGCACGCGCTAGCCACCTCTCCACGTGAACCCGAGCCCGACGCCGCGGACCTCGTCGCCGACGAGGCTCCGGTGACCATTTGGTCACGGGCACGAGTCCCACCGCTTCGACCGCACGCGTAGAGTATATCTAGCCCACTACCTCGAGCTACGGCGCCCTGCTTCGTCGATTCCACCCCCGTCCGAACTCCGGCGCCCGCCGCGAGGCTCGCCGCCGACGTTACACGCCGTTTCCGGCCCCGCCACCGCCACCACTTGACGCGCGCGAGCGCTAGCTCTAGAACGCAAGTGACCGCGCCCGTTTTAGCCCACCGTAGGCGAATCCCGAGCCGCTCCGGCGATCTTCCGCTGCGGAAATCATCGCCGGCGTGTTTCCGGCGACGCCGCCGACGTGGCGCATGTGGGGCCCACTCCTGGGTCGCTAACCAGTGGGTCCCCAGGCCCCACTTTGACCCGTTGATTGGGTCAACCCTGCTGACTGGGCAGGCCCAGTCACTGACATATGGGCCCCACCCCATTTAAACGATTTTAAATAAATAAGAATTAGTTAATTAGCTAATTAGTTAATTATAATACTAATCAGTCACTGACTGTCGGGGCCCACCCTCTAATTAATTCAGTTAATTAAATTAACCCCTCTGATTAAACCACAGTGTATGACATGTGGGTCCCACCTGTCTGGTTTGACTAGTCAGCCGACCAGTTGACCTGCTGACGTCATGCTTAGGTCATGCTGACGTCACTTACACTGTTTTGGATAATGTTTATTTTATATAATTAAATAAATTCTAGAAATTAATAAAAACTTTAGAAAATCATATTAAATAATCCGTAACTCCGATGGAAAAACTTTGTACATGAAAGTTGCTCAGAACGACGAGACGAATTCGGATACGCGGTCCGTTCATCTGTCACGCGTCCCTATGTATCCGAACATGGAACCGTCCCCCTCAGGATCGTCTGTCCGATAATTCCAAAGACCTGGGAAATATCGTCAGATATTCTCCCGCTCCGTTTGATATGTGTAGTACTGCGTTAGACTACCCCTAGCACCGTGTATCGTATTTGTCATGCTCATGTTTGCTGTGTATTTATACCGTTTCCTCCCCCTCTTCTCTCTCGTTAGAGCCCGACACCGACGTCGTCCCCGAGACCGACGCAGCTCCGGAGACTGACGCCACCTTTGACGACCTTGCCCTTGTCGCTGAGCAACCAGCAAGCCCCCCCCCCCCCCATTTGAGCATACCGATATCGCCCAATCTATTTCTCATGCTTGCATTAGAACTGCTGCTACTGCTTTACGTATTCTGATGCATAGCCTATTTATTATAACCTGTTGTTGATAATTACCTGCATATCCTAAGCTGCTTAGTATAGGCTGGGTAGAGACCTATCAGTGACCCCACTTATCCTGACTGCCCCGCTGGATAATCCGAAGACCCGATCAATGGGATTGAAGACCAGGCCCCGACACCGCACATCACCCCCTCTTAGTTGTAACGACACTGCAGCGTTACTATCGAGTGCCGAGGGTGAAACCTCTTGTAGCACTTCTGATGTTAACTCTGTAGAGTAGCTATTCGGTCGTGGTCATCGAGGGTGATTCCTCCTTCACCGCTTTCGATAATGACGCCGTCGTACAACACCTCAAGTGTGAACCCAGTGAGGGTGATTCCTCCGAGTTCACCTTGACGGATACATCGAGTGGGAATTCAATGAGGGTGATACCTCGGATTCCCCTTATGTTATGGACACACGGATACTTGGACTATACACTGTTACTTGGATAGGCGGGTCGACCCTGAGGGGTACCCGCGTGCGCCTGAGAGGCGAGTGTTGTGAAGACGGGTGCCTGTATGGTGCCCGAGTGAGAATACGAGGCGTGGCCGGGCATTCTTGGCCCTTGCCGCAAGTCCTCGAGACGGGGCGATGGGGTCACATCTTTCGTGAGTCTCTGCTCATTACCGCAAGCCCTAGTCCACTAACGATTTGGATATTTGATCCGAGCAGGCCTCTGGCCTGATAGCACTAACCATCACGTGGGCATAGTATGGGCGTTGTGCATCGTAGCATCAGCCGACAGTTCTGTCAGACGTCCAGTTCAGCATTGTGGCCGGGTCGGATCGTGCCGTTGGCGCTGGTTTCCACCCTGCTCGCAACGACCCGGAGTGCATAGGGCGACGGCCCAAGACCCCTGAGCGCTTAGGATGTAGACCGGCGGGGACCTCTCCGCTGAGCTCTAGGTAGGGCTGCGGTGTGTCGTTTGGCCGAGGCCGGGCATGACCCAGGAAAGTGTGTCCGGCCGGAGTTAATCGAGCGTGTTCGGTAAGTTGGTGCACCCCTGCAGGGAAGAACACTTCTATCGATAACCTGTCCTACGGTAACGGACACTCGGAGTTGTATCCTGATTGATACAATTAGAACTGGATACTTGGATACTATGGCTCTGGGATTGCTTCTCGCAGGGAGTCGAAAAGGGATCTCCGGACGAGGTTGATGACTGTATGGCCCTGGGATTGCTTTCTCGCAGGGAGTCAAGAAAGGATCTCTGGGTGAGGATGAGACTTAATGATACTGCTACATTGTATTGTACTGTTCTACTCTCTTCTATTGCTGCAAGACCGCTAAAGAAGCTAGTCTTCGATAGGACTAGGCCTTCTCTCTATTCGGGCATTTCTGCAGCCCAGTCCACATATACAGCCTCCCCTTGAAAATGTTGCATATGTAGTGTAGATCCTTGCTTGTTGAGTACTTCTGAGTACTCACGGTTGCTTTGTTTTCCTTTTCTCCCCATATCAGTTTGTCATAACAAGATGACGGAGCCCCTGAGACAGCTGCCCTGCCGACGATCGCTACTACTACTACCTCGAGGATGGATACTACTACGAGTTGACTGACGACCAGGAGTAGGATCGGAGGGTCCCAGGCAGGAGGCCTATGCCTTTCGATCGTAGTGTTTTATTTTGCCCCGCCTTTCTTAAGGCCTTTCTGTTTCTCTTTTAATATCTGTACTCAGATATCTGATGCTTCCGCTGACGCTTGTACGCAAGCTTATGTATTCGAGCCCTCGAGGCCCCTGGCTTTTAATATAAAGCTTGTATGACTTTATTTATGTTTTAGAGTTGTGTTGTGATATGTTCCCGTGAGTCCTTAGGCTTGATCATGTGCATTTGCGTGTATGATTAGTGCACGATTGAGCCGGGGGCGTCACAAGTTGGTATCAGAGCCGACTGCCTGTAGGAATCCCCCTTTCCAACTCCTTGGCCGAAGTTGAGTCTAGTAACCGAAAACTGTTTTACTAACTTGGCTGTGTGGCTTACGGGCCCACGTCGCCAATTGGGTGGTATTAGAATCTTTTATTCCTCGTCTATACTCTGGGACTCTGACCTCTCTTCTATTCGGGTTAAATAAAGTTTACTAACGCCGACACTTAGGATCTCGTAAATAATCTACCCGGAGAGCTGGATATCCGTGCTTAATTCCTTACCGTTGATCTGATTAGTCTGATAATCATTTTCCTTTCCATTGTTTTGTTTAACCTTTCTCTCTGAGTTGTATTATACTTCTCATTGTCTTTTGACAATCCTGAATTTCCTCTGTTTCAGATGGATCGTTTGTTTCCACCACGCCCTACGACGTAGCTTGTGCTTCGCACTTGGGCTCGTGGTGCCCCTGGTTTTCCCGCTGTCCTGATCGCGCTCCTGACCAGGCTGGGCTACCGCTGGTACCCCGAGTACATGGTCTACGAGGATTACCGCGAGTTCAACCAGGAGCAGTACCATGCTGATGTTCGTATCTATGATCAGCGCGATGACTCAGACACTGAGCTGCACCTCTTCCACGGTATCGGTGTGACGATTGAGATGGCAGTCCATGATGCCGCCTACTCTGCTGTCGCACGTCTCCGAGGAGAGTCCAGCGATAGCTTGGACGCCTCTGAGTTCCGATACATTCCGTATACCCCTGCTGGAGATGCTACTGGATACTACACAGCTATCTGTGCCCCGTACGAGCCTAGTCGCTACGACCAGCGCGTTCTGATTCAGTGCACTCAGGCTCTGGATCGCACTGCTCGGGCTCTTGCCGTCGAGTTGTTTGCCACTCGAGAACGTCTCTACGATGCTATGACACAGCTGTTACCAGCTGTTCGTGCAGGGATATATCCGGAGCACATCCTTTATCCGCACAGGACTCAGATGTATGCTGGTATTGACTGGCCTGCTGTTAGAGGTCACATACCTACACGTGGACCGCTTCTTGCAGCACGAGACCGGGTTCTGCATCAGAGTGCACATGGAGCTCAGGATCCTTCCGTGACGAATATTCGACGTCCGCACTTGCAGTTACCCCGTTCCGATGGTCCTCTCCGACGCTGATGTACCCTTTGCTATGTCTCGTTGTGTATTTCCTTACCGCGTGCCTGCGCGCCGCCTACCATATCTAGCTTTGAATTAGCGCCGTTATGCTATTCGCATGTAACCGACTCTGTGTATGGATCTGTATGTCTTAATTGACTACTGTTTAGTATCTAGTACACTGCTTAAATATTGTCGTGTTACGTCATGCTTGTCGCTAAACACCCGCAACTGCTTTTACTGAACTACCCCTATTGAAACTTAGCAGGATGGTTAGACCAGGTGGTCGTGGTCGTGCCCTTGAACGGCCACCACCGCCAGACTATATGGCAGCTAGGATGCAACAATTCGAGCTCAACCGCCAGTTCATGACTGGGATTATGAATCAGTTTCCGCATCAGAACAATCAGAATCAGAACCCTCCTTCAATAACTCTGCCGGAATTTATGCGTCTTAACCCCACTCAGTTCTGCAACTCTGAGAAGCCACTGGATGCTGATGACTAGATTCGCGATATCACTCACGAGATGGAGTCTGCAAATGTCTTCCCTGCCAACTTTGTCGCCTTCGCGTCCTTTTTCTTAAAGGGTACCGCTGCTCAATGGTGGGACACCCACAAACGTACACTGCCTGCTGGAACAGCCGTTACCTGGCCTGAGTTCCAGGCTGCTTTCCGTGCCCGCTATATTCCTCAAGGAATTATGGACCGCATGAAGACCTAGTTCCGCAACCTCACTCAGGGCAATAAGATAGTCGAAGCTTATCAGTGGGAATCCCTTGACCTCTCCCGCTATGCTGAAGAAGACATCGCCACAGATGCCCGTAGACAAGAGAAGTTCCGCAATGGACTCCACCCAGACATCGAGCTTGCACTTGCTGCTCAAGACTTCAATGACTTTTCTACTCTTGTGAACAAGGCTATTCTGGTTGAGACAGCTCAATTGAAGCATAAGGACTCGCAGAAGCGCTGTCGTGATGTTGGCTCATCTTCGGGCTCAACACAGAAGCGAAAAACATATGGTCGTGGACACGCTTACAACATTGATATTGAACAAGTCCAGGATCAACCTGCCACCGGATTGGGTACCCTTCTCGTTAACTCAGTACCTGCTTCTGTTTTAGTTAATTCAGCAGCATCACATTCATTCATCTCTGAAAATTTGCATTCACGCATAACCTTCATTATGATGGAATACATACTCCGTTAGTCATCCGGGCTAGTGAATTACCGTGCCCACATAACTCCAAAATAAACACCTTGAATGCGTTGAACGCTTCTCCGCTTGAGGGGATCGAAGACGTTCCAGTCGTTCGGGATTTTTCGAACGTTCCTTCGGGAGAACTTCCAAGAATACCCCGATATTTTTTTTCCTTCTACCTCTTAATTCTCGGGACGAGAATTCTTATTAGTGGAGGAGATTTGTAACACCCCCAGTGGTTAGCCACAGTAATCCCATTTTTTATTATGCCATGTCATCAGGATCAACAGTGCTTAATCCTCATTAGTATCATATCTCTTTTTAAATTCAAATTCAAATGGAAATTCCAAACTAAAAGTGGAAAATAAAAGTTATCTAACATAAAAACTAAAATTTTCAATAAATAACAAATATTCCAGAGACTATTCTAATATTGAAACCAACAATAAATAAATTAATTAGGTGGCTCAAACTTTACCAAAACAGCAAGGTTTAATACATTCTATTTATTATGAAATTTGTGTGAGGTCCAGTTGACTCCAAACTAATTTTGGACAGTGGTAGATAGTGCCAAACATTTAATGGAACAGTTGCCTTATTTTACAAAAACTATTTGGAATAAAAACAAGAGACAAAACAAAAAAGAAAGAAGCAGAAAAAGAGAAAAAGAAAAGGCCTAAGCATCTACTGTGCACTCGGCATGCCCGCTACAGCCGCGGCCCAGCCCACTCCCGCGTTTTCCCCCACCTCCCGCACTGCTCACGCCACTGCTGTCGAGCACCTGGAGCGCGTGAGCCAGGCCCCCCCCCCTTCGAGCGATCGACAGCGCGCCCGCGCGCGCGCTGGGTAAATGAGCGACCCCCTCGACCTCGCGGACGAACGCTAGCCCAGTTTCCCCCCTTCCTCCCTCGCCCGAGCGCAACCATGGCCGCCACCGCGACATAGCCACGGCCACCGTGCTCCTCTCGCCGCCTCTCCGTGTCCACGAGCTCCGCCGCAACGCGCCCGACCTCCTCGACCACGAGCCTGATCTCCGGGCGCCCTGCATCGCCCCCACGCCGTCGTCTTCTTCCTCCTCGCCGACGACGCCTCTGCTGCTCCAAAACTGTCACCGGGCCACCGTGCGCCTCCGCTGTGAGCTACTCCCCCCTCCTCATCTCTCTGTTGCTTCGCACGCACGCGCTAGCCACCTCTCCACGTGAACCCGAGCCCGACGCCGCGGACCTCGTCGCCGACGAGGCTCCGGTGACCATTTGGTCACGGGCACGAGTCCCACCGCTTCGACCGCACGCGTAGAGTATATCTAGCCCACTACCTCGAGCTACGGCGCCCTGCTTCGTCGATTCCACCCCCATCCGAACTCCGGCGCCCGCCGCGAGGCTCGCCGCCGATGTTACACGCCGTTTCCGGCCCCGCCACCGCCACCACTTGACGCGCGCGAGCGCTAGCTCTAGAACGCATGTGACCGCGCCCGTTTTAGCCCACCGTAGGCGAATCCCGAGCCGCTCCGGCGATCTTCCGCCGCGGAAATCGTCGCCGGCGTGTTTCCGGCGACGCCGCCGACGTGGCGCATGTGGGGCCCACTCCTGTGTCGCTGACCAGTGGGTCCCCAGGCCCCACTTTGACCCGTTGACTGGGTCAACCCTGCTGACTGGGCAGGCCCAGTCACTGACATATGGGCCCCACCCCATTTAAACGATTTTAAATAAATAAGAATTAGTTAATTAGCTAATTAGTTAATTACAATACTAATCAGTCACTGACTGCCGGGGCCCACCCTCTAATTAATTCAGTTAATTAAATTAACCCCTCTGATTAAACCACAGTGTATGACATGTGGGTCCCACCTGTCTGGTTTGACTGGTCAGCCGACCAGTTGACCTGCTGACGTCATGCTTAGGTCATGCTGACGTCACTTACACTGTTTTGGATAATCTTTATTTTATATAATTAAATAAATTCCAGAAATTAATAAAAAGTTTAGAAAATCATATTAAATAATCCGTAACTCCAATGGAAAAACTTTGTACATGAAAGTTGCTCAGAACGACGAGACGAATTCGGATACGCGGTCCGTTCGTCCGTCACGCGTCCCTATCTATCCGAACATGGAACTGTCCCCCTCCGGATCGTCTGTCCGATAATTCCAAAGACCCGGGAAATATCGTCAGATATTCTCCCGCTCCGTTTGATATGTGTAGTACTGCATTAGACTACCCCTAGCACCGTGTATCGTATTTGTCATGCTCATGTTTGCTGTGTATTTATACCGTTTCCTCCCCCTCTTCTCTCTCATTAGACCCCGACACCGACGTCGTCCCCGAGACCGACGCAGCTCCGGAGACTGACGCCACCTTTGACGACTGCCCCTTGTCGTGCGCAAAACAGGCAAGCCCCCCCCCCCCCATTTGAGCATACCGATATCGCCCAATCTATTTCTCATGCTTGCATTAGAACTGCTGCTGCTGCTGCTTTACCTATTCTGATGCATAGCCTATTTATTATAACCTGTTGTTGATAATTACCTGCATATCCTAAACTGCTTAGTATAGGCTGGGTAGAGACCTATCAGTGACCCCACTTATCTTGACTGCCCCGCTGGATAATCCGAAGACCCGATCAACGGGATTAAAGACCAGGCCCCGACACCGCACATCACCCCCTCTTAGTTGTAACGACACTGCAGCGTTACTATCGAGTGCCGAGGGTGAAACCTCTTGTAGCACTTCGGATGTTAACTCTGTAGAGTAGCTATTCGGTCGTGGTCATCGAGGGTGATTCCTCCTTCACCGCTTCCGATAACGACGTCGTCGTACAACACCTCAAGTGTGAACCCAGCGAGGGTGATTCCTCCGAGTTCACCTTGACGGATACATCGAGTGGGAATTCAATGAGGGTGATACCTCGGATTCCCCTGATGTTATGGACACATGGATACTTGGACTATACACTGTTACTTGGATAGGCGGGTCGACCCTGAGGGGTACCCGCGTGCGCCTGAGAGGCGAGTGTTGTGAAGACGGGTGCCTGTATGGTGCCCGAGTGAGAATACGAGGCGTGGCCGGGCATTCTTGGCCCTTGCCGCAAGTCCTCGAGACGGGGCGATGGGGTCACATCTTTCGTGAGTCTCTTCTCGTTACCGCAAGCCCTAGTCCACTAACGATTTGGATATTTGATCCGAGCAGGCCTCTGGCCTGATAGCACTAACCATCACGTGGGCATAGTATGGGCGTTGTGCATCGTAGCATCAGCCGACAGTTCTGTCAGACGTCCAGTTCAGCATTGTGGCCGGGTCGGATCGTGCCGTTGGCGCTGGTTTCCACCCTGCTCGCAACGACCCGGAGTGCACAGGGTGACGGCCCAAGACCCCCGAGCGCTTAGGATGTAGACCGGCGGGGACCTCTCTGCTGAGCTCTAGGTAGGGCCGCGGTGTGTCGTTTGGCCAAGGCCGGGCATGACCCAGGAAAGTGTGTCCGGCCGGAGTTAATCGAGCGTGTTGGGTAAGTTGGTGCACCCCTGCAGGGAAGAACACTTCTATCGATAACCTGTCCTACGGTAACGGACACTCGGAGTTGTATCCTGATTGATACAATTAGAACTGGATACTTGGATACTATGGCTCTGGGATTGCTTCTCGCAGGGAGTCGAGAAGGGATCTCCGGACGAGGTTGATGACTGTATGGCCCTGGGATTGCTTTCTCGCAGGGAGTCGAGAAAGGATCTCTGGGTGAGGATGAGACTTAATGATACTGCTACGTTGTATTGTACTGTTCTACTCTCTTCTATTGCTGCAAGACCGCTAAAGAAGCTAGTCTTCGATAGGACTAGGCCTTCTCTCTATTCTGGCATTTCTGCAGCCCAGTCCACATATACAGCCTCCCCTTGAAAATGTTGCATATGTAGTGTAGATCCTTGCTTGCTGAGTACTTCTGAGTACTCACGGTTGCTTTGTTTTCCTTTTCTCCCCATATCAGTTTGTCGTAACAAGATGACGGAGCCCCTGAGACAGTTGCCCTGCCGACGATCGCTACTACTACTACCTCGAGGATGGATACTACTACGAGTTGACTGACGACCAGGAGTAGGATCGGAGGGTCCCAGGCAGGAGGCCTGCTCCTTTCGATCGTAGTGTTTTATTTTGCCACGCCTTTCTTAAGGCCTTTCTGTTTCTCTTTTAATATCTGTACTCAGATATCTGATGCTTCCGCTAACGCTTGTACGCAAGCTTATGTATTCGAGCCCTCGAGGCCCCTGGCTTGTAATATAAAGCTTGTATGACTTTATTTATGTTTTAGAGTTGTGTTGTGATATCTTCCCGTGAGTCCTTAGGCTTGATCGTGTGCATTTGCGTGTATGATTAGTGCACGATTGAGCCGGGGGCGTCACAATATCCACATGTTAGCAAAATATCCTGATGAATGCCATAGTGCTCACATGACATGCAACACGGTTCATGCAATAGTGCTCAAATTGACGTGACCAATGCATGCTTCTACTATTACTACTATACGGTGCAACAACTTCCGATGCAACCATGCATGCAACTCATTATAACCCAAGTTCAATAATGCTTGCCTTGACCAAAGTAATCAGCAAGGGGTTCCTCGAAATTCCTTGTATAGCCCCCCTCTTAGTTTTCTAAAAATGAAAATCCAAATTCAACTTTTTTGCAATAGTACAAAAAGTTGTCTCAAAATATTTTTAATTAAACACTAAAATAAGCTAGAGTGAAAAACAAGAATTTCAGAAAAAGAATCAACTAAAAATGATCTGTGGTTTAAAAGTTATTAAGGATTTAAAACCAGGGACCTTTTTGTAAATAAAATAACTGCCAGCGGGTCCCTGTGGTAATAAGTGAAAGTGCCTCGGATAGGAATACGCTTCCCAGCCAGGAAAGCGTAAAGAGGCAAAAGACGCTTTCAGAAATAACAGAAAAGAACAGAATATTGACGGGTGGGCCCCACCTGTCAGGTTTGAAATTCAAACACGCTCTACGCGCGCGTGTACAGAGGGGAGGCGGTGGTCACCGGCAGCGATCACCGGTGTTTCAGGAGGCGGCGATGGTCGGGACGTGTTCAGGGTGGCACCCCACATCGGTGGGTGGTGGTTGATGTCAACGAGCACCAGAACGACGGCAAGGTCGTCTCCGGCGGACGGCGGCGTCGGGTGGTTGTGAGACTCGCTGGAGAGGGCTCCTTGCATCAAATTGAGGCGTGGGATCGATGAGTGGATGTGTTTAGAGGCTAATGGTGGAGTTTTGGAGGCGGAGATGGAGTAACGGCGTCGTGCTGATCGGGGTGGGTGGCGGCGGATCGGTGGTCGGAGCCGGGGAAGAAGACCTCCTCGAGGTTGAGGTGGTGTGCGGGAGATCGATTGCGAAGGTGGTGGAGTGGTGTGGGTGAAGAACGGGGCTCGGGGTAGCCTTTTATAGGTGATCCGAGGTGGTCAGTGGCGGAGTCGATCACGTCAGAGTTACTCCGGCCGGTGAGGTTGGTTTGGACAGTGGGCGCGGTCGGCGTGGAGTGGATGAGGTCAAGAGAGCCTCTCGAACCGCCAGCACGACGAGTCCCGAGCTCTGTGGCCTTATCCGTGGCACGGATCATGCACGGGTGTGGCGGCGGCGATCGGCTCCGGCGACTGCCAGACAGGCGCGGGGCTGTTCGGGCGGTGGGTCAACGCCGCAGAAGAGGTGCCGCGTGGAGAGGAGGTAGATAGGGGAGCAGTAGGGGAGTGAAGGCGGCCGATGGCCGTGCTGATCCTGTTCGGCCACCGCGGCTCAGCGCGGTGGCAGGTGCACCGGCCAGCCACTGTGCCGTCGTCGGCGAGCGGCCGACTAGAGGGGCCTGGGGTATCTCATTTAAGCCTCAGGTAGACGACACCACGCGGGGAAGAGGAAGAGGAGAAGTGCATGGCAGCGATCTCTCTCTCTCTCTGAACTCTGAAGTTTAACTGAATTTTACTGAAGAATTTTGACACTGGTGAACAGTGCATGGCAGGTGTTTGATAAAATGCCAGAGAGCTCTAGGCATTTTTGAAATTTGTGATAATTTTTGTGGTGATGTGTTGATGCATAAAAGTGAGTTTGGCAAATTCTCAGAATTGTTGGAGTAAGGAAAATTGGGTTTTGACCATGAAATGTGAATCTGGTCCAAATTTGAATTGCCTGAAGTTTGAAAATTTTGAACTATGGAACCCCATGTTTTTGGTGAAATGGGTTGTGGGTACTGTTTAGTTACTAGGATAATTTTTGTGGGTGGAAATGAGTTGAAAAGGATATGGTTCCTTTGTAAACCAAAGGAACTAGGAATAATATAACTTCCAACTTTGGAATTTAATAAATATAGGAACAATATTTTTGTAGGAAGGGAAGGGTGTTAGATACTATCCTAGAAAGTGAGGAAGACTAGGAGAGGAATTTAGAGTGACAGAATAATTTTTTTGGGAAGAGTTAAAAATATTTGAAAAGAGTGAAGTAACCAAATCCTTGGAGTATTTTTAAATGCCACAGAAATTCCTCTAACACGAGAAATGTTTTTTTTTAAATTTTAAATAAAATAACCAAACCAAAAAATCATCTGAATAAAAACCATTTTAAAATTTTGAAAATCCAAAGGGATAATTTTGGGGTGTTACAAGACCCCCTTTCCCTAGTTTACGGGGCAGAAGCAGTGCTCCCCACGGAACTCACATACGGGTCACCTCGAGTATTTGCCTACTATGAAGTAGAGCAAGAGTAGCACCGGCATGACGATGTCATGCTCCTTGAGGAAGATCATCTCCGGGCCACTGTGCGTGTTGCATGCTACCAGCAAGCCTTGCGTCGCTACCATAGCCGCAGGGTTCATGCCCGGAGCCTTGAGAAAGGCGACCTTGTCCTTAGGGGTGTTCAGTCCGCCAAGCGTTCCAACAAGTTGACGCCGAAGTGGGAAGGCCCTTACTGGGTAGTACGAGTCACCAGACCTGGCGCAGTCCGTCTAGAGATCGAAGATGGCATTAAAGTGCAAAACTCATGGAATATTGAGCATCTTCGCAAGTTCTACCCGTAAGGCGCGGTTGCCGGGCTCAGCCCCGGCAGCCACCTTTTGTACAAGCCTTGCCGATGTGCATGTAACCCTTTGTACAAAGCCAGGCGCAGACCCTATGCAAAGATAATAAAATGAAGCGCTGGCACCCTAAAAACTTGCATGCATGTCTGGTTTAAGCATATACTTTTGTTGGGATTATGACAATGCTTAACATGAGCTGATTAATTCTTTACAAAGATATTATACACCGTCGGTTTCTCCCTTGTGCTTCTTTGGTTCGCAGCTCCTACCACGGACGAATTTCCTGAAAGGAAAAGTAAAGGGAGAACCGGCGCGTCGACCCTGACGAACTATCACTGCCGGGGATAATAAGAAGAACTACAAGCACAGCTATGTTCACTTCACTATCCATCCTGTACTTCTGTATGAAAAAATTGAGCGTGAGGAAACCTAGTCGCTCCTATCCTCTGTGCTCCCATTCCTCTTGGTCTGGAGTTCCTTTGATTGAGGGTTGGTTGTAGTAGCAGTTGAGAAGAGACGGTGAGGGGCCTGTTCCTATCCTCGCTCCTACCCTAACATAAAGGCATAGTAGTAGCAAGGGAAGGATCCGCAAAGGTGTGTTGCCGGGGAACATTGTTTACTTGAGAGTATCGAGGGTTCATTCCTCGGCATGGGCATTGCACATGCACAAAAGTACCCGGCAAGCTCTCTTTTTCATTAATATGCTCATAAACGAGTACAAATCATACGGAGTACAAGCATGGGTAGAGGACTACATATTTTAGATTAAAGATTGGCAAATGCCTACATGTTTTAGATTAAAAAAAGATAAGTGCCCCGTAATCCCTTTATTGTCCCTCTCCTCTTAGGGGCTGCCGCGGGAGACAAAGAGGGCAAAAGGAGTGCATGGGCAGAAGCCCAGCCTGACCCCGTCAGGGCTCGCGGGACGCAGTCTGACAAGATCGAGAGGGCCGGGGACGAAGACAGCGGACAAAGAGAGCGGCTAGGCGATGCCCTGGTCACCGCCACCAGGGCCAGCAGGACGCGGCAAGAGGAGCACCGGCAGGGCGGACGAAGCCGGAGCCCACGAGGGAGCCTGGCGAGGACCCAGCTGGAAGACTGCTGGAGGAGCCGGAGGCATCCACACCGAGCACCCCCGGAAAATCGCTCTACCGGGGGAAGAAGACCCAGGTGCAGATGATGGTGCTGCCGCCACCCTCTTGACGGTGATGGTGCGGCTTGTGCTCAGCTGGAGCTTGAGCCGCCGTCCTCCCGCTCGAAGCCGTCGCCTTCACCGACATTGTCCTCTTCATTGCTGTCGCTCGAGGAGGAGCTTTCATCGTCGGTCGAGCTTTCCGCACGGCACCCTAAGCGAGCACCCGAACGCCCGAAGACCTTGATGAAGAGCATATTAGCCTCCATTAGCTTAAAATGGAGAACGTGCCCCTCCGCCAAGTTGTGGGCGCGAGTGAAGGTTTTCCAGCCACGCCGGAGAAGCTTGACATGAGGAGGGGGGAACTCCACATTCGCCCATATACTGCCGTTGCAGCAGCCCCTCATGTGCAGCCTTAGTTCGGGCGGCTGTTCCTCCTCTATCACCCATGCGAAGGGAGTTGGGAGCCGAAGATGGCTACGCGGAGGCCCGCGCAGCTGAACGATGAACTCCAACGGCTGGTCCCCAACATGGCCTTCGTCCTGGGCAGGGACGGTTGGCGGAGGGGCTATCAGGGCCCCACTGTGGCCTCCTCGGCCCCGCGCGCCACGGCGGCTACACCCACGTCTGACGGCACCGCCTTGTGTGCTGGACTCTGCTCTTGCGTCCCCAGCAGGAGGAGGGAGGCGCTGTCAAGAAGAAACCCTCGTCGCCACCATTGGAGGTCGACCACGCCCTCTTCCCCGCACCATGGTGGAAGGAGGGTATCAGGCAAGAAGGGAGGAGAAGTGTGTGGGTGAGCCCCTCATCCATGTCCCTTTTTATAGGGGAATATGGCTGGGGGCTGGCTCCACACCACCTGGGAGGGGGCCGCCCCGCTCCACCAATCTTGCCTCCCTGCGCTACTAACGACGCCCATAATCAACGGCCGTCCTCCTGCGCCTATCCACGGCGCCTGGCTTTCTGCCATGTCACTCATTCATGCACCCTTCGCGTCCGCCACCAACCCTGCGCAATGCATGTAGCATACATGGCGGAAACGGGAGGCGTAGTGGGTGAGTAAAATGGCAGTTACCCCCCCCCCTCCCGTGAACGTGGGCAGCTCGTGAGCCACTACATGGGTACTCCCACGTTGTTCTGCACGACTCGCGGAGAAGGCCGTAACTGACTCAATCACAGGTTAATGAAGAAGCAAGGAAAACGTCTGGAGAGACTTAAAACCCATAGTGGCATGACCCAAACGATCGCCTGTGTGATTGTTGGGGCCTACCCCAACGATGCTCAGCAGCACGTATGGGCCAGGCCCGGGGGCTCCTGTCGGTGCAACAAACATTTATATTTGTTGCCCGGACTTACACACAGGCACACTAGCATTGTTTGTTCAACATCAACACCCTAGCCAGATAAGCAGCTCTTACTGAGATCAAAGAGCGGATAAAGAAGACCAAGGCAACCAAGACAGAAGAATAGCACCTTTGGGAGGGCCTCCCTTGCCGGGCAGGAGAGCCTGGCTCGGTCGAGATCGTCCTAGGGGCAAGTCCAAGACTTCCCCGGCAAGCTTGTCGGGTCCGCCAAGGGTGAAATCCCTGCCAAGACACCACCGCTCCACCACACAGCGACGCAAGTCACTTATCGGTGCAGTGTCGAGCCCCCGAGCGATTAAGTGGCCTCTACTAAGCACGTGGCGGCCCATTGGAAGACAAGATTTATCCAAGTGACACCCGTCCAGAAGCGTGTCAACATGATAAGCAAGAGATGGTTAAGCGGCTCGATAGGCCTGCCGGGCTTCGTCCTCAGCATGACACCTAGCATTGCATTTAATGCACTTTGTCCTAACTGCCAGAGTTAGGTATGATAGCACTGTTGGCTATCTAACAGTAGATAAAGACTATTTTGCCATTGTGGTTACCCCTTGAGCTATAAAAGAAGGTCCAAGGTGACCTAGCAAAGGATTCAGACCCACGCACACTTGTACGTGTGTAGCTGCACTCCGCGAGGCACCCTTGCTGGGCTTGAGCGATGCGTGCTCGTTGTGTTCTTCCACTCAATCCACCAAAAATCAGGAGTAGGGTTTTACGCTACCCAGCGGCCCGAACCTAGGTAAAAACCACCCGTGTCACGCCGTCGTGTTGTTTCATGGCTTCTGCTCTTTGTGCAACATGATCCCCCTTGCTGAACCACAAAGGGGCCCATGGCCCCATAGGTGATCATGATCCACCACGACACTCCCCTACTCCACCATCACAGGTGTTTGCTCTAACTTGGCACTATTATATGTGGTTGCATGTTGCGTATGATGTCTAGCTTGTATTGCTACTAACTTTGTTGTATTGCATCTGCTTACTTTACACATCATACCTATCAATTGACACGTGCTCCTGTTTCTAGAACATACTATATCTGATCACACCATGTTCTTACATCAGACTACTGTTCTTGCGTATCCCGCATCAGTCACTTATGATGAGGCACCTTTAAGTCGCCACTGTGATATTGGTTGCGTCTTGCATATGATTTCTAGCTTGTACTGCTTCTAATTTGTTGAAACGCCAGAAAGTCTGAACTGGGCAGAGTGATATTGGTTGCATCTTTCATATGGTGTCTAGCTTGCAGTGCTTCTAATTTGTTGAAATGCCTTCTGCTTAGTTACCACATGATTGGTCTGAATATGTCACGCCGTCCTGTTTTTCATACATATTCCATCCTCGTATCATGTGTTTGCCTTTCATCCGAGTAGTGTTTGTCAGTATCATGCATGAATGAGTTCTGAAGAGCGAATTTTATTCCTTTTTCTTTTCGGTTTGACTTCACAATGCAAAATCAATACAGCTGAAGGAAATTAGTAAGGCAGCGGATGATGGTGGTCCTTCGGAGCAACTCAAACAGAGGGTCTCTACAGATTCTACTCCGCCATCCTCCCAACAAGATTCGCAAGACAACACCAGGCTGGACAGTCAACGTAGTTGTGTAGATGATGAGCACATCTCCCCTACTCCACCATCACAGGTGCTTGCTCTAACTTGGCACTGTTATATGTGGTTGCGTGTTCTGTATGATGTCTAGTTTGTATTGCTTCTAATTTTGTTGAATTGCATCTGCATAGCTTACAACTTATACCTGCAACAATCACTTACCCATAAGACACATTTAACTTGGGAGTGTGATGTAGGTTGCATCTTGCATTTTCTTCTAGCTTGTACTGCTTCTAATTTGTTGAAATGACACTTATGATGAGACACTTTTTACCTGGTAGTGATATTGGTTGCATGTTCATATGGTTCCTAGCTTTCATTTCTTCTAATTTTGTTGAAATGCCTTTTGCTTACTGTTTTTCATACATATTCCATCCTCCTATCGTACGTGTGAATATGCAATGATGTAGTTTTTTTGTATATATTCCATCCTCCTATCATGCGCTTGCCTTACATCAAAGTAGTGTTCGTCTGTATCATGCATCAACCATTTATGCAGAGCTAATTTTATTCATCTTCTTGTGGTTTTGACTTCAGAAGGCAATATCAAAAAAGAGGAAGGAAAAGTGTAAGTTAGGGGATGTTGGTGGTCCTTTGGACCGACGCAAATGGAGACTCTCTAGATTTGCCACTGCTACTGCTAATGCAGTTGAAGTCCCAAGTCTACATGATGAGTTCATCTCCCCTACTCCACCATCATAGGTGCTTGCTCTAAGTTGACGGTATGATAATTGGTTTCATGTTGCATATGTTGTCTAGCTTGTATTTCTTCTATTTTGATTAAATTGCACCTGCTGAGTTTATATGTTATACATGTGCATATGACATGCCTTTCTATGTCTAGAATACACTACAACTATCTATCATACCATGTTCTTACATCAAAGTACTGCTGTTGTGTATCCCGCATCAATTCACTCATGATTGGACGCTTTTAACTTGGCAGTGTGATAGTGGTTGCATCTTGCATTGATTTCTAGGTTGTACTGCTTCTAATTTTTCGAAATGCCACTTATGACAAGACACTTTTAACTTGGCAGAGTGATATTGGTTGCATCTTTCATATGGTG
The DNA here is from genome assembly GCA_011799875.1 of Thinopyrum elongatum. Lineage (NCBI taxonomy): Eukaryota > Viridiplantae > Streptophyta > Magnoliopsida > Poales > Poaceae > Thinopyrum > Thinopyrum elongatum. Next base: position 380,740,692 of record CM022297.1, read on the forward strand.
TCTAGCTTGCATTACTTCTATTTTCTTGAAAATCCTTCTGCTTAGTTTACACATGGTAGCTGTGAATATGTCATGTCGTCCTGTTTTTCTTACATATTCCATCCTCCTCATACGGTTGTCTTACATCAAAGTATTGCTTGTCTATATCATGCATCAATGAGTTCTGAAGAGCGATTTTATTATTTTGTGTTGTGGGTACGGCTTGACATGGCAAAGTCAAAAAAGAGCAAGGAAAAGAATATAGTAGGGAATGGTGTTACTCGTCGGGTGCAACGAAAAAGGATCTTCCGTCGTGATTCTGCGTGTACTTATAGTGCAGTAGAAGGTCCAAGTCCACTGGCTAAATCTACAAACACAGTATCACCTGCTCCACTAGCTGTAGCATCCCCTTCAACTGTACCGGCATCTCAACGAGTTACTCATTCGTTTGCTCTGCAACTGGCCTGTTCCCAAGTTGCCTTCACACCTAACACTACTTCTGAAGCACTGCTGACACAACAGGACTTGGCAAGATCATATGAACCTCATGAGCATCAACACCAAGACGGTACCTGACCGACTCAAGTTGCAGTTGCATGCTCCTTTATATGTACTCTCACAGTTTGATGTGCACTAACACTTTCCATATTCATTTTTGAACTAGCACCACGGTGCAAGCAAAAATAGACATCAGGGTTAATGCTTGACAGATTAACAAAATCTAAAGGAGAAAGAATGGAGATCCATTTTGAGGCATGTTTAAAAAGGCCACGTGATGCTACAGAGTCAGCCAAGTTAGTATCAGAGGTAGCCGTTGCCGTTAGGTGCCATGCACGTATCCTCCCAACGTGGATCCAGTACAGGAATGAGAAAGACGATACCCAGTTTAATACCTTCCTTGACCATTTATCCGTAAGTAATGTTATTCATCGCAATTTGTAATATTTTCTTGCTCTGTCCCATACTTTCTAGCTTCCTCCTAATAAGACTCACATTCTTTTTTCAACAGATGAGGTTCAAGTTGGATCCGAAAGATGATGCAACTAAACAAGCATGCACTCATGTTTTTCAGTCTGCTCTGCGACAGTATCGGTATCACCTTAGAAAAACTCACTTTGAAGGCAAGGCTAACAATGAAATCGCCCAAACATCTCCAGTGGAATATATTACAGATGAAGGCCAGACAGCCCTTGTTAAACACTGGTCTGATCCAAAGTATCAGGTAGGGTATATGTATTTGATCATATCACATTTTGAACTCGTATTTACGTATGTGCCTTACAAGTGTATCTTCTTCTAGGCTAACTGTTTGAAGAACAAGACCAACCGTTCTAAAGTGAAATTCCAACAGACAACAGGATATCGTAGCTATATTGCACACTGTGAGGCTCTTGTAAATAGCTGCTACTTCCTTCTTTTTTCTGTGCCACATTATCGTATCTATATTGACTAGTTCCAAATACAGAGGAAAGCATGTGCGGACCAAAAAGAACCAGAACCGAATGCAGTGGAAATCTTCAAGGATTGCCACACCAACAAGATGAAGGGCATGAGCACACCAGTTCAAGCCGCGGTTGTAAGTCCTTACTCCTCCTGCCTTTGAACTGCTTGTTACTGTGACATGTTCATTTAACTGCTTGGTTTGCAGCCAATGTCGGTTACTCTGTTCACTTTTATACACAGTTGTCTTAATGTATCATTTCACCTTACACGGTTTAAAAGAGAGGAAGGATATTATTTTGGTCTTGATCTGTAATCTAGTTGTGATGTTCATGTGCCCACACAATGGTACAATAGCATGTTTGTTTGATATCTATTTGCCCATGATATGAATGATGTCATACTATGATCATCCTACTTTAAACCATGTCTCTTTATCCTTAGATGTCAAGGAATGTGAGGAAATACACAATACTGTAGGCATGCTACATGGACATATGTTTTGAAAGTGATTTTATTATGTAGTTGGCACTACAATACATGCTAATGTATTACAGTATTTCACCGAAATAAGTTATGTATAAACGTGAAACCTACTTTGTTTGTTTTTGTCTCATTAGTAACTTATCTGGTACACTAATCTACAAGTTCAAACTTTCAGCAAGCTATGGAACAAATGATTGAACATCCACAACCACCTGAAGGTGACGAGGCTACCACAGGCACAATGTCACCTCTTATTGCAGTGTGTCAGTATCTCCCCACTAACAGTACAAAAAGCACCTTCCTGCGTAATTCTGTGTTGGTTGTCAAGGTAACCTCGTCCAAATAGCCTACTGAACAAAATCTTCCAGCTAGACAGAGTGATACATATGTGCTCCAGACACAAGTCCAATCCCTAATGGAGGTCGTTTCGGAAACAAGAATAGTGGTTGACAAATGTCATCAAGATATGAATGGTTTTGAAACCAGACTATCAGACATTTCTTCGTTGTTCAAGACCAATGGCAGAAAAAGGGGAAGATCATGTTGCTCCATCAGATTCTACAGCCTGAAACATTAGCACTCAGGTCAAATGATTTGTGCTTCTATACATCTGATGGTGCTTTTACCTGCAAGGACTGTAAACTTTATGCCAACAGGCCTTTTGTTGTATGGATGGAATTTATTTTGTTGTGATACAGCATTTATCGTACTGCCAAAGGCTGTAGAAATTACGACGCTATTTTTGTATGTGTAGGTTTATCTTAGTAATGTATTCGGCCGAAAGCTTCGTAGGAGCCCAACGTGCCAACATTCGTCGGGCCCACAATTCCAATTGGGCTAAAAACGATTATGGGTCGTAATTTGCATGTAGCCCACTAAAAATATTTGGGCCTAAATCAGCATAAGCTTTCTTATTTTTGGTAGGCCTGTGCCCACAGTGGCCCTTTAATAGGCCTAAACATGGGCCTTTAATAGGCCGAAAGTGAGATTGGGCCCTGATTGTGCCAAATAACCCACTGGTCATTAGTAGGCCGAAATGTATCTCAGCTCGTGGTGGCCCATTTATTCACAGGCCAAAATTCAGACGGGCCGAAAATGTGCCGACCTACTACACGGGCCTTTACCACACTGGAAGTGCGGTCGAACTTGATTAGTAGTATCAGTTTTATATGGGCTGTTAATAGGCCCGATGTGACGTTGGGCCACATATGGCCCATGGATTTCATCCGACATTAATAGGCTGAAAAACACAACAGGCTGGAAGTGGCCCAAATCTACAGTGGGCCTCTAACAGGCCGAATGTCAGACATGGCCAAATATGACCCAATTCCTTCACGGTAGTTTATGGGCCGAAAGTTTCAATGGCCAATAAATGGGCCCAAATGAAGCAGGACCTTTAACAGGCCGGAAACACACCGAGCCGTAATTCGGCCCAAATACTTAGCGGACTATTAACGGGCCAGAAGTGACCATGGGCCGCAATGATGACAAGTCTAGAATGGGTCATTGACGGGCTGATTTGACACTAGTCATACGGGCCTTAACTGCGAATGGGCCGTCTGCAAGCAGGCCGTTAATGGGCCAGCCCGATAATTTTGACTGGGCCAGCCTTTTTAACCTAAATGGGCCGATGTTGGGCCTTGCCATGTGTCGATGTATCATAGGCGCCTCGTGTCCATTGGGCGGTTGACATCTGTCCTTCCGCGGTGCTGACACGTGGTTCCTATAGCCAATGAGAATTTCACACGTGGAAAATCCTCGTTGGTCCCAGCTGTTAACGGGTTATTGGATCCAAACCAGAACCCAATAGCTTAACAGCGACCCGCTACGGTGGATGCCATGTGTCGGTTACGCTTGACGAAAGCACTTCCATGACGCGCCATTTATCGTCATGGAAGTGGACACTTCCGTGATGATAATTTTGGTATTATCATGGAACACTTCTACGACATCACAGGTATGACTATCTTGATTATGTCATAATATCGTCATGGATGTACATGCATGACAGAAAACATGACCTACTGTGACAAACACATATCATCACGGAAGTGGGTTTTTTTGTAGTGTAGATGTCTTCTTCTCTCTTTTCGATCTTCAATACAATGTTCTCCTTGATGTTCTTGGAGTTCTATCCGATGTAATCTTCTTTTGCGGTGTGTTTGTTGGGATCCGATGAATTGTGGGTTTATGATTTGACTATTTATGAATATTAATGGAGTCTTTTCTAAACTTTTTTATGCATGATTGTTATAGCTTTGTATTTCTCTCCGATCTATCCGTTTGGCTTGGCCAACTAGATTGATTTATCTTATGTGGGAGAGGTGCTTTGTGATGGGTTCAATCTTGCGGTGCTCTATATCACAGTGACAGAAAGGGACAAGACACATATTTGTATTGTTGCCATTAAGGATAAAACGATGGGGTTTATTCATACTATTTGAGCTTACTTTGTCTACATCATGTCATCTTTCTTAAGGCGTTACTCTGTTTTATACTTAATACCAAGAGTTCTTCACTTGTACGGGAACATTGACTTGTAATGATATCCCCATTCTTAAACAAACCGATAGTTATGCCCAAGCTATTTCTGCACTTATTCTTAAACTTGAAAGAAGATTTATGCGCACTCATCCTACTTTGCAAAGATTGTTCTATGAACTACCTGTTATAAACGATCCTAAAGTTAAAAATATGGCTACTCTTATTCTCATGGATGAATTTGATTATATTGTGCGAGAAGCTAGATAAATTTTTGACTTTTACAATGTAAGTTATGAAAGTCCTATGATGGATAAAATTTTATGTGATAGAGATCTTATGAGGAGATATATGTTTTGTGATCATGTTACTTTTGATGAAAATGCTAAAAAGAAAGCTCCTCCTTTGCACATTATCCAACAAGTTTTCAATGGTATTAATCATCAATATTCTTGGATCGTAAAAGGAAATCAACAAGGGTTTGAAGAAAGTTGCATTAAAAATGCTAAAATTTTAATAGATGATGTGTGTCGAGCCCCTTTCTGGGAATAAATCTCAGAAATGGTCCTAAGTCACACCAGCCCCAAGATCAACACAACTGGTGGACTTCCTTGATACAGATAACCAGTACAAATAATATTACACAGGGTTGAGTCTGAAGGCTCAACAAAATTATTACAAACTCGCCAAATATATGGCAGTGGCGGAATAAGACAGTGGTGTGGTGGTGATACATCTCTGATACAATAACGTAAAGCCAAGCGTCAGAGTGAGGCTTGACTATTTTATTGGTGTAGCAGAAGCTCAGCGGATGATACATGTGGTAGACTCCTATCTCACAGGTTGACTGACTGGGACTCCTCTAAGCGTCAGGCTCGCTAGCGCAATACTTCTCCACAAGCTCGTCCTCCTCCAAGTCTGGCCAAGTAAATAGCCAGGGACAAGCCAGTGAGTACGTTGGAATGTACTCGCAAACATTTTGAACAAAAGATATAATGGATGCACATGCTCATGTAGGAACATAATGACATGCTCATGCTGACTAAAATCCTGGTCAGGACATAAGTATAAAATGATGCGGAAGTAAATAAAACATGTTAGCCATAACCAGTCTCTTAAGAAAATAAAAGCAAGAGAATGCCATGGGTAGACTAGCCAGCCCAAGTGGCATTCAGAAAAATAAGAGAAATGCCGGTCGGGTGTCTACAAGAGTAGTGGCGAGATAAACCACCTGTTAACTCGAGAGACGCCACGAGAGGTCTTGAAAAGAAATGCCTGTCGGGCGTCAAGTGACGCCACGGTTGGACTTGAAGAGAAATGCCAATCGGGTGTCCACAAGAGTAGTGGCGAGATAAACCTCCTGTTAACTCGAGAGACGCCACGAGAGGTCTTGAAAATAATAGTTGAGTGCCCGGGGTAGTCTAGCCAGCCCCTGAGACACTCAGGAAGAAAATAAATTGAGAGAAACGGGTTAGTCCTCAATATTATGCATAGCCATAATAATATTTATTAAGCATAAAATAATCAAGGTAGAAACAGGGTATCAACAATTATGCTGCAAAAATGAGTCAGACACATTTTAATTATTTCCTCCGGAGACCGATACCGGGACCGACACTTGACCCACCCAGCTACGCCGTTTGACCGAGGACACAGCTATTCGAACAGTTTTAACTCTGCAGAGGGTGTACTCTTTACCCACAAGTAAAGGATTTCTTTAGTCGGTACCGTGACACTGACTAATTCCCATTACGGTCTTTGGGTTGAAAACACACCTGACCAGTACACACCAGAATAACTCTCCGGATGCCAGGAATCACCCAAAGCATCGTTCAAGAAAAACTCTGAGACGGAGAGACCAACGTCCTGCATGGGATCACTATTAATACGCGCGGATTACAAGGGGTGCCCCCCTCTCAGTCACAACCGGAAACACCCATGCCCCCTGACCCGATGACAGGATTTAGTCCAAGGCCTTTGGAAACCCTCATCGTGGCCCTCTGTACGGTGTCTACCTGGACAGGGGTTAACAACTTACTCAGCCGCACCTTACTTGCAGAAGGACCCGTGGCAGCACGGTATCCAGCTAGGTGTAATGGAACAAGACTCGATCTAGGCCGACTCAGGAGGTGTTAATTAACATCACCGAAATAATCCACTTAAGTCACATGACACCACCGTGTCAAGCATAATGGCCCGTGCCCACCGGCACGTCCAAGGCAGGAGACACTCTCCCATATTTCCACAACTTTACCATGTCAGAAGAATCTCTTGCTTGAGTGATGTGCAAGTTATGAGCAAAAGAGATATGACCATGCATGCAAGTGCTAGTGACATACTACACATATGGTGCAATATCAACCGATGCAACATGCAAATGCAAATGCAATCACCATATACCAAGTTCAATAATGCTTGCCTTGTCCAAAGTAGTCAGGTGAAAACCCTTCAAAATTCTCGGCAAAGTTTCCCTCTTCTTTTTTTGAAAATTCAAAATCAACTCAAATTAAAAAAATTGGCAACAGTACAAAAAGTTGTCCCAAAACATTTTTAAATAAATACTAAAAAAAACTAGAGAGAAAAATAAGAATTTCAAAAAAAGTTCAACTCAAACGGAGTTGTGGTTTAAAAGTTATCAAACTTTCAAAACCAGGGGTTTTTTTTGTAAAAAGCCAGTCCCTGTGCGTTTATAAAGAAAACGCTTCGGGCCGAAATACGCTTCTCAGCGCGGAAGGCGTAAAAGTCGAGATTACGCCTTCGTTTTTAGACAGAGAAAAAGAAAAGAAAAAGCGCGAGGTGGGGTCCACCCGTCAGGTTCAAATATTTGAACCTGTGCGCGGAAACGGAGAGGAGACGGCGTTCGCCGGCGGTGATCACCGGGGTCTTGGAAGGCGGCGATGGTCGGAACATGACCAGGGAGGAGTGCCGCGTCGGAGGGAGGTAGTGGTGGTCGCCGGGAAGCACCTGAACGCCGGCGAGGTCGACGGTGGCGGACGGTGGTTCGGTGGCGTTGGTATCTCGTCGGAGAGAGCTCGGGGAGTGGAATTGAAGCGGGGAATCGATGATTTGGTGGAATATATGACTACTGGCAAAATTTGAGCAGTTGAGGTGGAGTAACGACGATGAACGGATCGGTGATAGTGGCGGCGGAGCGATGATCGGAGGGGAAGAAGAAGACCTCCTCGAGGTCGGGCGAATGGTGTAGGGGCGATTGGGAGGTGGTGGAGGCGATGGGTGAGAAGAACGGGGCTCGGGGGCCTTTATATAGGCGATCCCGAGGCGGTCCGGCGGGGTTCGGATCACGCCAAAGTTATGATGGTCGGCGAGGTCGGTTTGGGTGGTGGTCGTGGTCGGTGAGTGTTAGTGAGGGTGGAGGAAGCTGCCCGAAGCGCCAGCGCGAACGAGCTCGGGCTTGGTGGCTTTATCCACGGCGAGGTCGGTGTACGGGTGTGGCGGACGTCGTCCGTCTCCGGTGGCTGACAGGGGGCCAAGGGCGGCGTGATCAGCGTGGAGAGAGTGCGGAGGAGGTGCCGCGTGGTGAGTAGTTAGGTGAGGGAGGTCAGCGAGGGAGTGAATACGGCGGGCGCCGTGTGGATCAGCTCGGGTTGCCGCCGCCGAGGACGGAGGCAGGTGCACCGGCCTCCTTCTGTGCTGTCGGCGGTGAGGCACTGACGAGGAGGGGTCCAGGTCGGCGCAGTTACGAGGGAGGATGCGTGGACGAGAAGGAGTGGGGATGGAGTGGAGTGCACGGCGTCGTTACTCCTGCCAGTGAACCAAATTCAGTTAACTGAATTTTGGACATCGATGAACAGTGTGCACATTAGCTGTTTGATAAAATGACAAAAGGTGCTAGAGATTTTAGGATTTTGTGGGGATTTTTGTGGTAATGTGTGGATGCTCAAAAATGAGTTTGGCAGAGTTTGGGAATTTTTGGAGCATTTAATAATATGTTTGGATCAGGATTATTGAATCTGGTCCAAATTTGAATTGAGTGGGATTTGAAAATTTTGAACAGGGGTACCCCATGTTTTTGGAAAAATGGGTTGTGGGTACCATATATTTTCTGGGATAATTTTGGTGGAGGTGGCATCCTTGTAGAAATGGTGGTTCCTTTGTAAACCAAAGAAATGATGGAATATATGAATTCCAACTTTGGAATTTATTTGGGTGGTGAAAAATATTTTTGTGGGGTAGGAAAGAGTTGGATTCTGTCCTAGATGAGATGAGTGACTTGTGGAATAAATTTGGAGTGGAAGAGAATTTGTTGGATGGATTTTAGTAGGGCTAAAAGGAGGTGAATAGGTTATTTCCTTTGAAAATTTAACTATCCCCAAAAAATTTCTTGCTAAAAATAAATTGTTTGAAAATCCCAAAGTAATTATCCACATAATATTAAACTCTTCAACCAGATTATCTAAAGAAGATTGGAACCCAAATAAAATTTGAAAAGGTTTTCAAATTGAAGAAAGGTGATATGACTAAAAATGATTTTCAAAACTTTTATTTTTAAAGGAAAGATTTCAAATATTCGGAAAAATATTTTTGGGGTGTTACAACACCTACCCCCCTTAAGAAAAATCTCATCCCCGAGATTTCAGCTGTCCCTCAAATAGGTACGGATATTCAGTCCTCAGATGAACCTCTCTTTCCCATGTTGCTTCTTCCTCGGTGTGATTACTCCATTGAACCTTGTAAAATTTTATTACATTCTGCCAGGTCCTCCGTTCAGACTCCTCTAAAATCTTTATAGGATGCTCCCTATATGTGAGGTCTGGATGAAGGTCCAAGTCTTGGTGTTGTACTTGCTTGTCTGGGTTACTAACACATCTCCTTAGTTGTGACACGTGAAACACATTGTGGACATCTGATAGTTCTGCCAGTAGCTCTAGTTGATAAGAAACCTTGCCTCTTCTTGCGATTACACGGAATGGTCCAATAAATCTTGGTGCCAATTTTCCTTTGACTTTAAATCTCTGTAGTCCTCTAGTTGGAGATACTCTGAGATACACGTATTCATCGGCCTCAAAACTGATTTGGCGGTGCTTTTGATCGTAGTAGCTCTTTTGACGGTTCTGAGCTGCTTTCAGTCTGTCTTGAATAAGCTTCACTTTTGTTTCTGCTTCTTTAAGAACTTCGGGACCAAAAATTTGACTGTCTCCGGTCTCTGACCAATTGAGTGGGGTACGGCACCTTCGTCCGTACAGGACTTCAAAAGGTGACATGTTTAAACTGGCTTGATAACTGTTGTTATATGAGAATTCCGCGTATGGTAAACTGTCTTCCCAGCTAACTCCGTAGGTGAGCACACATGCTCTTAGCATGCCCTCCAATATTTGATTTACCCGCTCAGTTTGTCCTTCAGTTTACGGGTGGTATGCTGTGCTGAACGTCAGTTGAGTTCCTAGGGCTTGTTGTAGGTGCTCCCAAAATCTAGAGACAAATTGGGTGCCTCTGTCAGAGACTATGGTCTTGGGTACTCCGTGTAGGCAAACAATCCGGGAGAGATATAATCGGGCGAGTCGCTGTGTGGTGTATGTGGTTTTTACCGGAATGAAATGTGCCACCTTGGTCAAATAATCCGTTATAACCCAGATAGCATCATTTCCATGTCGTGACCTTGGCAGTCCGACGATAAAATCCATTCCTATTACGTCCCATTTCCATTCAGGTACTCTGAGTGGCTGCAATAATCCTGCTGGCCTCTGATGTTCTGCTTTTATACGCTGGCATGAATCACAACGTGCGACATATACGGCTATATCTCTTTTCATCCCGTGCCACCAATAATTTTCTTGTAAATCCTTGTACATTTTTGTTCCTCCTGGATGGATAGAATATGGAGTACTATGGGCTTCTGCCAAAATTTGTTGCTTTAATTCTTCCTTATTAGACACACATATTCTTTTCCCGAACCATAAAATTACCTGACCATCAACGGTAAACTCGGGCGCCTTGCCCAGTTTCATTTTCCTCTTAATCCCCTCAATACTTGGGTGTCCTTCTTGGGCTTCTTTGATCTGATCCTCTAATGTTGGTTTCATCTCCAGTTGATTAATGGTTCCTTCTGTGACTAGGACCATATTGAGTTTGGCAAATTCCTGGTTGAACTCATGTTGTGAAAATTGCACACTATTATTATTGGTGCAGGGATTTCGGCTGAGAGCATCTGCCACAACATTTGCTTTACCCGGATGATAATGAATTCCGATATCGTAGTCCTTTATTAACTCAAGCTAGCGACGCTGTCTCAAGTTAAATTCTGGCTGGGTGAAAATATACTTAAGACTCTTGTAGTCCGTGTATATTTCACATCGCTCACCGAGAAGAAAGTGTCGCCATTCTTTGAGTGCGTGTATTACCGCAGCTAGCTCCAGATCATGCGTAGGATAATTCTCCTCGTGTCGTCATAGCTGTCTTGAGGCATAAGCCACGACTTTTCCTTCTTGCATTAATACACATCCAAGGCCTTTCCTGGACGCGTCACAGTATATCTCAAACTTTTTGTGCACATTGGGTACGACCAGAACGGGTGCCATTGTTAATCTTTTCTTCAATTCTTGGAAACTTTTCTCACAAGCTTCAGTCCATTCAAACTTCTTATCCTTCTTAAGCAATTGGGTTATGGGTTTAGCTATGGTGGAAAATCCTTCGATAAATCTTCGGTAATATCCTGCCAGACCAACAAAACTCCTGACCTCAGTCACGTTGGTGGGTTGTTTCCATTCTTGGACAGCTTTTACCTTGCTTGGGTCCACTGCTATCCCATCCTATGTCAGAATGTGTCCTAGGAAGCCAACTTCTCGTAACCAAAATTCACATTTACTGAATTTGGCATAAAGTTGGTTTTTCCTCAATTCTTCCAGGACTATTCGTAGGTGTTGTTCGTGTTCTTCGGGTGTCTTGGAGTAGATAAGTATGTCATCAATAAATACGACCATGAACTTGTCCAAATATTTCAAGAAAACCTTGTTCATGAGATGAACAAAATAAGCAGGAGCGTTGGTTAAGCCAAACGGCATCACTGTAAATTCGTACAATCCATATCTGGTAGTAAATGCAGTCTTGGGTATATCTGACGATCGGATTTTTAATTGGTGGTAGCCTGACCTCAAATCTATTTTTGAGAATACCTTGGCTTCTGCTAGTTGTTCGAACAAGTCATTTATCCTGGGCAGCGGGTATTTATTTTTGATGGTGACCATATTGAGAGCCCTGTAATCAATACATAGTCTGAGGGTACCATCCTTTTTCTTAGCAAATAAAACTGGCGATCCCCATGGTGATGAGCTGGGTCTGACGTACCCTTTTTCCATTAATTTCTTAATTTGTTTCTTTAGTTCAGCCAATTCGGTTGGAGCCATACGATACGGCTTCTTATAAATGGGAGCCGTTCCAGGTGCTAATTCAATAACGAACTCAATTTCCCGATCAGGTGGCATGCCTGGTAGCTCCTCTGGAAATATATCAGGGTATTCACAAACTACAAGGACCTTACTTAATTCTGCTGCATCCACTTGATTTAATTTTCCTTGTGATGCGGAAATCTTCCTTGTGCCAAATTTTATTGTTTCTCCCTGGCAGCTTGTAAGAGTTACCGTGCGGTTGTAGCAGTCTATGAAACCTTTATTTTTGGTTAACCAATCCATTCCCAGAATAACATCCAGCTCGACTGCTTCGAGAACAATAAGGTTGGCTAAAAATACCATTCCTTTGATCTCGATACTTACATCCTTGCAGTACCATTGTGTGCTTTGCTTCGATCCCGGGGACTGAATAACCATGGAATTTTGCAAAGGCGAAAAAGAAAATCGATTCTCCGCGGTAAACTTTTTAGAGATGCATGAATGTGAAGCTCCGGAATCAAATAAAATTGTAGCATTAATTGAGTTGACAGGAAACGTACCGAACACAATATCCGGTGCATTTTGTGCTTCCTCAAAGGTCACGTGGTTGACTTGTCCCTTCCTTTGGTTGTTATTGTGGTTGATGTTGTGGTGCTTGGGGGTTGTGTTTGTACCACGGCCATTGTTGTTGGGCTTAGTAGTATTATTTCCCTGCTTTGGGCATTGCCTGGAGTAATGCCCTTCTCCTCCACAGGCATAGCAGGTGATGCCCGGATAGTATGTTGTATCTCTGGTTCTGTTGTTGAAAGCACTGCCGTTCTGCTGCGGCGCTACAGCTGTGGGTCGAGGTAGTAGTGTTGCTGGTCGGTGTGTTGTGGGCTTCTGAAATTCATTCTTGGGTTTATTGTTGCGAACCTGAGATGACTGGTTCATACGGCGCTTGCGTATCTCATTCATGTTACGATGCTCGTTTCCAGTATAATTGCCTTGTCCACCAGTGTCTTGAAATCAGGAAAGGTGTGGACCACCAGTTGGCATTTTAAAGACGGAATAAGTCCATCGAGAAATTTTTCCATCTTTTTGTCTTCTGTCATATATTCATCATTGGCGTACTGGGCCAGCTGAGTAAACTGATCCAGGTACTGTGTCACCGTGGTGCCTCGCTGCTTGAGATCCTCAAACTCCCTCTTTTTCAGTTTCATGATACTATTGGGGATATGTGCTCCCCAAAAATTTTCCTTGAATTGTTCCCATGTCATATTGGCTCCGTTGGGGTGAGTGTGACATAAGTTTTCCCACCATGATGCTGCTGTACCAGAAAAATAGTATGGGGTATAAAGTACTTTTTCCCGGTTCGTACACTGGGCAATAATCAATTTTCTTTCAATATCACGTAACCAATCATCTGCCTCCAATGGTTTGTCGGTGTGAGAAAACATAGTAGGATTGGTCTTCTGGAGCTCAGATAATTTTGACCTGTTCTATTTTGTCCTTGGTGGTTTCCCATATTGATTAAATGTTGCTTCATTTCTTGGTGCTGTTGCTGGCTTTGCTTGTACAGATGGCACACTTGTGAAAATGCGGTGTCACTGTCCTGTTGACTACTCTGTCCTTGTGTAAAATTATTTCCCATCTGTCCATGGTTGCTCTCTGGCGGATTTGGCATAGAACGGGTCCAGGGGCGATGCATTTTATTTCTGGGGGTATTTGTGTAACACCAATGAGAAAAGAAATTATAAAGGCAACAAGAAAAAAAAATTAAGAGACTAAAAATAAATCTCCCCCCAGGATGCAAGTACAACAGGTTATATCATACATGCAGGATTTAATTATACAAGCATGACTTAATTATACAAGATGCTTGCAGAAACCGTATACTACAAGACCACTTATTCAACTAGCGTACTACTTCGTCCTCTCAACGAGCTATGGTCCGAGTCCATTACTCGCCATCTTACAAAAAAAGGAAAAGAAGAAGAAACAGAAAATAAATATCTTACAACCATGTCATCATAAAAAGACTACTATGGTGCTGACGCTCGATCAGTCCTCACGGAGTGTCTGAGACACTGTAAGCACCGCTGAGGGTGAGTCCCAGCTATGGCTCTCGAGACTCAACCTCCTCCTCCTCTGGGATGGTCTCCAGTTGTGTAGCGGTTGATGCCATGCCTGTCTGAGGTGGCAACGTGTGCGTCGAAAGTGGAGCTCCGGTCGGAACAGGAGCAGCCAAGTGACTAGCCTCATCACTCGGGGATGAGTGCTGAACCGCGGGCTGAGTAGGAGAGTAGTGTGGTGGAGTCGGAATACGAGGGGCACGTGGTGAAGGTGAACGGAACTCACTCCTGCGAGTGATCCTCGCACGAGCCAGGTCCATTCGTTCAGCAAGGTGGTCGTCCACCAGTGCGGTAAAGATCGACTCGAGTGCCATGATGTACTGAACAAGGGGCTCGATCGCCCCCTCCCTTTCTCCCGCGGTGCAGGAAAAAGTGTAATGGCTGGTATAAGGAACATGACATGGAAGGTAGTGATAGGGACGAGTCTGCATAATGGGCAGGATGTCCCTAAGACGTGCAATAGCCTCACATGCGGCCATCTGGACAGCATGCCTCTCAGAGGGCATGACTCTCCCCATGAAACGGTAGTTGCGGAAGGACAGGTTACTTCCGCCCCGAATATATACCGAAGCCTGGTACATAGTCAGAGTGTCTGTGACCCTGTCAGGAAAAATCGTGTACTCAGGACGGCTCGGAGACCTCATCGCATCCCTAGCGATGACGGCAAGAAGACGGGAAAATCCCACCGGCTCGTTGGCAAAAATCTGGGATGGGCAGCTGCCGCCAGACATCTACATCAGTAGACAAAAATCCAAACAGTCATATTATAAGAATATGATGACTAAGGAAAATTTGTTACGATGCATGAAATGCATGCTAAAAAAATGTTAGTATTGACTCGAGTGCTAGCGATCGTGCCTAGGGTTTCCTACAGTCAGCCTGGCTCTGGTACCAAGTCCTATCGAGCCCCTTTCTGGGAATAAATCTCAGAAATGGCCCTAAGTCACACCAGCCCCAAGATCAACACAACTGGTGGACTTCCTTGATACAGATAACCAGTACAAATAATATTACATAGGGTTGATTCTGAAGGCTCAACAAAATTATTACAAACTCGCCAAATATATGGCAGTGGCGGAATAAGACAGTGGTGTGGTGGTGATACATCTCTGATACAATAACGTAAAGCCAAGCATCAGAGTGAGGCTTGACTATTTTATTGGTGTAGCAGAAGCTCAACGGATGATACATGTGGTAGACTCCCATCTCACAGGTTAACTAACTGGGACTCCTCTAAGCGTCGGGCTCGCTAGCGCAATCCTTCTCCACAAGCTCATCCTCCTCCAAGTCTGGCCAGGTAAATAGCCAGGGACAAGCCAGTGAGTACGTTGGAATGTACTCGCAAACATTTTGAACAAAAGATATAATGGATGCACATGCTCATGTAGGAACATAATGACATGCTCATGCTGACTAAAATCCTGGTCAGGACATAATTATAAAATGATGCGGAAGTAAATAAAACATGTTAGCCATAACCAGTCTCTTAAGAAAATAAAAGCAAGTGAATGCCACGGGTAGTCTAGCCAGCCCAAGTGACATTCAGAAAAATAAGAGAAATGCCGGTCGGGTGTCTACAAGAGTAGTGGCGAGATAAACCGCCTGTTAACTCGAGAGACGCCACGAGAGGTCTTGAAAAGAAATGCCTGTCGGGCATCAAGTGACGCCACGGTTGGACTTGAAGAGAAATGCCAATCAGGTGTCCACAAGAGTAGTGGCGAGATAAACCGCCTGTTAACTCGAGAGACGCCACGAGAGGTCTTGAAAATAATAGTTGAGTGCCCGGGGTAGTCTAGCCAGCCCCTGAGACACTCAGGAAGAAAATAAATTGAGAGAAACGGGTTAGTCCTCAATATTATGCATAGCCATAATAATATTTATTAAGCATAAAATAATCAAGGTAGCAACGGGGTATCAACAATTATGCTGCAAAAATGAGTCAGACACATTTTAACTATTTCCTCCGGAGACCGATACCGGGACCGACACTTGACCCACCCAGCTATGCCCTTTGACCGAGGACACGGCTATTCGAACAGTTTTAACTCTGCAGAGGGTGTACTCTTTACCCACAAGTAAAGGATTTCTTTAGTCAGTACCGTGACACTGACTAATTCCCATTACGGTCTTTGGGTTGAAAACACACCTGACCAGTACACACCAGAATAACTCTCCGGATGCCAGCAATCACCCAAAGCATCGTTCAAGAAAAACTCTGAGACGGAGAGACCAACGTCCTGCATGGGATCACTATTAATATGCGCGGATTACAAGGGGTGCCTCCCTCTTAGTCACAACCGGAAACACCCATGCCCCCTGACCTGATGACAGGATTTAGTCCAAGGCCTTTGGAAACCCTCATCGTGGCCCTCTGTACGGTGTGTACCTGGACAGGGGTTAACAACTTACTCAGCCGCACCTTCCTTGCGGAAGGACCCGTGGCAGCACGGTATCCAGCTAGGTGTAACGGAACAAGACTCGATCTAGGCCGACTCAGGAGGTGTTAATTAACATCACCGGAATAATCCACTTAAGTCACATGACACCACCGTGTCAAGCATAATGGCCCGTGCCCACCGGCACGTCCAAGGCAGGAGACACTCTCCCGTATTTCCACAACTTTACAATGTCAGAAGAATCTCTTGCTTGAGTGATGTGCAAGTTATGAGCAAAAGAGATATGACCACGCATGCAAGTGCTAGTGACATACCACACATATGGTGCAATATCAACCGATGCAACATGCAAATGCAAATGCAATCACCATATCCCAAGTTCAATAATGCTTGCCTTGTCCAAAGTAGTCAGGTGAAAACCCTTCAAAATTCTCGGCAAAGTTTCCCTCTTCTTTTTCTGAAAATTCAAAATCAACTCAAATTAAAAAATTTGGCAACAGTACAAAAAGTTGTCCCAAAACATTTTTAAATAAATACTAAAAAAACTAGAGAAAAAAATAAGAATTTCAAAAAAAAGTACAACTCAAACGGAGTTGTGGTTTAAAAGTTATCAAACATTCAAAACCAGGGGTTTTCTGTAAAAAGCCAGTCCCTGTGCGTTTATAAAGAAAACGCTTCGGGCCGAAATATGCTTCTCAGCGCGGAAGACGTAAAAGTCGAGATTACGCCTTCGTTTTTAGACAGAGAAAAAGAAAAGAAAAAGCGCGAGGTGGGGTCCACCCGTCAGGTTCAAATATTTGAACCTGCGCGCGGAAACAGAGAGGAGACGGCGTTCGCCGGCGGTGATCACCGGGGTCTTGGAAGGCGGCGATGGTCGGAACATGACCAGGGAGGAGTGCCGCGTCGGAGGGAGGTGGTGGTGGTCGCCGGGAAGCACCTGAACGCTGGCGAGGTCGACGGTGGCGGACGGTGGTTCGGTGGCGTTGGGATCTCATCGGAGAGAGCTCGGGGACTGGAATTGAAGCGGGGAATCGATGATTTGGTGGAATATATGACTACTGGCAAAATTTGAGCAGTTGAGGTGGAGTAACGACGATGAACGGATCGGTGACAGTGGCGGCAGAGCGGTGATCGGAGG
Source organism: Thinopyrum elongatum (assembly GCA_011799875.1). Taxonomy (NCBI): domain Eukaryota; kingdom Viridiplantae; phylum Streptophyta; class Magnoliopsida; order Poales; family Poaceae; genus Thinopyrum; species Thinopyrum elongatum. Next base: position 380,758,069 of record CM022297.1, read on the forward strand.
GGAAGAAGAAGACCTCCTCGAGGTCGGGCGAGTGGTGTAGGGGCGATTGGGAGGTGGTGGAGGTGATGGGTGAGAAGAACGGGGCTCGGGGGCCTTTATATAGGCGATCCCGAGGCGGTCCGGCGGGGTTTGGATCACGTCGGAGTTATGATGGTCGGCGAGGTCGGTTTGGGCGGTGGTCGTGGTCGGTGAGTGTCCGTGAGGGTGGAGGAAGCTGCTCAAGCGCCAGCGCGAACGAGCTCGGGCTTGGTGGCTTTATCCACGGCGAGGTCGGTGTACGGGTGCGGCGGACGTCGTTCATCTCCGGTGGCTGACAAGGGGACAAGGGCGGCGTGATCAGCGTGGAGAGAGTGCGGAGGAGGTGCCGCGTGGTGAGTAGTTAGGTGAGGGAGGTCAGCGAGGGAGTGAATACGGCGGGCGCCGTGTGGATCAGCTCGGGTTGTCGCCGCCGAGGACGGAGGCAGGTGCACTGGCCTCCTTCTGTGTTGTCGGCGGTGAGGCACTGACGAGGAGGGGTCCAGGTCGGCGCAGTTACGAGGGAGGAGGCGTGGACGAGAAGGAGTGGGGATGGAGTGGAGTGCACGGCGTCGTTGCTCCTGCCAGTGAACCAAATTCAGTTAACTGAATTTTGGACAGTGATGAACAGTGTGCACAATAGCTGTTTGATAAAATGACAGAAGGTGCTAGAGATTTTAGGATTTTGTGGGGATTTTTGTGGTAATGTGTGGATGCTCAAAAATGAGTTTGGCAGAGTTTGGGAATTTTTGGAGCATTTAATAATATGTTTGGATCAGGATTATTGAATCTGGTCCAAATTTGAATTGAGTGGGATTTGAAAATTTTGAACTGGGGTACCCCATGTTTTTGGAAAAATGGGTTGTGGGTACCATATATTTGCTGGGATAATTTTGGTGGAGGTGGCATCCTTGTAGAAATGGTGGTTCCTTTGTAAACCAAAGAAATGATGGAATATATGAATTCCAACTTTGGAATTTATTTGGGTGGTGAAAAATATTTTTGTGGGGTAGGAAAGAGTTGGATTCTGTCCTAGATGAGGTGAGTGACTTGTGGAATAAATTTGGAGTGGAAGAGAATTTGTTGGAAGGATTTTAGTAGGGCTAAAAGGAGGTGAAAAGGTTATTTCCTTTGAAAATTTAACTATCACCAAAAATTTTCTTGCTAAAAATAAATTGTTTGAAAATCCCAAAGTAATTATCCACATAATATTAAACTCTTCAACCAGAATATCTAAAGAAGATTGGAACCCAAATAAAATTTGAAAAGGTTTTCAAATTGAAGAAAGGTGATATGACTAAAAATGATTTTCAAAACTTTTATTTTTAAAGGAAAGATTTCAAATATTCGGAAAAATATTTTTGGGGTGTTACAATGTGTTCACCATCACCTTTGAAAAGCCTCCTGATAAACACATATCTCAAGATGATAAAACTAAGGATGATAATACTTGAAACTATGCATTACGCCTAGCTAGGGGCGTAAAACAATAGCGCTTGTTGGGAGGCAACCCAATATTTATCTTATTTTTCTTGTTTTCTTTTCTGTTTTAGTGTGTTCGCATAATTATGCTATTGTTATGATTGTGTTTTTATGTTTTAATTAGTGTTTGTGCCAAGTAAAGCCTTTGGGATGATTTGGTTGATAGTAAGGATGGCAATTTTACCCATGGGTATGGGTACCCGCGGGTACCGTACCCATAAGGGCAGGGTGTGGGCACAATTTTGTACCCATGGGTAGTACCCATACCCTACCCATTAAGTCATGGGTAGGGCATGGCTATAGCCTTTTATCCATGGATATACCCATATCCTACCCGTTTGTACTGACATGTGAACATTACCCGTGATTCATAAGTGTACCTATGTTAAAGTTGTGTCGTGAGCTTATGGACCTATCTTAAAGTTGTCACCAATTGTCAATTTAAATTGAGATAATTGTCATGTACTCATCTATCTATTATTGAGTTGTGATCAATGATTTTTTTTGTCAAATGTGCTATAAATGAATGTAAAATTGCGAATAACTTGTGTACTATTTGATCTACCCGTTGGGTACCCAATGGGTATGGTTACCCATCGGGTATGGATATGGGTAAAGTTTCATACCCATGGGTATGGGTAAAAATTTGTATCCATTAGCTAAATGGGTATGGGTATGGTATTGCTCTACCCGCCCCATACCCTACCCATTGCCATCCTTAGTTGATAGTTGACTTGATTCTGCGAAAAAAGAGAAACTTTTGCGCCCAGTGCTGGAATTTCTATGACTTACTGAAAAGTTATAAAATTCTGAAGTTTTTACACATTATTGATATACCAATTTCCCACGTTTTCCTATTTTTCAGATTTTTTAGAGATACAGAAGTATTGCATTTGTTCAAATCATTACAGACTGTTCTGTTTTAGACATATTCTATTTTCGTTGTATAGTTTGCTTGTTTTAATGAATCTATGGATTATATCGGGGGTATAAATCATGGAGAAGTTAGAATACAGTAGGTATTATGCAACAATAAAATATTAATGTGTTCATAAAAGTACCTAAAATTTATGATTTTCTTATTATACTAATGGATCTCACGAGGTTTCTGTTGAGTTTTGTGTGCTGAAGTTTTCAAGTTTTGGGAGAGATCATGATGGATGAAGGAATAAGGAGCGACAAGACCCTAAGCTTGGGGATGCCCAAGACACCCCAAGGTAATATTCAAGGATAACCAAACATCTAAGCTTGGGGATGCCCCAGATGGCATGCCCTCTTTTGTCTACAATCCATCGGTATACTACTTGGAGCTATATTTTTTATTCATCACATGATATGAGTTTTTCTTGGAGTGTCTTGTATTATAGTAGTCTTTGCTTTGCTTGCTTTTTAGTTTGCCACAATCATTGTTTGCTGCACACACCTTTTAAGAGGGACACACATTTATTCGCGATTTGTTAGAATACTCTATGTGCTCCACTTATATCTTTTGAGCTAGGCAGCTGCTCTAGTGCTTCAGTTATATCTTTTAGAGCACGACGGCGGTTATATTTAAAGAAATAGTTGCCCTCTCATGCTTCACTTATATCTTTTTGAGAGTCTAATAAATAGTAATGGGAATATGCACATGTTATGAAAGTCTTGATATGATAGGTATTCAAGAGGGATATAATAAAAACTTTCAATTATAGATCACTGAATATGATAAGTTTGATTCCTTGCAATAGTTTTGCGATATTGAGATGGCAATATGTGGGAGGTACTAGTAAATGATTGTGGTTTAGTAAGAATATTGGTGTTAAGGTTTGTGATTCCTGAAAAATGCACGTATAGTCTCAAGTCATGCTAAGAAGTTTGAGCATGATTTATTATTGAGTGTCTTCCTTTGCGTGAGGGTCGGGGGCACGTGATGGTTAACTCCTACCAACCTCCCCCCTAGGGGCATGCGTAGTAGTACTTTGCTTCGAGGGCTAATAACCTTTCGCAATAATTATGTCAGTTCTTTATGACTAATGTGAGTCCATGGATTATATGCACTCTCACCTTTCCGCAATTTGCTAGCCTCTTCGGTACCATGCATTGCCCTTTCTCACCTCGGGAGTTGGTGCAAACTTCATCGGTGCATCCAAACCCCATGATATAATATGCTCTATCACACATAAGCTTCCTTACATCTCCCTCAAAACAGCCACCATACCTACCTATCATGGTATTTCCATAGACATTCCGAGATATATTACCATGCAACTTCCACCGTTCTGTTATTATGTGATAACCCACAAGCATAGGGGATCGCAACAGTTTTCGAGGGTAGAGTATTCAACCCAAATTTATTGATTCGACACAAGGGGAGCCAAAGAATATTCTCAAGTATTAGCAGCTGAGTTGTCAATTCAACCACACCTGAAAGACTTAATATTTGCAGCAAAGTATTTAGTAGCAAAGTAGTATGGAAGTAACGGTAACAGTGGCAAAAGTAACAGTAGCAGTTTTGTAGCAGTTGTAACAGTGGCAACAGCAAAGTAAAGTAGCAAAGATCAATATGTGAAAAGCTCATAGGCAATGGATCAATGACGGATAATTATGTCAGATGGCATTCATCATGCAACAGTTATAACCTAGGGTGACACAGAACTAGCTCCAATTCATCAATATAATGTAGGCATGTATTCCAAATATAGTCATACGTGCTTATGGAAAAGAACTTGCATGACATCTTTTGTCCTACCCTCCCGTGGCAGCGGGGTCCTAATGGAAACTAAGGGATATTAAGGCCTCCTTTTAATAGAGAACCGGACCAAAGCATTAGCACTTAGTGAATACATGAACTCCTCAAACTACGGTAATCACCGGAAAGAATCCCAATTATTGTCACCTTGGGGTATGCCGATCATAACACGTAATAGGTGTCTACAACTTGCAAGATAGGATCAAGAACACATATATATTCGTGAAAACATAATAGGTTCAGATCTGAAATCATGGCACTCGGGCCCTAGTGACAAGCATTAAGCATAGCAAAGTCATAGCAACATCAATCTCAGAACATAGTGGATACTAGGGATCAAACCCTAACAAAACTAACTCGATTACATGATAAATCTCATCCAACCCATCACCGTCCTGCAAGCTTACGATGGAATTACTCACGCACGGCGGTGAGCATCATGAAATTAGTGATGGAGGAAGGTTGGTGATGATGATGGCGATAATTTCCCCTCTCCGGAGCCCCGAACGGACTCCAGATCTGCCCTCCCGATGAAGAACAGGAGGTGGCGGCGGCTCCGTATCGTAAAACGCGATGAATCCTTCTCCCTGATTTTTTTCTCCCCGAAAGTGGATATATAGAGTTTGTTAATAGGACAGATAATACTATTTTTGCTTTATTTATTCTAAATAATAGAAAGTAAAAGTTGGGTACAGAAAGTTGTGCTTTCTAAATTCATCCATCTCATGCTCATCAAAAGGAATCCATTAACAAGGTTGATCAAGTCCTATTAACAAACTTCTTTCGAATAACATGGAACCGGAGAATTTTTGAATGACACTAGGTTACCTCAACGGGGATATGCATGTCCCCAAAAATGAGAATATTGATACGTCTCCAACGTATCTATAATTTTTTATTGTTCCATGATGTTATATTATCATTCTTGAATGTTTTACAATCATTTTATAGCAACTTTATATCATTTTTTGGGACTAACCTATTGACATAGTGCCCAGTGCCAGTTGCTGTTTTTTGCTTGTTTTTTACTTCGCAGGAAATCAATACCAAACGGAGTCCAAACGCAGCAAGACTTTTTGGTGAATTTTTCTGGACCAGAAGACAGAAGTTGGGCCAAGGAAGTACCAGAGGGGTGCCCCGAGGGGGGCACAACCCACCTGGGCGCGCCTGGAGGCCCAGGCACGCCCTGGTGGGTTGTGCCCACCTCGGTGGCCTCCCGCACCGCCTCTTTGCTCTATAAATACCCCAATATTCCAGAAACCCTAGGGGAGTCGACGAAACACAATTCCAGCCGCCGCAAGTTCCAGAAACCACAGATCTAATCTAGACACCATCACGGAGGGGTTTATCATCCTCATTGGTGCCTCTCCGATGATGCGTGAGTAGTCCATTGTAGACCTACGGGTCCATAGGCAGTAGCTAGATGGCTTCCTCTCTCTCTCTTTTGATTCTCAATACAATGGTCTCTTGGAGATCTATTTGATGTAACTCTTTTTTGCGGTGTGTTTGTTGGAATCCGATGAACTTTGAGTTTATGATCAGATCTATGTTTTTATCCATGAAAGTTATTTGAGTCTTTTGATCTCTTATATGCATGATTGCTTATAGCCTCGTATTTCTTCTTCGAATCTTTGGTTTAGTTAGGCCAACTAGATCGATTTTTCTTGCCATGGGAAGAGGTGCTTTGTGATGGGTTCGATCTTACGGTGCTTGATCCCAGTGACAGAAGGGGAATCGACACGTATGTATCGTTGCTATTAAGGATAACAAGATGGGGTCTATTTCTACATAAATAGATCTTGTCTACATCATGTCATCGTTCTTATTGCATTACTCCGTTTCTCCATGAACTTAATACACTAGATGCATGTTGGATAGCGGTCGATGTGTGGAGTAATAGTAGTAGATGCAGGCAAGAGTCGGTCTACTAATCTTGGACATGATGCCTATATAATGATCATTGCCTAGATATCATCATAATTATTTGAAGTTTTATCAATTGCCCAACAGTAATTTGTTTACCCACCGTATGCTATTTTTCTCGAGAGAAGCCACTAGTGAAATCTACGGCCCCCGGGTCTATTTTCTCATCATATATTTTCAGATCTATTTTGCTATTTGCCTTTTTATTTATTTGCCACTTTTATTTTCAGATCTATATTTCTAAAAACCCAAAACTATTTTGCTTCACTTTATTTTATTCGCGATCTATTTATCCAATCTACTACAATTTATCTCATGTCCGTTTGCCAATTTCTGGCGCCGTTACCCGAAAGGGATTGACAACCCCTTTAACACGTCGGGTTGCAAGTATTTGCTCTTTGTGTGCAGGTGTTTTTTACGTAGTGTTGCTTGGTTCTCCTACTGGTTCGATAACCTTTGTCTCATCACTGAGGGAAATACCTACCGTTGCTGTGCTGCATCATCCCTTCCTCTTTAGGGAAATACCAACGTAGTTCAAGCCAACATCAAATATCATATTTCTTTTTGATAGTAGGGAGAGGGAATTGAAAACCTCCAATAGTAATAGTTGAAATTTTTCCAATAGAATTGATACTATGAACTTGAGGTTGTTTCTTTGGAAAGTGTACCGTGTGCTCATTACCATTAACATGAAAAGTGACATTGCCCTTGTTACAATCAATAACAGCCCCTGCAGTATTCAAAAAGGGACTACCAAGGATGATCGACATACTGTCGTCCTCGGGAATATCAAGAATAACAAAGTCTGTTAAGATAGTAACGTTTGCAACCACAACAGGCACATCCTCACAAATACCGATGGGTATAGCAGTTGATTTATCAGCTATTTGCAAAGAGATTTCAGTAGGTGTCAACTTATTCAAATCGAGTCTACGATATAAAGAGAAAGGCATAACACTAACACCGGCTCCCAGATCACATAAAGCAGTTTTAACATAGTTTCTTTTAATGGAGCATGGTATAGTTGGTATTCCTGGATCTCCTAGTTTCTTTGGTATTCCACCCTTAAAAGTGTAATTAGCAAGCATGGTGGAAATTTCAGCCACCGGTATCTTTCTTTTATTTGTAACAATATCTTTCATATACTTGGCATAAGGAGACATTTTTAGAATATCAGTCAAACGCATGCGCAATAAGACAGGTCTAAGCATTTCAACAAAGCGCTCAAAATCCTCATTATCTTTTTTCTTGGATGGTTTAGGAGGAAAGGGCATGGGTTTCTGAACCCATGGTTCTCTTTCTTTACCATGCTTCCTAGCAACAAAGTCTCTCTTATCATAACGTTTATTCTTAGATTGTGGGTTATCAAGATGAACAGCAGGTTCAATGTCCACATCATTATCATTACTAGGTTGAGCATCAACATGAACGTCATCATTAACATTATCACTAGGTTCATGTTCATCACCAGATTGTGTCTCAGCATCAGAAATAGAAATATCATTTGGGTTCTTAGGTGTATCTATAACAGGTTTCACTAGAAGCATGCAAAGTCCTATCAGTTTTCTTTTTATTCTTATTACTAGGACTATGTGCATCAGTATTAATTCTCTGAGAATCTTGCTCTCTTGAGTCATTTTACCACCTCTAGTCATAACCCTAACAGCATTATCATTGTTCTTACTATTCAACTCATTGAGCAAATCATCTTGTGCCTTAAGTACTTGTTCTACTTGAGTCTTAACCATGGAAGCATGTTTACTAATAATTTTCAGATCACTAACAGTTCTACTCATATAATCACCCAAGCAATCAAGCATGTAAGCATTACGTTTCAATTGTCTACTAACATAAGCATTGAAGTTCTCTTGTTTAACAATAAAATTATCAAACTCATCCAAGCATTGACTAGCAGACTTATTATAAGGGATATCACCTTCATCAAATCTATAGAGATAATTTACCTCTACTACCTGTGTCGGTTTATCAAGACCATGTATTTCTTCAATAGGTGGTAAATTCTTAACATCTTCAGCTTTAATACCTTTTTCTTTCATAGATTTCTTTGCCTCTTGCATATCTTCAGGACTGAGGAATAGAATACCTCTTTTCTTCGGAGTTGGCTTAGGAGTTGGTTCAGGAAGTGTCCAATCATTATCATTACTCAATATATTCTTTAATAGCAATTCAGCTTGCTCAACAGTTCGTTCCCTGAAAACACAACCAGCACAACTATCTAGGTGGTCCCTAGAATCATCGGTTAGTCCATTATAAAAGATATCAAGTATTTCATTTTTCTTGAGAGGATGATCAGGCAAAGCATTAAGTAATTGGAGAAGCCTCCCCCAAGCTTGTGGGAGACTCTCTTCTTCAGATTGCACAAAGTTAAATATTTCCTTTAAAGCAGCTTGTTTCTTATGAGCAGGGAAATATTTTTTAGAGAAGTAGTAAATCATATCCTGGGGACTACGCACACAACCAGGAGCAAGCAAATTAAACCATAACTTAGCATCCACCTTTAATTAGAAAGGAAACAACTTAAGAATATAATAATAGCGAATTTTTCCTCATGAGCAAATAGGGTAGCTATATCATTCAACTTAGTAAGATGTGCCACAACAGTTTCAGATTCATAACCATGAAAAGGATCAGATTCAACCAAAGTAATTAACTTAGGATCAACAGAGAATTCATAATCCTTATTAGTAACAAAGATAGGTGAAGTAGCAAACTTAGGATCATATTGCATTCTAGCATTCAAAGATTTTTTTTTCCACTTGCATAATAATTTCTTAAGATCATCTCTATCTTTACAAGCAAGAAAGTCCCTAGCTACCTCTCCATCCATAACATAACCCTCAGGTATAAGAGGCAATTCATATCTAGGAGAGCTAGGTCTAGCAGGTGTCTCAAAGTGTTCAGTTTCAATAATTTCATCAGTTTTAGAAATATCATCATCTTCAGCATAATCAATAGTTCTAACTCTAGCAAGATGTTCATCAAGTAATTCACCCAGTGGCACAGTTTTATCAAGCAAAGTAGTAGCATCATAAGCATCATTCATAGCAGAAGTAGCATCTTCAATTACTTGCGATATATCAGAATCAATAGCAGGTGTAGGTGTCGCAAGCTTAGTCAAAACAGAAGGCGAATCAAGTGCAGAGCTAGATGGCAGTTCCTTACCTCCCCTCGTAGTAGAGGGATAGATCTTAGTTTTGGTATCTTTCAAATTCTTCATAGTGATCAACAGATATAAATCCCAAGTGACTCAGAGAATAGAGCTATGCTCCCCGGCAACGGCGCCAGAAAAAGGTCTTGATAACCCACAAGTATAGGGGATCGCAACAGTTTTCGAGGGTAGAGTATTCAACCCAAATTTATTGATTCGACACAAGGGGAGCCAAAGAATATTCTCAAGTATTAGCAGCTGAGTTGTCAATTCAACCACACCTGAAAGACTTAATATCTACAGCGAAGTATTTAGTAGCAAAGTAGTATGGAAGTAACGGTAACAGTGGCAAAAGTAACAGTAGCAGTTTTGTAGCAATTGTAACAGTGGCAACGGCAAAGTAACGTAGCAAAGATCAATATGTGAAAAGCTCATAGGCAATGGATTAATGATGAATAATTATGTCGGATGGCATTCATCATGCAATAGTTATAACCTAGGGTGACACAGAACTAACTCCAATTCATCAATATAATGTAGGCATGTATTCCGAATATAGTCATACGTACTTATGGAAAAGAACTTGCATGACATATTTTTGTCCTACCCTCCTGTGGCAGCGGGGTCCTAATGGAAACTAAGGGATATTAAGGCCTCCTTTTAATAGAGAACCAGACCAAAGCATTAGCACTTAGTGAATACATGAACTCCTCAAAATACGGTAATCACCAGAAAGAATCCCAATTATTGTCACCTTGGGGTATGCGGATCATAACACGTAATAGGTGTCTACAACTTGCAAGATAGGATCAAGAACACATATATATTCATGAAAACATAATAGGTTCAGATCTGAAATCATGGCACTCGGGCCCTAGTGACAAGCATTAAGCATAGCAAAGTCATAGCAACATCAATCTCAGAACATAGTGGATACTAGGGATCAAACCCTAACAAAACTAACTTGATTACATGATAAATCTCATCCAACCCATTACCGTCCTGCAAGCCTACGATGGAATTACTCACGCGCGGCTATGAGCATCATGAAATTGGTGATGGAGGAAGGTTGGTGATGATGATGGCGATGATTTCCCCTCTCCGGAGCCCCGAACGGACTCCAGATCTGCCCTCCTGATGAAGAACAGGAGGTGGCGGCGGCTCCATATCATAAAACACGTTGAATCCTTCTCTCTGATTTTTTTCCCCGAAAGTGAATATATAGAGTTGGAGTTGAGGTCGGTGGAGGTCCAGGGGACCCACAAGGCAGGGGGCGCGCCCTCCACCCTTATGGACAGCTGGTGGGTCCCCTCTGGTTGATTCTTTCACAAATATTTTTTATTTATTCCAAAAATATTCTCCGTGAAGTTTCAGGTCATTCCGAGAACTTTTATTTCTGTACAAAATAACACCAAGGCAATTCTGCTGAAAACAGCGTCAGTCCGGGTTAGTTCCATTCAAATCATGCAAATTAGAGTCCAAAACAAGGGCAAAAGAGTTTGGAAAAGTAGATACGACGGAGACGTATCATTATGACATACACCTTCATTATCATATTGCTTTGCACGATCATATAGATGACATAATATTTATGGCTCCCCCACCATACATGTTACGCTAGCATCATTGCACATCCCGGTACACTACCCAGAGGCATTCATATGGAGTCATATGTTTCAATTTTATCAAGTTGTAAGTAAATAAAAGTGTGATGATCATCATTATTAGAGCATTGTCCAGTGAGGAAATTAAAAAAAGAGCCCAAAAGAGCCCAAAAAATGAGAGAAAAAGAGAGAAGGGGGCAATGTTACTATCCTTTTCCACACTTGTGCTTCAAAGTAGCACCATGTTTTTATATAGAGAGTCTCCTATGTTGTCACTTTCATATACTAATGGGAATTTTTCATTATAGAACTTGGCTTGTAAATTTCGATGATGGGCTTCCTCAAATGCTCGAGGACTTCATGAGCAAGCAAGTTGGATGCACACCACTTAGTTTTCAGTTTGTGCTTTTGTACACTTATAGCTCTTAGTGCATCCGTTGCATGGCAATCCCTACTCCTCGCATTGACATAAATTGATGGGCATCTCCATAGCCCGTTGATTAGCCGCGTCATGTGAGACTATATTCCTTTTTTGACTTCCACTTATTAATCTCTATCACCGCATTATATTCAACGCATAGTGCTATGTCCATGGCTTACACTCATGTATTGTGACGGGGTTCAAAAGCTGAAGCTCGTTAAATAGTATGAACCAATTGCTCGGCTTGTCATCGGGGTTGTACATGATAAATACTTTGTGTTAAGAAGATGGAGTATGATAAGACTATATGATTTTGTAGGGATAGCATTCTTTAGCATTTTTATTTTGAAAGGCATGATTGTTTGTTGGTATGCCCGAGTATTGATTTCTTTATATCAAATTATAGACTATTGCTTTGAATCATTCAAATCTAAATATTCATACCATAAAATAAAGATTACATGATGAACATGTTAGGTAGCATTCCACATCAAAAAATCAGTTTTCTATCATTTACCTACTCGAGGACGAGCAGGAATTAAGCTAGCGGATGCTTGATACGTCTTGAATGTATCTATAATTTTTTATTGTTCCATGCTATTATAGTATCAATCTTGGATGTTTGATATGCATTTGTATGCTATTTTATATCATTTTTAGTGACTAACCTATTAACCTAGTGCCCAGTGTTAGTTGCTATTTTTTTCCTTGTTTTTGGCTTTTCAGAAAATCAATATCAAACGGGGTCCAAAGACGATGGAACTATACGGTGATTTTTCTAGACAAAAAGGGACCCATGAAGGTTCGGGAGAAGACCAGAAGAGTCACAAGGGAGCGAGAAGCTCAGCAGGCGCGCCCCGGGGGGCGCGCCCCCAAAGCTTCTGGGCCCCTAGTGGAACCTCTTGGCCTAATTTCGCCTCTATAAATTCCCAAATATTCCCAATATACAAGAGAGCCACCCGAAACACTTTTCCGGTACTCTGCCGGAGAGGGAATCGATGACGGAGGGATTCTACATCATCCTTGATGCGTTCCGATGATGTGTGAGTAGTTCAGCATAGACCTACGGGTCCATAGCTAATAGCTAGATGGCTGCTTCTCTCTCTTTGATCTTCAATACAATGTTCTCCTCGATGTTCTTGGAGTTCTATCAAATGTGATCTTCTTTTGCGGTGGGTTTATGATCTGAATATTAATGGAGTCTTTTCTGAACTTTATTATGCATGATTGTTATAGCTTTGTATTTCTCCCCTATCTATCCATTTGGTTTGGCCAGCTAGATTGATTTATCTTCAGTGGGAGTGGTTCTTTGTGATGGGTTCAATCTTGTGGTGCTATATATCCCAGTGACAAAGGAACAAGACACGTATTTGTATTGTTTCCATTAAGGGTAAAACGATGGGGTTTATTCATATTAGTTGAGTTTACTTTGTCTACATCATGTGATCTTGCTTAAGGCGTTACTCTGTTTTATATTTAATACCCTAGATGCATGCTGGATAGCGCTCGATGGGTGGAGTAATAGTAGTAGATGTAGGTGGGAGTTGGTCCACTTGTCTCGGTAGTGATGCCTTGATACGTCTCCATCGTATCTACTTTTCCAAACTCTTTTGCCCTTGTTTTGGACTCTAATTTGCATGATTTGAATGGAACTAACCCGGACTAACGCTGTTTTCAGTAGAATTGCCATGGTGTTATTTTTGTGCAGAAATCAAAGTTCTCGGATTGACCTGAAAATTTACGGAGAATATTTTTGGAATATATAAAAAATATTGGCGCAAGAATTAACCAGAGGGGGTCCACCCAGAGGCCACAAGCCTGGGGGCGCCCCCCCCCCCCCCGGGGGCGCGCCTAGAGGGCTTGTGGGCCCCTTGAACCTCCTCCGACCCTAACTCCAACTCTATATAACCCTATTCGGGGAGAAAAAAATCAGAGAGAAGGATTCATCGCGTTTTACGATACGGAGCCGCCGCCGCCTCCTGTTCTTCATCAGGAGGGCTGATCTGGAGTCCGTTTGGGGCTCTGGAGAGGGGGATTCATCGACATCATCATCATCAACCTTCCTCCATCACCAATTTCATGATGCTCACCGTCGGGAGTGAGTGATTCCACCGTAGGCTTGCTGGACGGTGATGGGTTGGATAGGATTTATCATGTAATCGAGTTATTTTTGTTAGGGTTTGATCCCTAGTATCCACTATGTTCTGAGATTGATGTTGCTATGACTTTGCTATGCTTAATGCTTGTCACTAGGGCCTGAGTGCCATGATTTCAGATCTGAACCTATTATGTTTTCATGAATATATGTGAGTTCTTGATCCTATCTTGCAAGTTGTAGACACCTATGACGAGTTATGATCCGCATACCCCAAGGTGACAATAATTGGGATTCTTTCCGGTGATTACCGTAGTTTGAGGAGTTCATGTATTCACTAAGTGCTAATGCTTTGGTCCGTTTCTCTATTAAAAGGAGGCCTTAATATCCCTTAGTTTCCATTAGGACCCCGCTGCCACGGGAGGGTAGGACAAAAGATGTCATGCAAGTTCTTTTCCATAAGCACGTGTGACTATATACGGAATACATGCCTACATTATATTGATGAATTGGAGCTAGTTCTGTGTCACCCTAGGTTATGACTGCTACATGATGAATATTATCCAACACAATTATCATTGCCGATCCAATGCCTACGAGATTTTCACATATTGATCTTTGCTAAGTTACTTTCGTTGCTACTGCTGTTACAATCACTACAAAATTGCTACTATTACTTTTGCCACTGTTGCCGTTACTTCCATATTACTTGGCTACTAAATACTTTGCTGCAGATATTAAGTCTTTCAGGTGTGGTTGAATTGACAACTCAACTGCTAATACTTGTGAATATTCTTTGGCTCCCCTTGTGTCAAATCAATAAATTTGGGTTGAATACTCTACCATCGAAAATTGAAATGAAATGCTTATATGCTTGAGCACTTGAGTGACTATATGTGTAGAACTATTAATGATCTCAAGTTTGTTAGTAAACATGCTTCCATGGTAAAAACTCAAGTAGAACAAGTTCTCAAAGCACAGAATGATTTGCTCAATGAAATGAATAATAAGATGAATGATCATGTTGTTAGAGTTGTGACTAGAGGTGGTAAAATGACTCAGGAACCTTTGTATCCTGAGGGCCATCCTAAGAGAGTTGAACAAGACTCTCAGAGAACTAACACTGATGCACCTAGTCCTCCTAGAAATAAAAAGAATGATGATAGGACTCTGCATGCTTCTAGTGAACCTGTTATAGACACACCTGAGAACCTAAATGATATTACTATTTCTGATGATGAGACACAATCAGGTGATGAACATGAACCTAGTGATAATGTTAATGATGGTGTTCATGATGATGCTCAACCTAGTAATGATAATGATGTGGAGATAGGACCTACTGTTGATCTTGATAACCCACAACCTAAGAATAAAAGATATCATAATAGAGACTTCATTGCTAGGAAACATGGTAAAGAAAGAGAACCGTGGGTTCAGAAACCCATGCCCTTCCCTCCTAAGCCATCCAAGAAAAAGGATGATGAGGACTTTGAGCGCTTTGTTGAAATGCTTAGACCTCTCTTTTTGCGTATGCGTTTGACTGATATTCTGAAAATGTCTCCTTATGCTAAGTATATGAAAGATATTGTTACAAATAAAAGAAAGATACCGGAAGATGAAATTTCCACCATGCTTGCTAATTATACATTTAAAGGTGGAATACCAAAGAAACTAGGAGATCCAGGAATACCAACTATACCATGCTCCATTAAAAGAAACTATGTTAAAACTGCTTTATGTGATTTGGGAGCCGGTGTTAGTGTTATGCCTTTCTCTTTATATCGTAGACTTGAATTGAATAAGTTGACACATACTGAAATCTCTTTGCAAATGGCTGATAAATCAACTGCTATACCTATCGGTATTTGTGAGGATGTGCCTGTCGTAGTTGCAAATGTTACTATTTTAACGGACTTTGTTATTCTTGATATACCCGAGGACGACAATGTCGGTGTCAAAACCGGCGGATCTCGGGTAGGGGGTCCCGAACTGTGCGTCTGAGATCGATGGTAACAGGAGACGGGGGACACGATGTTTACCCAGGTTCGGGCCCTCTCTATGGAGGTAATACCCTACGTCCTGCTTGATTGATCTTGATGAATATGAGTATTACAAGAGTTGATCTACCACGAGATCATAATGGCTAAAACCCTAGAAGTCTAGCCTGTCTGATTATGATTGCCTCTACGGACTATACCCTCCAGTTTATATAGACACCGGAGGGGACTAGGGTTGTACAAAGTCGGTTACAGAGAAAGGAATCTTTCATATCCGAACGCCAAGCTTGCCGTCCATGCCAAGGAGAGTCCCATCCGGACACGGGAGAGAGTCTTCTATCTTGTATCTTCATGGCCCATCAGTCCGGCCCACCTTACGTAGCCTGGACGCCCGAGGACCCCTTAATCCAGGACTCCCTCAGTAGCCCCTGAACCAGGCTTCAATGACGACGTGTTCGGCGCGCAGATTGTCTTCGGCATTGCAAGGCGGGTTCCTCCTCCGAATACTCCAAAATAGACTTCGGGCACAGAAAGCGTGTCCTGCTCTACAAAACAAGTACCACACACAACCGCAGAGAGTATAATATTTCACGAGTCCAATCCGCTGATAACTTTTTGTAACGCGACACCACGTTCCTGCACGGTCATTATTTCGAACCGTTCTTTAGCCTCCCGCTCCACGCTTTAAGATGCGGTTTCCAGTGGCATGTCTTGTCACAACAGAGATCGTGTCCCTTCATTATGGGATTCTCATCAATACGGGCGTGGGTAATCCAACCGTGCAGTTTGCACGGCCCTTGGGAATAGGCAAGTTTTAAGGCAAGTGGGGAGGCGCTTGATATTCACTGCCTTCATAAGGAGATAAGGATTCACCCCTTTCACCCACGCCTTCTCTTTCTCTGCCTCTCCATTCCTGAGCTCCAACGCCCAAGTTCTCATCTTTTCCGCCTCAAAGAAGCACTCCGACCATGTCTGGATCCGGAGCGCAAGGCAAGTGGATGGCCTCCTCCGTCAAGGAGAAGGACATCACGAAGCTCCGGGAGGCAGGGTATTTGGCCAAGGAAATCGCCTACCGGCTTCCGGCCAAGGGACAGATCATCCCCACCCCCAAGCCTCATGAGAGGGTGGTGTTCATCCCCCACTTCGTCCGCGGGTTCGGGTTTCCTCTCCACCCTTTCGTCCGCGGACTCATGTTCTACTACGGGCTAGATTTCCATGATCTAGCCCCAAATTCTTTCCTCAACATCTCGGCATTTATTGTTGTGTGCGAGGCCTTCCTCCACATCCCACCCCACTTCGGACTGTGGCTCAAGATTTTCAATGTAAAGCCGAAGGTGGTGGATGGCCAACACGCAGAGTGCGGAGGCGCCATGGTGAGCAAGATGCCCAACGTCACATGGACCAAAGGTACCTTTGTGGAGACCGTCAAAGGGTGGCAGCAACTGTGGTTCTATATCACAGAGCCCCGCGACGCCACCTGGGCCGCGGCTCCTGAATTCAAGTCCGGAGCCCCAATGCGGCTCACCTCCTGGCTAGAGAAGGGCCTGAATTGGGCATCGTCGGACGAGCTGACAGCGCTGCAGGCGCATATCCAGAGTATGGTGGACAAGAACATCAAGCTTGTCAATGTGATCCAGGTGATGCTAGTTCGTCGGATCCTTCCATGCCAAAGCCGGACTTGCCATCTGTGGGAGTTCGATCCGGCCAAGCACCAGACCTTGCAACAGTTCTTCGGAACTACGCACGAAGACATCCGGAAGGTGCTTTTTAAGGCCAACGAGAAATGGCCGGAGATGACCGAGGACCGTGGGCACGACCTGGCCCATCCCACTAGTCCGGTAAGTCTTTCGCGCTTCAAGGTGTATCCTTTACTTGCTTACTCAGGGAAAATGCCTAAGCCTCCCTATTTATTTTTCCAGGGCTGGATGAAGAAGGCAGAGCGGATTAAGTGTCCGGCTCCGCTGCCCGAGGAACCAGCCATCCCGCTTCTGACGAAGATGCTGGTCCCGGCGCCGGAGAAGAAGGCCAAGAAAAAGGCCAAGGAGACCAGAAGTGGCCTTCGTCGCAAGGGAACTTCGGACGCGATGTCCGAGGACGCCGAGACTCACTCCACCGCCGCAGAGGACGACAAGGAGGAGGAAGAAAGCAATTCTCCCCTTGAGGGGGGAAGGAAGAAAAGGGCGGCCCCCATAAATCTGGAGGCAGAGGCGTCCAAGAAGGGGAAGGTCTCCCTCGCGGATAACTCCGCGTGGGACGTCGACAGCAGCCCAGAGCGGCGCCCCCGAGATAAGCCCCTGGCCAAGTCATGAGTACTCAAAGACCCTGACGCATTCATATATCCAGCCTCTTTTCTCCACAGTTTTAACATGTTGAATCATGTACTTGCAGTCCGGCTTGTTCCGACCTCGAGCGATCCTCATCTTCAGGGAATTCGCTGGACCTGAAGGTGATGGACAGCGGGTCCTTTCCGGCGGCCTCCTCTCCCAAGGCCATGGATGACACCAAGGCGTTGTCCCGAAGGATCCCAGGCCGGGGAGAGACGCAGGAGGCCGTCAGCACGGCGCCAGAGGGTGAAACCTCGGCCGCCCGACATATGGGGGAACAAATCCCCATGGAGACTGGCAATGGGGGCCAGGTCCAATTCGGCCCCCAGACGAATAAGGTCCCGGAGACCTATACAGCTCCGGAATCCGGCAAGCAACCTCCTTCGAAAGAAGGGGGTGTGCCTATTCCGCCGGTGACCTCTGTCCAACCAGAGGCACCGGACACCCTATTGGAAGCGCTGCGAAGTGCTTCCATTGTAGAGGAACACCGTGCCCTCATGGGTACGGTGATTGAGAAGATTCAGTCCGCGAAGAGCGGACTGACCGAAGCCTGCACAAGCCTTCTAACAGGTTTTGAGGTATGAAACGCAATTATGTAAAAAGAATGTCACAGTATAGACAGTAGCCCCTGAGACACTGTCCGGTGGTCGAAAAGAAAAGCCGGACAGAGGATCAAACAATTTTCGCAGGAGACTAACCATACATGTCTATGTGAAAAAGCAGGCGTCGCTGCTGGCTGCGACCTCCCATGCTGCCGAAGTCTCTGGACTGAAGCAGAGTCTGGAGCAGGCCGAGGAAGAACTCGGCCGTGTGAAAAAACAGCTGGAGGACAAGCAAGGTATGCCATGCCCTTCTGTATATCAGAAAGGATAGATGATTTGTATTGACCATGGTGCCATGATATTTGTAGGAGCGGCGACCGAGGTGGAGGCCCTTAAAAAGGCACTGGCCGAGGCCCAGAAGAGAGAGGCGGAGGAACAATCCGTCCGCGAAAAGCACGAGGCCAGGGTCGGTGAGGTCCAACAAGAGCTCCAGGACGCTGTAAAGAAATGCAAGTCCTTGGAGCGCAAGATTACGGATCAAGAGTTCGAGCTTGCTAAGGCCCACCAAAGCACATAAGAGGCCCGGGTTGAAGCCCAGGGCACCCTCCAGGAAATCCAAGAGGCCAGGAAAATCACGGCGGGTAAGGCCTTTATAATGCAAAGCAAATTTGTGAAGAAAAGGTACCTCTTACTGACCTGGATTTGGAGTTCTCCAGGAGTGTTTGCGGATCTGCCGCGCAGCATTGCTGATGCTGCGAATTTCTTCCGAGCCGAAGAGGGGAGCTCAATGGAGAAGCTGTTCTGGTCGCAATACCTTGCGCCAGAGCATCCGGTGCCCTTCAGCGATCCGCTGAAACAGCTGGCCGAACTGCATAGGGCGGCCGAATTGGCCATGAAGGATTTGATAATCCGTCTATGGCCTGCCGAAGCCATACCCAACAGCTACTTCGGGCTCGTGAAGTGACTGGTTGCTGCCTGCCCTCGGCTTGATGCCATCAAGTGGTCGGTCTGCATTGAAGGTGCGCGGATGGCCTTCGCCCGTGTCAAGATGCAGTGGGCGAAGATGAACACCGTCAAACTCGCGATCGAGGGACCGCCCGCGGGCAAGGAGCACCGCATGCCCGAGCGATATTTCGATGATGTCCTGGAGGGATCCCACATTATAGCGGAGCAGTGTGCGAAAGACATTATCTTTGGATGAATATATTCATGTTATCATGTCCTGTATAATGGAACAAAACTGATATGTAATATAATATTAGTTGTTTATATCAACATTTTTCCTCCTGTGCGGCCGTTTTATTAAATCTGAGAGTTGGCCAGTCGTTGGCTTCAGCCCCCACGTAGGTAGTACGGGGGTGTTCAGGATAGAATCTAAACACTCTTGATCTAAAGTTTGGTCCTTGAAGGAGGTGTTTAGCGCAACGAACCAGGCAATCGGACTATGTGGCTTTATCACCCTCACTTAGCCATAGGAGTTTTATAATAGAAATTTAGGCGCAGCCCCTAGTATTCGTTAGTCTGAACTAGGGTGATGTAAACACCTGATCGGGTAGAGACCGATTCGTCGCATAATGCGGAAAAAATCGCAAAAGATTTGTAACCTCCGAAGAGCTGACCGGCTCATGCCGCATCATGACAGTCAGTTTTCGGCTTTCTCTACTGAGGTGCTCATCTGGATAAACCAGGGCACAATCATAGTAGTTCTCCCTTTACTACCCTAGCCAATATAGCGGAACGTAAGGTAGTAAGCACAGGAGCCAGGCAACCCAACTATTGACCAAAGACATGATTCGGAGCCAATGCATATAATGCTAAATTCGGGGTGCCGAACTATACTGTAAAAAGTGTTCGGACTTTGTTGCCGTAATATGGGGCGCAATAAAGCCCCTGGCGAATGTAAGCCGTACCAAAGTGTACGGGTGCAATTGATAAGATTATCAAGAAAAAATGAAGTAGTAAGCTAGTGCCGCAGAAGTTGGGCCGCGAACTGTTTCCATTATAATTTTATGGATACGTCAAATCGTATAAGTAGTGCGATAAGCAACAGGGCTATTTAACATGCCATGACCAAGGGAGAGCTGCGTGCGGGTCCTGAGAACAGGTAGAGTGATCGTCAAAAAGACCTCCTAGAGATTCCCGTATACCTCAATGCTTCTTGCTGTCTTGGTGTATCTATCCTTCGAAAGGACCGATGATCAGGCCGTCTTGAGGGGCCTGTGGAAAAGAAACCTGAAAAGGATGAAAAAGAAAAAGTGAAAGTATGTGTGTCCAGGGGAGGTCGAGCCGTATTATGGATCACAATCTAGTTATGCCTCCGTCTATGCCCATGGTATTTTAAGTGCGTAGTTATGTACGTGTGGTACGTATTCTGCCATTTGGCCGGGACGGAGACGGAGGCCGGATTGCTAGTCTAACTCCTGACGAGCCGGACTGTTATGCTGCGGAGTAGTCCAGATCCGCTTTACAGTGTCCGGGAGCTTGGCCGCAGAATTAAGATTCTGCTTGGCAAGGCCGCTCTGTACTTCCGCTGCCAAGGCCGCGGTGTGCTCCTCGGTACGGAGGGAGCGCTCCGTGTTTCCGTTAACTGTTATGACGCCGCGTGGTCCCGGCATCTTGAGCTTGAGATAAGCATAGTGTGGCACCGCATTGAATCTAGCAAATGCGGTTCGTTCGAGCAGTGCATGATAGCCGCTGCGGAAGGGGACGATGTCGAAGATCAACTCTTCGCTTCTGAAGTTGTCCGGGGATCCGAAGACAACCTCCAGTGTGATTGAGCCCGTACAGCGGGCCTCTACACCTGGTATAACTCCTTTAAAGGTAGTTTTTGTGGGTTTGATCCTTGAGGGATCGATGCCCATTTTGCGCACTGTATCCTGATAGAGCAGGTTCAGGCTGCTGCCGCCGTCCATGAGGACGCGTGTGAGATGAAATCCATCAACAATTGGATCGAGGACCAGTGCGGCTGAACCGCCATGACGGATACTGGTCAGATGGTCCCTGCGATCGAAGGTGATTGGGCAGGACGACCATGGGTTGAACTTTGGGGCGACTGGCTCTATCGCGTAGATGTCCCTGAGCGCTCGTTTGCGCTCCCTTTTGGGGATATGAGTGGCGTATATCATGTTCACCGTTTTAACCAGGGGAGGGAACCTCTTTTGTCCTCCTGTGTTCGGCGGACGGGACTCCTCGTCGTCGTCCTCGCTTTGCGACCCCTTCTCCTTGTTTTCGGCATTTAACTTGCCGGCCTGTTTAAAAACCCAACAGTCTCTGTTGGTATGATTGGCTGGTTTATCAGGGGTGCCGTGGATCTGACATGGATGATCGAGTATGCGGTCCAAGCTGGATGAGCCCGGATTATTTCTTTTGTATGGCTTCTTCCGCTGGCCGGACTTGGAGCCGCTGAAACCGGCGTTGACCGCCGTGTCATCGGCAGTGCCACCATTGCTTTGGCGCTTGTGCCTGTTGTGTCGGGGCTTGTCATTGCTATTCTTGGCTTCAGAGGTACCGGCATCGCTTGCAGTGTTACTGCTACGGGCTAGCCAACTATCCTCGCCCGCACAAAAGCGGGTCATTAGTGCCGTGAGGGCTGCCATGGACTTCGGCTTTTCTTGGCCGAGGTGACGAGCGAGCCATTCATCGCGGATGCTATGCTTAAAGGCCGCTAGGGCTTCAGCATCCGGGCAGTCGACGATCTGGTTCTTTTTAGTTAGGAACCTAGTCCAGAATTTCCTGGCCGACTCTCCAGGCTGTTGAACTATGTGACTTAAGTCATCGGCATCCGGAGGTCGTACATATGTGCCTTGGAAGTTGTCGCGGAAGGCGTCTTCCAAGTCCTCCCAGCTGCCAATAGAGTTTTCAGGCAGACTGTTTAACCAGTGCCGAGCTGGCCCCTTGAGTTTTAGTGGGAGGTATTTGATGGCGTGAAGGTCATCGCCGCGGGCCATATGAATATGGAGAAGAAAATCCTCAATCCATACCGCGGGATCTGTTGTTCCATCATATGATTCGATATTTACGGGTTTAAACCCTTCTGGGAATTCGTGCTCCATTACTTCATCAGTGAAGCAGAGGGGATGTGCGGCGCCTCTATATCGGGCCAAGTCGTGAAGTAGTGCGGATGTAGTTCGTCTGCGGTTTTTGGCTCGGACGTGGTTATGCTCGTTACGTCTGGCTTGATAGCCGTCGTCGCGCGCCAGGGCATGCCCCCGCGATCCGTAGATCGATCTGGGTTGGCCTACTCTGTTCTCCAGGTCTTGGCGCAGGTCATATGTGTATTCCCGAGCTGTTGTGTCTTTGCCTTTACGGCGAGGTAGTATGGGCAGGTGTTCGGCTAGGGTTGCCGCTTTGTCCTGGCCACGTGGTGGTCGGTCAGCCGCATTACGTGTTGATGGCATGGGCTCAAGTGCCTCGTCGTCGAATTGGGGTAGCAATTTATGCTTTGGCTAACTTTTAATGGGGCGCTCGAGTCCGTATTCCTCGGCTGCCAGGACATCAGTCCATCTGTCGTTGAGTAGATCTTGATCAGCTTGAAGCTGCTGCTGTTTCTTTTTCAGGCTCCTCGCAGTGGCTATTAGCCGGCGCTTAAAGCGCTCCTGCTCGACGGGTTCCTCAGGCACGATAAAGTCTTCGTCGCCGAGGCTCACCTCATCCTCGGAGAGTGGAAGATAGTTGCTGTCCTCCGAGTCTTCATTTATGGCCTGTTCATCAGGGCTGACTTGCCCAGCTTCCCTATCGTCCTGTTCGGAAGTCGGCTCGACGGGATCTTCTTTGTCTTCGGCATCGTCCGGAGCATTGTTTTCTCTCGTGCCGGTATTGCAGTCTTTTCCACGGCATGATTTAGAGCGGTGTCGCTGACGTCGGCACTTTGGCTGTGTCTCAGGAGGTTTATCCTCGACTGGATCTTTCTCGTTATCGCCGTTATTCTCTTTGGGAGTATCCACCATGTACATGTCATACGAGGAGGTGGCTGTCCAGCGTCCAGTAAACGGCGGGTTTTGGGCCTGCTCCTCTCCGGCATCGTCGTCCATACCGTCGATGTCTTCGGAGTCGTAATCGAGCATGTCGGTTAAGTCTTCGACAGTGGCAATGAAGTGGGCGGTGGGTGGGAAGCGAAATTCTCCATCATCAGCCTCCAGTTCAAACCGGATATATTTCGGCTGTGAATCCCCCGCAAAGGAGAGGGTTTTTAATGAGTTTAGCACATCACCCAAAGCTGAGTGCCGGAAGATGTCCGCGGAGCTGAACTCGACGGTCGGCGCCCGATCGAGCTCGAGGGGCGCGAACGCACGCGGTTCGGAACCTGTGGCCGGAGACGAATCCGAGGTTCCGGTGACACAGATCCCGTTCAAAGTTGGGTCTGTGTGCGGCTCCAACGCCGCTGAGTC
Organism: Thinopyrum elongatum; assembly: GCA_011799875.1. NCBI lineage: Eukaryota > Viridiplantae > Streptophyta > Magnoliopsida > Poales > Poaceae > Thinopyrum > Thinopyrum elongatum. The sequence goes on from CM022297.1 coordinate 380,781,759, forward strand.
TGCGGCTTCCGTGGCGGGGTTGAGCTTCCCGTCCTCGGATGGTGCAATCTGCTCCGGATCTAGGGCCAGAGCAGTTACAGGCGCTATCTCCCGAGTATGGTCCGATGACAGATTTAGGTCATGTTCATCGCGGTGGCAGGGAGCGGCTGCCATGGGCTCGAATCCGTCGAAGATCAAGTCTCCGCGGATATCAGCAACGTAGTTCAAGCTTCCAAACCTGACCTGATGGCCAGGGGCGTAGCTGTCGATCTGCTCTAGATGGCCAAGCGAGTTGGCCCGCAGTATGAAGCCGCCGAATACGAAGATCTGACCGGGGGGAAAGACCTCCCTCAAGGCAGCATCGTTGTGGATGATTGATGGAGCCATCGAGTCTTCTAGCGACGACACAGCGGAACTCTCAATGAAAGCACCAATGTCGGTGTCAAAACCGGTGGATCTCGGGTAGGGGGTCCCGAACTGTGCGTCTGAGATCGATGGTAACAGGAGACGGGGGACACGATGTTTACCCAGGTTCGGGCCCTCTCTATGGAGGTAATACCCTACGTCCTGCTTGATTGATCTTGATGAATATGAGTATTACAAGAGTTGATCTACCACGAGATCGTAATGGCTAAAACCCTAGAAGTCTAGCCTGTCTGATTATGATTGCCTCTACGGACTATACCCTCCGGTTTATATAGACACCGGAGGGGACTAGGGTTGTACAAAGTTGGTTACAGAGAAAGGAATCTTTCATATCTGAACGCCAAGCTTGCCGTCCACGCCAAGGAAAGTCCCATCCGGACACGGGAGAGAGTCTTCTATCTTGTATCTTCATGGCCCATCAGTCCGGCCCACCTTACGTAGCATGGACGCCCGAGGACCCCTAAATCCAGGACTCCCTCAGACAGTATGTCGATCATCCTTGGTAGACCCTTTTTGAATATTGTAGGGGTTGTTATTGATTGCAACAAGGGCAATGTCACTTTTCATGTTAATGGTAATGAGCATACGGTACACTTTCCGAAGAAACAACCTCAAGTGAATAGTATCGATTCTATTGGAAAAATTCACTATTGGAGGTTTTGAATTCCCTCTTCCTACTGTCAAAAATAAATATGATATTCTTATTGTTGGGGACATGCATATCCCCCTTGAGGTAACCTAGTGTTATATGAAGGTTATCCGGTTTCATGTCATTCGGAAGAAGTTTGTTAATAAGACTTGATCAACCTTGTTAATGGATTCCTTTTGACGGGCATGAGATGGATGAATTTTGTAAACACAACTCTCTGTACCCACTCTTTACTTTCTGGTATTTACAATAAATAAAGCAAAAATACTATTATTTTTCTGTTTTCTGAATTATCCGTGCAATAAAAAAATGACCAAAAAATAAAAGTTCTCCAAATGCCCTGAAAATTTAGTATGATTTTTTCTGCAATATTTAAGAATTTTTGGCACTGAACACAACTCAGGGGAGTGCACCAGTGGGCCACAAGCCCACAGGGCGCGCCTAGTAGGCTTGTGGGTCCCACGTGGGTCCCCCTCACTTATTCCAGCACCCATCCACTTCGTCTTCCTCCAGAAAAAATCCCACCATTGCTCAAACCCTTGTTCTTACTTATTTTGCTGCCATTTTCGATCTCCTTGCTCGGAACATCTCCGAAACTGTTTCAGGGGATTGTTCATCAGTATGTGACTCCTCCGTTGGTCCAATTAGTTTTTGCTATAGTGCTTTATATATTGCAATTTTTTGCTGCTGTGGTGACCTTGTTCTTGAGCTTGCATGTCAAATTTATATGGTACAAAGTAGTTTTGTTGCATGATAGAGCCTCTAGACACTTGTGGGAGTAGTTGCTATTAGTTTTGTTGAGTTTCGTTCACTTTTATTTTAAGCCACTAAAAATTTCAGAAATTTTTCAGAGGAAGAAAAATGTTTAGGAAAATATACCAAGGTGGTTCCTCGAGGAAGAAAGCCCCAAGGCTCGTGATATGTGAGCCGGACCTTGAACCACCGAGGGAAGCTCTAGTATGGCCTTACGAATGGCCGTTGGATCATTTCATGGTTCATGCAAGTTTTAAGGAGGAATTTGATGCATACATACAAAACGCTGGCCTTGAGGACTTCGTGTCAGATAAGTGCCGGCAATACTATCACCTCATTGATTCCTTTGTGCGGAGATTTGAATTTGCATCTAAGCGCAATACACATTTTGTTTTATTCGATCTTTATGATAAATCATTTAGAATGGACCTCGAAGATTTTAATGAAGTATGTAAAATCCCGCAATGGGGCAGTCATAGTGAACCTCGTAAAACTGATTATATTGATTTCCTTGCTAGCATCACCATGGGAGAAACTAGAAATATCACACAAATTACTATAGGGAGCATTCACTTTCCTGCTATACATTATTTTGCTCTCTTTATAGGTAGATGCATTAATGGTAAACATGATCATAGCCACCTATGTGCATCAGATCTTAGTGTCCTCAAGTGTGCGGTAATGGGTGATAAACGATATAACTTGGGGGCTATTATTGCAAGGAGGTTACATAATAATGCTAAAGATGGAGATTTCTTTGGTGGGATTTATGCCACCCGTTTAGCTAATTATCTTGGGGTACCCATAAGAGAAAATGACATTGAGTTACCACCTGCTTACCTTGATAATGATGCTATGGTACATTACCAGTTTTTGGAGAGGAGCAAACAGCCCCTCCAGTATCGACTAATCTTTGACAGGGAGCACGTCTTCTATATTACGCTTCCCGCTCCTGCCTTCTTTAACTTTCAGGTAAAATGGAGATACTTCATAACCAGAGAGGAGGCAGACAAGTATAAGAGAGCAGGGGAGGCTGCTCGCCTTCACGCTGCAGCCCTCCAAGCGGTAGCGGCCGCTTCTCAGTACAACCCCAACTACGATTTTCGATATCCGCCAGGCCAGCCGTGGCCCTAGACCAACTTAGGGCAAAAGCCCAAGCTTGGAGGATTACATATCTCTCACCGACATTACATTCATGTTCACACACTCATTTCAGTTGTCGGTGTTCATACTTTTTCATTGTCTTATCCATGTTACTTTATTTTTCTTGCTTTCTTCTTGTGTTTTTGAAATTTTTTGAGAAAATCAAAAAAAATAGTTCTCGGTTCTTTTTAGTTTTTCTTTCTAGTTTAGTTAGTAGTAGTATTAAAATAAAACCCAAAAAGATTTCTCATTCTTCTTTTGCTTGTTGGGAGCTTTCCTGTATAAATAGTTTTACTCGTTTTGTTTTACTTTCTTCAGAAAAACAAAAACTCCAAAAATATTTCAGTGTGTTTCTTTGAAATTCTTTTCTTTTTCTTTGGGGTCATAAGGAGAAGACCATGATGAAAATGTTGAGTGGCTCTCATATGCATTATTGTTGATCTAACAAATTACCTTGTCTTCTCGTTTGAATAAATGTTTGCAGATTCCAGCTTAGTCCAATGCACGTGCACTCTTATTATTATCCACATCGTTTGGTCGTGCAAATGAAAGGAAATAATGACGATATATGATGAAATGATTGAGATGGAGAAAAGCTGGTACGAACTCGACCTATTTTGTTTTTGTAAATATGAGTAGCTCATCGTTCCCGATTCAGCCTATTATGAATGAAACATGTTTGCAATGACAATTAGAGATTATAGTTACTCATGCCATGCTTAATTAGCTAGCAGTGGATAATGGTTTGTCTTGTGTGTCAACATGCAATTTTAAAATGGTTATGATGTATTATGATAGGATGGTATCCTCCTTTGAATGATTTAAGTGGCTTGACTTGCCACATGTTCACGCATGTAGTTGAATCAAAAACAACATAGCCTCCACGATATTTATGTTCATGGTGATTTATATCCTACTCATACTTGCACTCAATGTTGATTAATGTCAATGCATGTTGATGACCGTTGTCGCTCTCTAGTTGGTCGCTCCTCAATCTTTTGCTAGCCTTCACTTGTACTAAGCGGGAATACTGCTTGTGCATCCACTTCCTTAGACACAAAGTTGTTCCATATGAGTCCACCATACCTACCTATATGCGGTATTTACCTGCCGTTCCAAGTAAATTTGCATGTGCCAAACTCTAAACCTTCAAATAATAATCTGTTTTGTATGCCCGAATCGCTCGTGTAGCGATTGGGGGTTGTTAGTATCTTCCATGCTAGGTGGGTTATTCTCACGATGAGTGTTTATTCACTTGTCATTCACGAGAAAGTGGTTGGTAATCGGGATGCCCAGTTCCATGCTCAAAATCAAATCAAAATATAATAATGAAACAAAACTCCCCCAGGACTGTTATTGGTATGGACGGCACCCGTGAATTCGCCTAGCTATGGAGTATGATTATTGGTGGAGGGGAGTAAAAACTTTACCATTCTATTTGGGAACCACCTATAGTGTATCTAGCATGGAATATAGTGAGATCTCTTGGTTGTTATGTTGACAATGAAAGCATACCTCTCAAAATTATATTTATCTCTGTTTTAAAAGCCCCGAGCTGTGACGCCCCTGGCTCAATCGTGCACTAATCATACACGCAAATGCACACGATCAAGCCTAAGGACTCACGGGAAGATATCACAACACAACTCTAAAACATAAATAAAGTCATACAAGCTATATATTACAAGCCAGGGGCCTGGAGGGCTCGAATACATAAGCTCGCATACAAGCGTCAAAGGAAGCATCAGGTATCTGAGTATAGATATGAAACAGAAACAGATAAGCCTCTAGAAAGGCGGGGCAAAACAAAAGCTACGATCGAAAGGCGCAGGCCTCCTGCCTGGGGCCCTCCGAACCTACTCCTGGTCGTCAGCTAACTCGTGGCAGTATCCACCCTCGGGGTAGTAGTAGCGATCGGCGGCGTGGGCAGCTGTAACCGGGGCTCCATCATCTGGTTGCATCAAAAGGATATGGGGGAAACAGAAAGCAAAGCAACCGGAGTACTCATCCAAAGTACTCAGCAAGCAAGGATCTACACTACATATGCAACATTATCAAAGGGAGGCTGTATACGTGGACTGGGCTGCAGAAATGCCAGAATAGAGGGAAGGCCTAGTCCTATCGATGACTAGCATCTTCAGAGGTCTTGCAGCATTAGAAGAGTGTAGATTAGTACAATATAAAGTAGTAGTATCATTAAGTCTCAACCTCACCCAGAGATCCTTTCTCGACTCCCTGTGAGAAAGCAATCCCAGAGCCATACTGTCATCAACCTCGTCCAGAGATCCCTTCTCGACTCCCTGCGAGAAGCAATCCCAGAGCCATAGTATCCAATTCTAGTTGTATCGATCGGGATACAACTCCGAGTGTCCGTTACTGAGGATCCGGCTATGCATAGATTAGTTCTTCCCTGCAGGGGTGCACCAACTTACCCACCATGCTCGCTTAACTCCGGCCGGACACACTTTTCAGGGTCATGCCCGACCTCGGCCAAACGACACACCGCAGCCCTACCTAGAGCTCAGCAGAGAGGTCCCCGCCGGTCTACAACCTAAGCGCCCAGGGGTCTTGGGCCATCGCCCTGTGCACTCCGGGTCGTTGTGTGCAGGGTGGATACCAGCACCGCCTCGGATGGTCGGTATGATCCCACCGTGCCATAATGCTGAACTGGACGTCTGACAGAACTTTCGGCTGATGCCACAATGCGGAGTGCCCTTAACTTTTCCCCGCGTGATGGTTAGTGCTATCGGGTCAGAGGCCCACTCAGATCAAATATCCAAATCGTAGGGTGTTGGTAGTGCGGTAACGAGCAGAGACTCACGATCGATGTGACCCCGTTGCCCCGTCTCGAGGACTTGCGGCAAGGGCCAAGAATGCCCGGCCACGCCTCGTATTCATCACTTGGGCACCATCCAGGTCAACCCGTCTCCATATCACTCGCGGGTACCCCTCAGGGTCGACCCGCCTTCCAAGTAACAGTGTAAAATCCATTTATCCGTGTGTCCATAACATCAAGGGAATCCGAGGTATCACCCTCGTTGGATTCGTACTCGATGTAACCGTCAAGGTGAACTCGGAGGAATCACCCTCGATGGGTTCACATTTGAGGTGTTGCACGACAGCGTCGTCATCGGGAGTGGCGAAGGAGGAATCACCCTCGATGACCACGACCGAATAGCTACTCTACAGAGTTAACATCAGAAGTGCTAAACGAGGTATCACCCTCGGCACTTGATAGTAACGCTGCAGTGTCGTACAGATAAAAGGGGTGTGATGTGCGGTGCCGGGGCCTGGTTGTCGAGTCTTCTGAAAATCCACCGGGGCAATCGGGACAAGTGGGGTCACTGATAGGTCTCTACCCAGCCTATACTAGACAGTTTAGGATAAGCAGGTAAGGTTTCAACAGCAGGTTACAATAAACAGGCTATGCATCAGAATAGGTTAAACAGTAGCAGCAGCAATTTCTAATGCAAGCATGAGAGAGAAAGAATAGGCGATATCGGTATGCTCAAGGGGGGGGGGTTCTTGCCTGGTTGCTCGGCGGCAAAGGCAGGGTCGTCAACGGTGTCGTCGGGCTCCTGAGCTGCGTCGGTCTCGGAAACTGCGTCGGTGTCAGGGTCTACCGAGAGAGAAGAGGGGGAGGAAACAATAAATATAAAGCAAACAAGAGCATGACATGACAGTACGCCGAGCTAGGGGTGTTCGGACGCGGTGCTACACGATATAGGTGAAGAGGGAAATATCCGGAAATGTTTTCCCGAAGTTTGGTATTTTCGGACAGATGAAACAGAGGGGGACGGTTGCATGTTCGCTATGCTAGGGACGTGTGGCGGACAAACGGACCGCGAATTCGAATTCGTCTCGTCGTTCTGAGCAACTTTCATGTACAAAGTTTTTCAATCTGAACTACGGATTATTTTATATGATTTTCTAAAGTTTTAAACACTTTCTGGATTTATTTATTTATTTATTTAAATTTAAATTATCCAAAACAGTAAAAGGTGATGTCAACATAACGAAAAGATGACATCAGCAGTCAACTCTGGCTGACCAGAGTCAAACCTGACATGTGGGGCCCACATGTCAGCCTTTGTTAGTTTAATCAATTTTGATTTAAACTAATTAGGATTAATTAGCGGGTGGGGCCTACTGTCAGTGGGTTTTTAGTGCTATAATTAACTAATTAATTAATTAGCAGATTATCCACTTAATTAAATTCGTTTAATGGGGTGGGGTCCGCATGTCAGCGACCCAGTCAGCCCAGTCAGCGGGGTTGACTAGTCAACTCGGCCCAGTGGGGCCTATGGTCAGTTGCACGGGGCGGGGCCCGCGACTGCCACATCGGCGCTGAGTCAGCGCGGCCACCGGAGTGCTCCAGCGAGCTCCGAGCGGTGGTGACTCGCCGGACTTGGCCGGAAAACGGCCACAGACGGCCGTTTGCCGCGGGGCTAGGCGCGTTCGAAAGCTGGCGAGGTGTCGCATCGAGTGTTGGCCGCGGCTCGACCGGAGATGGCCGGAGTGGAGCACACCATCGACATTGGCGGCGGCGGTGTTCGGGCTTGGGCGGATACGGCGACGCGGTGCGCTAGCGAGCGAATTGAGCGGCTGGGGGAGGCCTACGCGACGCGACGAAGCTAACGGGCACGAGCCCGAGGCTAGTTGGTCGCCGGAATAGCGCCGGTAACGAGCTCTGCGGCAATGGGTTCGGGCTCGACGGGGACGGCGTCTACGGGCAGCAAACGGAGGCGAGCGAGGAGGGGAAAAGGAGCAACGGCTTACAGCGAGCCTGCAGGTGAGCTTAGCGTGCTTGGGGAGGGCTCGGAGTGGTCGGAACGACGACGAACGGCGGCGGGGATCCGAGGAGGAAGAAGGCAGCGTGGAGGCGACGCGGTGGCTCCCGGCTCGTTCTAATCGGCGTAGCCGACGTAGTCGACGTTGGGGAGGCCGCTGGACACGTCGGAGCGGCAAGGAGGGCTCGGTGGCCGTGGCTACGGCGCGGTGGCAGGCATGGTTGCGCTTGGGCTCATGAAGAGGAAAGGGACGAGGCAGGGAGAGGGGGAGAAGTGGCCAGGGGAGGCCAGAGGTGCGCAGGGCGTTGCCCTCTATCTACCAGGGGTGCGGGAGCGCGCTGTCGAGCAGGGGGAGAGGGGGGGCCAGCTCGGGCGAGGCGCGTGCGGCAGGTGTTCGACAGCGGCGCAGGGGAACAGTGCGGGAGGTGGGAGGAGGAGCTGCGCGGGCTGGGCCGGCACTGTGCCACTTAGGCCCAGGGGCTGTGGCCTTTTTCTTTTTCTTCTTTTCTCTTTTCTGTTTTCTTTTCTTATTTCTGTTTTCTCTTTTCTTTTTAAACCAAATGACTTTTGTAAAATAGGTGAACTAGCCACATATTTATAGTGCTATTTCTAGCTCTGTTATAAAAGGTATGGAGGCAAATGAATTTTATTTGGATTTTAATTAAATGAAAATGGATTAAATATCTCTGTTTTGTTGCTGTTTGAGGCACATAATTAATTTAGTAAAAGTTGATCATAATTTTAGAATTGTCTCTAGATTATTTACAATATTTTGAACATTTTAGTTCTAAAATTTGAACAACTTTTATTTGCACTTTCAGTTTGAATTTCCATTTGAATTTGAATTTGAAAAGAGATATGATCCAAATAATGTTTAAGCACTGTTGATCATGATGACATGGCATTATCAAAAGGGGGATTACTGTAGCTAACCACTGGGGGTGTTACAAGTCTCCTCCACTAACAAGAATTCTCGTCCCGAGAATTAAGAGGTAGAAGGGAAAAGATTGGGGTATTCAGCACGGAGGTTATCCTCGCGTTCCCAAGTGGCTTCATCTTCAGTATGATTTGACCACTGCACTTTGAGGAACTTGGTCGTCTTCTGACGGGTCCAACATTCAGCTTCATCGAGAATGCGGATCGGATGCTCCTTATAAGAAAGATCATCATGCAATTCGAGCATTTCATGGTCCACTGCTCGGTGCGGAGATTCCTTGAAGGAACGACGAAGTTGTGACACATGGAAGACGTCGTGGATATGAGAGAATTGTGGCGGCAACTCCAATTTATACGCCATGTGACCATGTCTGGCAAGAATGCGAAAAGGACCAATGTAGCGTGGAGCTAACTTACCCTTGATTCCGAAGCGGTGAGTGCCCTTCATAGGAGTGACTCGCAAATAAGCTTGATCACCAGGTTGATAAGTCAAACCCCATCGTTTGCGATCATAGTTGCTCTTCTGGCGGTCCTGAGCCGCCTTGAGGTTTTCACGAACGATACGGACTTGCTCTTCGGCGTGTTGAATAATATCCGGACCCACGAGCGGTCGTTCCCCAGTTTCTGACCAATTCAGAGGGGTTCGACACTTACGTCCATAGAGTACTTCGAAGGGGGCCATTTTCAAGCTGGCTTGATAGCTGTTGTTATAAGAGAACTCGGCATACGGGAGAGGTTCTTCCCACTTCTTGCCGAAAGAAATAACACAAGCCCGAAGCATGTCTTCAAGCACTTGATTGACTCGCTCGACTTGGCCTTGGGATTGGGGGTGATAAGCTGAACTCCAGGTAATATGAGTTCCCATAGCTTCTTGGAAACTTTCCCAGAACTTTGAGGTGAAAAGACTGCCACGGTCCGAACTGATCTCCTTCGGAATACCGTGGAGTGAAACAATTCTGGAGATATACAACTCTGCTAGCTGACTAGCCGTGATAGTATCCTTGACAGGCAGAAAGTGTGCAACTTTAGAAAGCTGGTCGACGATGACAAGAATAGCATCGTGACCCTTCTGTAACTTGGGAAGGCCGGTAATGAAATCCATTTGAACTTTATCCCATTTCCATAAAGGAATAGGTAACGGTTGCAGAATTCCAGCAGGCTTCTGATGTTTTGCTTTCACGCGATGGCAAACATCACATTCAGCAACATACCGAGCAATATCCTGCTTCATTCTAGACCACCAGTACCTTTGACGGAGATCACGATACATCTTGGTGCTACCCGGATGAATAGACAGCGGTGTATCATGTGCCTCCTTCATGACCTTGTCAGTCATGAGTTCGAAGCGAGGTACGATAATGCGGTTTCTGAAATACAAGGTTCCGTCTTCAGACAGCGAGAAATCCCTGTACTTTTCCAGGTGAAGATCTTTCTTCATCAGATCAATTTCAGCATCTTTAGCTTGCGCATTCTTAACAGCTTTCTCAAGATCTGGTTGTATCACAAGGTTATTAAGAGAACCCTGTGGAACAATACGCAGATTCAGTTTGCGCAGTTCTTCAAAAAGACGAGGTTGAGCTCGCCTAACCATGAGGTTGTCGCAATAGGACTTGCGTCTTAAGGCATCAGCCATCACGTTAGCCTTGCCAGGGGTATAAGAAATACCCAAATCATAGTCCGTAATGGCCTCCATCCATCTTTGCTGATGGAGGTTCATAGATGGCTAAGTGAACAAGTACTTCAGACTTTTATGATCCGTGTATATCTCGCAATGATTACTGAGAAGGTAACGTCGCCACAACTGCAGTGCATAGATGACAGCAGCTAGTTCTAGATCATGTACCAGATAATTCTCTTCATGTGGGCGCAACTGACGAGAGCCATAGGCAATCACTTTACGCTCTTGCATTAGGACACAGGCTAATCCTTCACGGGATGCGTCACAATAAATCACGAAGTCTTTGCGAGAATCTGGAGGAGCAAGTACTGGGGCAGATGTTAGCTTGTCTTTGAGGGTCTGGAAACTTTCCTGACATTTTTCTGTCCATTCAAACTTAACGCCCTTGTGAAGCAGTTCAGTCAAGGGCTTAGCAATCTTGGAAAAGTTCTCGACAAATCGACGGCAATAGCTTACAAGGCCGAGAAAACTTCTCACTTGCTTGACGTTCTTTGGAGGAGTCCAATCCAGAATAGCCTGAACCCGCTCCGGGTTAACAGCAATTCCATCTTTGGAAATCACATGACCAAGGTAGGTTACTTCAGAAAGCCAGAATTCACATTTGGAGTATTTGGCATACAACTGGTGTTCTTGGAGCCTTTCCAGAACAAGACGAAGGTGTTCAGCATGTTCTTCCTTATTCTTTGAATAAACCAGAATATCATCTAGATATACCACGATGAACTTGCCGAGGTAATCCATGAAGATGTAATTCATCAGACGGGAGAATGTGGCTGGAGCATTTGTTAAGCCAAATGACATGACAGTGTACTCGTAAGAGCCATAGCGAGTAACGAATGCAGTCTTGGGAATATCCTCTTCACGAACACGGATTTGATGATAACCCAACCTCAAACCAAGCTTAGAAAATACTGAGGAACCGGCAAGTTGATCATACAGATCATTGATTCTGGGAAGCGGATACTTGTTCTGAATTGTTGCTTGGTTAATGGGCCGATAATCCTGAACCAATCGGTTAGTTCCATCCTTCTTCTTAACGAAGAGTGAAGGTGCTCCCCAAACAGAGGAACTGGGGCAAATGAAACCCTTCTTAAGTGACTTGTCGATTTCTTCCTTTAGCTCGAGAAGGTGGTGCGGAGGCATTTTATAAGGACGCTTCGCAATAGGGGTTGTGCCTGGTTTCAAGTCGATGACAAACTCGACAGCTCTAGCAGGGGGTATTCCTGGAAGTTCTTCTGGAAATACATCTTGAAAATCATGAACAACTGGAACGTTCTCGATGCCTTCAAGAGGTGAGGCATTTAATGCATTCAGAGCATATATCTGGCTCTCAGCATCCTGAGCTATTCGGGCTGAGTATTTGACTGTCTGGCCAGAAGGGTAAGTGAGCTGGACTGTCTTAGTAGCGCAATCAATCAAAGCATTATGGGCTGTCAACCAGTCCATACCGAGAATGATGTCTATGTCGGAAGGTCCAAGTACAATGAGAGAAACCGGAAAAAGTAGACCTCCAATCTCGATGTGGTTGTGAGGGCTTAGCATTGTGGTTTGCCACTTGGATCTCGGGGACTGAACCATTAGAGGAGTGGGTAATTCTTCCAAGTATAACTCATGTGACTGAGCAAATTGTTGGGACACAAAAGCATGCGATGCTCCTAAATCAAAGAGAACAGAGGCTGGTACTGAATTCACAGAGAGTGTTCCCAGCACGATAGTCGGTTCCTTCTGAGCCTTTTCAGCATTGACGTGATTGGCATGGCCAAGTACAACAACAGACGGTATGATATTACGGTTTCTGAATCGGCGGTTTTGACAACTCTTCTGATGACCATTAGGAGGACATGGTGCAACCTAAGGAGAAGCCATAGCATTAGGTGGTCCATCATGAACCGTTAGCTGTCTCGGCGGTGAAGGCAAACGAGGTGCAACATATGACGGCCTTGGTGTTGGAGCAGGTCGGTGGTAAACATTGTGGGGAATCCAGACTTGACGTTTCTGAACAGGTCGACCCGAAGACGAGCCGACATCTTGAGTACGCTTGAGCGACTCCTGGTATTTAGTCAAAGCAGTTTCAACTTGGAAAGATTGGCTGAGTAGCATTGCGAAGTCTGTGCAATCATGGACAGCAAGTGCAAGGTTTATATCAGTACACAGTCCTTCACGGAATTTCTCCTGCTTGCGTGCGTCAGTGCAGATGTCATCTTCGGCATAGCAGGATAATTCAAGGAATATCCTCTGATATTCATCCACAGTCATTATTCCCTGGGTGAGTTTGCGGAATTCCTGCTTCTTCTGGTCGATCAGACCTGGAGTGATGTACCTTGCACGAAAGGCTGACTAAAATTCCTGCCAAGTGGTTACAGTCTCTGCAGGCAACATACCCTTGTGGCTTTCCCACCATTGAGCAGTTGGACCCTTCAAGTGGAATGTCGCAAAGGTGACGTAACTGTCAGGAGCAACATTAGCTGACTCCATTTCAAACAGGATGTCACGAAGCCAATCATCAGCATCCATAGGATTGGTGGAGTTGCGGAAAACGGATGGATTGAGGCGCACAAATTCTGGCAGAGTTATTGGAGCAGTCTGTTGCTGAGCATTCTGATTAGGGAACTGGGCCAATATCCCGGTCATAACCTGACGGTTCAGTTCAAACTGCTGCATCATTGCGGCAATATAAGGTGGAGGTGGAGGATCGTCAGCCATCCTGCCAATTCAACAGGGGCAGTTTAGCAAGATAAACTGCAGGTGTATGGAGTTATTCATGATGTAACACGGGAAATGAACAGGAAAGGCATTAGATATATGATAGTAGTCGTTAAAGACATACCTATCCATGCACAGAGTTAGATTCAAACGGATAGTACGCGCTCGGGAACGCTCGCAGCTAGACAAACTAGGCGGCGCGCAGGTACGCGGTGAGAATTACAACAACGTGACATAGCAAAGGCTACATCACGTCGGAGAAAACTGTTGGGGCGAGGAATCTGCAAGTGACAACACAGGGTGCCCTCGATAAAAGGATCCTGCAAGCAGAACCTGGCCCACAATCTTGGAGCAAGGGGGATATTTTCAGAACTACGGGTGGATGTGATCACGAGAACCTAATGTTGGAGTTAGTAAAATTTTAACCCGAATAGAAGAGAGATCAGAGTCCCAGAGTATAGACGAGAAATAAAAGATCCTAATACCACCCAATTGGCGACGTGGGCCCGTAAGCCACACAGCCAAGTTAGTAAAACAGTTTTCGGTTACTAGACTCAACTTCGGCCAAGGAGTTGGAAAGGGGGGTTCCTACAGGCAGTCGGCTCTGATACCAACTTGTGACGTCCCCGGCTCAATCGTGCACTAATCATACACGCAAATGCACACGATCAAGCCTGAGGACTCACGGGAAGATATCACAACACAACTCTAAAACATAAATAAAGTCATACAAGCTATATATTACAAGCCAGGGGCCTCGAGGGCTCGAATACATAAGCTCACATACAAGCGTCAACGGAAGCATCAGATATCTGAGTACAGATATGAAACAGAAATAGATAAGCCTCTAGAAAGGCGGGGCAAAACAAAAGCTACGATCGAAAGGCGCAGGCCTCCTGCCTGGGGCCCTCTGAACCTACTCCTGGTCGTCAGCCAACTCGTAGCAGTATCCACCCTCGGGGTAGTAGTAGCGATCGGCGGCATGGGCAGCTGTAACCGGGGCTCCGTCATCTGGTTGCATCAAAAGGATATGGGGGAAAAAGAAAGCAAAGCAACCGTGAGTACTCATCCGAAGTACTCAGCAAGCAAGGATCTACACTACATATGCAACATTATCAAAGGGAGGCTGTATATGTGGACTAGGCTACAGAAATGCCAGAATAGAGGGAAGGCCTAGTCCTATCGATGACTAGCATCTTCAGAGGTCTTGCAGCATTAGAAGAGTGTAGATTTGTACAATATAAAGTAGTAGTAGTATCATTAAGTCTCAACCTCACCCAGAGATCCTTTCTCGACTTCCTGCGAGAAAGCAATCCCAGAGCCATACTGTCATCAACCTCGTCCAGAGATCCCTTCTCGACTCCCTGCGAGAAGCAATCCCAGAGCCATAGTATCCAATTCTAGTTGTATCAATCGGGATACAACTCCGAGTGTCCGTTACCGAGGATCCGGCTATGCATAGATTAGTTCTTCCCTGCAGGGGTGCACCAACTTACCCACCACGCTCGCTTAACTCCGGCCGGACACACTTTTCAGGGTCATGCCCGACCTCGGCCAAACGACACACCGCAGCCCTACCTAGAGCTCAGCAGAGAGGTCCCCGCCGGTCTACAACCTAAGCGCCCAGGGGTCTTGGGCCATCGCCCTGTGCACTCCGGGTCATTGTGTGCAGGGTGGATACCAGCACCGCCTCAGATGGTCGGTACGATCCGACCGTGCCACAATGCTGAACTGGACGTCTGACAGAACTTTCGGCTGATGCCATGATGCGGAGTGCCCATAACTTTTCCCCGCGTGATGGTTAGTGCTATCGGGCCAGAGGCCCACTCAGATCAAATATCCAAATCGTAGTGTGTTGGTAGTGTGGTAACGAGCAGAGACTCACGATCGATGTGACCCCGTCGCCCCGTCTCGAGGACTTGCGGCAAGGGCCAAGAATGCCCGTCCACGCCTCATATTCATCACTCAGGCACCATCCAGGTTAACCCGTCTCCATATCACTCGCGGGTACCCCTCAGGGTCTACCCGCCTTCCAAGTAACAGTGTAAAATCCATTTATTCGTGTGTCCATAACATCAAGGGAATCCGAGGTATCACCCTCGTTGGATTCCTACTCGATGTAACCGTCAAGATGAACTCGGAGGAATCACCCTCAATGGGTTCACATTTGAGGTGTTGCACGACAGCATCGTCATCGGGAGTGGTGAAGGAGGAATCACCCTCGAGGACCACAACTGAATAGCTACTCTACAGAGTTAACATCAGAAGTGCTAAACGAGGTATCACCCTCGGCACTCGATAGTAACGCTGTAGTGTCGTACAGATAAAAGGGGTGTGATGTGCGGTGCCGGGGCCTGGTTGTTGAGTCTTCTAAAAATCTAGCGGGGCAATCGGGACAAGTGGGGTCACTGATAGGTCTCTACCCAGCCTATACTAGACAGTTTAGGATAAGCAGGTAAGGTTTCAACAGCAGGTTACAATAAACAAGCTATGCATCAGAATAGGTTAAACAGTAGCAGCAGCAATTTCTAATGCAAGCATGAGAGAGAGAATAGGCGATATTGGTATGCTCAAGGGGGGGTGCTTGCCTGGTTGCTCGGAGGCAAAGGCAGGGTCGTCAACGGAGTTGTCGGGCTCCTGAGCTGCATCGGTCTTAGAAACTGCATCGGTGTCAGGGTCTACCGAGAGAGAAGAGGGGGAGGAAACAGTAAATATAAAGCAAACAAGAGCATGACATGACAGTACGCCGAGCTAGGGGTGTTCGGACACGGTGCTACACGATATAGGTGAAGAGGGAAACATCCGGGAATGTTTTCCCGAAGTTTGGTATTTTCGGACAGATGAAACGGAGGGGGACGGTTGCATGTTCGCTATGCTAGGGATGTGTGGCGGACAAACGGACCGCGTATTCGGATTCGTCTCGTCGTTCTGAGCAACTTTCATGTACAAAGTTTTCGATCTGAGCTACGGATTATTTTATATGATTTTCTAAAGTTTTAAACACTTTCTGGATTTATTTATTTATTTAAATTTGAATTATCCAAAACAGTAAAAGGTGACGTCAGCATGACGAAAAGATGACGTCAACAGTCAACTCTGGCTGACCAGAGTCAAACCTAACATGTGGGGCCCACATGTCAGCCTTTGTTAGTTTAATCAATTTTGATTTAAACTAATTAGGATTAATTAGCGGGTGGGGCCTACTATCAGTGTTTAATTAAATTCGTTTAATGGGGTGGAGTCCACATGTCAGCGACCCAGTCAGCCCAGTCAGCGGGGTTGACTAGTCAACTGGGCCCAGTGGGGCCCGTGGTCAGTGGCACGGGGCGGGGCCCGCGGCTGCCATGTCGGCGCTGAGTCAGCGCGGCCACCGGAATGCTCCGGCGAGCTCCGAGCGGTGGCGACACGCCGGACTTGGCCGGAAAACGGCCACAGACGGCCGTTTGCCGCGGGGCTAGGCGCGTTCGAAAGCTGGCGAGGTGCCGCGTCGAGTGGTGGCCGCGGCTCGACCGGAGATGGCCGGAGTGGAGCACACCATCAACATTGGCGGCGGCGGTGTTCGGGCTTGGGCGGATACGGCGACGCGGTGCGCTAGCGAGTGAATTGAGCGGCTGGGGGAGGCCTACGCGACACGACGAGGCTAACAGGCACTAGACCGAGGCCAGTTGGTCGCCGGAACAGCGCCAGCGACGAGCTCTGCAGCAATGGGTTCAGGCTCGATGGGGACGGCGTCGACGGGCAGCAAACGGAGGCGAGAGAGGAGGGGAAAAGGAGCAACGGCTTACAGCGAGCCTGCAGGTGAGCTTAGCGTGCTTGGGGAGGGCTCGGAGTGGCCGGAACGACGACGAATGGCGGCAGGGATCCGAGGAGGAAGAAGGCGGCGAGGAGGCGACGCGGTGGCTCCCGGCTCGTTCTAGTCGGCGTAGCCGACGTAGTCGACATCGGGGAGGCCGCTGGACACGTCGGAGCGGCAAGGAGGGCTAGGTGGCCATGGCTACGGCGCGGTGGCGGCCATGGTTGCGCTCGGGCTCGTGAAGAGGAAAGGGACGAGGCAGGGAGAGGGAGAGAAGTGGCCAGGGGAGGCCAGAGGTGCGCAGGGCGTTGCCCTCTATCTACCAGGGGTGCGGGAGCGCGCTGTCGAGCAGGGGGAGAGGGGGGGCCAGCCCGGGCGAGGCGCGTGCGGCAGGTGTTCGACAGCGCCGCAGGGGAACAGTGCGGGAGGTGGGAGGAGGAGCTGCACGGGCTGGGCCGGCGCCTGTGCCACTTAGGCCCAGGCGCTGCGGCCTTTTTCTTTTTCTTCTTTTCTCTTTTCTGTTTTCTTTTCTTATTTCTGTTTTCTCTTTTCTTTTTAAACCAAATGACTTTTGTAAAATAGGTGAACTAGCCACATATTTATAGTGCTATTTCTAGCTCTGTTATAAAAGGTATGGAGGCAAATGAATTTTATTTGGATTTTAATTAAATGAAAATGGATTAAATATCTCTGTTTTGTTGCTGTTTGAGGCACATAATTAATTTAGTAAAAGTTGATCATAATTTTATAATTGTCTCTAGATTATTTACAATATTTTGAACATTTTAGTTCTCAAATTTGAACAACTTTTATTTGCACTTTCAGTTTGAATTTTCATTTGAATTTGAATTTGAAAAGAGATATGATCCAAATAATGTTAAAGCACTGTTGATCATGATGACATGGCATTATCAAAGGGGGGATTACTATAGCTAACCACTGGGGGTGTTACACGAGCTCTGGCTCCTCTGCAAATCTCTGCTTTCCTTTGCGAAGGGCCTATCTATTTACTTCTATTGTTGAGTCATCATCCTCTTATAAAAAGCACCAGTTGGAGAGCACCACTGTCATTTGTATGCTTTGTTATTAATTGATGTAGTATGAGTGTGACTGGATCTCTTTTGCCATGAATTATAATGTCTAGTCAGTCCTTGATCTTTAGGGGTGCTCTGCATTTATGTTTTGCAGTCTCAGAAAGGGCTAGCGAGATACCATTTTGTCATATTATATCATGATTGTTTTGAAAAAGTGTTGTCAGCCGAGATTTATTATTATTGCTCGCTAGTTGATTATGCCATTGATATGAGTAAATGTGAGACCTAAATGTTATCGTGAATATGGTTAGTTCATAATCTTTGCTGAAAACCTGAATACTGGCTATACATATTTGCAACAACAAGATCAAACAGAGTTTGTAAAAGTTTTTCTTTGTCACTTTCAGTTTGTCAACTGAATTGCTTGAGGACAAGCAATGGGTTAAGCTTGGGGGAGTTGATACGTCTCCATCGTATCTACTTTTCCAAACTCTTTTGCCCTTGTTTTGGACTCTAATTTGCATGATTTGAATGGAACTAACCCGGACTAACGCTGTTTTCAGCAGAATTGCCATGGTGTTATTTTTGTGTAGAAATCAAAGTTCTCAGATTGACCTGAAAATTTACGGAGAATATTTTTGGAATATATAAAAAATACTGGCGCAAGAATTAACCAGAGGGGGTCCACCCATAGGCCACAAGCCTGGGGGCGCGCCTAGAGGGCTTGTGGGGCCCCTGGACCTCCTCCGACCCTAACTCCAACTCTATATAACCCTATTCGGGGAGAAAAAATCAGAGAGAAGGATTCATCGCATTTTACGATACGGAGCAGAAGCTGCCTCCTGTTCTTCATCGGGAGGGCTGATCTAGAGTCCGTTCGGCGCTCCGGAGAGGGGGATTCATCGCCATCATCATCACCAACCTTCCTCTATCACCAATTTCATGATGCTCACCGCCGGGAGTGAGTAATTCCGTCGTAGGCTTGCTCGACGGTGATGGGTTGGATAGGATTTATCATGTAATCGAGTTAGTTTTGTTAGGGTTTGATCCCTAGTATCCACTATGTTCTCAGATTGATGTTGCTATGACTTTGCTATGCTTAATGCTTGTCACTAGGGCCCGAGTGCCATGATTTCAGATCTGAACCTATTATGTTTTCATTAATATATGTGAGTTCTTGATCCTATCTTGCAAGTTGTAGACACCTATTACGAGTTATGATTCGCATACCCCAAGGTGACAATAATTGGGATTCTTTCCGGTGATTACCGTAGTTTGAGGAGTTCATGTATTCACTAAGTGCTAATGCTTTGGTCCGTTTCTCTATTAAAAGGAGGCCTTAATATCCCTTAGTTTCCATTAGGACCCCGCTGCCACGGGAGGGTAGGACAAAAGATGTCATGCAAGTTCTTTTCCATAAGCATGTGTGACTATATACGGAATACATGCCTACATATTACTTGGTCGATCCAATGCCTACGAGATTTTCACATATTGATCTTTGCTAAGTTACTTTCGTTGCTACTGCTGTTACAGTAACTACAAAATTGCTATTGTTACTTTTGCCACCTTTACCGTTACTTCCATATTACTTGGCTACTAAATACTTTGCTGCAGATTTTAAGTCTTTCAGGTGTGGTTGAATTTACAACTCAATTGCTAATGCTCATGAATATTCTTTGGCTCCCCTTGTGTCGAATCAATAAATTTGGGTTGAATACTCTACCCTCGAAAACTGTTGCGATCCCCTATACTTGTGGGTTATCATGCCTATATACATGATCAATGCCTTGAATATCGTCATAACTATGCGTTTTTCTATCAATTGCCCAACAATAATTTGTTCACCCACCGTATGTTATGTGCTCGAGAGAGAAGCCTCTAGTGAAAACTATGGCCCCGGGTCTACTTTTATCATATATAAAAACACAAAAATACCTTGCTGCAATTTTCTATTTACTTTTATTTTATCTTTGCAATTTATCTATCTACCACTACGAGATTTAACCCTTGCAAGTAACCGCTAAGGGGATTGACAACCCTCTTGTTTGCTTTGGGTGCAAGTATTTTATTTTGTGTGTGCAGGTGTTGTTCACGAGGCTTTGTGTGATTCTCCTACTGGATTGATAACCTTCGTTCTTAACTGAGGGAAATACTTATCTCTATTGTACTGCATCTCCTCTCCTCTTCGAGGAAATCCCAACGCATCTCACAAGAAGCAGTGGCCAACAGATGTGGAGGATGACACTGATTTAAAGAGCCAGACATTTTTCAGTGAGGATGAGGAAGATGAAGAAGATACTCTCTTACCTTTACCAGAAGATATGGAGGAGATCGATTTTAAGAAGTCAAGCCTTCCCATCTCGGTTGGAGCTATTAATTTTCAGAATAATCCTTCTGGTTGTGTGTAGGAAAACATACTTCCAACTCCATATAATGATCTTCCTCCGGCTGATAACAATGCATTAAGAGCAACAAACAAGATGTGTGCTCAAAAAAAGAAACTCACATAGGAAGTTATTAGACTTGAAGAGGAGAACCGTATTCTTCGTAGGATCATTGCAAAGAGCATTCCACCTCGTCACCACAGAAGGAAACTTGAGTACTCGGGTATCGACACCACCCTTAGCTTGTTCCAAGCTTGGGGGATATGCCCCGGTATCGTATCACCATCACTTTTATCACTACAATTTATTTTAGTTTGATCTTTAGTTATGTCATGAATTAGAAAAAAATATAGTATGAAATAGTTTGCAATGTGTGCTATCATTCCTCCGTGTTATCATTGTATTTGTTCGTTAGAGTATCTGTTCGTTAGAGTATCTATAATAAAGAATAGTTTGAGTATTGTGCTTGCTTTTTTATTATGGTTCATCTTAGCATTGCGATACTATTTCATATGATTATCTCATGGGGAGTATTGGCTTCACATTGGTGTAGAAAGTAAAATCTATTGGAGTTTAACAAACATAACATCAGTCATTTGAGCAATTCATGAAAAGTTGGCAAAAAGGAGAGGGATTTCACATGCAAATATACTATCTTGGACATCTTTTGTGATTGTGAACCCTCAATAATTATTTTCACACTTGATCAAATGGTTGACATTGGACCAGCAAGACAATGTAATGATTTATTTTGTGTATATTTGCATAGAAGTTATAGTGTCATGGATCCTCCAACATGTGGTGTTTGTTTATAATCTTAGAGATACTACTTGTGCATCCAAAAACCCTAAACCCAGTTTCTTCCATGAGAGTCCACTATAACTACTTATGGATTGAGCAAGATCCTTCAAGTAAGTTGTCATTGCTACAAGCAATAAAAATTGCATTTAAATATGTATGATGTTTTGTTGGAAGGGAAATAAGCTTTGTACGAACTTGTGGTTGTGGAGTAATAAAAGTGATAGACTGCTTAATAAAGGCCACTCTCATAAGGGGAAATATTAAAGTACCATCCTTTTCACTGAAAACTCAGACAGCCAAATTCAAAAAGCGCATGACAACCTCTCCTTCCCACTGTGAAGGGCCTATCTTTTACTTTACCTGCAAATTTACTTTCGTGCTGAGTGAAATCCTTCTTATTCCAACCTCAAATATTCTCCTCTTGGCAAACAACATGTGATGGGGAAAGATCCAGGCACAGATATCCAGTTGAATATACATGACCATGAGTTATTATTGTTGACAATTATCCCCGTGGTAAATAAGTTGGGAGGTGAAAAATTATAAGCCCCTATCTTCCTCTATGTCTAATGGAAATAGTTTGTTATAAAAATATGCTTTGAGTGCCAACAATCATTAGAAGACTATATGATAGCTGAGTAAGTGAAGTTTGCTAAACAAAAGCTCTTACATACACTCTTCTGAAAATTAAGATGAATTGTAATTGTTTGATGACTGAAAACATAGTTTGTTGGATTTCAAGAGATATATTGCTTATACCTTAACATGTGAATTGATTATTACTTGATCATGAGAAGTTTTATGAATGAAAAGTTGTTGTTCATTATATACAATGATGCTTATCAATATGGTGTTGCCATGTCCGTATTCTTTATGATCGACACCTCTCTCTATAAACTTGTTGTGATGTTTACCGAGCTCTGTATTTGCTTGGGAACAAGTGATACGTCTCCGTCGTATCTACAATTTTTTATTGTTTGATGCCAATGTTCTACAACTTTCATATACTTTTGGCAACATTTTATATTATTTTTGGGACTAACATATTGATCCAGTGCTAGTTCCTGTTTGTTGCATGTTTTTTGTTTCGTGGAATATCCATAATAAGCGAAGTCCAAACGCGATAAAAATTTACGGAGATTTATTTTGGAATATGTGATTTTTGGGAATAAGAATCAACACAAGACGGTGCCCGAGGGGGCCACAAGGCAGTAGGGCACGCCCAGGGGGTAGGGCGCGCCGTGGTGCCTTGTGACTCCCTCGTAAGGCAGTTGTAGCCCTTCTTTCACCGCAAGAAAGATAATTTATGGATAAAACTCCCCTAAAACTTTCATCCCAATCGGAGTTACATATCTCCTGGAATTTAAGAAACGGTGAAGGGCCAGAAAATAAGAACGAGAAACCGAAGAGAATAAAGAGAGAGAGATCCAATCTCGGTGGGGCTCCTGCCCTCCGGGAGCCATGGAGACCAAGGACCAGAGGGGAAACTCTCCTCCCACATAGGAGGGATACCAAGGAAGAAGAAGAAGGAGGGGGGCTCTCTCCCCCTCTCACCCGGTGGCGCCGGAACGCCGCGCGGGGCAATCATCGTGACGGTGATCTACACCAACAACTTCGCCACCGTCATCACCAACTCTCTCCCCCTCTATGCAGCGGTGTAACACCTCTTCTCCCTGCTGTAATCTCTACTTAAACATGGTTCTTAATGCTATATATTATTATTCAATGATGTATGGCTATCCTATGATGTTTGACTAGATTCATTTGGTCCTATGGGTTGATTGATGATCGTGATTGGTTTGAGTTGTACGTTTTATTTTGGTGCTATCCTATGGTGCCCTCCGTGTCGCGCAAGCATGTGAGATTACCGCTGTAGGGTGTTGCAATACGTTCATAATTCACTTATAGTGGGTGGTGTGAGTGACAGAAGCTTATACCCGAGTAAGGGGGTTGTTGCGTATGGGAGTAAAGAGGACTTGTTACTTAATGCTATGGTTGGGTTTTACCTTAATGACCTTTAGTAGTAGCGGATGCTTGCTAGAGTTCCGATCATAAGTGCATATGATCCAAGTACGGAAAGTATGTTAGCTCATGCCTCTCCCTCATATAAAATTGCAGTAATGATTATCGGTCCACGTATCGATTGCCTGGGACAAATCCTTCTCTTGTGTTACAAAAAGCTTTCTACTAAACAACTAACTTCTATTATCTTGCAAATTACTCATAGTTTTATTCTCTCTAAGTACATCTAGTTTTATCCTTGCAAACTTATCCCACTACATCTACAAAGTACTTCTAGTTTCATACTTGTTTTAGATAAAGCAAATGTTAAGCGTGTGTAGAGTTGTATCGATGGTCGATAGAACTTGAAGAGAACATTAATTCTACCATTAGCTCCTCATTGGGTTCGACACTCTTACTTATCGAGAAAGGCTACAATTGACCCCCTATACTTGTGGGTTATCAACGAGCAGAGCCTAAGCTTGGGGGAGCTGATACGTCTACTTTGCATCATTATATCCTACTCTAATTTATCTTATTTTCATGTTATATTTCACTTTATGATGCAATTCTAATGCATTTTCTCTCTTAAAATGCAAGTTATACCAAGAGAGGGGGATTAAGGGTAGCTGGAATTCTGACCTGAAAAGGCTACAACAGAGATAGCAATTCTCCGGAACTCAACAAAGCAAGAATTTTTGGAGAATTATTTTCAAATATATAACAAATACTAGAGCAAAAATATACTAGAGGGGTCCCACCTTCTACCCACAAGGGCAGGTGGTGCGGCCACCCCCTGGCCTCGCCACCTTGGCTTGTGGGGCCCCTGAGCCTCTTCACCCGAAGTCCTTCTGCTATATATTTCCATTTGCCCTAGAAAAATAAAGAGAACACTTTTGGGACTTTTCACCGCCGTCTTGAGGCGGAACCAGGGCAGGAGCACTTTTGCTCTCCAGCGGAGCGATTCCGCCGGTGATACTTTCCTCCGGGAGGGGGAAATTGAAGCCTTCATCATCCCCAATTCTCCTCTCATCGTGGGAATCATTATCTTCATCAACATCTTCATCTGCACCATCTCATCTCAAAACCCTAGTT